>JAOXNO010000033.1:41380645-41429644 GCA_028565335.1 Limnodromus scolopaceus | reverse complement strand
CATTTTGTTGGGGCTGAACTTAGCTTGAGAAATCTGCAAGTATGAGAGCCAGGGCACAACTGGATTGTTTTTTACTCTCTTTTTTCGCAACCCATGACAGATCTGCCCTCTGGTAGTTTCTCTGATCTCTTTCTGAACCCATACATTCTTTTGGGACAATGAGTTCCTAGCTATACTCATACACTGTGGTAAAAGGCAATCTTGTTTTAAAGCTGATTAGAGAAGAACTGGGGGAAGTGACATGAGATGATGATAAGAGTCATTCTTCATTCACCTTCTCCAGGACAACTGTGACTTTCTTCAGACCTCTGTTCCATTCCCCTTCTTCCCATTCAGGGTTTGCTTTCTAAATTCTCACTCTGCCACCACCCCAAAGCTATCCAGACCTTTGGTAATCCCTTTCACCTTAGGTATGGTGATGTCTTCTCTTTCTGCTCTATACTTTCTAAATCAGGAGACTAGAAGTGCATGCTGTAACCAAGCCAGAAGTTCCCTGTGGAATTATACTTTTCCTCTTTTTTTTTTTTTTTTTTGTGTGTGTGTGTGATAAACTGGATTTGCTTCCTCATATTCCTTCCTAATAGTGTTGCTGTAGCCTTCTCAATGAAGGCAGGTGAAGCCAGGTCTGTAGAGAGAGGTGATGCATCTTTTATTAAGTCAGCTAATGTAGATGTGCGTGCACATAGACACATGCTCACACCCTCCTTATAAACCTTGCTTTTTTAAAGCTTCCCAACACTTGATTTGCCTCTTCTGACCACCACTCCCTCAAGGCCTGTCTGCACCCATACCTGGCAGCCCTTGTAGGGCAGGGAGGACAGTACCTGCCCCCACAGGCTCAGCCTGTCTGGATGCCTGCACAACCCTTCCCTATCCCCCAAGATTTCAGGGCTCCTGCTATCATCTCTCTGATTTCCTATCCAAGATGCAATGCCCTTGCCCTTGGAGGAAGCCTTCAGACCCACTTCAGGGTCATGGGCACACAAGGAGAGATCCAAGGAGAGAAGGGGGAGAGGGAGGAGAAGTAACCTTGCCTTTGTATCTGTGTGCCTTTGTGAAGGATGGAGTAGTCCAGAACTCTAAAACACTGTCCTTAAACACAAGGATTTATTTGTCAAATGTGATGGGATTTTTCCCAAGCTGAAGGTTGTTTATGTCACCTTTGTTAGAAGCCTTCTTTGCTCCCTACTCTGAAGGCAAAGAGCAACCCCTTATGCCAGCCTCCTCCCTATACGCCTGTCACCTGAAGTCTTGCAATGACCTGCAGAAGCCAGCCAAAGTACCAGGCTGCAGAGACTTGATTCATGGCCCACTCCTGGATGTGCTGAAATGGGGCACTTGGTGGAGACCATATGCCAAGGCTGTCCATGCATGGGATGAAGTCCCTGGGAAAGACTGGCATTGTTAAACAAAGTTCCTCTGGCATGGCCTTGCACTGGAGCCCTCTGACTTAACTCACCTTCCACAGACAAGATTTAACCTCAAGAAGCACACAGCAACCAAGGCATGTCCCTGCTAACTTAATCCTGTGGAGCTCATCTCCATAATCAAGGCTGATATCCTCCTTCTCAAATGCTAACGGAGGTAACTTGGAAGAAATTATATGAAAAAATTCTTCCTCCCCAGGAGAAAACAACTCTCCACAGGGGTCTATCCAATCCCTCTTTATGGTCTGCCCTGGGCCTCCTCACTTGTTTTATGGTGTTACCTCTAGAGTGCTAGGCATGTTTGAGTTGGCTTTGGAGATGACCCAAAACAAGGCCTTTCCCAGGTGCGAGTTTTGGACCAAAGGCAACAAGCAGACCCCTCAGTCAGTCTTTGACTGTCTGGACTCCTCTGACTCTAGGAGGAATATGTGCAGCTGCCAGCTTCACCCTAGAGAGAGACACTGATGTGAGTGAGCTGTGAACATGAAAGATGAAGCTCTTTTTATCTTTCTGCCCAGCATGTAAATCTGCAAAATGGTGAATCTTGTAGATCAGAAAAATTTGAGGTTGGAGTCACTGATTATGTGTGTTGGGGGTGTATCAGACCAGTTCCCATAAAAGCTATTAGGTACTTATAATGGAGTCTACTGAGCCTCCAGGTGACTTTAACTTTTTTCACCAGTTTGTGTTTTTCTTGGGAGTAGAAACACGGTGTATAACTCAGGTTGTTTGGCTTTGTAGTGTACACCCAGCATTAGGGTCCCAGATGTGTCTAGTTTTGAGTCTCTTGAGCAGTCTTGCCCTTCTTTAGGTTGTAGAACTCCATGACTTACTTATCTCAGAAACCAAACTTTGACTTTTTGGGCCCTGCAGTTGCACACAGCTATCCTCTATTGGCTGTAGTCACAGAACATGCCATTCAGTTGTGCATAAAAGGGTGCCTTGTTTAACTCTTTCTGGGGCAACACAGCAGGAAATTTAGAATTTCTTAAACAGCCTTCTTGTCCTTCATAGTTTTCAGGGACTTATAGCTCTTTGTGAAGTAATATAAATTCCAAACGTCTCCTTCCTCTTGTTCAGTTTTATTTCTTCACTGAATCTGAGTCATTGGTAGTGCTTTAGACAAAACTTCTCTTTCCTTCTTTGTTCACTGTATTAGGATGGAGGAGCATGCCTTGAAGGAACCTGCTTAAACATACCCCATCTGCTTTTGTAGAGGTTGCAGTTGCATCAACCAAGTCTGACATTGTTTAGGAAGCTCATTGCTTCCAGGTGCTGAGCCACTGATGGAGACAGTCCCTCCTAAGAATATTTTAAAGATAATCCAAAGCAGGATGGTCATTTTAGATGGGCCATAATAACTATAATTTAGGCAAGATGAAACTTGCTCAGCTCTTAAATAAAAAATGAGGCTTAGCTTTTCATCCAGACATGTCTCCAGTCATCAGAGTGGGGCTATGCACTTACTTAAATACATGAGTTGTTGATTTGGGAGCTAAACAAAAAAGAGAATAATTTTTAACAAAGCACAAGAAAAAAACTGAGTTTCTCAACCATACAAACTACTAGAACTCTCTTTCAAGATTAATGGATTGTATCCTTTGACCAAGATGAATTACAGTGGTTTTTATCTATAAACGTATTCCCATAATTAAATTTCAGGAGAATAAAAATTCAGATGGGCAAGTTAAACCATTTCATTTGGTCTTTTTTTCATTCTTCTGACTTTAAAAAAAAAGAACGTTATCTGTTACCAAAAGCATCTCAAATAATGGACCTGAATTTAATATACATATATATATTTGTTTTATATTGTGGCAAGTAAACTATTCCCTGAAAGAAACAGTGGCCCAGCATTAGAAGAAGGATCCTTCTGTGGCCTCTTTGCCTTGACAGTCTTTGTTTCTTGTTTTGGACTCTCAGCCCCACTTTAATTTTTGCATTCCCAGGCTGATTCCTTGCAGTGATGTGTGGGAAATTGGTGTGATATTGCAGCTCTCCTGCTGGCTGCTCCTCTGCTCTCCTGGCTGTGCTGCCTTGGAGCACTCTGCAGAGGGCAGATGCTGTCCTTGACCCTGTCAAAATTTATCCTGGCCTTTCCTACCCACAGATTGCCAAACTCTCCAAGGCCTCTGGAATCACTTTGCCAACCACACCCTTTGCCTCCACACCCCTTTCAACACAATCCCCCACCTCCACCTTCCTGGGCTCCTTCCCCAGTCAGTGCCTTGAACTTGCCTTGTTTTCCACCTCTTTCTCCATGTTATTTCCTATTTGCGTGTCTTATCACCGCTTTGGGACACGTCTTACTTCACCTTCTCTGCCTTGATATGTGTCTTGGTCCCTATCAGCACTGAAATCCCTTCACACTTCTGCAAACACCCTGAAAAACAGAAGACTTGTCTCTTTAACAAGGGTTAACCATTTATTATTCTTCATTTGTTGGTTACTAGTACTAAGACAGCTGCGCACTCCTCTGTGATAGGTGTGCTAGAGGAAGACAGAAAGACACAGTTGCTGCCCCAAAGATTTTCAAGTTTAAGCCAAACAAACTTTTTCTTGGATCACACAGCAAATCAAAGTATCCCAGACACCAGCCTGGTCCAGATGCTTCAGCTTCCAGCTGGTGGTACCTGCCATAGCGTTGCAAGAGAGCACTTCAATGAAGTGGTGGCATCTCAGCCATCCAGCTGTCCAGCTGAGGACACGTTGTTTCGTCTCTCAGCCTCAGCTTCCACACAGATACACCAAATGGACCTATTAGGTGGGAAGCTTGTGTTAATTAATTAGTTAAGATCTATAAAATGTTTTGAATCATCTGTGGTGATCACAATAGCCAAAGCGCTTTTCCATTATTAATTATCTTGCTGCAGGGAGCTGGAATTGTCCTGCCGCTCCATTATACAGCCAGAAAAATTGAGCTGGCAGGAACTCCTCTCCTGAAAAATGAACAAATCACACAGACAGGCTTAAATTCAGGGATTTTCCACTTACTCATCCTTAACCCAGCCTAAAGGTCCTTACTCAGCTATTACCTACACTTCACCTGCAAATAATATTATTAATGTCAACAGGGGTTTCCCTAGCGAGAAGAGAATAAAAACAGAGGAAAGGTCAAATGTGCAAGGCCTGGTTTCCTTCCCAAATACAATATGGACTGAGGCAATGGTTCATCCTACCTGACTGCAGGCACATAGCAGAGACGATGAAGGTTTGCAGGAATTTCCAGAGCTTGGAGTTTTGCATTTGTGCGCCCTGGTGCTCTCTTTCCTCTGTGTCCATAGACACAAAGGAAAAGGGGATCTGCTCTGAGGATGGGTCCATGCTCGCAGTCTGCTGATTAGTTGGCTGGTGTGTGCTGACTGGCCAGCTGGCTGATAACTGAGGCTAGAAAAGGTCCTGAACTTTCCCTTTGAGGGTGCACTAATTTATTTCTGTCTTTTCCACCTAGCTATTTTTTTTTACAAAATTTGTAGACAGCTGGTATTTTCAAGATTCCTCTCCCTTTCCTCACTACAACTTAAACCAGTCAATCTGGAAGAAATTATGGGGGGTAAGACTGTATAAGAATCATTTTGTTAAGAAAACTTAGGAGAAAGCTTTCAAAAAAATGTGACAGAGGTGAGAGCTCTGAAGATGATACTCCACAAGACTTCAGAGATGCTGTAACACCAGCCTGATGATCTGCCTCATTGTCGTAAAAAGGATAGTATCTTCACTTAGCAATGGCAGACGGTATTCTCCTCTCCTGAAGAAAGAACATAGGAGAAAACACAGTTATGAAGAGTCAGTTGACAGTAAGGAGAGTCTCTTATACTGGCTGTTTTACACAACTACTCAAGGACAAGACTTACAAACCTCCTACAATCTGCCTCGGATCAAGGGAAGTTTGTATGTCTTTGCGGGAAGTGACATCCGAGGTTCACCTGATAATAAGCACAGCTGGTTTAAACAAGACCCAAAATGTCAGATGTTGTTTATTCTTGTAGTGGAAATATATTTTCCCTTTATTGAAGATCTCAGGTGCTAAAAGTCTCCAGACGTCTAGAATTTTCTATGGACGATCTGATGTTAGATGGACTTCAACAGGGGAAGTATTGGTCCAAGAAGAAGGCTTGGCTATCCTGTCTCAGAAATGCATTTCTGAGGAGAACAGTCAAAGTTAATGACCACCCAAGAATTAAACCAGGTGATTTTGGACTGAAATAAAATTAAATGAGTGTAGTGATATTTCACAGTGGATCAGAGTGGGAAATGAAGTAGAAAGACTGAAGCCAGCCTGCACATTGCAGGGGGAATTTTAGGAACCATCCATGGTATAAGTTGATCAGAGAAAGGGTCCAATAAAGCTCCCATTAACAAGAGCTGCTATTTGACAGCGACCACTCCACCTTCCCCTCCTCTCTGCCTAGCAAGCCTTTGTGCAAACACAGACACGTCGTACCTAACTGCGAGCAATTAAAATCAAGCCCAGATCCAGATGCAGAGCTCAAGCAGGGCTGGGTTGGGCTTACGAAAAACAACAACAGAACAACAACAAAAAAACCCAAACCCTAGCAGCAAAGGAGAAAATGCAGATTGCATGAAGAAGGGCATTGGAGGGGAGGGGTGGGGTCAGCCTTCGCCTTCCTTGGGGCCTGGAGCATCACACAAATTCTTGCAGAGACTGTAACCGAATCCACATGGTGCACAGGCCTTGGCAGATGAGTGTAATTTAATTGAGTGAGCCCCATACCTGAGGGGAGAGGAAACTTGTTTATTTGGAAACAAAACTTGTTTTTCTCATTTTTTTGGTTTGTTTTGTTTTAGCCTCAAGGCCCTTGGAAGTCTGTGCCAAGACAGTGTGCATTAGTCCTATCTTTTTTTAACCCTGCTTCTCCTGATTCAGACAAAGAGGCGGGACAAATAAATGTTTTTCTAGGTATTAAGTCCAGAAGAGACTACTAGAGAATTGCCAAATGATGAAAAAGAAAAGTATCATATTTCTGGTTTCCTTGCTGCTTCCCCAAAGAACATCTTTGAGTTATGTTTTCTTTTCTGATGTCTGAGATAAGAAGGGGATATTTTGATCATGATCATTGTAAAGTTAGTGAAAAAGAAAAGAAAGCAGAAATATTTTCAAAAATAATTTGAATCCAGGACCTGCATCTTTAAAGGAAAGTAAAAAATGCCATGAGAAGCCCAGGTAAATCTCTCTAGAATTAGTGAGAGTACCAATGACAATCCTACAACCTGATCTGCATCACACACTTTCAGTAGGCTCATGAGCCTAGAAGGCAAGTTATGGGCTTGAACCAAAAAGTTTGGGGGAGACAAAGGTTGAGGGAAAGAAGGGGGTGGGGGTAGGGGTAGAGGTTCAGAATTTGCAACCACCTATTTCTTAGGGGTTGAGAACTTCCCACTTGAAAATTCTTATCTAGCTCTGCACTTTGCAACACAGTTCAGTTTTCCAGGGACATTTCCATTTTTCTGCTCCTATTCAGCAGTCAGAAAACAAAAAGGAGTATTGTTTGAACAGTGGTTATTGATATGATGTTCTACAAAGAAATATCAAATCCCTCATGCAAAATCAAAAAGCAGCTTATTTAATGACTGCTTTCCAGAGGTGAGTACCACAAAACTGCACTGAAAAACATTCCTCTCCGAAATACTGAGCTCTTGGCTTATAACGTTGGAGCTGCTCAGTTTTTCATGCACTCTCCTCATGACTTGGATTCAATTTGCCCCATCAGCAGATGGGAAATGGAGGTAAAGAGAAGCTAAGTGGCAGGGCCAAAATCAAAGGAATCATTTGCAAGGAAGGGGTTGCAAGCAACCCCCCTCTGTGGGGTTGCTTCCAGCTTGTGGTCTTTCTCTGTGCTAAAGTTTCAGAAAAATGAGAGGCAGTACTAGAAAATGTTCTTGTGCCAGAGGTGAGAAGAGTGATGCAAATTTTCTTTCATTGGTCTTGTAGTTTCCAGTTTGGCAGCACGCAAGCACAGAGGCAGAGACAAAAAGGTGCAACGGACATGAGAAAATGTAAAAGTAAAAGCAATATTCCAGCCATGGAGAATCTGGATGCAGTACAAGTCCCATGTCTAGGCAAGGCAAACCCTTGCTCAATCCCTAGGGGAATGTAAGTTTTCATCTTCTCCCAGGTTTTACCCTATCTCTAGATCCAGGATACTGTCAGACAGAAGACCAAAGGCCCGCAATTATTGCAGTGATTTCCACTTGCTTGTGGATGCAGCAAAGGACAAATTCAAGGTAACGCCAAGGGTGGAGAAATTTAATAAACAGTGCCTTTGAGCTATTATCCGTATCAAAACAGTGAGATAAAAAATTACAAATGATTAGAAACTTTGCCAAGTGGTTGCACAAACAGGGCTGAGGCAATGAACCTGAAAGTGCATCTCCATTGGGTGAAACATGCTCTCAGCAGGGAGGCCACCAGGCCCTCAAAGAAAATGTGGTAGAGTGAACTTTTAGTAGGTGACAGTTCAAAAGGAAGATGAGATACCGGGATATTTTTGGAAGAGAACTTAAATACCTGTGACACAGGTCCCAGCTAGATAGAAGCTACAGGAGCCAACTAGTTGCTCTAATAAGCTTAAATTGCATCTAGAACAGAATGTGAGGAAAGAAAACTTTTGAATCAACGACATGTTTCAGTTCAAGAGATGAATGGGGGTCCTTGTGTGCAAACCTTCTCATGCTCTAACACCATCTGAAAATGTTGTATGGGTCTGCATACACCTAGTTCAGCCTTTAAGTCACTGTTGAGTACTATAGGTACATGAGAAACCCATACTTAAATTCATCTGGGATGTTCTCCCACCTTGCCAGTAAGGGTCAGATTCATTTGCCCACAGAGACATCCAGTGTCATACTAGGTATTGAGGGGTGTCTTGCCTCCAGCTGCTTTTCCAGAAAAAGTAAGAGCCTCTTGTGAGTGGTGTTGTATGTGCCAGTCCCATGAGGATTTCTCAGATATGCTATGATACATGAAATGGTACCAGATGTCTATGCTTCAACAACTGAATCCCACTCTAAAAGGGGGATCAACATGGAAATTAAAATACCTAAATTTAGAAGTTTGTGCATAGGCACCTTTACACAGAGTAAGAGTTTTCATTTGAATAAATGGGGATCTGTTGGCAGTCTCCTCATAGGTGTGTGGTGCTAATTGAGATGCTTTAAGGTATGTGAGACGTGCATGGGGCAGGCACAGCACCTGCAGGAGACTTGTGCCCTTCTGGAGCACCAGTTGGAGGCCAGGTGGAATATCCCATCATGGCTAAAATAGCACCACATATCTGTGTGGACAACTAAGGGCTTTCCAGGTTAATCTTTTCTATGAAGAGTTACTCATCACCCCTCTTGCATTGCTGTAGACACTGTACTGCTTTGCTCATTAGACCAAGTCTATTAGTCTCCCTCTAAGTATGCTGGAGCTTGTGCACTTAGTGGACAGATAGTCACTCACGTGCAGGCACACAAATATGGGTGTGGTGATCTGCGGTCTGAATCCTACCCTTAACCACTGATAGCGATTCCCTGAGTGTGATCTTTCAATGGGATGTGCTGTGCTCTGTGGAAATGCCATTTAGATAATTCTTTCCTTTAGTATCTTGTGAAACCACTACCTGGGAGGGATCCACAAGACTCACTAAAGTCAGGATATTGCTACTATTACTTCCGCTTTATCTGCAAGGCTAGGTAACCTTCCAGATTTGGAAATTAGACTGGTTTGTTGTGATTTGGTCTTAGGAAATCTATTTCTTATCACTTGCTTATCTTCTAGGGTTGAACAAGGTGTGTTCAATCATCTGTTCCAGTATCTCTGTTGATGTTGAAGTTACAACTCTACAATCACCTGGAGTTTTCTTCCCTACCCCTTTCTTCCACGTTTTTAAAGGCAGAGTTTATGATAACCTTTCCCACAACTTCTTGAATTCTCATGTGCTCGTGCACACTCTTCTCCTGCCAATCCTTGGTGGACTCCAGCTGGAGCATGTAGGATGCCAGTGTTCAGAAGGCAGGAGTTCAGGGCAAAACTACAATGTTGTACTTCATTGCCTTGTAATCCCAGGCTGAGACTGAAGATGAAAGGCCTGTGAAGCATGACTTTGCCTCCTTAGCCATCTGGGCAGTCACCAAGCATCTTATGAGCTTGGATGCTCCTGGCAAGTGTAGAAGAAATTGATTGATTAGAGCCTACATTCCAAAGTGACGGGCACATTAGGAAGCTGTAGGCTGGAAGATTAAAGACATATTTAAAAACTCCTACCCAGCAAATAGAGATGCACTCATGCCTTGTATTGAGGGCATGCGTTGTCCCAGATAATTGCTAATGGGTCAGAGATGGCCCTAGAGCTCTTGAGTACTGCAGAACTTGCCCATCCCAGTGCATCTGATTGCAGTCTGTAGCCTGTTCTTTCCCAGCTTTGGACTTTGGCCTCTGCTCCAACCTCTGTTGTTTAATTGTTTTAAGCATCTGGACTAAGTTAACCTTTTTTTTTTTTCTCCTTTTTTTTTGGTCGATGCAGAAGCCAAAAAAGGCCCTTAGTACTTCACTTTTCTACATGTCATTAAATAAAGGTGTCTTGTGCTGAGGGGTATGCTGTTGTCATGACTTTTGGGCAGGCTCTGCAGTGCAAAGGACAACATGAAGACTAAAGCAGGAGGAATCTGTCCTGGAGACAGCTGACTTACCGCACAAGCCCCTCACAGCACTATATTACAGGCAGCCAGCCCCAGGCCTGGCTGTGAGAGGTGGTTAGAAAACATCTGCCAAAATAATTTTTGACTGAGAACAGTATTTTTTGGACACAGCTGAGTCCCCACCACCATCCCCCTCCCCACCACCTCCAGAGCCTTTTTCATGGAAGCATAGAGACTTCAGTGAAAGATCACACAGAAAGTACATCAGTGTAAGAAGATGAATTTCAGAAAAGAAAAAAAAATATTTCTGAATAATCTTTTAGATTTCTGGAGATGCATTTTACTTTTGTTATCTTTGTTCTGGGGTGACCATTTTTACAATTTTCCATGGTGTGTCAGTGGTAAAGGATTCATTAGGCAATGTGACTATCAGTATGTCATAATATAGTCGTGGAAGTATTCTCTTATATTCTTTTGTTTGCTTTTTCAAATCATTTGAGGCAAATGCTATTTAGAACTGACTGAAATATCTTATCTTCCTTTCTAGATCAAAGTATCTCCTGTTTGTGTTGTAATTAATAAGTAATGAAACACCTTAATTACAATACAAACAGGAGATACTTTGATCTGGAAGGGAAGATAAGGTATTTCACTCACTGCTAAGTAGCAGCTGCTCATAATGATTTTGAAAATAAAATAAAAATAGAATATTTAAACAATTTGGGGTCATTATGGCATGCCAAGAGTACCTGCCATAACATAGGAAGAGATAATATAAATATAATAAAATACTATTAAAACCCCATAAAATAACCAAAGAATTTCTTGAACTATGTTTTTGGATTGAAAATTCCCTCATCCAGGCAGTTTCAAAAGTAGTTGGTTTTGTTCTGATTCCAAGTGAAAACAGTGGAAGTTCCTGGGAAAATGGGAACATGTGAGCATCAGTCTCTTCTTGCTCCTGCTTCAGTTCCATTTCTTGCAGTGGATAAAGATGATCAATAAAGACCATCTCCCCAGCTACAATTTCTTGCCCTTGAAATACCCAAGGCCACCACTTGCAGCACCCTAGGCTCTGCTGGGGAATGCTTGCGTGCCATCGAGAAGGGTGGCTGCAATTCAAAGCCCATGGTCTACCTGCTGAGCTCAATCTAGAGAAGCTGAGACATCTGGTTCATGTTTGGATCATGCTGGGGAAATAGCAGTGAGAAGACCTAGTCATATCAGGAAGAGAGGTGAGCCTTCTGCAAAACTTCCATCTCCTCATAGTGGCTACAGCCAGCCCTGGTTACATCCTCATTATTCTGAGTGCCTCATGGTTTGGTAATGATTAGCATTCACCGGTCTTACAATATAAAATTACCTTGAGGAAATTGCTCATCCATCACTTTCAGGTTTCTTCCAGAAATTCAGTCAGAAATTTGTACAGAAATAAACATTTTCCAAGAAAAAAGGAAGCAAGCCAAGCCAAGCTAAGTTAAGCTAAGCCAAGCCTTTTTTTTATTTTCACAAACTTTAATAATGCGATGCTAATGGGAGGCAGAATAATGCAAATGTATAACTAAATAAGGAGAAAAATGTGAAGTTGGATGGATATCATATTAAATGGTGAATGCAACTTTGACTAGAATTTAGCTAATTGATTTAACTTTGACTACATTTTAACTAAAATTTTACTATGTTTTCTTTCATAGAAGAATTAATTTCTAAAAAAGCAATGCTAGGATGAGCTAAGCTTAAAAATCAGGATGAAGAAGATGTTTCCTTTCACAAGAGTCCTCTACTGCTGTTCACACCTCTTGGTCTCAGGAAGGTAGTATCCTCATACCCAGATCTGTGTAAGATCAAGGACTACAATAGTGGGACCAGCAAATGTGAAACGGGCACACTTCAGCTCACTTTCTAAAATTCATCTTTATTTGTTAATATTTCTGATGCTATCTGCATGAAGGACCTTTTTTGGGGGGGATCTATCTCACTTTTTTGCCCCTGCAATCATCTTGTGGCAAACAGGTTCAAATGCACTGTTTAGTCTGGGTGTTGTGCTCACCTATCTCATGAACTTACAGTTGGAGGCTTTTAACACAAAGATTCCTTTGAACTTTGCATTCTGTCCCACCTCAGGCTTGCTCTTTGGCTCTAGTATCAGTGATAAATAATAACCATTTATTTTTGCATACAATAGAAGTTTGATGCCCTCTACTAAGGAAGTGGTTAAAGCTGCTTTTCCACCTACTCTGGAAAGATTCCTAGTAATGAACACTTTTCCATGCATGAATGTCTTTATTTTCTTTTTTTTTGGCCTGTTCCCAGGTTCTTTAAATACAACTTTTCCTAAAACATGATGTCTCTTGTTGTGTTGCTCTGTCATGCCTGTCTTTATTTTCCATATGAAGCACAAAAAATTATATGAACGTCATCACGTGTGTAATGATTGACCACCTTGGCTAACATAGCAATTAATGAATTCAGAAACTTTCTGTTGTTTTAATTTCTTCTTGAATAATTGTGAGTATAAGGGCCATCATGTTGCATAATACTAAGCACTGAACTGTGTCTTTCCTAAGAGAAATACAAGTTCTAGCTGCAGCTAAATGTCCAGACTCAAGAACAAGGGATTCTGATGATCCTACAGTTGCTTCTGTTGACTGAATGACCAAGACTCAAAGAACCTCAAGTTGATTTTTTTTAAAAAGGTCTTTTAAAAAGACCTGATGGATCTTTTTCAGAGCATTCAACACTTTTTCTGGCCAAGGAACTCAGTCACCTACTGGACTAATTCAGTCTGAATTTCCTTTGAATTACACCTCAGAAAATGTGTAGTGCAGTGGGAAAAAAAGGCACTGAATCAGCTTCGAAAACTGATTGGAGAAAAACATTGACTTTCTCATATCTGTGAAAATCTGAAATTTTGAACATTTTTCAAACTAAATGGAGAAAAAAAATCAACCAGTCAACATCTTCTGACTAGGCAGATTAAAAAAAAATATCCAAATAATGGACAAGTACAATTCTGATGATACAAAAGCATTTTGTTTCAAGAAGTGAAGACATTTGATTTTGACAATGTCAAAATATTGTATTTTAATATCTAGCATGCTAACATATGAAGCATGTCTACAAATACATCATATTAATATGAATACATGTCAAAATTATATGGAAAATAAATTCAAAATGAGACTATTGAAATATTATCTAAATTAAATTACTTTCTAGTCAAATAAGGGAAGGAAAAAAACCTACGCTTAAAGTTTCCTATTAAAAATTCCAGCAAAACACTTGACTCTTAATAAAATGGCAATCACTGGTGACAAGATCTTTATCAATATTTTCTAATCTAGCTTGATTGCTTTCCACAGGTTGTTTTGAGGAAAAGATTGTTTCTTTTAACTATTTGCTGTAATTTCATTAACTAAAGTTCTTACAAATTCTACCTCTGACTCCTCAGACAGAATATATTCTAGTCCCAGCTACTTTGCTACACAGGCAAAACCCTGAGCTCAACTAAAATAAAAAGTGACATTTGCCTTTGATTTCCAAGAAGAAACTTTTTCACCTTGGTCAGCTGAGCAGGCTTAGAAATGGGAGAATATTTCCTCCACGCTGAGGATCATTTGCACTGTCAGAAGGACACGGAGCTGCAGCCCCAGAGAATCAGGTTCTGTTCATTTTGGGGTGACACTGGCCAGGCAGAGACCACACAGGCTGTTATATTCATTGAAGAACTACTCCTGCAGGCCCAGAGTTAACCCAAGGTGATGGCAGGGGCTCTCCTCAGTGGTGTTTCTGGCTGGCATTCCCAAGGTCCTTCCTACATCTCACTGGTTGTATTTCTTCATGCACCACAACCAGAGACATTGGCTTTCTCCTTCATCAAGGGGAGGTGAAGGGTGGTGGGGCTGGTGTTGCAGGGAAAGACAAGTCATCATCTCATATGGGCTGATGATTGTGAATTAATCTTGTTGATTGAAAGTGCTATTAAAGTAGAATAGAACCATTTATGAAATCAAGACACATTTCTAGCTTGTGGTCATGCATCTTGCTGCTTTGCTCCCTCTTGCTAGAGGCAGATCTTCTCCAAATGGTGGAGAATTACGAGTTATCAGACTGTGCAGCCCATCTCCCTGCCAAGGTAGTGATGTTTCCCACAATCTCTTTATTGTCTACTCAAGTTATAATCTCTCTCTAAGCAGTGGGGCCTCCAGAGTTTCCTATGAAAGACAATTCTGTAGTTGTCCAAACCAAAATGAACACTGGCGACATAGTGTATGGGTCCAAGAGGAGAATGAGGATATTGCCCTTTGGTTTAGCCCATAAGTAAGTCTTCTTGGATCTCAGGCTCCTTCCTTGCTGTTTCATACACATAGGAGAGCCAGAACTGCATGAACCCATATTCATGTAGATCTATCCCTTTGGCAAAGCACAACGTCCTGGCCCAACTTAAGGACAGCTTTCAGTCTAGTTGTCTTTGTTTCTCCATTTTGATGTCTGACCTTACAAATTGTTCTTCCATATTTTTATTATTTTCTTCCTCCTCCTCTTGTCCCTTCCCCTTTTTCTTCATGCCACCAGCATTAAATAGCTCAAGGCTGTATTTAAAGAACTGAGAAGCTGCAAAGAATCAAGTAGGATAATGGGAAGAAAGGCTCAATGGATCCCCCGGGACTTATCATGGTTTCTCTCCAACTGTTTTACATGGAGTCGAAAGTTCAACCTCGCATTTTCTGGAAAGGAAAAAAAAGTAGAGAAAGAAAGAGGACAAGTCGTGATGTGGGAATCTTTGGACTGTGATGAAGATGGAAGGCGCCACTTGAAAAAGCGGAGCTCTTCCAATGAGAAACAGATGTCCTACATGTTCCTAAACACATTCAGTCCGTTTTCAATTACACCAGAATTAGAGCAGTAATGAGAAACAAAACAGGGTTGTTGGTTGGGTTTTTTTTCCCTCTCTCTCTTCTGTCTTCTTTCCTTTCTGCCACAGATGGATCAGTAGCGTATCTCCAGATGACATCTCAGATTGCTTCCTAAAACAATGCTAATCATCTAATACTTCTAGCCTGACACTAATCTTTTCTTTCCTCGGTCTTATTTTCTTCAGACAACTGAATCTGGGACCGGTTCTACAATCTGAGGAGTTCGTTAGACTTCATGAGAAAGGCTTATTCTGCTCATTTTCTGCTTGTTAGAAGCTCATTGATAATGACACTTTTATGTTTTTTGCTTTTTATTGTTTTTTCCAAACTAAGATTTGACCAAACTTCTTTATTTTCTTGGCTGTGAGATTCCTCATTAGGGCAAGAAGGAAGGAGAGATTTCTCTAAAAAGATTGCATGTTAGAATCAGAAAGTATACCAAACTACTCTTTTCCTTCGATTTTCTTTTTCCTGGAGCAATTAGGGATTTTGTTCAATACTTTCTTTGTTGCTCAAAGACAAGTTCACAACGAAAGCAAACTACAGAAAACTCAAACCAACCCCCTCTCTTTAAACTCCCCCCAGCTGTTTCACCAAATTTGGGTTTTAAGCTTTTTCCTCAGATGCACGTTGCTTTATAGTAGGTTAATCATTAGAATAGAGTTAGACCTAGCAAGGGCTGTTCTTGTTTGAGCAAGGAACTTGGAGATAGAGGAAATCTGCTGCCAGGCCAACCCATGAAGATCACAAGCCTAAAGCTCATGTCATTTCGGGACACATGAATTAACAAAAAGTGATCTGAAGGATCCTGTTCCTCCTAGTGGAGAGATCCTCCATTGGGCTGTCCTGTTAGGACCAGCAGCAGAAAGGCTGAGAGCCCCAGAGCTTCAAAAATCTCATGGTTTGCACATTGTTTTCTAGGTGAGGCTGGGGAAACACAGGAGAAAATTTGTCCTAATTCTAAGGGATGTCCTGGTTTGAGGTAAAACAGAATTAATTTTCTGTTCAGTAATTTTACTTTTTAAGCTGGGCCTCTTCTAACGAACTAAATTCTGAAATTAACAACATATTGTTCAGAAACTGTTTAGGCTTACAGTGATAAGACCTGATTATACCAAGGAATGGTATGCAGACAGGCCCTTGCTTATACTTATTGCTATAACAACCAAGGTCAGGTAAATTTGTTATTTGTCCTATTGGAGGGTCGGAAGCAGAAGAGCGTAGAGGGGTCCCACCTGTAGGGAGGAGCAAACAGGACAGGTGACCCAAAACTGACCAACAGGGTATTCCATCCCATCCGCATCATGCTCAATATAAAAGCTGAAGGATCAAAGGGTCAACCCTCTTCCTTCAATGGCTGATGTCCGAGGAGGACCCTGTCTGTTCATCTGCCTTTGATCCCAATCTGAGCATTCCTGACTCCAGATCCAGAAGCTGGCTCCTGTCCATCACCGAGTCCAGCGTGGGACTTTCCCCTGTGCCTGTTGATGATGTGAGGATCATCCTGGGAGCTTGATGGGGTTTTGTATATACTGTATATGTTTTTTTTCCTTTTTTTCTTTTCTTCTTATTATTTATTATTTCATTATTTATTTATATTTTCATTCAAGTACTGTAGGTTTTTTTTTTTTCTAAACTCATAAATCTTTTTTTTTTTTATCTCTTCCTCTCCTCTCTTTTCCTTGGGGGGGGGAGGAAGGGGTCATCTGTCATTCTGGTTGGTCAATCCAGTCAAAACCATGACAAGGGTAAGGACAGCTTGGTCTGTGAAGCTGTCAGTCATGCCTGGTACAAGAACTGTGCTTGTGTTTGCAAAGAGATAGTAGCAAAATGCCAAGTGAAAAATGATTGACTCCTTATGGCCACATGGCCACATCATTGGATTCTCTATGGAGTCTAACAAATTTTTGCAGAAGCATTTCCCTCAGTGAAGTACCATGAAAGCCTACTTCTTTCCTGATTTTCATGACATTTGTGGGTGCTGCATAGCTGTAAGATCTCTACTCTGCTTTCAAAGCTGGCTGTGGCTGATCTGCTTGTTTGGTATTTGGTGGGGGAGAAAAGACAGACCCTGTGGCCATGTAGACTTTGTATTCTGTAGGAAACCAGGTGATAATAAATAAATTAAAAATAAATAATCTTGGCAGGAGCGCAGAGCTTGTGGGGTGGGGACAATGCTGAGAATTGCTGCAGCCCTGTCCTCCCTCCAGCTGCCTGAGCTGGCTCTTCCCAAAATCCTCAGCCCCACCACAGGTGACCAATACATAGGCAAGCAGTGAGGCATTTTGAAGGAAATGTTGTGGTTTGCAGGCCAGGCATGCCAGACCCCCTCGCTTCCCTGGCATGCACAGGCAGAGCCTGAAACAGATGCAAAGGAGTTGTCTCAAGCTCCCCAGGGCAAGGGGGAAACCAGAGGGTCCCATACAAGGTGAGGGACCTCATGCCACTCTCCCAGGTTCAGTTCTGCACTTGGGGAATGTGCATAAAGAGGGAAATGCATATGAGAGATGAGCACGAACTATAGAGATGGGAAAAGCGCACACTGCCAAAATGTAAAGTAGAGCCATGGAACTTATTTCCCTTCACTGGGCTGTTGCAAGTGAGTGATGGAGGCTACAGTCTTGTACCTGAGAAAGGATGGGGCTGCTTTGTAAAAAGCCCAGAGTGAGTGATGCCTTCTCTGAGAAAGGCCCCTGGAAGGGGTTGGCAGAGAAGGACTTTGCTTTCCAGATCGAGATAAGACCCCTTCCACTTCCAGAATTTTGGCATCCTTCTCTCCACACCCCTGGGTTGGGCAGGGTTATTGCAAACCCTGTTCCCTTCCATGTGCTGTAACACTATGATCCTGTTTTTCATGCCTACCTGATCTGTGTGGCTGCAACCATTCCCCTTTCCTGTGGTCGTCAGCCGTGAACTGAGGACAGTCACCTTCCAAAAGCCTCCTCCCTCCACCTACAAGGGTCGTGCAGAAAACACCCCATTGCACATTTCTAGCATTCACAAACCCAACACTCATTTATCAGGAGCTTAATCCTTTTTTTCTTTCCCTTTTCCTTCTTACAAAGTTAATTTACAGGAACCCACAGCCGCTGCATGGATATTGTTCTTCTCTTTTTGTAACCTCCTTTATTTCCCTGGAGATTGTTCCATGAGAAAGAACAATAAAATAAAATAAATTAATTCCTTGCTTTATTTTTTTTCTTTTCTTTTTTTTTTTTTTCCAATACTCTGTGTATTTTAATTAAGAAAACAAAACTAAACAATAGAAACACCCCACCAACTGTTAAATCTTGCTGGCATGTGCTGGACATGATGTGCCTTGTGGAAAGATGCCCCCTTGAATGAGGAGACAGGAGACACTCTGGAGAGGACACTTCCATGCAATACAGCCTGTGATATCTGAGTTGGCCCCTTGCAGCAAAAACTGACTAGCTCAGGCCCAAATCTATCCTGATTATATGAGCCTGAGGCTGCCGTGCTCTTGCTAAGGTGCTCAGAAGAGTTTATTACCTCTGGGCTGAGGCACCTGGACATCCTCCAGCCTTCAGCTGGCCCCAATCCAGGAAGCTCCTGCCTCTCTGAACCGCAATTCCCGGCTCTTCCAGATCTAGGGTTAGCAGGGGCAGGATTAACACAGGCCCAGGCCATAACCTGGCCTGCTTTATCTCTTCTGAAGCAGCTCCACAACAGTGTTGATCCGTGCTCTGGAAACCCTGGAAGCCACCGCTCTGCATGTACCTGCTGAAGCAGCAAAGCCTGAGGCTGCTCTAGGGCCATGGAGCTGCTCTGCCTCAGCCTTGGCTCAACACAAAGCATGGCTTGCTGCTGGGACACAGCCAGGGGTGGGTTGCCACCCCAAAGCAGTTGATTTGCTTCATCATGTTGCTTGAGGACCCATTGACTCTGTTCAGTCCCCTCCCCAGGACAACACACCCAGCCCCCTTTGCTGGCAGCCTGCTCCAACGCTTTTCTTAGCACCTTCTCCAAGGGACCTGAGTCCCCTCCTATGCCAAGTAAAGGTGGGACAGACACACTTCTAGTTACAGGAATGTATTAAAGATGGTCACTGCTGGCTTTGCTTGAAAGGTGCAGGACAGGGAGGCAGAAAATCCTCCCTGAGCTCCCACACAGCCTTGGGTAGGTCTCTGGTACCTTCTGACCTCTGATCTCCACCCAGAGTGGTGGGGCAGTGGACTTGGTGGGTGCCTCCAGGCTTGACTGCAACCCAATCAAAAAGGTGAAATTCCAAAGTTGGCTGAAGCTGCTCTAAGCTGGAGCTGCTAAAAAGGGCAACCATGCCCTCTGCCCACACCTGGCTGTATGACCCTGCCGTCTCCTTTGAATTGGTTCTGGCCATCAGATGGTTGTGGGTGATTTACTGAAAAGTGGCCCAACAACAGCAAATGAACGCTGGCTTCCAGATGAAATAGGAAGTAGGTGGGAAGTGAGAGAGCTGGGAGATGTTGGAAGGAGTGAGGGGAAGCAGTGCATGGGTGAGCTGAAGAAGGTTGTGAAACACTGACATTTGAATAATGTTGTGCTTAATCTATTGTGAAGCCATTTTTTTGCGATACGGTCATTTATATCCCTCCAAAGTGGATATAAAGTATTGCCACATTAGAATTTGGCTTTGTATAATCTTCAGATAATCGGGCCTAGTATCTGCTCAAAGAGACCACAGTTGCTTCACACCAAAGCGTTTAAAGTTCTTTCAGAAGCAATGTTTTGCTGCAGCTTTAATCCACCTCTTTTCAGTACGTGATGAAAAATGAGTAGAAAAAGGCACTGATCTATTGAAAAAGTACATCTTTTAAAATGTTCTTTCAAATGTTTCTCACTAGATGCGCTGTAGAAAATTTCTCTTTTGCATTTAAGAAGTTGTGAAAAATACCTGCTTTGTTACCTGTATGACATGAAAGTCTCTTAAGGAATAAGGAGGAGACTGTGGTTTTGAGGTTAAATTTACATTCTTAATTCTGCATTTCCTAATTTCTGAGCATTTGATTTCTCAACTTTTCCGTTTCATTAACCTTTGTTATTTGCATGCAATATAAACTACGCTTGGATATTGCCAAAGGAAATCATAAACATTTTGGCTAGTCCTTGCCCTCTCCTGAAATCTGCCATCCTGAAGACGGCTGAACTAAAAGTCAGCTTTCATGAAAGCTGCCTCAACCTTTCTCGTTGCGCCTCTTTTACTGTATCCTTGGATGTGTGTTTGCAAATAAACTTTGAGCCCTGTGAATTAGCATCCAAAACCTTGTATTTTAGCACTTGTGGCCAGATGGAAACAGTTCTCAACCCACTATCCCTCCCTGGTCTACAGCAAGTTGTTAACAAACCTTCCTGCTTCTTTTTTCAAAGAACACAAGATTAAATCAGTATTAAGACTTTTCATGTGACAGCCCTTAAAATGCAATAATTAAGAGCCCAGATTATTGTTGAAAACCTGGATTCTGCATTGGCTGAGCTGGACTACCTGCAAGCTGTGAGAAGCAGAATGGCAAGTTGATATTTGCCTAATCACATGTGATTTAAAAGCCCTGGATTTATGAGTTTTAGGCCATCTAAGAAGTGCATTTCTGAGATATTAATGTCTGGGCATGGCACATTTGGGAATTCGACTATTCCTATGAAGGACCTTTTCTGAAACAGGCTATATGTACCCTGTACCTTAGTGGGTCTCACACCCCGGGGGGCTGCACCCTGCTATATCTCAGCATAGCTAGCCCTATACACAGAGACCGGGTCCTCCTGGCTGGCTGGTTCTCAAATTAATGCTTTTACATTGAAAAGTCCTAATGAATTGAAAAAAAATTCTAGGTCAGCACGTGGACTATGTCACAAACTATTTTTGTTTCAACTTGTAAGGTGTTAAAAATGTAGAATACAAAAGAAAAGCTTTAACTGTGTGGGAAAATCCTGTAGCGAACAAGTCCCATCCCTTTGCTCCATTCCTCCTGGTTTTAGTTTTACAGGAAATTTCATTTTTCTGCATTCTATTTCAGAAGGGGAAAAGTCCCAGGCTGTACTGTAAGGTGAAAGACTTTGTTTTCTACCTAATTCAGACCCTGCAACACACACACACCTATATATGGACACAAACCTAAAGCCTTTAAAAATCTTCCCACTTATATTTAAAGTATTCTAGCTCCCAAACAATGATAAAACTCAGACCAAGAAAAGTTCATAGGAAATACTATGACGCAGGTGCAAAATTTCCTGTTTTCAAAGATGAGAAATGTCAGAAAAAATGTCCTATGACTTTAAACTATTGAGTCAATTCCTCCCAAAAAGACAAAGAAACTTAAGAGATACCTCAGAAATCCACAAAACAAGCCAAGTGTGAAGAATAGCTTGAGCTATTTTTAATTTTTATGTGACCAAGAATTGTAATTGGGAATATCTGGAGAAATGGGCTGGGTTTTCCCCATTATTTCTATCCCTTATTAGCTTCTCTCTTTTTTTTTTTTTGATTGATATGTGTTTACAGTAAAATTTATAGCATGATTTTATTAAAATTTAATTACACCTCTCCCAAAATATATCTACCTTTGGAGAGATAATTAGAGTAAGGGAAATTTTAACACAAAGAGAATTATCTATAAAAAGTTATGGGAAAGTGACAAAGAAGTCAGAGTTCAGTTCCAATTAATTATTATATTTTGTGCAACTTGCTTAACCTATATATAAGGTAATGCATCTAGAACTACAAAAACAATTAAGAGCGCCTCATCAAAGCATTTAATGCAATTCTTTATGGATTTTAAGCTCTCTGGGAAAGGCAGCTACTTGGTGATGAAATTCCTGTACAAAGTAGGTAGATTTTAAATCTTAGTCATCACTATCAATCTCCCCCACCTTAGAGGATTACTCTGCTGTCTTAGCGCAATTTGCCTGTAGTGTACCAAAGTATGGCGTCCAGTAACAAAGACAGGAACTTTATTGACCCTAGGGGAAAACAGAAGATGATCTCCTGTGCTGCATAACTAACTGTCAGGATTAAACTCCAGTCAAGTTGTAACTGAATTTCCATCTGAGGCCAAAAGAGTTTCTTAATGTGCCCCAACATTCACTGGAATCCGTGGAGTGTTTTCAAGTTGCTGTTGTAAAATGTATGTCAGGTCCTGCAGCATCTCTTCATGCAATATTCCTTCTTTGGTGTTTCCTCGTGGAGTATCTCCTCTTGGGTCTGACAGAGCTGTGACCTCTTGCTGCACACAGGCTAACAGGTTGTGGGTAATGGACAAAGATTTATGATGGAGCTAAATGGGTTTAAACCTCTTTCTTTGCCATTTAGTATGACCGATGCTTTACACTTGTGGGTTTGCATAAGCTCGGGGAAGTACAAAAGGGCTGTATCTCCACTAAAGATGAACTGGCCATCACTTAACTCACCCACGCACAAAGATGCATAGATGCATGATTTTTTTAAGAGCTACTTGATGTACTAGGCAGGTGGGGATGTATTTTTCTGAAGAACAGGGGAGTAATGCCTTCAGGAACCCTGTACAAATGACCCATTGCAGTGAAGGATTGGAATAAACCAGAGGAGCACATTTAACGTCAGCTTCCGAGAGATCCAGAGGAAGAAGGGATAACAAACTCTGCAGCCTCACACCTGGGCAAGCTTGGCATCTCATCAGCACCCTGGCAAGGTGCCCAGACCAAGATCCTGCCCAGCGTCAGAGCCCACTGTCTGCTTTGAGCAGACCCAAAGGCAGGTCAACATTTGCACTCGGCAGGCAGCTCTGTCTCTCGCACACAGACACAACACATGCATCTTCCCTCACCTCCCAGGAATTTGCTTTAGATCTCACACTAGATTGACGGATGGCTCATGGAAATGAGTGAGGGAAAGATCTGGGTGTGCTACTTGCTGTTCAGGGTAGTCACACAGGTCGCCCACTCCGATTCTTGGGTCTCCCAATAGTTATGGGTGACCAGGGCAGAGTGAGGGAGGTTGCTGGGACCATTTCCACTCTATTGTCATGACAAACAAAGACAAATCCCCATTGCTAGAGAGAAAACAGATTATTGCTTTTGATGACAACAAGTTTAAAGTATTGTCCTTCAGAAATGCAAGGAAAAGGGAATTTCTGGGATGGTCAAAGTGTCCCTAACACCTGGAAGGTAAAGACTGTGTCAGTCATTTTTTAATATGCCTTCACTAAGAAATGAACTCAGGTGACAGCTGCCCAATGGGGAACTCATGAGTTTGCCTGGCCTTGGTGTAAGCAGTTGCAGTGCTGAAGATATCCAGGGGTCAAACACCCTTGTGTTATGGGAAGCTGATGCATTATAGACCTTTCCTCACAACTCATCTCACTTCTTTCTTTATGGAGAGGGGAAATATGGGAAGGCACTTAAGGGCTATCAACACTCAAGCACCCTCTCCACAAGGAAGGCGAACAGAGGCCCCAGCCCTCACCCCTTTCCAGGCCAACTAACCTACAACCAACACTCTGCATTCAGGTGGGTGGTCCTGTGTAGAGGCAGAGATGGGATGGGGTTAATAAGAAGTTGCAACTACTTCCTTCCCCAGCTTGAGGTTACCATAAACCTCTGAGCGCAGCAGGGAGTGGTAGTTGAAGCCTTTTACCTCCTTCATCTTGCAGAGTAACAATAATTACTGCTCAGCTGGAGGTAGGGCTATTGCAGCAACTGGGGCAGAAGCTTGATTGATGTATGCCACATGCGTGCATGTGACTTGGTTGCATAATGTCCATGATTAGTCCCCACTAACACTTGACAAGTTACATGGGTGCTCTGGTTTAGGCTATGTTTAACAAGTTATAGGGAATCTGTCTGGAGCTGCCAATTGATGGAGGTAGGTTCACATGCCCCCATGGATGAGAGTTCTTTTTCCAAAGAGAGCACAGCAAAAGCTTCTTGCTTTGCTTAACCCCTTCAGGGAAATTGCTTAATGACTACTTTTAAAACTAGAGCTAGAGGCTCTTCCCTAGGTCAGGATACGATAGAACTAGGTGCTGTACAAACGCATAATAAACAACAACCCCTGCTCCAAGCAGCCTTGCAGCTAAGGCACAAGTCAGAGTCGGGGAATTTGGGTCCTCTCCTCAATTTTGCCAAGATATGATGTGATGGTGAGGTATTTGCTTCACCTTTTGGAAAGTTCATTTTCTTGTTTGCAAAGCAGAAAGAATTGCAGATGTTTTGCAGTGCAGTGTATAACTATGAGCCTTCAGTGTCTGTTTAGACTGGAGGTACTTCAAAAGTGCAGAGTAGTTGTAAAGATTTATTATTGCTAAGATCTTTCCCTGCTATACAGTGATACCCACCTATGATTTAATTGCTACTCATGTTTTAGAAAAGACTCTGTCTTTGATAAATTGGGTTTATCAGTGGTTGACCCTCCACACACCTGAAAGTACAGAGGATCTTGCACTGTGCTCAACAGGGACTGAGGTGCACACATCAATAAATTCTGAGCCATAGGAAACAGAGAAAATGGCATACCTCCAGCACATGAGACCCAAGCACCTGACCCAAGCACCCGACCCAAGCACCCTGCCTTCAAACAAGAAGTTGTGGTTGAGTAGATCTCAAACTTTGAGTGGAGATTCATCTCCATACTGTAGACCCCAAAAGTGGACACCTATATGATGTTTCTGCATGAAGTCTTAAGCACCCATAGTACAATCATGGAGAACAAGCTGACACAATCAGCCACATCCAGAAAGATTTTTTGCTTAAAGACAACATCTAGGGCTTGACTCAGTAGCTTACATTGAATCATCTTGTATTGCCTGAGAGGTCCTGGAACAACTGCAACATCCACACAGAACCAGCAGATTTGATACAGGACCTATTGAAACCCATAGCCAGTGGTGGAAGTTGGTGAATTCAGGGTTCCCATGAACCGGGGTGGGTTTGAGCATCAGGGTTGGTTCAGACTGTTAGGGGTAGAGTAATAGGACTTAGCTGGACCTGCAAATCCAGATGTTCCTGGAAGTGTCCACATTTTTGAAGATTTGAACAGCTGCTGAATTTCGTGGGGATCCTGTCATTTATACTTCTGCATGGGCTGATGCAATGCTCTTTTGCAATTCCCCAGGGATCATGCTCCTGGGTGAGTCATGTCCCAGACTTTGGGGGAAGAAAATGCTGAGCAGGGGACCCCAGCAAGAACAATTGGATTCATGAAGCCCACAGTAGCCTGGAGAGGCCAGATTTAGTACACCACCTGTTTGGTGGCCCATTGATGGCTAAAGAGAAAGGAAAATAAAATTGTAAAAGGCTTCTCATTTTGATCTTTTGTCTCTGGAGAGAAAGCCAAGGCTTTGCAAGTTAATGCTTTGTGTCAAGCAAGCTGAAACTACTATGGTTTGCAGACATGGGGCATCTGTTGAGACGCCCCATAAACAGCATTGTCAATAAAACGATCATTGTTTGTGTCAGTGAGCCCCCGACAAAGCATAAAAAAATAATAATTGGAATATGTGTAGTGTGAAAGAGAAAAAAACCATAGTGTCATTTTGGCCTGTAAATTATATATATTCTGTAAACAAGCTGTTAAAGACCTGCCTGAGCTGATGGGCTGCACTGATTCCCTTTTTAATTAGCACATGAATAGGTGAGGTAAGGTTCCCTGCACACCTATGGAAGCAGAAAGATTTATGAACCCGCACCTGTTTGCTGCTGTTTCTGGAACATGCCCCACACCTGTACGTACACAGGAGAGATCCCGCTGCCAAAACAGGGAAAGCACATGCAAACTGAGTAGAATGGCGTCATTTCCCAGAATGCCCTGTGCTGGCAAGGGCAAAAATACTCCAAAATAAGGAATTATT
Source organism: Limnodromus scolopaceus (assembly GCA_028565335.1). Taxonomy (NCBI): domain Eukaryota; kingdom Metazoa; phylum Chordata; class Aves; order Charadriiformes; family Scolopacidae; genus Limnodromus; species Limnodromus scolopaceus. The sequence continues at coordinate 41,403,844 of JAOXNO010000033.1, read as the reverse complement.
CTGATGTCCCCAGGGCCCAGCTGAAATGATAGTCCCATTATGCCTGGATGCTGTGTAAAGACATGGCAAAGGACACTCCTTGCCCCAGCGTTTACAGAATGAATAGTCGTGGCGGAGGAGGCACAGTCAGTTTTATAGGAGAGGAAGCACAGTGCAGCATGACTGAGTGACTTGCCCGAGGTCTCAAAAGTGAAACGGTGATCTAACTCAGCTCTGGTTGCTGCCAGGCCAGGGATACAGCCCTGGAGTTGCACCTATGGGTTTGGGCAGGTGTCTAGGTTGTTGGGGGTCCCAGGAAGGCAATGTGGATCACCAAGGCTGAAGCCATTGAACTACTCTCCATTTCTGCTTTTGGTGGTTTGCTTTTGGTTTTTCGTTTTAAAAACCTCAAATTCTCTTGGAGCCTGTTGAACTGAGGACACAGCTGGATGTCCATTTTGGCTAGGGGTAGACCGATTCATTCCAGGGATTTTAGTGTAAACTCCCCTCATGGCTGCTACTCCAGGCAAGTCTAAGGACAATGTGAGTGACACTAGAGAAGTAAGCACAACGGATCCAGCCTATCCACCAAGAAAGAGGAAAGTCTTATGGAAAGAAAACCAAACATGAATGCAAGCCATGCAACCAGCATCTGAATTAAGGCTTCCTACAGTCTTAGTCTGTTTTACTCAACCTTAAGCCAAAGCTCAGTAACTAACTTGGCCTTTGGAATTCAGTGAAAATTTCTCTCCACGCTTAGGAAAGGTGAAAGCCCTTAAAGGTGGCTATCCCAGAAAAGCAGCACTGCGTAAAAACCTCTGGAGATCTGACCATCTACCCTTATGACCTTCAGTTAAGTCTTCCTGTGTCCTTGCCTAACTGTCAAGAGAACCACCATGGCATGGACCCTGTCTCTAGAGAGTCATATGCCAGATTCCTTACTTCAGCCACCAATATGAAATGCACATGGGGAGTCAGACTGATAGGGGGGACTCACGCCTGGGATGACTCAGCTTTGTAGGACAGATTCTTTTCTCCCAATTTCCAATTCCCTTCTGGTATTCACTGTTTGTTGACCCAGAGACCAGCTCTTCCTACAGCCTCATCCCTTTCATTGAAATCAACCTGCATCTCCTTTGGTAACATCTCCAGAACCTCACCCCAGCTCTCTGGGTGATTAAGTGGTGCTTAGATCACTCAGCTTCGTTAGACCACAAGCCTGAGTCTCACGATGGTACCTGTGATAACCTCACTGTTTGCCTCCTGGCTCTCAGTGTTCCCAGTATGCATTCCTCTCCCTGGGCAGCTTCCGTGAACTCTCCACCAGGTGCCAAGGAGGCATTGGAGCACCTTCCCAGCACCGCTCTTGTCCCTGGGCTGGCATGAGAAGGTACTCCTCAGCCAGCTGTGACACCCACGCAGGGCACTCCTTAGCCACAGCTTGCACCTTCCACACTCATGTGAAGCTATGCATGCCACCAGGATCATTTCTTCCCCCTCTAGACACCCCAGGCCATGTGACGTCAGGAGTTGGTGCTGGGAAAGGCTGAAATGCACCTGGTCTCTCTTGTACCTCAATGCTGTGTTCTTAGGATTTGTTTAAACTGTGCAGGAAGGAAAGCAGCCATCTACCCCCTTAGATAGATTAAGACCAGTGGCATGCACTTTTCTGCAGGCCTGTACAGGGTCCTTGATACCTGACTGGGTTATGAGTATGAATGACCAGAGTCCTGGTGCAGTATGGGGAGGTTTAGATTGGATATTAGGAAAAATTTTTTCACTATGAAGTGCTGGAACAGGCTGCTCAGGGAAGTGGTTGAATTATCATCCCTGGAGGTATTCAAAAGATGTGTAGAAGTAGCACTTAGGGACATGGTTTAATGGTGGACTTGCCAGTGTTAGGTTTATGGTTGGGCTCGATGAGGATCTTTTCCAACCAAAAAGATTCTATGATCATCAAAATGTCTGCAATCAAGCCCTCCCTGGAATCACAAACAGGGGCATAGGTCACACTTGCTAAGTCTGTCCTCACGAATAAGCAAAGCCTGGGTCTCTCCTCAGGCCGCTGGGACAAGCACATTCACGTGGCACAGGACTACAAATTAACTGAGTTTAGAAGTGACTTCTGGATGTCTTAATTCCAAATTTTCTCTTAAAGAAAAGCTGACTTCAAAGACCAAGGAGGTTGCTCAGGAGCTTGTCCAGTCAAGATCTCAAAACCTCGAATGATGGAGCTCCTGCACTGAGGGACCTTCTGGGGTTATTGCATTTCGGGTGCACAGCTTTGCATTTTGCCTTTGCCCACATGTCTGTGCTCTCTTCCCACCCCCCCCTACTCCCCCCGCCCCCCCAAAAAAAAAACCCCAAAACAACAAGAGAGTTCTGAGAACAGCCTCTGCTATCCTTTGAAATATGCCCAGACATTTTTTCTTTTCAGTTACTGTTGTCTGGCAGGGATAAAACTGAACACTGTGCTGACAATCAAGTGCCTGGGTGAGTCCATACCCTGGCTCTGCTCAGTTTATTAGTATAGACTTAGTCTTGGGCATTTAGTTCATGAACTCTCCCAAGGGACAAGCCTTTAGGCCTTTTCATCAGATGTTGCCTGCACCACCAGCGGTATGGGTGGTGTGTCTTCTCCATGCCTGCTGCACTTTGCAGCTTATACTGATGTAAATCAAAGTCATGGTGGTTCAGGCCCACATAGTCTCTCAAGAACTGAGACGCAAGATTGCAAGGTTTGTTCTCTGCTTGTAGGACAGGGAGAATGGTTGGTGTAATAATTCCTTTTATCGTGCCATCATAAGTCCCTGAGTGCAGCCTTACCCTAACGTGATCCCAGACCTAGTCCTGCATCTCTGTAGCTCTGCTGCGGGCTGTGCCATTCCAGGTCAGACTGGCATTAGTTCAATAGTTTGTACACCACAGCCCTTTTCATAGCAAAGACATGCTGTGCGTCTTCTGAACAATCCTGACAGGCTGTGGCTCCACCAGAAATACAAATCAAACCACAAATGTGACAACCTTTCATACTTCACACTGTCTGATGCACAAATGATCCTCTGCAATAAATTGTGTTGCACCCTTTCTGCCCTATGACCAGCAGAGTGGTCCTTTGTAACTTCCACAACTCACTGCATGCGTTAAGATGAGCTTGTGCACTGAAGGACCAGCACCAAAACCAAACCAGCTTGGCAGCTTCTCATGAAGTGCTGTGACAGGAAAGCTGTTCACGATGTGCAACAGGCATCAACATGGGCAATGGGATTTATGGGACTGGGAGCACGGAGGTGTGGTCAAAGAAAACAACTGTTTGAAATTATCTTGAATTTTTAACTGGCTCTACGGCCCCCTCCAGAGACATGAACGAAGAAGAGGACTTTAACAGATTTATTCCTGCAAGAACTAAGATTTACTCACGCTTGGCTCTTTTTCAGGTGTCATAAATCGAGTCCACTATTTTTTCACAGATTGTCTTTCTGGATTTATCAGAAAGGACTTTATGGTTCAGAGCACCCTTTTCTTCCAAGCCCCCCTTCCAACGACCTGAATAACAAGCCTGGGGTACAGCCTGTGTTTATAAATATGCGTATCGGTTACATTAATGGAAACTGATTTATTACACAAATAAGAGACTTCATCAATTTTCATCTGGACTTCTTTCAATGGGACATAAATTACACTGTTGCTACTGGGTTTGGATTTCTAAGTGGATTTATCGGAGCAGGAACTTTGCTCATTTATTTTATAGCTCTCCTTGTCTGTGGAATAATTATAGTTTCAAAGTTTTTCTCCCTCTCTTTTTCTCCTTTTATATATCCACTTTAGACAATACTGGCTGATATTCTGAGGAGTGAGGTCAGACACTGCTTGGCAAGCCCATTTGGGGTACCTCTCCTGAGCTGCCTGAAAAAGCACCTCCGTTTGCAGGACATGGAACATTGCAGAAGACCCATTCAGACCCATCTCTAACCCCAAAATAGAGGTGCTCAGTGCTATTGTTCACTTTGGAAAAAGCTTGGCCTGTTGATCTCTTTTAGGAAGCAATTGGCCCCTTGCTGCCTGTTAACACTGGGCGGTACGTTCTTCCACTGTAAAATCTCCTAGAGCTGGATGGCAAGGAGAGCCACTTGACTCATCTGTCTGCCTGAGCAGGTCTGTCACATAAACACTGCTTGGCCACATGGACTCCGCAGCTCCTTGAAAGTCTGTGCTTTTCTTAAGAATCTATGGTTTCCATTCATAATGTCATGAGGTACCCTGGGACTTGGTGAGGAGCTTTACTGGTCCTAGGACAGGAGTGAAAACTGACAGAATGTTTTAAGGAAATCTTTACATATCAAAACCCTTTGTTGACTGCTAAATAGTACAGCCCCTTGCAGCAGAAGAGCAGAGCTGCTCCATTCCTCCCTGGGGATGTGACATGGGACAGCCTCTGGACTCAACCCCGGCCTTATCTGTGCGTGTAGAGTGAGAGACCAGGAGCACTGGGCTGGGAAGTGTGAGCACAGCCCTGGCTGCAAGAGGTGATGCTGGCTTCTCTGCAGGCCAGCCTGCGAGACCGAGACTGGCCAGCTCTGTTGGAAAGCCTTTAACTCTTCCCACTGTCCTCAGCCTCATCACGCACCCTTCTCCCATCTGCATGCCCTGAACTGCTGCCCAGAACACTTTCTTCTGCAACTCGTTTCTGGAGCCTCCAGAAAATGAGCCAAAGGCTTGCCTGTTTTTTGTTGTTGTTGCTGCTGTTTTTGCCTGAGGCTGGAGCACAATCCCATGAAACAGAAGCCCAAGCTCCCAGGAATGCATTGCATTACGACACTGTGCCGCAGAGACTTAGACTATTTACATAATAGATCAGAAAGCCCGGCCAATTAGCTGACAAAAGAAAGGGCGTGCTAACAGGGCACTGAGAGTTCACCCTAATTAAGAGCAAGCCATTAGAGAGCTTGCCTCAAAATGTAAGTGAAGAAGGAAGACAAGCACAGGGGAGAAGGCAAATGATGACTGCATGCAGCCCCTTCCAAGCCCATAGGGACGTATCCTCCTCAGCCATGGTCCCCAGGGTTGGATGCTCCCACAGCTCAGGAGTGTGAGTGGGGAAACCCAGGCAGTTCCTTTGCTTAGGGTGAGAGCAATGAGTTGACCAGCAGCACAACCCCTCTCTGATCCCTGGCTGCTTGTCCCTCACTGATTCCCACCTTGCACTAATGTACAAAGGACTCATCTTTGGCGGCGTGCTTTGATTTGACATTGTCACATCTCCCCACACTCTCTTGCAAGCACATCGCCATCTTCTCTGTGGTTCAGTGCAAAAGACTGTCTTCTGCTCAGTGGACAATAAAGAGGCCCACACACATGCAGGCAGCAGCTGAGTAAACTGGCTGAGGAAACCTCAGTCCCAATTACTGCCTAATTAAGTTAATTTGCTAATTGTCAGCATTTAGTCAGGGGACGAGCGCCACCTGCTGAATCCACCATACCCTTCCTCCTGCTCCACCCGGGATGCTGCAAGTTTCCAGGGCCCACCACCCTGCAAACCCAAACAGCATAGACAGGAAGAAGGTAAACCTGGTATCTTCCATATCTCCATACCCTGGAGGTTCCCTTGAGTGTTTCAGTTGTCCATGGTACTAGGATGTAGTGCGTCATGTAACTCTACAAGCCTTTGTGGTATTCAGTCTCTAAACAATGGAGACCCTTCCTACAGACTTGGAAACACAAGTTTCTTTTCAAGACTGATATCTCATCAGTGTGATGAGTTACTGCTTGTGAGCTGAGCTGTTCTGATAGTGTGTGTCTGCCTAGCCAACAACCCAAAAAACTTAGAATCTTAAAGCATTTTCAGGTTCTTTCTGTGCACTGCAGTCTTTGCCCTTCACAAGGGCTTAACAAAAAGTATTTTCTTTTTGGATGAAGTACGTAAGAGCAGCACGTGATTGGTTGCAATTGTTCAGCTCACAGGTGGTAACTTCCACAAATGTTGTAATTCTGTTGCTTATGATCCTCTGCCTAAACCCCAAGTATACCCACACAGGGAGCTTGAATTACCAACCCACATGTCACTCTACCAAGACACTGGCCACCAAAAACTATAAGGCTGACTTGCAAGTCCTGATCTTAACAGTCACTAGGTTTGGGTCCTTTTTATTTATCTGCCAGCTTTTGAGCTTGCAGAATGCTTTTGATTTCATATTTCTAAGTTTTGCATTACAATCACAAGGGGTAGAAGTTTTTTTATTTTTCCCCTTTGATGTTGAACAAAACCTGAGATTCTTCACACAATCTCCTGAACCCCGCAGCTGGGATTTTATGGAAAGAACATTGACAACTGCAAGATGTCCAATAAAATCATAAAAGTTGGCAACACTGGGGGGGTTACTCCCCTCCTTTATTGCTGGTCTACAAGTTAATTGGTGTGATCCAGCTGCTGGCTGGTTTTAGGACAGATCCTTAAACGCACTTATAATTGCCAGGGCTCAGAGTCCTCCCAGCTAACCACAGACACCTAACAGAGGTATCTAAATTATAAGCCCATTTGCTCTGGCTGCATTTTTGGGGCAGATTATCCCATCCTATAACAGATAGAACAGATCGGCTTTGAAGGTGTTTGTCTCTCTTCTCTTGCTAAGGAAAAAAACAACTGCAGTGGCTGCTCTCCTTATACATGCCCTTCCTTAACCCCTACTGCAACAAAAGTTCAGCCCCGTAAGTCCTTTTAAAAGCTGGCCTCTAAGACTTTATGTCGGCCCCTTCTGAGGCCTCATGTTTTGCTCAGATCACCCTCATTAGCAAGGGAAAGTGGAATAAATGGAACAGGCTGCACTCCTGGCGCGATTTTTTTGGTTCCTCTTGGAAGTCCCCTGATTCAAACAGATCCTTCCAAGCAGCCTGGTTCGTGACCGCTGAAGATTATAAAAGGGCCAGGGATCCAGCATCCCTGCAGCTCATCACTGACAAACAACACTGTCTGGATGGAGTGTTTTCAATAAGGGATACTTGCTTTGTTAGGAGCTTTTGGAGAGACTGTTTACAACAATTACCTCCAAATGATGTCCTTTGAGGAAGATGTTCTGGGAACCTTAAGACCAAAGCTTCTGAGCTGCTCTATCTATATCAGAAATGTGAAAATAATCAGGAGTTGTTTGGATCTGGAGGCACTGTTGTTGTAAACAGATGTTGCTTTAAAGCATCACAGACAGATCATCCTTAATGGTCAGCCAGGGCTAGGCCTGCTTGGAAGAAGAAGATGAACTGATCAGAAAAGATCAGTCAGGGTTTCAGTTCAATGCACTTGTGCAGTGACAAATCTGATCTTACTAGCCTAAATTTGCCACTCCTAGGCACCAAGATAGACACAGATCCTATTTCTTTGTGTTGAAATAATGGAGTGAAAAGGTTTAGGGTTTGTTTTTTATTTTTTAGTGGGTTGGTTTTTTTTGGGGTGGGGTGATTTTTTATGGTAAAGACAGAGATTTAGTATTAGCTAAGCCTGATGGATACCCACTGAGTGTCTGGGCAATGAGAATATCTAGAATAAAGCTGGAGGCAAATGCTTGTTTTATTCTTAATAGAGGGTTTTTCTTATGGGGAGGGAAGAGGACAGGAAAATACAACCTATGCATAAGACAGAGCAATGAAGTAAGCCCTCTTCTTCCTCCCAAACAATAGGAACTTAGGGAAAGATTAAACTTCCTTAATTGTTTCTTTTTCTTTGCCTTCACATTTTAAACCTTAAAAAAAAACCCACTTGGGTAATAATTTCAAATCCTTTTCTGTGGCTGCAAGTGATAGAAGTTGATCCATATAAACTAGAGAAGTTCATTCTCCTTCAGAATTGTGGAATTCAAGAGCACAGTTTGGGGGGCAGGGGGTGCCCAGGAATCACAGGAATTGTCCCCCTGGAGGGAGCGTGGGGACATGGGCTTCAAGACTATTCTTGCCAGCTGTCTGGGTGACCCTGGAGAAGTCACTAAGACCACAGTCATCTTATCTGGAGGGCCACCATCAGCTCCTTCAATTAGGAATCCCATTGCTGAGAAAGGCAGGAACACCAGAACATGATTCAGACCATCTCTCTCCTCACTGAAGGACCCTGGGGCAACACCTTGGCTTATTTGCTTACTTGTGTACAGGCTGTAAATTAGGCCTTAATCTAGGCAAGCATCTCTCTGTGGTTTGGTTCCCACCCTGGAGGGGTAGGATATGCTGTTCCTCTATCTGAGTAGAGGGAGAACTGCTTGGGACACAGCTTATCCTTCACACATGCTTTCATGGCACACAGTTTGATCCTGTATAGTGCAGCTGGATCTAACCTCAGGTGAGCAGAGGCTTGGAGGTTTGTTTTACCATGAAAAAGGGTCTCATGGGAGGATAAGAAAAAAAAAAAAAAAGCAGCACTGACACTCACCCACTCCACCCCAAGAAGGCTTCCTTCTGCCTGCAACATTCATCTTGCCAAACAGAAGGGATGCTGAGCTTTTCCTTGAACAGCTTTGCCCTTCCCCAGTTCTAGGGGAATGACACAAACGTGATTCATGGGTCAGGACACTTAGGTGACTGTAAGGATATGCTGCCGAATTAAAGGGGCTAAGGCAAGGGGACCAATGGGAGGGAGGCCACAAGCTGATGTAATGTCTGGGTAGCTCAAACCAGCTCCTCAATCTCTGTTATTAGGTAAAGACAGGCTGTCCCTGGAGAACACACAAGCTCTGTTCCCCCTCTTTGCAGCCCTCCACATGGTCACATTAGGGACATGCCCTTTGCACTCTCACCTACAAGCTCCCAGCGCAGACGAGCATCCTCCAGCACTCCAGGCTTCTTCCTCTGACAGCCGGAATAATGCAGCTGCACAATGGGAGCATTGTGCAACCAGGTCCCCTAGCACCACAATTCCAACCCCATAATGAAATGTCTCCACCACCTTTTACCAGAGAGAGTATTTGATTGCAGTCAAGTAGCTACACCTGGAGGAGGTAGGAGGGGGTGTCAGAGTTGTGGGGAGGAGCTGCCCCCACTTTAGACTGACAGCCTGCTCAGAGCTGGAGAAAGAGAGAGAAGGGGAGGGGGACTGGAGGCAGAGTAGAGAGGCACTAGCACAGTTTTGCAGTGTGATGACCTTGTACAATCTCAGCCACAGGGAGAATTCCTGTGTGCTTTCTTACACACTTCAGATGCTGAGAATAAAACAAACAAACAAAAAAGAAAGTAAAAATAAAAACACCCCAATAAGCTCTAGAGAAATTAAAAGTGGGGGAAAATCTGCACTGCACAGAGCCATGCTGAGATACTGACTCAGGTCCTTGTTCTGCAGTTCCTCATTTCAATGCACTGACAGAGGGAGACCTTAGCACCTAGATAGGAAGAGGTTAAGTCAAGTCAGCCTTGGTGGAGGAGGGAATGGCACTAAATCTACATGCTGGCCATACCTGGGCTCCCCAGAGAGTGTGTCCACCTGCAAGGGTAGGAGAATCACTTTCCATGGGCACGTGCTGCTGGCAGCTTCCTAATTCAGAGGGGCAGGCTTGACTGCACAAGGTCTCTCTGGTTGAAGGCCCTTGTCTGGTGTGTACAGATGTGCTCCTCAGGCTCCATCTCTCCCACTGGGCTCCCCAGGGCCAGGACTAGTTCAGGACTTAGGAACAGGGCCAAAACTACAGGGCAAAGGGATATTGGGTTAGATGATATGGGGTGTCTTTAGCATCAAAAGACTGAGGTTCAGTTCAGTCTGGGGGGCTTGTGGTGTGTGGGAGGAAAAAGGGGCAACAGAAGATGGAGGCAAATGGAGGTGGAGGTAGCTGAAAGCTGGCTTTGAGGGCGGGGCTGGTAGAATACTGGAAGAGATAAGGAGACATAGGGCTGGAGTCCTGATTTATGGGGCGAGGTTTGTAGTTGAAAAGCAAACGTAAGAAAATGAATATGTTCAGGGTTCCTACTGATGACATGAAGGATATGGGTAAATAAATTTTTGGGAGCAGCTGCTCTAATGATAGCACAGAAAAAGGGGGCTTTTGAGCGTACTGATCTTCTCGCTGCCTGTTTGGGACAGTCCTGGTGGGTTAGTTTGGAAGTTGTGTGACTGAGGACAGAGCCAAAGCAGGTAAACCTGATGGGAATTACACCATGGAGAAACTTGTGTCAAGAGGGAGGGCAGAATGAGGACCCATGGATGAAAGGGAAACAGGTGAGTTCCTGCATAAGAGCATTTCTGCGTGGAGCATGGATGCTGACATTTGTTACAAAACATCAGAAACAAGTTGAATTCCCCAAACAGTGTTTATGGGAATGAACTCTTCTTTTCTGGGGGTTTTGTTTTGTTTTGCTCAAGACCGTCTGTCACATCTTGCACATTTCATTATTTAGGAATTTTTGATTTCAGAAGATAAACTAGTCCCAGAGGAATATTTTCAGGGAGATTATTTTAACAAGCACTTTTGTACCAGGAAATCAGTGAGTTTAACCTAACAAGCAACTACCAGGCCAGGGGGACAAATAAATCTAGTTCCCACCTATTAATTTTACAGCCTACATAAAGCAGTGTTGAAGTCAAAAGTATATGTGACCCAAAAAGACATTGCTCATTTTGACACATATATAGCTTGCCCCCTGCCTGAACCCTGTCCCTTAGCCTAAATCCAGGAAGCGGGCTCCCTTTTGTAACGGATCATAGTCCTGTGTGTCAGGAATGCATTCTACCTTAAACCAAATGTCAGCCTTTCTCAGGGAAGGGATAAGCTGATAGAGATGTTTGCCCCAAACGGGGATAGTTTTCCTGTTTTGCATTGTGCGAGATGTATTTGTTTTATTGCACCACTCAGTGATTCAATCCAGCCAAGCCCACGCAGGAAATATTGGGATTTTGTCTTGCCAAGTCGACATCTGAAAAGAGCAAGCATGCGAATGCTTCCACTTTAGGAGTATTTGTAATGGGTTACTGAACTATTAGACACATGAAGGGAAAAATGCACCTCAAAGAAACAACCGCATCCCATGGATGGAAGTGACCTGGATAATGCAGAAACGCCGCTGACTTTCATCTTTGGTGGGGAATGCAGTGGTATGCAGAGAGAAAAAGAAAACAGAGCTTTCGGCACACACATAAGTTAAAAATAAAGCACGGAGTCTGAATGAAGAGGGTGATTAACCAATGGAATAAATGAGAAGGGAAAGTGATGGATTATCCACCACTTGAAGCATCTTGAAATGAGGGCTGGATGCCTTTGTGCAAGACGTGCTGTCGTCCAACACGAGGCACTGGGCTCCAGGCAGGCTACAACCTAACACAGATTTTTTAGCCTGTGTTGCCAATGTACAAGTGGAGGATTTAGCTCCAGTTCCCCCGACTACAACCATATCATGAAAGGATGTGAAGCAGGTGGCAAGAAACATTTGATGCCAATTTCTAATTAACCACATTAGCCAGAAAACTTAAGCAGTCAAAGGCCAAACATAAGTAATGAGATAGTTCATTCTGTAATCCCAGTGAAAGGAAGTTTTTGGCTAAAGCATTCAAGCACTGAGTCTCTTCCTTGATTTCAGCCAGCTTAGGGTCGGGCCCTCATTGTTTGAAGACTTTCAGAGCTCCTTGCAAGTAAGAAGCAGCTCAGCTGGGTGAGAAGAGATGTCTCTTCAGGGGGAATTCCATTCACTCAGGAAAAAATGAGCCCCATCAGCTCCATTGCCAATATCCCAAAGGTTTTCAATTACATTGCAATCAAGACAGGTCCAGCAATGTTTCCTAATTAAATCCTGATGCATCAGAGATGATATTTTGATGGTGGATGATGGCAACCTCTACATTACACATACATATCTGCGATTTCTTTCAAATACATTTCTAGCAATTTTTGAAGCCAAACTCAAAATCATTGCAGAAAACAACTACTGTTAGGTGGCTCTTCAGAGAGGATCAGAAATCCTTGAGGCCTAGTGGATCCTGAGGCCTTGAGAGCACAGGGACAGGGATGTGTGAGTTCTGACCCACCTCTGGAGCTGGAGTGATTGCATTGAGAGAGTTCATGTGAGACGTGGGGAGTCTTGAGAGCAAACCACCCACCGAATAGAATTCACTTGACACTGACCTAATGGCTGGGGGCTCCTGGGAGCCTCATCTTGATTTGGAAACGTCTTTGAGTCACAACCAAAAACACAAGAAGGAGCAAAGTACCTCCATCCTGAGGCTGGGCGATCGCCTACATCTGCAGAATTCCATGGGCACCTGATGATCTCTGCAGGCTGAAATACAAACCCTCAAAAAAATATTGATGCCTCCGGTACAACCCATGAGTGAAAAGCACCAAATTCATTCACAGTCCCATTTTAAGTAGAGGCAGATGCTCTGGGCTTGGCAGTGTCTTCAAAGTCACACAGGCAAAGTGAGCCACAGCCTGAATACCTCGTCCTGGGTATTTCTTTCCCTCGTGCTTCTCATCCTCTGCTCAGCTGCCTTCCTTCAGCTATAATAGCAGCAACTGTCTTGGATTCAGGGAAAGCAGATGGGTTCCCCCCTGCAAATGGCCCCCAGAAATTTTCAGAAATACTTATTTTCTGTAGTATTGTTTACTTATTTTTTTCTGTAGTTTATCATGGAAGGAGAGGGCAAGTTTGGGGAGTAGGTTGTTTTCTGTTTAGATTTTGTCCTCTTAAGCTTTGGGACATTATTATATGGCTTTATATAAAGCCTTTTCTCCAGTTCAGAAAAGCACACTGCAGTCCTGATGTGTGGTGTTAAGCCTCCAATTATCCTGTCTACTTCAGCTTTTTAGTTACCTTGTGATTTAAACATCATCCCCCCTCCCTTTTTTCTTTGTATTTCAGCACCTGCAAAGCCCTCAAGTTCCCTAAGCTTTAGTATCACCAAAGCCACCGGTACCAGAGCTCTTTTGCTGGATCTACACCTGTCTGTGCTTTGAGTCAGGCACAGGCATAGGCTGATCTCAGACTGATCTGGAAAGTGAAAACCAAGGCTTAGAAAAGCATCTCCCCATGGCACCAAGCCCTGACCAGACACTGACAAAAATCCCAAACTTGGCTCCTCCTGAGCAGAATGTGGACATTTTCAGTCCAAAAGGAGATTCCCAAAGCCACCTGCTCTTGCTGCATTGCTTTTCCAGATGAGATACGCACTCATACATTTGTGCTATATGCACTTTTCTGGTCTGTAAGAAAGTAAATTAACTTCTAGGGCTGTAGACTTTTTTGGTTTGGGGACTTATGATTTCTTTCCATTTGAATATTTCTGTTTCTACAAAAAAAATGAAAACAACAACAACAAAAAAGAATCCCAAACCTTGACTTATTTATTTTAACAGAAGAGTTTGGTTTAAAAACCAAAGGCCAGCTTGGTTTTGGTAGAAAAGGAATCTAGGTTTTGAAAACAGCAGAGCATTTCTCTTAGTTTTTGAAATGAAAGCCAAACCACAGCCCAAACACTTCTACTGGAAAAAGACCATTGCTATATTTATATTTCGTGCAGATGCATGGGTGAAATGTCCCCTCTTTCCCCAAGCAGTTACAAAAACAGAGCTCTAAACCCAGCTGTTGTTAATGTTCACAACTTTCTTCTGTTGCCTCCTTTTCCTCCTCTGCTCTGCACTGATTTTGCTATCAATCCTTCTTGTCCCTCCCACCATGTGGGATGATGCCTCCTGTACATCTATCCTGTCTTCCTTCAACTGTCTGCATTTCTGTAGGAAACCCTCTTGTGTCCCCTGAAATTAATACCCTGCTGTCCAATCATCTCAGTATCCCCATACCTTCTGCTTTCATAGGGACGTGTCACTTCTTCTGCTAGCTGCAAAAGACAGACCACCCTCCTAAAGCCCCCTGCTCTATCTCATGAAAGTCTGTTCCTTTGAAGGGTTCAAATTATTGGAAGAAAAAACTGTTGAAAACTGTCACGTACAGAATTGCTACTTCTGATTGAAGAAATCCCAGATCCACAAATGGCTGAAAACATTCAGGGATTTCTGCCTTGTTCTTTTTGTCCCCTAACACTGGAAGGAAAATAAATCCACTGAATGTCTCTTTGCACAGCTTTTCCCCTAGTCAGAGTGGAGCCGGCACCACAGAGTCTTTCAAGGAGGTGTCTCAATGGTAGCTTGGGGTCCTTTCCCCATACACATGCTTCAGATTTACTTTTTTTTTTTTTGTTGTTGGCTGTGTTAGGTGCAGTTGAGGTCAGAAATCACTCAAGGACTGGGAGCACTAAGCTCTATTTCATATTCTAGAATAACACTACACAGATGCGCAAGGCTGGGGGACAGGTAGCACCCCCTCCTTCTAAACCCCTGCCCTTCTGGAGTGTCAGTGAGGATGTCTTAGGCCAGCACTTCTCATTGCATTGGTGAGCAGAGATGAGCCTGTCCAGCCTTCAGAGGTGGGCTGCAGTGTCTGGCCCTCTCATCCCACAATCACCACGCTCTGGGTGCAGATCGGGGGAGACGTGAAACCTCTGTACATTCACCTCCATGCATTCCCCGAGATAATCCTTGACTCCTCTAGGAGAAAACACCATAGAAACACTGAAAAAACACAACACATGGTATAATGATGGACTACAACACTGCAAAGGTTGGATGAGGACCTTCCCCTGGCACTAGAGGAAAGTCTCCCCCATGCTGCCCTCAGGTTCCCCCCAGAGGAATTGTGCCTCAGTTTATTTTTAGATACACACAGAAATAAACACCTCTGCCCCCTCTCTACTGCGATTAGCAGAGACATTGTGATGATAATGATTATTTGAGTTTCCTCAAATGAAGCAAGTATTCAATTATATTTTCATTCTTTGGAATGAAACTTAACCCAGTTTGTTTTCCGATAAGGCCATATGGAGAGAGGACACAGCTGGTATTTTATCCAAATTAATATGTGTCCTGGCTCGAAAACAGGTCGTGTTTGTAATGAGCTCAATCTTCATATAATAACACTGTTGAAACAATAAACGTCACTTCGGCTCCAATTTGGTGTCTGGACTGTGAGGCATAAAAACAGTTCTGCTCTAAACTGTCAGGGTGAAGACTGGATAAACTCTAGAAAGTTCAGGTCAGGTGAAATTTCACACACGGAGACTATTATTGGAGCGAGAAGGCTGGAGGAGCTATTATGGGGAGCATGTGCATCACTTCTTTCCCCACAGACCAAAGTCAGAGCCGCATTGCTGGTGACACAACCCTGCACGGCTGCATCTGAGACACCCCTGGCAGCTGGAGAAAAGCACTGGTTGAACACAGATGCCTCATTTTCCCCCAGCCCTGGGAAACACAAGGTGCTGCGGGAGTGATGGTGATTTGGGGCTGTGCTTAGCTATTCACTGGGGTGCTGCTGTCAGATGTTTTTTGGAGGACTGCTTGGTGGTAGATTGCTCCTGGTGTGTGGGTCTAGGGTTTGTGGGTACTGCGGATGGCAAAGTACCTTTTGTAGCTACAGCACTGCAGGAAGCTCTCTGGGCAACTTTATCCACCCTCTGAAATGCAGCCACTTCTGAGCTGAAACACCACCACTTTTAGTCTGAAAGAGTCCTGGAAAGGGGGGGGAGCAGAGAGGTTCACTCCTGTGGGACAGATGAGCAAAGCAGCAGAAGTGGGATGAGTCATATGAAGAGGTGGCAAAGCTGACAAAGTCGAACCCCATTGCTTGCCAGAAGCCTGGCAAAGTATAGCAGCTTGTCTGGTGATGAGCATTGTAGTCCTTGCAGTTCTTTGTGGTCCATTCCCACCGTCATCAGGTTTTCTCCTTCAGAAAGAGGGGCAAAATCATTCAGCACGCTTACTCCAAAGTTAATTGATGGTTCTTACTGGCCCAGGATGCAGTCAAGCCTGTTACACATGTGAGGGACTAATTCTGCATAGGACCTAGACCCCAATACTTGTCCTATCCCCTTTCTTTCAGCCTTTGAAACACATGTTGAACTTTTACATAATGAAGACAGTTCTCCCTACTTTACAAGTCTCTTTTTCTGTGCTAGGGAAATTCTACTTATTGGTTCTATGCAAGAAGCTATGGAGAGCCTCATCCAAGACAGAGATGAGTAGTTGCTGCTTAGGTCATATACAAGCCCTGCCAAAATCCGCAGACTAGGTGTTTCTCCAATAGCCTTACTGCCAAGGCTGGACTTGATCAACATTTTTATATATAGCAGGTCAATCACACAGAAAAGACATCCAGAACTGAGAGTATGGGGCATCTGTACTCATCAGTGCTTAGACCACTTGCCCAAGGAAGTGGGATCCTTGAGCTGAGTCTCTTTTCCAAGGATTGAATACATCGTTCGCCTCCTGTGTGTTGCAACATGAAGAGAGCTGTGAAACAGGACAAAAATAATCTCAATTTTAGCCTCTGTGTGTGGGAAATAACATGTTCACTAGGCCCAACAAGTGTGGGTTTGCAAGATTGCATCATGCTCCCAAGCTGCAATATTGAGAGCTATGATGTCCTGAGGGATTGCTCAGTTCATGCTTGATTATGGGTACATTATAGTTTGCAAGAAATACTGGGAGTCACCAGAAGTCTGGTCCAAAATGCTTGGGGGTCATCAACAAGTCCCTGGTGCAATTTTTCTTTCATCAGATGTTAAACACTTACAGGAAAACCCAGATCTTCCCTATTTGCTTTGAAGATACTCTGGGACCCCAAGTACCATAGGATCTGTATCTCTAGAAGTACCTGCTTTTTATCTCTGACCAGTACATCTCCATGTATTGCACATAAAGGTAAAAGTAATCCCCCCACCCACATTTAAGCCCACTGGCCACACTCCTGCTTATTGACACCTATGTGCTTCAAACTGTATCCTAAAATTTGTTGGCTTCAGTCCAGTCATGATCCTGGAAAGCTCTTTTGCGCTGCATGTCCATGCCCATGTGAAAACCAAAGTCCTCAGAACAGGAGCTGAATAAAAATAAAAAATTCCCAGAGTTTTCTAGCATCATGAGGAAAGGAATAGTTTACAGCCCAGCTGTGAGCAACTGTGATGCTCTTCCCAGTGCTGGGCTGCAGGAAAGGGTGAGGCTGGGTTGCAGCTTTCCCTGAGAATAGAAACTGGCAGGAAGGAACTGAGGAGTGAATGTTTCCTCAGGATCAATATGTGGAGATTCTCTGTCTGGGAAAGGGAGAGGATGGAGCGGAGCAGGAGCTGAGATCATTGTGTCCTCGAGGGACAGGTCTCTCCAGGTCTGCACCGACACCGGCGACAGTTTCCTTCCCATCTTACCAGGCAGTGCTACCTTTTTCGGAGCCTTTGCATCTCTAACAGCAAGTACAAGAAGCATTCTCCTGCCCACTGCAGGTTTTTCTTTTCAGTTGCTTACCCCTGGGAAGGTGCCATGGGCTGTGGATTGTGGCGTCTCTGCTGCACAGATGCTTTTGCATGTGTGCTGTCATGAGGAGTCACACAGCATGGGGCCTCTTATCCAAGCATTGGGGTCCCAGACAAAAAGGGATGAAGAGAAAAGCTATAGCTTTCCTTTTCCCATTTCCTCTTCAGAGTCTGAGGCTGGAGCCCAGGCAGTACTTTTTGCAAAGGTTGAGATTTTCCTGCTTTTCGACCATGATGCATCAACATAGACCTGTATCTGCATCTCCAGCTTAATGCTCCCTTGGTCTTAGCCACTGAATCCATTCTCTAGTCAAAGTAAAACTGCACAGCAAAGTGGGGCTTATTGCAAAGCAGCAGGATACCCCTCAAATTTAGCACACTTCTCCTGGAAGGTCCCAGTGCTGCAGCACATAAAGAGGCAATTGGCATAATTGCAGGGAAACTGAGGCAGAGGGAAGCTGCATGAGTCACCTAGAAGAGCTGAGCAAGATAGGAGCTGTAGCTAGAGAGAAATCCAGGGCATTCCCATGGCTGCAGAGTGCCATGTGCCTATTTATATCCCTCGTCTCAGTATCCACCCATTTCCTTAAGCCATAACCTCATTGCTGATCACTGCTAATATAAACACACTAAGGCTGCATTTGACTATCAGGAGCTTCCTTGCTCCCTGGACCCACAGCTCTTGAACACTGTTCCCCTCTCTGTGGGCTGAGAAGATGGCACTGACTTTGTCTAATGGCACCTGGAAGGATCAGCTTTTTGACCATACCTTCTAGGGCGCTCCACAGGAAACATCTGAAGACTGAAGTCCAAGGGACACAACCCAAATCAGGGCAGAACTGGTTCATGGACATTTTATCCTGGGTGGGAGACAGAAAACCTCTTTCTCTTTACATTTATAAGAGAGATGGGACAGATTTGGTCCCCATGATGACCAGTATTACAGCTTTTGACATGTTTGATCATCAGAGATGCACACTATAAAACTCATGAGAGCATGTCTCATACTATTTGCCATGGAGTAGGACTAGTGAGGATCTTTATGGAGAAGAGATGATTTTCATCCTACTTTTGCCTACATCCTACTTCCAGCTTCTCTGGCTGAGGGTGTGCAACTCCGTCACACTTTGTCTTCTACATAAAAGAGGTGATCACAGATTCTAGGTACTCTTTTTCATTAAATATGCTAGAAGAGTCACTGAATCCCTGTGGTCCTCAGGGCAAATAAGTGACATCAACTTATTTAATACCATTGCTTTCTAGTTTTGAACATTCACTGCTATCTGAAATGATGTGCTTGAAATCTAAAAACTTGTGCTCCTGGCACCTCACAGAGCATTGGGCTTGGCCATATATAAATTAGGTCATACATAAGAATAAATTGGGGATAAAAGAATATAGAGAGGGGAATGGCAGGGAAAAGAGAGGAGCAAAAGGATGGGAAGGTATACAGACAGAAGATACTGGGAGGAAATATATACCTATAGCAGTGGATATGGGAGGAAGTCACAGCTAAACATTGAGTGTTGGCATGATGTATTTTAGCATTTAGCAGTATATATGAGAATGCCCAGCATAAAATATTTACATATTTCTCCACATATTCTTTGCTTTTGTAGCACAGGGACCACAGCAGCATCTCCTCCCTCATGGCCCTGTGAACCTGACATCAGTAGCCTGGAGAGAGATTCCTTGCCAGGGAAGGGGAAATACTCCCTGTTTGGAGAAGACCACTGCCAGATGACCCCATCCAGGCCTGTCTGGTCCAGGGATATAGTTCAGGACAAAAACTTTGCAAAGGCTCTTTCTTTTTGCCCCAGAGTGAGTAAACAGATGGGAACTGTAGTGCTTTTTTTATTTTGGTTATAGAGTTGGCCATGTCATTTGCTTTAAATCTATTTTTAAAACACAACTATAGAAAAATGCTGCGCTGACAAGCAGGAATGTTTATTTTTTTAAGTTAAAAAATGTGTGTGTGCATATGTCCTTACGTCTCCAGTACTTTGTGTACTGAGTCTTGTCCAGGTGCCATGGTCCCGCATTTGATCCTCATCTCCTCTCAGCTGGGAAGGGATGCTGCTGAGCACATCAGAGGGCATGGCACAGGACATTTTCACTCTACGCACTACCAAATATCTGGGGTCAAGAGCCTGAAGATGAAAGGAGGAACCAGTCCTGCTAAGGAAGTCCCTTAAGTTAGACCACGCTGTCTCTCCCAAGAGGGATGGGTCGAGATCTGACTTCCATCTCCTACAGTCCCAGCAGCAACCAGCAAGGGTAAGGGGTCATTTCTGCCCCTCACACTGACATGCCCACTATGCAGTGTGCCAGTTCCAGCTATCAGGGCTCCTCTACAGAAGGTCCCTTGGGAATAAAGATTTGTCCCCTTTTAAGTACCGATTTAAACAGGAGTAACATGGTATCCATCGCAGGAGCCATCCCTTTACCAAGAATGGGTAAATTCCTTCCAGCCTTATGCTGCGTTGTTTAGTTCCTCCCCAAACTCATGGAAACCCTCCTGGATATGGAAACAAATGTCCCAAACAATGTATTTCCAAGAACTTCTTTTTTGGATAGAGCAGATAGGTGGCTATTCTGTTGCCCCTCACCATGTACTTCCTACTTTTAAGTTTAAAAGAACTCATACCTGTTTTTTTGATGGCTCACCGAGACTATGAGGAGAATTTTATCTGGCCTTGGAAACCAGGATTGAAAATTCTGGCACGATACCCTCTCTTCTACATGCTCATCCCTTTGGGCTACCACATCTGCTGCAATAAATGGTTTAATTTGGCTGGGCAGGAACATATTTCTCAGCTTCCTTTACTTTGGTGATAAGCTGCTCTCTTGAGTGTGGAGGTGGACGCAGTTTTCCAAGGGTGTTTTCTGTTGAGCTGAGCCCCTCTTCAGACACCAAGTGGAGGAATACGTTTTCAAGAGTCCATTACCCCCAAGGGCTTCCAGTGCATTGCTTATGGATAGAGACAGAGAAAACCTTGGCATGTGTCTGGCAGAAATTTTCTATTGAATCTTTTCCCTTTATCCAAAGATAAATAAATAAGAAATAAACTTTTGGTTGAAATGGCTGTTTTGGCAAGAAATGTTTGTTTTAACAAAAATGTTCCTGTTTTTATTATAATCCCCCAATTACTGGGCTTTAGTTACTTACAGAAACTCCCTTTTATTTTTTTCATGCAAGCTCAGAAATGTGAAGGTTTTTCTTCTCTCTTCATTTTAATAAATGAGTCTCAACTCTTGCAATCATAAATATATTTCATAAGGAAGAAATAATTTCCGAAAAGGCTTTGTGAGGTGGCCAGCAAGTGTAAGGCTTGATGTGAAAAAGCTGCCCCTAATAGCTATCCTCATCAAAGAGGCCAAAAAAGGATTTATTCTAGTCCCTCAAATAAGGTTTTTCTTCAGCCTAGAATCCTTTCATGCACTAGTAATACCCTTAAAACTCTCAATAACTGAGAAAACTCTGAAAAGTGACCATATATGTTCTTTTTGGTTGAACTCCTGACCTGCACAGAAGAAGTCAATTCTGAATTTCCGTCCATCTCATGAAAGAGGGCAACCTTAATGATCACTGTGTCCTTTTCATCACCCTCTCCTACCAGCCTCTGCTGTGATGAGAACTGTATGGAGCAAAGATTGTCATTCTGTTGTGTTTTTGTACCGAACACAAGTGGACACTAAGGTCCTTGTTAAGATGACAGAAATCAATTTGTTCCAGTTTCAGCTATGAAAGAGTTAATTTCTAGTGATGGCTGTGACAGGAATGTTAGTAATGCATATTGTTTTAGTTGTTGCTAGGCAATGTTTATGCTTTTCAAGGATTCATTTCAGCTTCCTATTAGAGCTGAGAAGGAGCATAGACAGAACAATGGAATGGCCAGTGGAATATTCCATACTGTATTCACCATGCTTGGTAAATAAAAGTGGGTTGTCTGGGGGGGGAGGGAAATCTGCAATCACTGCTCAGGAAGATGCCAATTCATCAAGTGGTGAGAGTGACTTGTGGTGTTGTTATTATTACTACCACGACTATTAGTACTATTACTATTATTATCTGTTATTGTTCTATTAAACTGTGTTTATCTCAAGCTGTGAGGTTTTTTTCTTTCCCTTTCCCCTCTTTTTCTCCCTTTTCTCTCTTCCCCCTCTTCTTGGGGGGAAGTGGGAAACCTGCGCAAGTGGCTGCATGGTCCCAGCTGCTGACTGGGGTTAAACCACGACACAATTTTTGCTCAAAACATTCTCACAGAGTTTAATTTCAGGTATAGGAAATCCTTTTTTGTGCCCAAGTGAAATATCCCCATCTATCTAGCTAAGATTTTCCTTTCTTTCTCTTCATGACTTGTTTTGTCCCAGTAACAGAGTTGCAATATTCAGCTCCATGGCTGTTGAACTGGTATCCATTCGGGTAATCCTGTGAAATGTTACTAGAATGACTGTTCTTCTCATAGGGAGGAATGGGGTGGGAAAAGGAGTAACTAACAGACACCAAAGCCTCTCTGCTGTTCACCAGCTGGAGAACTTCAACCAGGTCCAAAGACAAACTATTGGTTCCAGCAGAGCTCTATGATACATTATAAATCTCCAAACTAAAGACTGAGAGGTTTCAAGGTTCTATAGGAAGGACACAGGATTATAGAAATCCTTCTTGTAACAGTTTTCTGCATGGAACATGAGTTATTTCATTCAAAGACCATCAGTGTTGAAGCATTATTATTTCAGCTAACTGCCACTGATAACTTGTCATAAGAGGCTGCTAATCTATATGTTTGCTAGCTAGAAGCTAGAAAACTTATTCTGTGCTCCTGTGTTGCATGAAAATTAGATGCATGGGGAGCCTAAAAGATCAATGAGTCAAAAAAACTGTGAGTCACATCCATGGAGGAAATTTTCTTGGTGGTTTTTAAAGAAAAATATTCCCTGACTTGATCTGGAAGCCCCCAAGCTTCAGATCAAAGTCTGCCATGGGAAATGCCATTGCATGTTGAACTGATTCTTACATTTTTCTCTGGGAAACACCTCCTGGCTATTGTTGGAGAAAGAGGACAAGTGAGGTGAACCTTTGGAGGTCTAACCAAGTGAGACTAGTCTTATGGTATTGGAACTGGTCCACTCTTGAATGTTTGTAAGGGAGGCAACTTCTGGAAAAAGGTTGACCACAGGGTCTTAATTCTTGAAGGTCTTGCTAGGCTTCCAGATGGGCCAGATCACATTTCACTCCTCCAACTTCAGTTCCACTTTTATCCCGAAGAACATTTGAAGAAAATGTCACTATTAATCTTGCATAAACACGAGGCATTAGAAAACAAGTCCAACTGTGTTCATAGACAACAGCAGCTATCCTTCCTTTGTACTTGCTGTCATGGACAGGTTCTGGAAGGAAGGTTAGTAGACAGGCATTTGTTGTTTGCCAAACCAATCGAAAGTCTGCTAAATCTGTGTAAAGGAGTCATGGACTCAATCTGAAGCCTTTAGGCTTGAACAGGAGCAGAAAGGGTCCGGTAACACCACAGCACCCAGTTCATCCTGGTGCTTAATTAACTGAGGGTTAGCAAAAGTTGAAATTTCCCCCGGTTGCTTACAGGAACTTATTTGCAAGTTTCTGTAAAGGGCTGTGGAGAGAGTTCAACTTGCAACACACCAAGGCCACAGATCCTGCCCTTCTCCTTCATGCAAAGAGATGAGTTACCAGCATGCCAGCAAGATTTAGGGAACTCAGGAGACTTTTTGGTATGTAGTCCTTTGCATCTACTTGTTTTAGGTCTCAAGGGTTGGTCCTAAGGGTTGGACAGACGAGGAGCAATGACAGATTTATTAGAGTCTCCTCTTTAAATGTGTGGAGAAGCAAGAAACAAGAAAACCAGGCACCATTGTTTCAAAAGAACCCATAT
>JAOXNO010000033.1:41300714-41380545 GCA_028565335.1 Limnodromus scolopaceus | reverse complement strand
TTAGAGTCTCCTCTTTAAATGTGTGGAGAAGCAAGAAACAAGAAAACCAGGCACCATTGTTTCAAAAGAACCCATATGATCTAGGAGCCTACATGTCATTTTCAAAATTGATAAGGAATCAACTTACACTGAGGAAACTGTGTAGATTACATCTGAAGACTTCAGTTCAAATGACTTTCTCAGCTTCACATGATCAAGGCAGTGCAATTAAGCCAGACTAAGAACCACAGAATAATGTGGGTTGGGAGGAACTGCAAGAAGTCTCTAGTCCACTCCTCTGTTCATCCTGGGCCCTTGTGTAAATAAGTAATTCCTAAGAGTAAACCATGGCCTGGTGGTCATCACATGGTGGAGAAAGGCCATAGCAGCAATAAATACCTTCTTGTCAAGAAGAACCAGAGACAAGGTGTTCATGCTCTCCTTCCAGTTTCTGCAAAAATCCCCTCTGTATTATACCCTTTGCATGCCTAGGAAACAGGTCAACCACATTAAATCAATGTTTTAATTAAGGACATTACATGCCATTGTGACACTTCTGTGATAAAGACCATGGTGACTACAGATTTGGAGGTATCCAGTATCTCAACATCTGTTCTTTCACTGTAATAAATGCAGCTCTGTTGCTAAGCTGATCTTGGTATCCCATGAACATGGCTATGACCCCTGCCCTGAAGTGTTAAGGGTGCACTGCCAAATGTCAAACAGTGGCCCTTCCGCCACATGCCTTGGGGTGACTGAATCACAGGCCAGTGGATCTCATCTGACATTTCCAAAAGTGCTGGCCTCTTCATCTACCCTGGTGGAGAACTGCAAAGAGCACAGGGTCATCACAGGTCTCTTGCTTCTGCATGGTTAAGTGTAACTCTTCTGCTCACCTCCAGGCCAGGTCCCCACCAGATATTTTCAGTGTACACCTGTGTTAACAGGATGTTAGAGCCATAGCTCACTTCTTCGAGGCTGTCATACTGCAATAAAATGACAGCATGGTCAAGGTGGCTGAAGCTGAACCTCAGCTGCAAGCTGGAGTTAAACACGGAGGAAGAGGCGAGTTTTACTCCGTTCCCTTTTCTCTTGCCCTTTTCAGGCACTGCCATCTAGGAAAGGAACTGGAGCTGCTTTGTCTCCTTCTGTCTGCAGGAATCCCATAGCCCAGTTGGAGTGTCATAAGAAAAGTGGGGTGATGATGACTGGCACATGACACTGATATTTGTAGCCTGGCAGAGATATCTCCATTGCTGGAGTGTTATATTTCTGAGTGGACAGCAAGGCATTTTTATTCCAAAAAAATGCACATATCTGTGGTCTTTATTGCAGCATTCACTACACAACAGCCACTCAGAATCAGGCCAAAAATGACAGTTGGGGTTTTTTCTACTATTTCCTGAACAAAAAGTTCACTCAAAATCCTGTTTCTGTCTCTCTCATTCTCTCTCTCTCCCTCTCCCTCTCTCTCTCTGTTTCTCTCTCCAATTTTGATTGCTTCCTCTACACATCCATTTCATGACAGGCTTATTTGTTGCTTTTGGCTACTGGGCCAGTATATATAGGGGATTACAATGGAGTCTCTGTTCCCGCAGTGGTTGTTAAGTTGCCTTAAACAAGCGCCAAATGCAGTCTAAATCTGTTCATCTCTCTCTTTTTTTTTTGTTTCATATATAAATATATTTTAAAAAAATAATTGTTCCTGAGATTTATTTGACAGTCAAGATTTCCTAACACTGAACAAGCCTGTAGCTTTTGGTTGAAAGTCTTTCATATACATATATGAATATGATTGATTGAAAGAAACCAGTTCCAGACACCCACCATGGAGAAAATTCCCACTGGAAACCACAGTGGAGCCTCTCAAAACCTGTCCCTGGAAGCTGGAAGCCTCTCTTGCCGTGAAACCGAGAGGACTTCACAACCTGGGGGAATCTCATTTGCGTTAAAAATTTCCTGTTTGATTCCCCTAAATGCTTTCATCTATCCCATCCAGGAACCTCTGGTGCTGACATTAGCAACAGATGTCTCTTGTGGACTTCCCAGATCATTTTGCACTTGATCTCTTTATTTTTTAAGTGAGTTGAACCAAATGTGGAAGTATATAGAAATCTCCTCCAACTCATAAGTTTGAGAAAGAGTTTAGTTTTCATTTTGAACTTGTATGTTTCCCCCCCCAGTAGTATCATTAGATTTCACCAACAGTAACCAGCCTGATGTCCTATAGAGCTTCCCAGCATCTGTCGGTGAATTTTTCCCTATAAACAACACAGAACTGGAGAGTTTGCATGAGACATCTGTTTGGAGTTTCTTCTTGCCTTGTTCTCAGGCTGTGAAGGTAATCAACTGATGGAGAAAGATCTCTCTGAGTATTGCTTTCACAGTGTAGACGGTCAAAAAGTATGAGGAAGCCTACAGGCAAGATCACTTTTCCACCTGGAAAAGCAGAACCTGCATTGCTCCTGAGGCTCAAATCTTTAGATTTATATCGAACGCTTTCAATCCTCTGACTTGGAAAGTTCCCATTGATCTGCGCATCAAAGACTGAAGGAAATATCTTAATTGCTAACATGCATACTTTGCTAGAAACCCACCCCTCTGGGCTGGTTCTGGTTTCTCAGCCTCTCTGGGACACACATGGACAGCACTTTCCACACTTTCCATTCCTTCCAGGTATGCTACCCACACTCAGATGTTTGTTTTGGGAGGTGTCCGCTGGAGCTGCAGCATCCCAGCGGTGCAGCCCTGGTGGGGCTGCCTAGGACCATGGCTGGGCAGCCTCCTTCTGACAAATGCAAACCTCCCCCTCCCCTTTTCAGCACAGAGATTTGGGAAGGGCAAAGCTGTGAAAATGTGATGTTCGATGACAGCTGGAAAGAAAGTGGTAGGGAAACATGTGAAAATGTCAAATGCATCATTTTCCTGAGTGAAATCTGAAAACACAGAAACACTGTACTATTATATTTTAACTTGGTCAATGATCCTTGTTTTGAAATAATGGTTCATAGGAAACTGGCCTTCTTTTTTTTCTAAAATTTTGAAAAAGGTAAATAATCTGAAAATAATTTGTTGCCAATTAAAAGAAACATATTGGTTTGAATCAAATTAATATTACAAATTTCTTTTAGAAAAATATCCCATTAAAACACTTCTGGCTTGGTTTGAATCCAGTTGATTTTCCCTTTTCTCTTTTCTTGTCATCTTCCTGATTTTCAAGTTCACCTAGTTCAGCCAAGACACCCAAATGAAAACTTCAAAAGGAACAATTTAGACTTTTATTTTTTCCTGTACCTGTTCAGGGCTTCTGAACACTGGATTCAGACAACTGAAAGGAAAAGCAAGAAAAAGATAGTCCCACTGGAAAGTGCATCCATGTATCTTTTACAAAATCCCTAGATTAATATGGTTTTTTCTTCCAAAACCATAACTGAATAAAAATTAAGAAGTTCTGATAGCCTTCTTCTTACGCCAGCATCAGTAGAGGTTTTTCCCATTGAGGTACTGAAAGAAATACCCATCTCTCTGGTCCCCTACTATCCACACTGCCTGGACGTTAGTTGTCACCTTATTCTCAATACCCTCAGCATTTTGGAGCAAAATGATTATTTTAGCCCAAGTCAAACACTAGCTGATGCTCCAAGTATAGTAAACTCCAGAGATCACCCTATAGGCAGTGAAGATAAGACCTGGAAAGGTCTGGTTCCCTCCAAAGTCCCCCGAGACCATTTTGGCGGGTCCTCTCTGCTCAAACCTTGTTACCCTGATAGCTCATGCTGTTCCCCAGGACATGCAAAACACACCCTTGGCATCATACTATGAGAAGTATCACTCCAGCAGGCTGTGACACGGCCTGTGTTTAATTTTTTGCACTTTGAATTGAAACCCC
Source organism: Limnodromus scolopaceus (assembly GCA_028565335.1). NCBI lineage: Eukaryota > Metazoa > Chordata > Aves > Charadriiformes > Scolopacidae > Limnodromus > Limnodromus scolopaceus. Next base: position 41,376,677 of record JAOXNO010000033.1, on the reverse strand, counting down.
CTCCCACACGCATACACAAAAATTATAATAGCTGTGTTTCAGGGCTAAGGGAAGCAAGTGGCTCTGAGGAACGTCAGCCCTGTGGACATCCCCAGTCTGCTCTGATAGAGCTGGTCCTGAGACCATGAACCTTTGTGCTGGGGCAGAGGCCCTTAGCAAGGTTAATGCTATCTTTCCTGATCAAGGTGGGGCTCAACATCCCAAAATTATTCAGAAACTTCTGCTAAACACACCTAGGAGTAGGGCAAGTTCTTGCCACCTCGATAACGTGGTGCAGGGATGCCTGGGGCCAAGCCTGCCATGCTGCTGGTGCAGTGCCTGGTGCAAGTCTCTGACTCAGACACTTCAGTGCTACTTAAACAAAGGTGTCACCAAACGGCAGGAAAAGTGCTATTGGATTACCAGACTATTTTTGCTTGTTGCTTGTGAAAACCAAATAGGAGGGTTATTGCCAGACCTGGAATGACAGAGGCTGTTAACAGAGCTGAATTCAGCTTCTGTTGGCAGCCTGGTAGGGAACGGACCCTTTGCACAACAGGTGGGTTGGGAAGGAGATGATGCTGAAAGAGGAGCAAAGGGAGAATAGCCAGGGGATGCGAGCCAGAATGGAGGCACACTGGCAGGAGGCAGGGACGCAGTGAGAGCAGGGGATGGTGGATTGCAAGGGGAGAACAGGAGAGCTGCCCGGTGCTGCCAGGCATGGTGCTTGTTTGCCTGATAAATCTAACCTCAAGCAGAAAAGAAAGAAATGATGAAATGAAGAAAACTAGCGCCAGTTGTGCAGAGAGAGCCCTGAGCGGACGGCATTGTTTTATGGTCCAGACTGCATGACTGATTGGATTTCCCAACAATATTTCTCAATGCCTAAGTGTGAGAGGCCCCTGGGAACAATAACTTTCCTGCAACTCAGAAGTTGAGTGATGAAGCTGTGGGTTAATAGCAATTAGTCTCCACACTGGCGGCTCCCTCTGCCACCTCCAGTTCTTTTTAATTTGTTGCCGGCCCCACAGCATTGTAAATAATCCTTTGTTTTAAATCCACTGTAAATCTGCTGGTGAAATAACTGCGGCTTGAGTTATACAATGAGGATCCTTGATGAATACACTAGGGCGGGCTGGAGGGACAGATGTACCTGCATTCTCCTACAGAGATTCATGGCTGGCCATTGAGTAGGGGGATGCAGGTAATTTTACGGATTTCTATTTTCAGTCACCATACGCATTTTACTATCGGAGAGGTCAAGCAAGGAACAGCCACAGCCACTTAATCCAGGCACGAACTGAAAATGCAATTATCAATTGCCTAATAAGAAAAAAAAGAATAAGATCTCCCCGACCTATGGCTCAGGAACATCTTAAGTTTGGAGAAGTACTCACTGCATGATGAACTGGAGCAGGGAGAATCAGAGCAGCAGATTTAAAGGAGAGCTGAACGATGGTGTTAACAATTCTGTGGCTGCCAGAGGATCCACCTGAGATTACGGACACAGACACAACATCCTTCATCCAAAGATTTAATAGACTGATGATCCCCGCCTTTGCTGGGAAGCAGAGACAGACAGATAACAGCAAGTTGGCAATATTAGAACTTCCTCTCTAGATAAACATCAGTTTTGCTGGTTTTTTTCTATTTTATTGTGATGATTGGAAGGTCTTGCTGGCAACATCTCACCTATCATCTGTGGCCTGTGAACCATGCTATCACTGAAGGAAATGTGTGCGTTTCAAATGAGGACTGAGAAGTAGGAAAGCTGGGACCTAGCTAGCTCTCCACAGCCATTGAAAAAGGGGTCATATTTTGGAACAGAAAAACTTAAGAATCAACATGAATGTTCAGCTCAGCACTAAAAGGAGTCTGGGTTGGCTGACATGAGTAACAGTGAGCTGCCATGAACTTGTGAATATACTTAGTACTGGGTGTCAAAACACGAGCCTCGCTCTCTCACCTTGTAGTATCCTCAGCTCTGCCTTGGGTATCCAGGATTTTTATGAGGGGAGCTGGATCTCCTTTTGAGTAACTTAATGGAAAAAGAGGCCATACCTCTAAGTGCCTACCTACCTTCCCTGACAAAACTAAACCCTGCCTCGGGGCCAAAGAAGCATGCCCACCAACTTGAGGATCATAAACTGACAAACTCTCTTGGAATGAGCCATCTAGTTCCATCAGGAAACATGAAAGTGAGGAAACTTGCCTGTTTCTTCTTTCATGGAGATCTTGTCCCACAAAGAGGGCTGTTTTAAGGAACTGGAGAGACCCCTAGAATTTGCCTAATCTAAGAGGCCATAGATGAACATCGAATGAGGAAATTCTGCAGAACCCCACAGTTTTTCATCAAGGATTTTCATGAAGTCTCAGGAGACCAGGCCATTCTCTGAGGCTCATCAGAGAATGGCATCAGAGGCTACAGACCGTCAACATTAAGCTTCATGTACTGCAAAGGTGTCGGAGTCACTCTTTGCACCATGCAAAGTGAGTCACCCCCTGTTGTATGTGTTAGGGCATCACTTTGTAGCATGGAAGAGATGAGGTTCACTCATCTTTGTCAAGATTTAAAGGAATTAATATCAAAACAGCTGAATGTGGAAGGGTGCCCAAGTTCTCTCTGGCTTTCTTGTTGCTGCAGTGATGATGGACAGTTTGGATTGTTTAATATGATTACTTTAATCCTGGAATGAAGGACCTTAAAAAGGTTTCTGCCTACATACACAAGACAAAGTTAATTCCTGGAATGTTGAGAAGTGTGGCTGGAATAGAAAGACCTGCTTGCAGAGCTGTGCACTGGAGCATACCTATCTGCTGCCAGAAGTGGCTTTCATAGCATCAAAGACTTCTAGGACAGAGGAGCAGAAAACATCACAAAGTGTTAGCCCCTGCAAAACATAGCCTGTTTGTTTAACGTTGTCTCTCCTTTGCTCAGAGGAGTCTGTTTTCTTCTTTTTTTTTTTTTATAAAAAAGCCTCAGCATATCGGACAAAACACATATTTAAGAACCTTTTGGCCCTTCTCATGTTCTTTTTCTTTCTATGCAGAACTTCCCTCTAGACTACAACTGTGAAACGGGCACTGTGATTAATGAGAGTGATAAAGGGCTTTCTTTCTCCCACCTTTCCTAAGGAAGAGGATGATTAATTGGAGCTAGATAGAGGGCCTCCTTGGATTTGATTAATACATGCATTTTCTCACCTGGAGTTGAGTCCCACCTCAGGTGTTCAAATGACCTTTGTCACAATGAGCATGCAATAAAATCCAACTAAGCCCCTAGGCTGTGTCACCAACTCTGCTGTGTGAACTAGTCTGCTCTCAAGGGGTCAGTCAAGAGACTCAGAAAAAGAAATCCTCAAAGTCCTCACAGGATATCAAGTAAGACATAGACCTGGGCTGCTGCTTCAGATTTTGCATCTGTTTGCTATTGACTTCTAGTGGATAATGCTTCATGAGTCAGGTGGGTGAGCAGCTGAGGGGTTAGGAAAATGGCAATATGGATCCTTTTACTCTCTGGTTTGAATCTGGCCAAGAAATCGAGTTCTACACTTAGCCACTGTTGCATAAATCTGCTCTGCATCCCCTGGATGTGGTAGGTGCTGTGAGAGGAATGAGTAGTTGGTCTCTGCTTCCTTCCTCAGGGCCCTCACTTCACGTGAACTCCATAATCTTAAACTGGCCCTAGTTGGGGTCCTCAAGCAAAGAGGCTTTTTTAGGGAGGGTAACATCAGCTGCTAGTGTTTGTTTCAGTGCTCAAGTTTTTCTTTTTTGCTCTGTTTTTAAAATCGGTTTGTAGTCCAGTATAATCCTAAACTCCTTTCTGCTATGGTTAGATAATTAAATCCTGCCTAAGTGAAATGCCCCTTAGAGATCCCGTCATGGTGAAGAGATGTGTGGAGAAAGGGAGTGATCCATCCAGGTGGGCTCTGTGTGCCAGGGACTGAGCTTCCAGAAATAGAACACTGTCCTGAGGAGCAAAAACTGTGACCTGGAACAGACATATATGAAGAAAGGACAAGACAGACCAGTGCACCCAGGCATGGCAGGGTCTAAACTCCTGCTGCAGAGTATTCTGGGCTGTTTGGGAGAACTTATTTATAACTTAGTCTGGACTCCAGTTGTCTTACTGATTTACTGCAAGCCCAGCTTGGAATTCTGGAAAGGGTGCTTCTGGAAACAACTTTTTCTGAGCCCTATGGTAGGTCAAAACCCCAGCCTTGGGGAAGGCCAACACTGAAGGCATCACAATATTTTTGTTCTAAAACCAGAGCAGAGAAATTACACTTCTTTTAGCCTAAATTCCTGCACAACACAGGCCAGAGAACGTCATCTGGTAATTTCTGTGGTTGAACCTTGTCCTTGGACAACTGTCCATTTTCAAAGCATGGGGCTTTCTGAACACTTTTCCTTCTGGTCTGACATTTTACTTGCTTTGTGGAGGGCCAAAAATGGCTAGCTTTGTGTTTGGGCATGCGACACATTGGAGGAAATTTGATTCCATTGACTTCTGTGGTTAGTTTATTTAGAAGAAATCTACTCACCCTTTTGAGTCATTGTTTTGACAAATATTTGACCTCTGAAGTACTTCATCATCCGGACTTGACCTGTGAGTAACTGATTTTTACAGTTAACTGGAAGTTCTAAATAAGTAAGAAATTAGTTTCGGACCTACTGAAACAAAACGTATTTCAAAATATTTGGTAAACCAAAATTGAAAGAGCATTTGATTTCAGGTCTCATGGAGACCTGAATTTTTGAATTCAGATAAGGTTAAAATTGTAATTCAGAATGGGAAGAAAATTAAAAATCAAGTGGAATTTTGTTTGAAAAATAGAATATCTCATTACAAATTTTGAAGTGAAAAGTACTGACTGCTTCAAAAGATTTTTTTAATGTATCTCTTTGGAACAACCTATTTGGTGAGACCACTCCATGAGTATTTCACTGTTGCCAAAACTGCAGGAAAACTTCAGGTTGCTTCTGACAGCAGTTTCAGCCAAAAATGCCTGTGCCTGGCAGCTGTCACAGGGAAATGGCATAATAATGAGAATCTCTTCTTAAGCAAATTCAGGAATGTCACCTGGCTTTCATTATTTTATTTTTGTGCCAGCCATAAAATTTGCCTATTTCTGTGTGTATTTATGTAATCTCAAAGTGCAAGTCTAAAGGCTTTTTGCTACTGGGCCCATTTGGAAAGAGAGATTAAACATTTCCAGAGTTTCGGGTCTTCTTGGCTGTATCTTCAGACCAAGGAAAGTTTCACTTTCTCTTCCCATGGCCTGAGATTAACAGAAGAAAGAAGACTTTACCCAGTTTCCCAGAGTTCATTTATATCACTTTTAGGACTGAAAGTGATATTGTCCAGTTTTACAAGTGAAGGCAAAAACTCATCCAAGCCCAAAAAACTCCATTCTTAATGGTAATCATTTCCAAATCAATGTTCTAAAACACCAGCCATTTCTTTTTTAAGATGGGTCAATTGAAGATCTCCATATTATTCTTAAGTAAAAGATCGGGTGGAGCGCCAGTTTGACCTTTCCTGGAAAGGTGACCCTGGGCAGTACTGCTGACATTTCCAAAGCACAAACCACCAAAAAGTCTGTGGTGAGAGAAGATGAAATAACGCTGATTGCTTCTGAAGGTCCCCTGAACTACCTGAGGCTCTTTCCTGCAACAGAGGACTTTGTCACCTGTTTGTCTTACAATTATTTTGTCAGGTTTTTTCCTCCAGATCAGCAGAAAACAGAGAAACCTTGAAAAACAAAGATTTGGAGAGGGGAGTGGAATTCTGCCTATATGTCATTTCTCTTTACTTTTTCATTCTCTTATTTTCTGCTGCTCTTTTAATATCAACCTCAAAGTCTCTAGTACTTAGTTTTGGGTGTTTCATAGGTAAAAGTGCCATCCAAGAGAATAAAGAAAACTTCCAGATGTGTCTTTAAATTTGTGAAATCTCATGAAAAATGCATGAACTTTTTTTCTCCCTGAAATCCAAATAATAAAAAGAACCAAAAAAGCAATTACCCAGTAACCCCCAAACAAGAAGTTATTTTCACCTGAAGGGAAAAAAGCACTTCTAAAAGTGCTCATATCTTGCTTAACCTGACATGACCTCAGTTCAGGAAAGTACTTGAAAAAAGCACTTAATTTTAGGCAACATTCATTTCTGCTCACTGCCGGGGGAGCCATGTTTCAAGACTGAGCCCCTGCATGTGTAAAGCCTCTAATTGTCATGACTGATTTTTTTTGCTGTTGTCCCTTAGGTGCAGATGAGGGAAAGATGGTTAGCTCCTTCCATGGCTTTTATTCAGCAAGGTGTTATCTTCTGCAGGTCCCCTCTGTCTTGTGATATTATCCAACATGACTGGGAATGGCCGGGCACAACAAGATTATGCAGTACATAGCTGCTCTTACTCCTGGTAGGGATACAAATGGCATCAGAAATGACATGGAGGCTATACCTAGGAAAAGAAATGAAATTTTGATTTTAAGAGCACTCATGAAGCTAGGTGCTTGAAAGCTGGTAAGGTGGTTGTGATATCAACTCTTTTCCTTCTATAAATGCACAGATAGGTGCAAACATATTTTCATGAAATTTTCTGTAGATTAATGTCTCTTGGACCTTTCCTCTGTTTAATCAAATAAGAACTGGCCAGTGGATTCCCAGTTTAGCAGAGTGGCACATAGACATTTATATGTACACATAGGTATCCACTCCCTGCCACCCTTCTCCTCCCAACCACAGTCTGAAACTCCATTTGCCAAGTTGAGGTTGCAGGGCCAGTGAAAATCATTCACTGTCTTTTTTTTTTTTTTTTTTTTTCTTGGTGTCTGTGATCTGGACAAATCTCATCTGGAATTATAGGTAGCTAAGGGATCTCTGAAATGCATATTTTTAGGAAATCTGCTCTAAGAGAAGCCATATTTTAATCTAAAAGCATCCTGAGAGGAGAGTGCTGGTGAACTTGTCTGATATTATTGAACAGCTTCTTCCCACAGCTGGGCAGGACCATTTGTGTCCCCTCTCCCGCTCTCCTCACTGGTCCTTTCAGTCTTAATACAATGAAGAAAGATTCATTTTCTTGATGCAATCACAGGGCAAGTTCAAGTATTTATAAGCTCTTTAATTAAAAATACATTAAAAATCAGCTAGAATTCTGTGTCCTGCAATCAAACAACTTATTTTTGTTTTCTCTGAGTGTTATGTCTCGTTCTTTCCTTTTCTTCCATGGACAGAAATTTTGAAAGAAATCTCCTTTCCACCTTGCCATAGCCTGACTGTCTTTCAGACAGCCTGAAAGATGACAGCAAAGCCACCCTTTTTAGAAAGAAGAGGAAAATCCTGAAGCAGCAGGGTTTGCATTTGCTCTTGGAGTTCAGTCTAGCTTGCCTGAAAACAAAACAAGAGAGGAGTATAAAAAAAACGAGAGAGAAAGAAAAAAAAATGCAGCTTCTGTCTCTGGTGCTGACTCTGCCTGCACTCTCCCTGTGCGAGGAAAGCGGACACAGCAAATATCCCCATGAGCTCCACAGAAAGTGATTTTTGCAAATGCTGTATCTTTTCAAGTGTTGCTTTTAGCTGCCCTTTTTACCATGGGCTCATGGCTGTTCTGCAAAAGGGTGCTAGCACACCAAGCAGGCTCTGCGCTGCAGGAGTCAAAGGCAAAGAGAGCAGAAAAAGTAAACTAGGATGGAGAAAGCCACATTGGGTATGAGCGCAAGGACCCATGCCTCATGTGTGGGACAGTTTTCAGGACTAAGCAGAAGATTTCGGAGGTGGGTCCTCATTGGTGGCTGATCTGCTGTCAGGATCATGCCAATGAAGGCCGATTTATGTCCCGTGTTATGCCAAGGTGAGCAATTCAGAGCACAAGCCTTTGAGCTGCAACAACCAGGTATGAACACTTCTCTTGGTTTGGGCTTCACAGTCTCCTTGAGCCTCTGTCCTCTATGAAATGAGGAGCTCATCACCCTGAGGGTATCACCTTGAGACTATCAAGAACTCTCTCTCAGGTGTTGAACTGCAGTCAGGACCTTCACCTAGAAAGAGGTGAAGGGTCCCGGCCTGCTCAGGCGTAGTCTGTGTAGGCAGAGAGGAACTGGTACAAAAGCATAAGTCTGTCAACACTTTAACTATTCCCAGGGCTGAGCCTTCCTGGGCCGTTTTGGAAATGAAAAGAGATGCATGTCGAAACATGGGGCTCAGCCCCAGAGTCATATCTGCCGTAGCTGTGCCAAACCACAGCCAGACACCACCACAGAGACACAGCATCTTCCTGGCCAAGCCCTGCTCTGTTTCTGCTGCCCCTCCTGACACTCTTCTGTTGCCCCTCCAGACCTGAGATATTGAACCTGTGCACCTGGCTCGTGTGTTTGAAGAGCTGCCAAGAGGAAGCAGTGTCAGCACAGTGCAAAGCATGATGTGTCTGGAACCCTGCCTGCTGCCAAACTACTGAGTTTAGTGCTTGCAGCAGAAAGCTGTCACCCCCTAAAGAGGATCCAATTTTGGACTCAGTAGATCTATGCTGGATGGGCTGACCCAACTCTGGTGTCAGGTCTGGTCACTTGGATGGATCATACTGACTTTAACCCATGTGCTCCAGTCCTCAATGCCCGAGTCCTTTGGGACACACTTCAGCATGGCACCATCTCATACATAAAAACAGATCACAGAGAAGGGTATACAAGACCTGTAGAGGGTCAGTGGACCTAACACTGACTCACAGACCTGTGTCCCAGACATGAACCATTTCCCTGGTGTCCTGCAGACCAGGATGCCAGCTGCAGTTTACAAGATTTGCAGCTCTCCCTCTGCATGTCAGACCAAACTTCTCGGCAACGGAGGGTCTCATTTGGCACCCATTGCTGAATCAGACCTGATGTGGTACGCAGGGCAACCCCAAGCCTTGCCACTGACATGCAGTGTCTCGTGGACAGGAGCTGTGCTGTACTTTGAAAGGGCTTGCAATTCCCCTGACAAACTCTCGTTCAGTTCCAACACAATAAAGCTGCAATTGCGTATTTAGAAATGATTATTGAAAGCAGATTTATTAAGGATTAATGAGCGGAGTGTGGGAGTGATAAAAACATTTGCTAATCTTTGGGCTGGGCTGGTTTTGATAATCATCTAGAATTTGAAATAGCAGCACAGCAAAGTCCTTATCATATAAATCTGAGGCAAGGTTTAATATGACAGTTATCATATGTTTAAATATCAACTGATTATTAGAAACACATTCATTGAAAATTAGCCATGTAATAGATTGTTATCTGTGACACTGCTTGCTTAAATAAATACACATGTTTTCACAACCAATTGAGAGTCTATTTGAAATGATAGCTTTTTTTATTATCGCTATTTTTTTTGTAATGTTGCAGAGTGTATTTGTTTGCTCCCCATTCCTGACATACCAGAGATGTTTTTCATTCCTAAGCTGTGTATGCTTAGCCAGCACGTAATCATAATAACAATAATAATAATAATGCATTTTATTTTTATGGCACCCACCAGTCACAGCTCTCCGGCTGTTTCATAAACAAGAATACTAATACCCAGAGAGCACTAAAACATCCATCAGAAAAAAAGCCAAACAGAGTTCAAAATAAAATGCAGCCCATGTAATTAAAGCAAAATAACAATGCGTGCTTAAGATGACAATTTTTCCAATTCTCTTTTGAAAGCAAAACAAGTCAAGAGCCCTGTTTTGTGGCAATTCAGCCAAGAGGCAGTGGGAGATGGGGGAAATTCAGGCTACGCAGGAGGGAACGTCTGCCCGTCTGGGTGGGCTCCAGCATGGGCACAGGACAAGTTGGCCCGGCATGGCTGTCCCCTTGGGTGTTATCTATTTTATTGAGCAAATCCATGGCCCTGAGAGGTAAAACGCATTGGCTAGATTTTCTCAAGAAGCCAGCAGCACTTTAACTGGTCTGTCATGATGTTTCTTCACTCCCCAGTCCTAGCAGTGAGAGCGGTGGGACTGGTGTGGGCTCTCCAGAGGAAAGAAGAGGAACCCTATTCTTGTGCCATTCCACATTATGTGTATGAGCCACAAGAGATCAATAGATCAGAGGACAATCCTTGATGGCCCTTTCCCCTCCCTGCCCCTCCTCACTCCAGCACCTCTCACTGCTCCACTCTTCACCCATACTGGGAAGAGAGGGAAGAGGTCATAAAAAGCAATGGTTCCACTTTGGTCTATGGGTAATTTCCTGGCAGAGGATCCGTGGGCAAGTTTTGCTCTTCTTTACAGTTTGAATAAGATGGAAAGCACAAGACAGAACAGAGATCATGAAGAGTCAGTGTGTGAGAAGCAAGAGGTGTCTGGGGGTACTTGAATGAGCAGAGTACTGTCCTGTGGTAGGGACATGGTGATTGTTAATTCTAATGACTACAATTATTGTTATCCAGGTCTTAATCCAGCATTTTCTTTCTGCAGATTGCTTTTGGTGAACTTTGTCAGGAAATGCTTTTGAGAAGATGTGACTGTGTGGGGTCTCTCCTCCAAGAGGTCAGCTTGGATCTTGGATATCAGACCCAGAGGAGCTGAATGGAGCTTGCTGGAGGCTGGGATAGGATGCCAAGACAGCATGACTCTGCCAGGCATCTGCTGTTAGCCCAGTGCTGGGCAAGGAACATCGTTTGGGAATCATACATCTCGGATTTGCAGGTTGGTAAAGGGAGTCTCAGAGGACTCAAAAAGCATACTCCCAAAAATATGCTTCTCACCCCACCACATCCCCTAAATCACCTGAATACCCTAGAAGAAGAGACACAACAAACTGTGGACATGGTGGGGGGGTGTGACTGCTGAATAGATGGCTAATACCTGTCCAGGTTGGTCCACCAACCCCTCTTTTCTATTTTCAGGTTGTTATACAATCCATTGCTCAGCAAAAGACCTCATATGAAATTTCAAAGCTCCTACTGTTGAATTTTTCATGAAGAAAATCTGCTTTCTTGATTTGCTTCCATCATCCAGACAGCTCTGGATCTACATTGCTGCATCTCCTCTCACACTGAGTCCTCAGGTCCTCTCCTTACCACCTTTCTGCCAACAGCCAACTGATGTCAAGTGAGGTTTCTAGGTATGGAAAACAAAAACTTATTCCAGGCTTGTACTTGTTGAGTGTGTGGCATGCACAACACTGGTCAGACACACCCTTAAAGTGAAATTACTGTCAGATCTATAACACTTCACAGAACAAACCCCTGCATGATAAATTTCCACATGAATTGGTATAAACCATTAGCTAGAAGTAATCCTCTACTTCCCTCATAATCAGTCACTTAGCTGGGAATTACTAGAAATAGTGCAGAATCCTCCACTCACCTATCTGTCCATCCCACTGTTCCTTCTCTCTCCTTCATCTCTCTCTCTATTCACCCATTCCTTTATTTCCCTCCAAAATTAAAGGATTAAAAAGATAACAGAGAGTTTTCTCTTTCTTCACCAATCTCAGGGATTCAATTCAGTTGCTTAATCATAGGCATAAAGTATCATCAAATGTGCCCTGAGGTATCTGAGATTTCCTAATGAGCCTGAGCTCTATAACACTCAACACGTGGAAGACATATGCCCTTCTGGACTGGCAACCTGTGGCCAGTTGGGATGTCCCAGAGCATCTCAAAAGACGATAGACATATGTTTAGGGAAATTAATTGAGTCACAGGTGTCCGCTAATCAACTCTCCATAAAGGGAGCTTAGCACCTTGCTCACAGCAGTCTCATGATGTTAGATGACTAAACATGGGGCTGAATCTGCCTGGGGATCTCTGCAGCGGGTGAACTCTGGCTTGCATTTCAAAATCAGCCTGCGACATTCCTCTGTGTGCACAAGGCAGTGCAGTGACGATCAACACATTGCGTGGCAAGCTCAAGGAGGCTTAGCTTGGAGACAGCCTGGGCAGGATCTTGTTCCAGACTTGTCCACAGGCAGAAAAAACAAATAGAAGAGAAAGAGAGAAAGAGTTTCCAGGAAACACTGAAACAGTTGCAGTCTTGCCCTTTGAAAAGTGCAGATAATTAGCAGCTTAGCACTGAATCCCAGGTTAATTGGCTTGAATTATGTCACTGCTCCCTGTCCTCTCCACATGTATCACCTCCTGCCAGAGGGTGGTGGGAGGAGAGAGCAATCAGCATCATGAATACACACCATTAGTAAAAGGGTCTTAGAGTGACTGTGAGGGGGACCTAGCTGGGGGGCAGCAGGACTCCCCTAGTTGAGCCAGAGATCAGCCATGAGATTGGTGGTCCACACAAGCTGAATAGCAAGGGAAATGGAAAAGAGATAAAGGCTGGGAATGGACGTTGACCAGTGTGTGATTCAAGAGCTTACAAATATTTGAAGCGTGTGAAATGCAGAGCAGGAAGAACAACCCTGATAGCAGGCACTGCTGCTTGTGAATGTTCTCACCTCGCACAGATCTTTCCCATCCACCATGTGGGGACATAAGAGATCAGCTCCTGGTGGCTGGGCAGCTAAGAATAGCAGGTACCTGATAGCCCCCATTGGACCTGCATTAGCAAGCCACCTTTGCTACGTCATCAGTGACTTTGGCTTTACACCACGCCTGCCAATGCTGTTGAGGACTGTAAAATAAATGATTTACCAAGGTCACATTGGCTGTTGACAGAGGAACTGGGAATAAAGTGGTGATAAACTGGCTTTTTAAAACACATGCATACACTTGCATGTACATTTGCCTGGGAGTAAGTACATAGAAATAAGGGAATCAAGAAAATCGTTTTTGCAAAAGACCTTAAAATTGTTAGTACCCTGGCACTATGTGGCTCCACTTCTTGTTAATTGAAAGTCTGAAAATAATCCTATAAACTCTATATTTAGTAGAAAAGTTTCCTTGGACCTGGATGAGATATGTTATTTTGGATGTGAACATATTGTAAGGAAGTACTTAAAATATTTTACAGCCAGGTTTTTCCGGCATTGAAAACAAACAGGCATTTTGACTGGGAAAAATGGGGACAATCTAAAATAGAATCATAGCAAAATATGGTGATATTAAAAGCACTGGGATCTTTTTGGCAAAAACACTTTGACAAGACTCAGATGACTCCACAGGACATTTTGGTGATTTTCTTTCACCTGTCACTCCTCTTCAAAAACAGGTTCATTCAAAAGATTTCATCATTTCACCAAGTCTAAACAGATTAGGCTATAGGTCTTCTGAATGCAGTCCTACATCCTAAATTTAACTCATTAATGACAAATGCAGTAGTCTGCAACCCCAAAACACTTGGCTTAGGGAGGGTCTAGCATTAAAACTGGACTGAAATCAAAGGAAGGAAAAGTACAGGTTGCCTGTCAGGGAAATTGTCCTGACAATGCTATCTCCAAGACAGTCCCTGGCAGAAGAGAAAAGACGTTCATTGATTATTCACAGAGGTTACGTAAACTATGAATCAGGGGACTGCATTAGGGATCAGTCCTCCAGAAACTGGATTATATTGCTGAACACCATGATGCAGCCTGCCCTGGAGAATTACCATATGAAAGGATAGCAAGCTGGGACCAGCCACTGTGCAAATGACTTCACCATCTGCAGGGACCCCTCCTAGAGCACCTTCTTGGGTCTGGCTGGATTTCCACCAGGTCAGGGTCTCTGCCATGCATGCGCCAAACCAGACTGGACAGCCCCAAGTGGCAGGAGGCAAAGCAACTCATACTCACCTGCGGAGGTAACCATTCATCTGGGAAGATCTCCTTCGTTAGCCCTTAGGATAAAGTTACACGGGGGATACAAGGGGAGGGTGGGTGGTGGTAGGAGGAAGGGGGCACTCTGGGCTCATAGGTGCAGCCCAATTTCTCTGAAACGGAGTGAGCTGTGGTGGTTTATTCAAGCTAGTGAGGTAGGCAAGGAGTTCTGGCCTAGGGGAGCCTGGGGCAATGAGTAAGCTTAAACTTCTGAAGGGTGGAGCTCAGAATTCTTTTTTATATTATGCAAAAGTCAAAATAGGAAAGAAACTGATTCATTCTCACCAGCCCCAAGGAAGACATTCCTCAGGTTAACATTAGGTGTGTCTACTGGGAATCTGGTGTAACAGAGGTCAGGAGGCACATGAGTGACACCCACATGCATCCCCCCCACGAGAGGAAGGCTCACCATGAGATCTGAGGACCATAGGGAGTTCACAGCCAGGACCTCTCTGCCATTATAAAAAAATAATCAAAGGGTGCCCCTACATTGAAGTGCTTATAGCCTAATTGAAGGAAGATGATGGGAAGAAGAGCACTTTTGTCCCAAAAAGTGATGCACAGGGGAAAATTTAAGCAGCAGTCAGATGCCAGGCCAGTCTCCAAGCAGGCTCTTTTCTCAAGAGCTGCGGTCATCTGCTCCCATGAGCCAAGAACTGCCATTGACCTGTCGCTATGTTTATCCTGCCTGCCCCACTTGAAGCTTAAGGAGATCCCTGAAAGAGGAAAGTGGAAAGTGTTATTGTAACCAGCCCCAGTTCACACCCTGCTTTGAAGGGAAAACACACTGTCTGTCTACCAGCCAAGTTTCCTCCCTTCCTGGGACTGCGTTGGCAACACAAACAACAGCAACCAGACAGAGACCAAAAGTTTAAACAATGTCCGTGGCTCTGTGGTGGATGGAAGGACTTTACAGCTCTTCACGAAGAGACGTGGTTTTTCCCCCTGAAATTACTGCTCCCACTTCTCTTTCTTGAGAAAAAGGCTGTTTTGCAAGAACCTCAGTGTAGGCACAGCAGTTACCTCCTGTGCCACCTTCTCTTGCATAGACAAGAGTGTTCCAAAACTCTTCTTCCAGCTGCTCAGGGAGCAGGTACACCTGATAGCTAGCCCAACAGCAGGGCTGTTCTCTCTTCTGTAGACTCATCCAGGATGGTGGCAGCAGGCAGGAGTGCTGGTCTCTCAGTATTGCACCACAGCATGAAGAGATGATCTTGTCTTGCCCATGAGTCTGTCCCCCAGGAGAACAGAGCTTTATTTCTGGCTCCGCTCTTGAATAAGTCATTTTGCCTCTCTTTCCATTTCTTTAAAGGTCAGGACAGTCTCCTTAAGTACCACTGTAGTGATTAATAGCATGGAGCCTTGATCTCAGCCTCTTGCTGCTGTGGCAAAAATAAGAGTAATGCCTTTGGTTTCCAAACCCCTCCCACCGCCAGCTCTGGCACTGTCACACCAGTTGCCCTTCTACTGCTGGGGGAATTGCAGAGGAGAGTTATTCAGTCATAATATTTATGAGTCCCTAAAGTGGTTATCAATTTCCAAGTGGAGCGCATATGCATCAGAGCCATCATGGCAGCAAAGACACTGAAAAAACTCAGCGTATGCTCAACCGCCTGGCTGTTTGGCAGTATGAGTCAGCCTCAAACAGAGACGGTTTTTAGGTATGCAGGGATACAAACCAAACGCTAAATCTTCCAGAAGTGGAACCAAACTACAGTCTCAAGTTTGATAGGGAGTCCTCTGCATAGTGGTGCTGGATTATGACTTCAGGGAGTGGGGAGATAGGGAAAGTGAAAGGATGGTGGGGCTATCCTTGGCTACCACTGGTCCCATATGGAGCTGTCTACCCTCCCTCTCTCTGTGCTTGCTCATCTACAAAATGAAGGGCTGATTCTAGCTAATGAACCATCTGCCTTGTGTGTCTGCTCAAGGCAAGAGAGAATGCTCCCCTGGTGGGGGTTTTCCAGACCAAAGTGCATATTTGTGTCTCTGCTGTCACTGACAATTTTTATGCCATGGTAGAAGTCAGCGAGGGGACACCTTCAAAGTCCTTCGTTGAAGAAGGTTTGTAGCAAGTTGTGGCAGAGTTGACCCAATAAATGATTATCCCTGTGTGGAAGATCGTAAGTGGAAAGCACTGCAGGACTTAGTCTAGAACAGCTCAGGAAAGGTGACCAGGGTCTTCATGGGGGTTAGAGCTGGAGCTATGTAGGTGGTTGAAGATATACCTTCTGCTCTGAACTAGTCACACTGTGCAAAACATCAGCATCCATTATAGGCAGCCACATGCCTTTTCCTGTACATTTTGCATAGACTTGCCGTGCCTGGGCTGCGTGAAGATTTCCCAAATATGTTCCCAAAAAAGCAGCTCAATTTAAGAATGAACAACAGCAGTAGTCTGCAGGAAGGTACCCAACGTCCATAAAGACTCTTTTCCTCCATGTGTTCCAATACAGAGAGCTGCTTTGGACTTTGGACAGTCTGCCTGAAGAGTGCTGCCCTGTCCCCGTCCCCCACAATCCCCTCTTTGAAATAACCCATTCTCACCTCTGCTCAGTTTCTGGCATCTGAAGTATGCTTGGCCCCTGGTGCTCTTCTCTGCCTTCCCAAGGACAGCAAAGGATACAAAGGGTGTGATCTCAACATTTCCCATCGCACACAGACTGATAGCAGAGAGATTAGAGGTGGAAAGAACACCTATGAGGTCATCTCTGACATCCCCAGGGAGCAATCCAGGATTGTTCCTGTGCATTTTATTATCTGGTGCTCTGTCCAGCTCAGCAGCAACATGACTCAAACTACAATCTTTCCAGAGCTTCCCTAGGGGAGTCGAGTCGCAACCTTGTGTTTCTTACTGTCAGGAAACATTTCCTGATATTCAGCCTAAATTTTCCTTTCCTTAAATTAATTCTATTTACACCTATTCTCAGACAGACTTCACCCTGGACAACCTCTTCTCCTCCTCAGAGTTCAGACCTTTTTTGGACTTTGTCATTCTGACTGCATTTCTAAGTCCAGTTTTGCTGCAGCTTCAAATCATGCTGAGTAGCCCCTATTACAATATCTGAGTGCCTCAGGCTCATTACAGATCTTTGAGGAAAAGCATGTTTCCTTAAGGCCCCCATCCTCCAAGATAGCTGGGTACCCAAAAATCAAAGGTACTTTGACATCCATAAATGACCGCTAGTGCCCCTAAGTACCCTGGATTTGATGCAAAAACTGTGCACAAATCATCTATAGAAGAAACAACTGCCTGAGTGCCGTCCCTATAACTGGAATCCCCCACTAAATGTTTGAGACTGACTCACCAGCAAGTCCGTCTCTTCATTTCTGCTGTGGATGCTCTTGGGTGTCTTGGTAGAAGCTGCAGATGAGAAGACCCTTTTCCGCCTTCGTACAGTAACAGGCAAGAGGAAAAAAGACTCAAGGGCAGGCTGCTCATGTGTTCAACTGATGAACCAAACGTATGGCCCAGCTCTGCTGGCTCGCTTCGGTGACTGAGCCCAGACATTAATTGCCCTGATGCTTTTTCCTAAATGTATGGGTCTACATAACCTGTCCTTCTAATATTTATGGCATTATGTCTTTACTGCTTGTGGATAGCAAGTTGTACAAGGGACACATGAACTAGGTAGCTTTTGCTGAAATAAAAACTGGGAAGCAGAGTACAGAAGAAACAGAGATGAGAACTCGCATCTAAAAGTTATTTGGCTTTAGAGCTGAGCTACTAAAACAGGGAGCCATTTGGAAATTGCTGGTCTCTGAAGGCTGACAGGCAGGGACAGCTTTAGAAATAAGCAAGCAGGACAGGTGCTTCAGTAGGCAGCATGACCATGAATAACTAACAAATTATAGGGGATGTTCCTGGTATTAAATGACAGCTGCTCCTATGCTGAGAACTGCCTATGACAGTGGTCAGGCAATGTCTTCTTTCCATGTGCAACAGCAAAAGATTCCCCATGCCAGGGGTATCCCCAGATAGGATCCTTCAAAATGCTTCAATTAATGGGAGCAGCATTAAGAGGTTGAAGTGACTCAGAGCTTGTTGGGCAGAGAATCTCTATTTTTGTTTCTTTGTTGCCCAACATGTGGTACTGTGAGTGCTTGATCTGAACTTGGGGCTCCCACATATAAGGGCAATAATAATCAGTATTACTGAGAAAAGGAAGTGTTGTCTTGGATTGATTCCAGATGCAGACGTTATAATAATTCCCTCATGGGACCAAAGCCTGAGCAGCCCACAACAACAGTTATTCAGAGATGTTATCCAGGAAAGTCTGTGTGTATGCAGACAGATCTTCATCAGCTTCCTGGAAGTTGCTTCTAGGGAAACACAGAAGAGCAGTTACGTGTTTTTCTGGCTGGACAGCGGTTAGGATGCAGAAGTTGATGGTCCTCTATATCTTTATGTTTCCAGCAATTAACCAGCCTTCCTTCACATCTGCGATTGCAAAATCAGCGTGTCATGAAGGACTCTGGCTGGCACAGGCCAAATGTTCCCTGGGCAAACAATGTCCAACCAGGCTCTCCTGATTAACTCTGATTACTCTGGGGATGCTCTTACAATGCCACATTAGGAAGAGTCACTTTGTTGTTGGGAAATTACATGGGCAGCTGTACTAACATGCTCGCAGGGTGGATGGGCTCACAGGGGAGGCCAGGGTTAGCAGCCTGCTCCGGGGACTCATAATGCACTGTGTGCACTCAGCAAGAAAATGGAGTCCATGGGAATGCAAGGCAGCAGGGAATATAGGCTTGCAAGACATCTCAGGAGGTCATCTAGAACATGTTCCTGCTACAAGACAGGACCAGCTACGGCATCATTAGCAGATTTTTACCTAATCTGTCTGTAAATGCCTCCAGAAATATCTCCAAACCCTCTTTGTGTAGCTCTGCTTCGCTGTCCGGTCAATTAGGGAGTATTTATTGCAAGTTAATTTTACTTTTGCTGCCATTGAAATGCAGGTCTTCTTGTTTGATATTTGTAGTTCTGGAAAATGGGTGATTCCTTTCCCCCCTCTAACAGCATTTTATGTGACAGTTCCCACCATATGATCTCCTCTGCCCATGTTTTTTTAAGGTAAAAAACCCTGTTCTTTTTTTCTGCCTCCACAGACCACAATCTCTAGATGTTTGATTCTGTTTGCTTCTGTTTGCTTCCTCCTGGCTGGTCTCCAGTTGGTCCATGGCTTTCTTACAGTACAACACTCAAACCTAGACATGGTTATCAATTGCAATTCAGAACAGAACACGATTATGGTATTGTCTTACAAACTACCTTGCTGACTTACAGATGGAGAGTGGGATTTTCATGCTTTAACATTACAACACTGTTGACTCAAGTTCAGCCTATGACCCTGGCTGTTTCCCTAGATTCCCTTCTGCAGCACTGCTGCCAAGCCAGACATTCCCCTCTTTCTGTATGTGGAGAGCTGATTATTCACATTCTTGTCCGTATCCAATTTCATCTTTTTTTTTCCCTCCCAGATTTTTTCTTGAGTTTGTCAAACTCATTTTGAATTCTAATCCTGATCTCTCATATACTTGCAGTCTAGCCTAACTTGATTTAGTAAGTATAGTCTGTATGCTAATGACCATCATCCTAGTCATTAATGAAAATACTGAATAGCCTCAGGCCTAGGCCAGATCCTTGCGCAGTCCTGCTCAGCATATCCTTCCAGCAGGACTGTGACCCAGTGCTAACCACCTTCAAAGAACACTCTTTTAAATAGTTCTCCTTGAAACCTGCTACCTCAGAGCTATGTCATTTGGAACATTGTCTGCACTTTGTTTACAAGAACGTTATGTATAACGGTGCAAAGCACGGTACCAAAGCAGAGGTGTGAGATTTCTTGTGTACTGGGCCCGTTAATCTATCAACAAGAGAAATTGGATTGGACTGAGACAGCATGCTCTGGACAGATCTGTCTTGGCTGGCAGTCAGAATCTTGTTGTCTTGTGTGTTGACAAATAGTTTGTTTCCTTGCCCTGTCTGAGAACTTTTCCAGGAAGTAAAGTTCGTGGATCCTTGACAACTGTTCATTCATATATGACACGTAGCTAGGCATCATCTTTGGCATTCCCAGCATGCTACCTGGGATGACACAGAAAATGATGCAACTGCTAAGAAATCAGGGGGAGGAAGCAGGAGAAACTGGGGAAGAAAAAAAACAACACCCAAATGTGCCTCCTCGTTTTTTAAAGAAAGTGGAAGTGAAAGGGGAGGGAGCAATTACTACACAGATATTAATATCAGTCTTCTTGAGCAGCTGAACAAACAAAAACTGGTTTTCTAAGCACTTGTGACTCCTAGTTGATTAACTTTTTGACAGAGTTATTGTAAAATGCTCTGTTGTTTGTGCATGGATCTGTAACATTTCCTTTCTGTCTCTCTTCTGGTCTTCCTTCTTCAGGGTCTTCTGCTAACTTTATATGGGATGTCAAATATGACAGTAGAAATTAGCTGTTGACATACATGGCAAACAAGTTTGTGGTTGTATGTACAAATTTTCCATTGTATGAACAAATGAGCAATGTATGAACAAATTTATGACCATATGAGCTTCATTTCTGGCCATTTACTTATTAAGAATTTGTGGGATATTGTCTTTGGTATCTCTTCTCGTGGATGGAGTGATGTTTATGTCCCATGAAGATTTCTAACAAAACCAAGTGTAAACATAGTCCATGTAATTGCACAAGCCTTATTTTCATCCACTTCAATGATAGGATCAGACCCCTAATAACTTTCTTTACACTGTTCTGAACGCTGGCTGAGGTCTATCAGACCTTCACAACAGCACCTTTTTAGCAACTTTGCTGAAAAACTTGGAGTCTGATTTACAAATGGAGCAAACGCAGCTTTAGGATGCCGAAATTTCTTCGCTCCTGGGTGAGTGCTCCACTGAGATGCCACAGAGCACAGCACTTTGCAGGACCAAGCCTTTACTGATCTTGACACTGTTTTTTCCACCCCATGGCTGCAATTCAAGGATACCTAGCAAGGCCAGGCATTCAAATGTGAAAATGATTAGACTTCTGCGGTCAGTTTCTGTGTTGTGATTGCCATGCACACCCTGAATACTTTGGGCTAATGTTTTCATTTAATCATGGCTTTCTTGGCTTTGAATGCTCTTGGTGTACTGGAGCTACAAAAACATTTTGATATCCTTAGATTTACCCAAACAGTTTGGCTGTGCCCTGACTTTGAGGCAGCACAACAGGCGATTTGACTCGTAAGTGAAAGCAATTAAGCAGGCATTTAAAAAAAAAAAAAAGTGTGAGTGAACTTTACACTGATCCCATCCTCTGGGGTCCTCTGATGTAATATAAGCTACTCAGGGATTTTTGGCTGCTGTTCGTGTGCATTGCTACTGGCTGCAAAACCTCAGATGGAAACGAAGCACCTGGTCTGAGTCTTTTCATTTGAGTTTACAAATGTCATCATCTCAGTATCTCTACCTTGCCACAACCTGAAGAAAATTGTGTCATCAGATTGACTCAGATGCCTCCTGATTATTCCCCTGCTTGCTCCAGAACAGGCTTCTGGAGGTAAGTTCTCACGCTTAAAGATGTGTGGTGGCAATCTACAGTTCACAGATCCTCCTAGACTTCACAGTGTGGGAACGTGGTTATAAACAAAAATGAGTCAAAACTGGGTTTTATTGACCTGACCTTTGCATAGTGTTTGAAGGATGTTTTCATGTGAATTACAATAACAAACTAGGCTTAACAAACCTGAGGAAACCTGGTGGCTAGCTTTTGGAACATCCCCAGGGACTAAGTTCCAGATAACATTCTTCCATATTCATGGAATCTATGCTCCCTTGTTTGCCACCATGCAAAAGAAAATAAAAAATAAAAAATAAAAAATCAAGAATTACTCACGTTGTCCATCAAGTTTCCTGAATTTCTCTTAGAATTTCCAGGAAACTAGACAACTCAAATGGCTGAGTAACATCAAATGACTTTCCATGGCTCAGGGTATAAGGTCACCCAGTGTTTCATGGAAGCCATGTGACTTCTTTCAAACAACTCTTGGAAAGAGAAGGTCTCTGTCAACAAATAACCTCATTGCCCTGGCCACTGGGATTTCTGTGTTTTTAAGGCTTGATTGGAGGAAGGGTACATGAGATGAGCAACTACTTCCAGATTCATTTGCAGTGGCCCAGGAATTTTGAGTGAAAGGTGTTAGTTCAGTGCATGCTTAGCATCAATGGACTGGGGCAAGTAGAGATGCTTAATTGCATGTGGTCATGCAGGAAACTGTGTTGACTTGGTGACTAACGGTGATCCTCAGGTCACCTGCACACAAGTGCCCAAACTCTATAGGTCTCCTTTCCTGGCATTAAAAAACCAAAGTATCCTGAATTCTGCTTCTGAGGAGTGCCTAGAGGTCTTTGGAGGTACCTCTGTCTCAACATGGCTGTATAGCTTGAGGATGACCTCCTTCCTATACCCTGCCAGCAAAAATACTGTCTTGCCTCTTGTTAACTGCATTATGAGAGGGTAGTGAGAGCATGATCGGAAAATTTGGACACATCATTCAAAGCAGGAATGTTACTGGAGATGTCCTGGTTGCATCTGTCTTTCTCCCCAGAAATTGCTTTGACACTATAACAGAAGTTTGTTGGGTGTTCTTTTTTTTTTCTTGGTTTGGTTTTGGTTTGGGTTTGGTTTGGTTGGGTTTGGTTTGGTTTTGTTTTTAAGTGACGATATGGTAGCAATTCTCGTCCTGTCCAGGACAGATCTCAATGCTCAGAAATGCGTTGGTTTGCAGGAGCACTGTGGCATTCTGCAGATGAGTCCAGAAGAGATTCCACCTCTGGATCTGCACATGTGGGAAACTAGTGAGAAATCAGTAGTGGTTGCAGAGAATGAGACTCTAAAGCACTTTTGGGGAGCTATTTGAATGGAAATTAGAATAAGGGACACAATAGCAAAAGCTGTTTGTTTCATGCGCCTAAAAAATTTAAAAATCAGTGGCAGCTACTAAGCTTTAGCTTGTGCCACTGCAACAATCAAAGCCAGTAAATGATCACTCCTCATGAGGTAACAGTGATACTTGAAGGTGAAATTTTGAGACCCTCCTCTATGCAGAATTTTTGGGAGTCCCAGTGGTCTTGCAAGAAGAATGGGAGAAGACTTTCTGATAGTCCTATGTACTTAGGAAATGGGAGTGACAAGGACTGAGTCCCACATCTGCAAGAAGTGATACTTGACCTTGTCTTCCTGTGTCCTAACCATGTAGCTGTTTTGTCAAGTGGGAGGAGATGAAAGTGCTGTAAGTGACCCTCTTCTGTTCTTGACATAAAAAGTGTATACATTTATTTTCAGGAGAGAAAGATAGCCTATCTTGAACACCTCCAGGGATGGGCATCCACAGCTTCTCTGGGCAACCTGATCCAGTGTCTCACCACCGTCACAGCAAATAATTTCTTCCTGATATCTAATCTAAATCTCCCCTCTTTCAGTTTAAAATTGTTACCCCTCATCCTATCACTGCACTCCCTCATAAAGAGTCCCTCCCCATCTCTCCTGTCTGCCCCCTTTAGGTGCTGGAAGGCTGCTGTAAGGTCTCCCCAGAGCCTTCTTTTCTCCAGGCTGAAACACCCCAATTTTCTCAGCCTGTCCTTATAGGCGAGGTGCTCCAGCCCTCTGATCATCTTTGTGGCCCTTCTCTGGACTTGCTTCAACAGGTCCATGTCCTGCTTATGTTGGGAGGCCCATTTTATCATAAGCTCGAGGCTATTTAGGGCTTTCAGAAAAAAATTCCCAATTAGTGTATTTGTGCATTTGTTTGTAATATAACCTAAAAAATTAATTTTTGTTTGCATTACCTTCTTTTTTGGGGAAAAAAAGAAAGAAATAGCTTGTGTGCAAAGT
The DNA here is from genome assembly GCA_028565335.1 of Limnodromus scolopaceus. Taxonomy (NCBI): domain Eukaryota; kingdom Metazoa; phylum Chordata; class Aves; order Charadriiformes; family Scolopacidae; genus Limnodromus; species Limnodromus scolopaceus. The sequence goes on along the minus strand of JAOXNO010000033.1, from coordinate 41,353,097 downwards.
ATATTGTCTTTTATTCATCCAGCCTTTGACTTGAGGTTGCGTCCTATCTGCCTGAAATCCCCAGATTCACACATGAAAACAGAACTGCTTTCAGTTACTAGGATTTACACCTTTTGCCTAGGTATAGTGGGCTACACGAGACTAATGCTGAGGGTCTTGAATTTGTCCTTGCTGATGACATATGATTTAACTGGAAAAATGGATGGTAGCATCTGCTTCCAAGACCTCTTGCAAATGCATGAACCTGACCACCGTTACAAGACCCTCCCCTCCTGTATATTGTTGACTTCTTTGTCCAGTTCAACAAAACATGACTCATAAGGGGAAAATCACTACTTTTCCCCAAGAGACTCCTTTGCAGGCTGACAGCTTGTCTCACCATTGAGAAACATTTCCTGATAATTCCACTGGAAGTTTCCTCTGCTTCATTTAGGCTCATTCCTCCTAGATAACAATCTTACATTTATATATAGTGTTCAAGCATTAAAATCCCACTTGATGAGCAGGGTGAGTGCCTCTGAATAGTATTGAGATCCTGTAGAAAGACCCCCTCCCTTCCTGCTGTATAAGAGGAAAGTTTAAAACTCTAAGGACCTCAGCACCCCCTCTAAAAAGCAGGAAAATAAATCCTTTGAAAAATGGACGTACATAAGTGGAGCTTACCTGCTGCTGGAGTGAAGCAGCTGTACTCTGCTAACACTATGCAGAAACCTAGACCTAGAAGTAAAATAAAAGTATCTATATCCTTCAGGAATTACTGGTGCAAAACAGGGTAAAAAAATGTAACATTGATCCAAGGAAAAAGACCATGTTGAAGGCCATTTTCCATAACTGGCAAGGTATTTCACAGCATTGTGACTACTTCAGTTTTGGATCATGTGTGGGCTTTTTATTCCAGTGTAGCCTTTCTATTCTACTAACATCAAGAGGATGAATTTGGATGGAATTTAACTGACCACAGGAAAGAGCTAGGCACATGCTGGAGTAAAAGAAAGGAGGTGCAAAGAGAGAAGGCTGAAGATCTGTGTGCTCTGTAGTGTGCATGAGGGCCACACAGGCTGCACCAGGATGCTCTAAAGTGTATTGTGGGCCATTCCCAGCTCTGCAGGGGCCATGATCAAACCCATTTTTATGTCCTTCTTTGTTTAGACACTGCTTATCTGGGAGCACTTTCTTGTGATGTCCCATGAACACCTTCACCTCACCTGGTTAGGGTCAGAACCTTTCCATGCAGTAGAAAGACTCACTGTCATATGATGGCAACTCTCCTCCCATGCAGGACCAGGACTGGCCTGTGGGCATTCAGTACCTGTGCATAAGCAGGGGCACAGGCAGAAACCCAGCTATGGTGTACCACCCTGCTGCTATGGAAGGATAGAAGTCCCCATGCTGTGATGGTGTGCATGCCTTAAAGCTTCAAATTAGATCACTTTGCTGCAAACGGCTGCAGTCTCCCCTAGCTCTGCTATCCCCTCTGCTCCCATTCATTATATGGGCCAGGAATATGCTCGCTATCTTTTAATTGTTATTCTTATAAGTCTGTTCCTCTATGTCATCCATCTTCAATGGTTCCTCTTATTTGGTTTCATGCCAATTTTTCATTTTCCTTCTGGTATTGATTATGGATGCACTTCAATACATTATATTCCTTCAGTTGGAATGACCTTTGTTACTTTCACACTCGATAGACAGCGAAACAAGAATAAATATGTTACAACACCTACACCCTTCAAGCCCCTCCCTTGCATTGCAAATTAACTGAAAAAGCTCAAGACCATAACATTTGCTTTCTTGGAGGTAGAAAGAGGAAGAGGATGGATTTGTTTTGGGCATCTTTTGCATCCTGTATGCTCTTTGGCTTCTAAAGATACATCATTCAAAAGACTGTTTTACAGAACTTGAATGCACCCTGGATTAAGCTGAAGTGAAAATGTTCGTTTTGGTTCAACAAAGCAGAACAAAACTGTCTGATTCAGAAATGTCAAAACATTATGTTTTTCTCTGAAGTATTTCAGAGCCAACGTATTTCCTCCCTTTTCCATGAAAAATTTAAATATTTGCACATGGAACATATTTCTGTGTAATCTCATACACTGAGGGAGCAAAAGTTTAAATGTCATTATAACAGAACTTCTTACAGGGCAGGAGTTCCAGGTTCTGTCCCTGGTTGAAACAAAATTTACTATTTCTTTAATAATTAATCACATTTCTTTCAGACGAGTAAACCTGTCCCTAGAAAGGTGGAGTCACTACCTGAGGTTCTCAAGATTGGACCCATTTTTTGGCAGTATCAGGTATCTTGGGGCTTTGGTACACAGGCAAAGCCTTTAACAACTAATATAATTCAAATAGGTCATTAATAGCTAAAATTAGTAGGAGAATCCCAGAACATGTAGTTGCACTCATCTTCTCAAGCCTCTATCTAAAGTGATGCAGAGCTTCATTACCCAGCTCTTTCTGCCTGTTGCTGCTGATTGTGTATGTGAAGGTGTTGGATTCCCAATCCAACAACAAATGGCATCTCAACAGGACTAAAGAGCATCATTAATGGGCCAAGAATGGGACAAGACTTCCAAAATGAGATTCTTATGCACATTACCTTGAATATACATTCAGAGAAGACTGACCAGTCTTTTCAACACCATGGGCTGGGGTTATCAGTTTGAATTTACTTGCTTGGATCATAGTAGTTCCCAGCAAATTAAGCTTCTGTCCTGGCTCATGAGAAGGCCCATAAATGGTCTCAATATTCTCCTTTCAAGTGGGAACAATGGTGGCTCTTGTGCTGGTAAAATAAGAAGCATTTGGCAGCTGTCAGATTTGGCTTTTTAATTTCCTACCAGCAGTGTCCATCTCTCCCTCTTCAGTTCAGTCCTGGAGAAAAGCCAGTGAAGAAGAGGGTGGCATGTTGGATGGAAGCTTGGTCGCTTGGTGCTCTCAAGACCAAGAAGGAAGAGTGGATAAATCTGAGGCATCTAAGAGAGACATGGGCATTCAGGATAACATACCAGAGACATAAGAGTTTACAACAACATAGCAGAAGCAGGAGTATAAAGTGACAGAAGCTCATTTCGTTGTATGGTTTTCTAAATAAGTTTTGACAGCGTGAGATTGTCCTCCTTGTGAGTTACTGCATGTCATGTTGTGTCTACATGTTTTGGGCTCCTATTTTCTAACCAGTGGCTGTTTTGGGACATTTTAGACTCAGATCTGGCTCCATGTCCAGGATAGATAGAAACCATGACACCAGAACACAGCTGAGCCCCAGTGGAGGCGTCATTCAAACAAGAGCAAATCATGACTTCATCTTGCATCTGTCGCCTTCTGTTTGAGAGTGTTAGGCAGCCACCTCTGCAAATACAGGCCTTGCTCAAATCAGAAAAGACCATAAATTTGCTCCCTGTGTACCTACTGAGGCTTGGAGGAGTTTCCTACCAGAGGTCATGGCCATTTGACCAGAAGAGTCCCCTCCTCCCAGTCAAAGTTATACCTCCTCTTCTGGTGTAGACATATTATAATATCAAGAATTTTTAGAGCTACATCATCAACTGTCATTTAGAAATCAAAGAAACATTTGCATTGAAAGGCACTTCTGAAGGTTATCCAGTCCATTCTCCTGCTCAGAGCTGAACTAGCTTCAAAGTTAGAGCTGAACATCTCAATCTATTTTGACCTACCATTTTTCAAAACTCTACTTTCTTGGCAATGGTGAATTTAAAGGAGTTTTGTTGAAACTGGACTATGAGGTACTGCTGTGCTCCCTATGGCTGCTTTAAACTTAACAACGTAAGCTATAAGTATTTCATCTCTTGTCTGATAGAACAGTTCAGAAAATGCCATGCATTTCACTCCCCCTCCCCCCCAAATATTATTCTATCACTCGCCTCAGCATAGTAATTCAGAACCACATTTTAAATTAAATCTAATTAAACTAATGTAAATCAGGTTTTTCTTTTTTTTTCTTTTTTTTTTTTTTGGCTTCAGTTCTGAATTTCTTTCAGTAAAAAATCTGGGCAATTTAAAACAAAACAAACTTTTAATGAAACTTTTGAAAGTCTATAATTCATCAACAAAGCTTTCAAAGAAGTATTTTCAGCTGGGTTTTAAAAAAGTACAAGAAGACTGAAATATGCCACATTCAATTAAATTTTCTTCTGATATTTTATATTATCTATACAGCTATATTAGCTGGGATCCTTTAACCCATATATCATCAGCCATAACTGTTAAAGGTACTGGCTTCAGAAAGCTTATTTCCTTCTGCTCCTCCATCTCCTTCCTTGTTTTGAGGCTATCTGTTGAATTATAAGTGATATTCTATTGTCATCATCACTGAGTCCACATTGGCTGCTTTTCTAACAACCAAAAAATGCATGGCTTCATTTCACCTCAGTTCATCCCATATAACTGTAGGCAGGTAGTGAATGGTCTGACATTACGAGCCTCACTGACCTCATCTCCTTTGCCACTTGATGGAGAGAGATCTACAAAAGGCAGCTGAAACCTATGTAAGATCTGAGTTTTTTCTTATTGCTAAGCTGGTTGGTATTCAACTCATTTATTGATCCCTTTAGCTATGCAGTTTAATTTGTCTGTTTAAACTGCTTATACTATATCCCAATTGTAGCTCTTAGGGTTCATTGATGAACCACAGGAAATTAATCTCAAAGCAGATCAAAACACCTTCTTCATATAAGAATGCTGTTTTATCCAAACATGGGAAATTGAGAGAATGGAGTATGGTGAGATTTTGTGTCTGCACATGATGTTGGAACTACTTTAACAAGCATTCAACCTATGTAGTGACACGGCTGTGATTCCTCAAGATCTGTCTTGAAAGATATGGTGACATTTCCTGACAATGAAATGAGGTCAGGAAATGGAATAGATGAGTATATTTATGGCCATGTTCAGAACAGCAAGAAAAAAATGTAGTGATAATAAATGATACACAGTTTCAGCACAATTCTGGAGGGGTTGAATTGCCTGGGCTGAGTCCCAGGCCATGCCAGTTTTGTATATATTGCCTTTATGCACATGAAGATTATGCCATAGTCTGGCACCTTTACAGTCTCTACTTCTGTCTTGTGGGGTCAAGACACAGAAGAAATGCTAAGGCTATGCTTGGCACCTTCTAAATAGTTCCCTCTATGACCAAATTTATACTTCATTTCGTACAGGTCAGTTAGAAATCATGATGATAAACCTGACAATTCTAGCATGTGGTCTGAAGATGACCAACTGCTACTTGTTCATGCTGATATGAAAGGATACTCCCCAATATCACAGTCATTATGTAAGACTAAGGCACTGCAAATCTAATTTTGATGTGGGGGACCATGTCTTTAGTGTATCAAGGCAGTGCATTACAATTCTTGTGTAGCATCCCTTGGCTTTAACAAGCCAGATCTAAGCCTCTGTGAAATGCACTTCTGATAATTCTTCAGGACACAGCTGGATATTGTAATATTCTCAGGTATTTGTTGCTCCATTCAAATGCTCAGTGCTGCTCACTGCTACTGTCCCTGGCCTGCTCCATGCGTTTGCATAGTGCTGAGCCGCACTGTCAGATGGCTGTTTTGCCCACCAGTATGCCTCCTCACCTGTTCTGCATGCAGCTGGGAACCGTTACCAATGCACTTGGTTGGAGGCCAGCAGCCTGTTCAGTTCAGAGCTACAGACTCCTGGGCACACTGGTTCCCAAGTGAGAGTTTTATTTGAAGAGTTCACGGCACTTCTGTGTTATTAGAAGCATTTTCCTGGCATGGTGCCCTTTATTCTTTATCCACTAGTGCTACTGAGGAGACGAACTGTTAGTATAATATTAGCAACAAGTAACACCTAGTTTTTTTCACCACTGGTCTCAAAACTGTTTCCAGATGATTTCATCATTCCCAGTTTATAACTTGAGAAACTGAGGTATGGAAAAGGGAGGGATTTATCAAAAGTCCAACAGTCCTCCTTGCCCTTCTGTGCACTTTTTTCTCCCAGATGTATATATCTCCCTGCTTCATAGCTGTAGCTCTCACCAATATCTAGGTAGACCTCGTTACTGTAGAAGGAGATGGAAAAGAGGCCAAGAGGTTAATAATTGTGTTCTTGTTAAATTGTCCGACCTGTTTCTGCTCCCATAAATTTACTGGTTCATGACTAAGACAAAGCCTGGCCCGCAAGGGCTTTCTCTTCCCTGCTTTCTAGATAACTGTGGTATCTCAGAGATGTGATCAGGCTTCTTGTTATGATATTTAAGACAAACTTGGGGATCTTCTATGACAAATGAGTCAAAAGAAGCCATTATTCAGAGGTTATTCTGACAGGGCTCTAGCTCCCTCTCAACAGAGAAGTACTGGGTTGCATCAAGATGACCTTCTGCGGGCTATGGATTCATCCCACCTCACTCAGTCCTTGCCTGCAATGCTAATATTGGTGCTTAGTTCTCCTCGCCTCTCCTGATAGACAGAACAGGGGCTAGGCACCTTCAGAGAACAATTTTGGTGTTAGAAGACAGGGAGCATCCTGGCCTACCACAAAGCTATTTTGGAACCTCATCTACCATCTTACACTTCTACCAGAGGAAAGGCAGCCTAGATGTTTAGCTTCAGTCCAACACAGGCCTGCTTTAATCCCAGTTTTCTGGGATTTTCTGTTTCATCTGGGGAGAAATGGAAAGGGGCTACTCAAACCTTTAACATGCTGTAGAAGGAATCTGGGGATGTTTTTTTCTCCTGTGTACGGACTCTGCCGTTGCCCATCCTCAGGGCTGGATTGCATCCTAGCTAGCAGACTGTGGTGGAAGAAAGTCACAGGAGGCAGAGCATGTTCTCCTGGGTCCAGGAAAGCAGTAAGCAGAGTTTAGGATCATGCACGCTGTGTGTGGCCTCCGGCGTCCTATTCTCCAGGAAGACCGTGGCAGAAGGTCCAAGCACGGGGCTCAGCACTAGGAAATTTAGAGTTCGCGTAGACCGTGCTTTGGCCTTGGGCAAGCAGCTACAACGTGATTCCTTTCCATTTCCCCATCTGCAAAAAAGTATGAAAAATACTTACCCCATATGGAGGATTAAATGTTTAGGAGGGAATCCAAACTCCACTGAAGTCAATGGCAGGTCTCCCAGTGTTTCACCAGGAAAAAATTTTAAAGTGCTAAGTGTTCTGTAGCTTTGCACATGAAAGGGAAATTCTGTTTTGGAGAGTTTCAGCTACTGCCCAAAATACAAGAACCCTGGTCACATCAGTCTATCTCCTGCGAACTCAAGAGCAATCTCTGTTCATCTTTCATTTTAAAGTTTGATGTGGACTGAAACCAAAACCACAAATCAGAACATTCCTCAATGTTAGGACTGTTTGAACTTCAATCTGGATCTGCATTTGCAAATGTGCTTTATCTTTATAACACAGGCAAAGCAAAATCCTCCATCTGGGTACTTTTGAAGTGGGAAGGATCTGCACGTAAATTTTGCAGTGTGAGTCCTAATCTAATCTCATCTCATCGATGCATTCTCCTGTTTGGCTTCTTATCTGTCTATCTGCCCAGAACATTAGTTTTAAATGTGTGATCTTTGGTCCATTGTAGGGGGAGAGGCAGGAAAAGTCTGTGGACTCTTGCTAACTTTGAAAACTGTAATTAAGAATGTGAAGTTGTGCTAGATAGAGGCCTGGATTTACTGTATATGGGTTTGTCTTTCCATTGGGAAATTTTTTGGGATCAGCAAATAATAATAAATGCTAATAACCACTTGCCTAGCATTCCAACATTTTGCCTTTATTTGATAGTATTTTAACTAGTCAACATCACTAGCTTTCCCTAAGTCCTTTCTTGTTTGTGGGCGTACAGTATCACCCAGTGGTAGAAACCAGCTTGGTCAAAAATCTGCTGATGCTAGTGTATAAAAGACCAGTGACAGACCCTGACTGAGAAATGCTAAAACCTTCAAAGTCTCTCTTTCTGGCTGAAACAACTTTTTTTAAAAAACTTTTTTTTTTTTTAATTGGGGAAAGGGGAGAGGGCAACAGAAGAGCAGTTTGCTTTTCTGCCTCCTTGGGCTGTTGCATTTCCAGCTACAGCTACTTCTGTGCCTCTCTCCCATCTGTACCCTTTTGCTATCTCAAAAGCACACTCACACATTTGTGCATATGCACGCATGCACAAATATAGAAGTTATATTGTGTAATACATGGGGTAGGTCAAGCAGGAGGATATTTTGGTAGCCAGGGATGGATGACAAGTTCTAACAAGCCCATACACGTGTTAAGATTAGAGTGCAGACCAGCCATGACTCAACAGGATATGCTGGTCAAAAGCCAGGGCTAGAACACTGTTACTGGCCTTCTGAATCACTAGTGGGGGGAAAAAAAAAAAGGAAAAAAAAAATAGTCATCCCTCCGTCGCCAGCATTCTCCATCTGTTTTTAACTTGGTGATGTCCTTTGGAAGGTAGGTGAACTATTTGGTTTGCTTTCACTACACAAACATCTTGGCAGACCAGCATCTGAACACACACGGGGATAGTGGCACTGCCCCGATGGGGAAGTGGGACTGGCTGTGCAATTTAGGATGTTTGGCTGTGCGAGGACTGCCAGGACGAGGGAAGGAGGCTGCTGATGAGGTCAGTTACCCCATGCCTGCTGGGATGTGAGGTGACTGGGAAGCAGGCAAGGACAGACTGCTTGATACCAGCTAGGCTTAAAGGTGGTGCTGGTGGGAGAAACTGTATTTTCTAGTGTGGTGCAGTGGGAGCTGTTGTACCTGGGAGGGCTCTGTCTGAAAGGAAAAAGATGTTTCCTTTCTAAGCTGGAAGTTTTTTCAGGTTCATTTTGGGAATACATGAGTCAAACCGGGGTAATTTCTTCTCCTAGATCTTCACCAGCAATAAAGCTTTTCCAGCTTACACTGTGCAGGCCAGTTTCCTAGGTGTTTTGCCCTGGGTGATTTCATGCAAGCAGCCACTAATCTTACATGGTATCATACAGGGGGTCTCTCCAGCTTCTCCCTGCTTACATCTATTTATTTCCTATACCCAGTCTAATGAATTGTAGCAGAGAATAGTTTGTCACTGTGGATGTGCCTTTTGTTTGGAGCAGTGGAAATTTCTTGTAGGAAATTAGCCATTTGTTAGCCGTGGATGGAACATACAGGAGCTTGAATGCAATGTTTTATTAATGTTCTTATGGCAACACCCATCCAGATATAGTGAAACTTGGTAATGATAATGTTATTCTGCCTGAAACATCACTCCTTCACAGGGACTTGATTGCTAAGCTCGTTTTGACACATAGCAGTTTCTTTAGGAGAGGCCATTGAACCAGGCAAATCTGTGTGCTGCAATCATAGCCTGCAGTTCTGACTCTCCTGCCCCAAGCAGCAAATTCATGGCCAAGCAGTAAAAGTTTAGATGTAAAAAGCAGATGACATTTAAAGGAGTCACGTGCAAGGACTATATTTGAGCAAGATTCATTGCCTGGATAAATGTCAAATGGAGAATAACTGTGCAGGTCTCCATTCTGCAGAGAAGCTTTGAGGGAGCTATGATGGATTACGAACTGGTCACGAATCAAGAAATTCCTGCTGTCGTAAAAAAAAAAAGATTAGCATTGAACTGAATTGTACTAGCAGCAATATATCCTTCCAGTGGAATGAAACAGTTCTGCTCCAGTCAGTATAGGCTAATCCATTGCAAGAAAGACACAGATGAACTGGAGACTCCATTTGGAGCGTGAGGAGGAAGATTAAAGAGGTGACTTAGAAGTAAAGATCAATTAGCTTAGTCCAAATAAAAGGATGAAGGAAGAACGCAATTGCAAACTTGAAATATGAAAGAAACTGGAAATAATTTATGTGCAAAGGTTGAATTAAGTTAGCCATTAGGACCACCTTCCTGGGGTTAAGGGTTGCAAAGCATTGTAATAGATTATTGGCAGAAAGGTTGGCATATCCACCACTCCATCCTTTAAGAGAATGCTGGAGCCACATGTACCAAAAATGGCAGAGAGAAAATGGGAGCAGAGGGCAGACTGGAAGATCTCATAATATCCTCCCAGACATCTGAGTCCTATGTCTAAAAAGAAATAATATGAAAGGACTAAACAGAGAAACAAATTACTTAGGAAAGGAAAAGGAATTAGAAATAGGAGTCACAGCATGAAATCAAGTAATGGAAAACAGGTTAGGCAGAAGGAAAAGTGCCTCAACTTATAGAGCTGTGGAACAGCTTGTGGAGGACAGCAGTGGAAGCCCTCGGACTTGAGTCATTCAGAAGAAAGCCTGGGGGAACATATAGTAGGGAAGAACTTTATGTTGGCCAAGAGTGAATAGACAAAATAATCTAATTAGTCTTTTCCAGATCTTCTTTTTATGACTCCATAGAGTGCCTTGATGAGGACAGTGGGATTTGGGCTTGCTAAAGGAAGCCAAGTCAAACATTACAAGTCACCACATGACAAGTGCAGCCAGCATGAGAAATGGCCACCTCCCTTGTCAACGGGTTTGCATTCCAAATAATCCCCTCAAATTCAGTTTGTGGCTGATGAATCCTGTAAAGAATTGGAAGAACAGTCACACTATTTCTCTGAAAATCACTTTTAATGAAGGAGACACAGAAGTTACTCTCTTGAATCACACCAGCCAACCAATTAGTTTCACTGAGTACCACTTACTGTAACAGCTACTTCAGCCAAAGGAGCCAGCGTGTGATATTGTAAGATGAAGTATTTCTAGTAATAACTGTGCCTTTTTCTTAGAGATTGGCTTCCCTCATGAGTTGCAGAAGGGATGCTTCAGAAAATCAGCTTTGCTGCTGGTCAGGATTTTGATGTTTCTTGGTTCTGGTGTACTCAGTTTGTCTGAAATCACAATGTGCAAGAATAACATGAGAGAAACAGACATTGATCTCTATGCCATTACCAGGAATATCCAACTCTTTTTACATGAAAGAATGCCTGGCAGTCAGCAATTAATAATGAAGCCAGTTTTTTCAGGCCCCAGCGCAATATTTTTACGTATATTTCTTCTCAGTTTTCAGATAAGGGTGTCAAGCTGACTGAATTTTCATAGTTTCATGGATTTTTATGGTTGAAGGGCAAAAGCATCTTAGTCTTCGTTTAAAGCTCTGACTGATAGAGCACCTGAACTTTCAGAAATGCTCTATTATCTGCCCTCCATTTTCTCAGGGATGATGGAGCTCTTGACACTTGGAAATCACAAACCTGCTTTACAGCTTCTGCAATGTGCCTGGAATCCAAATACGTACAGCATCTGCTGGCAGACCCTAGGGTGAGTTTGACCCTAAGTCTAGGCTCATGCCAGAGACATGCCATTCAACTTTTCTGTCCTGGCAAAGTCAGAGGAAGCCAGACATAGTGTTAATCGTGATGTGTCCTGGTGGGACACCAGCTGTGGAAAATAGCATGCCTTGTTTACTACACTAACTCTGTATGTTCTCCATGCTAAAGCAGGCTTTCATTACGTGAATAACTGTGGGGTTTGGGAGAAATTATGGCTCAGGGCATGGAGAAATTTTAATTTTGGGGATGTGAGGGAAATGCATCAATATTAACCACTAGTTCAGATCAACAGCCCTTGATAGTAGAGGTATGGTTCTTCCACATTTCTTCCAACTGATATGTGGTTTCCTCTGGCGCATAGACCTCCATGACTTTCTGGGTGTGATAATGACAAATAGTGCAGAGATTTATGACCCCATCCAAAACACCAGATTTAAAAAGAGCAGCACACTGCTGTGCTGACGTACCTGCCTGAAGTCCCACAGGGAAACTGCTGCTTGTCCTGTGTGCAGTGTGGTGGGAGGACAGCTGTGCTGTTTCCAGCTGACACTTCTCAGGTACTAGGTAGCAGAGCGTCGTGGCAACAACCAGTTAAGTCCAAACATAAGTGCCAATATACTTCTACAGCATCTCTGACCGTTTTAGTCCTTCTTACTGAGTGTAGCTGGCCCCAGATGCCAAGATGTTGAATCCAGGCCTTCACATAAACAAGGTTTGCATTTCCAGCTTGGGAAAGGTGCTTCTTTCCAGGCTTAGTGTGACTAAATAAAGCTAAGTATGCTTTATTTATTTAGGAAAAATTTAAGCCAGGATTGAACTTGCTCTAACTATTGTACATGCTACCTCCACATCTCTGTTTGATTGATCTTCACTTTTCCTGAGTACTCCCATGTAGATATAGATTTATATAGATGTAACTGAAGTGGTTTCAGAGCACAGCTCTCTTTCAGGTTGACTAGTATGCCTATGTCACATGAAGCTGTGTTCGACCTACCTCTTAAGAGGCCACATTCATAAGAGCGAAGGGATTCAGACCACCTACTATCTGAGCCTAATTCTCTGTACAGCCAGGGGAGAGAGGTAAGGAATGAAAGCACCTCATTTATTACAGATGTTTCGAGCAAGCAACATGACCCTTTCTCTCCACTGACTGAACAGGCAGGGAGCCAGACTCTGGAAAACCTAAGCAGGAGGTGTTCTGCACTCCTTATTCTTCTCTTAAGCTTGGTACATGTTGGTAGACATCGGAGCAACATTGGCAACTATAGTGTAACTCTCTAGAGCAGAACAAGGCACCCCGTGCTCCAACTACAGTCAGTGGAGAAAAGTTTGCACTCCCAGCACAGGATCCTAAATTTTGTCATCTGGATTTGGTGAGATGAACCACCTCTTAGAGCTACTTCTTTCTCTCCATGTCCTACGTGCAGAAATTGTAGGAAACTCTCTCTGCTGAGATGTGCGTACTGTAGAAACCTGAAGTTAGGTGAGCTGAGTCTCTCACAATCTCATCTAAATCAATTTTCAATACTGGAATAAGCAGTCCTTAGGCACTATCTTAAGGTCTACTTCAGACCTCTTCCTGCTAAAAAATTAATGCAAAAACATGATTTTATCAGGCAAACAGAGAGGGAGAACCGTGGTGTATATACATTTTGTCTTATGCAGGGCTAAAATCTTTGTTTTTTACATGAAAAGTGTCTCCTTTTCTAGTGACTATCCCTCACTCTCCTACAACAGGGCAAAGAACCAAACAATCCCTGCTCTGTTTTCTTTCTCACTGTGAATTGAATTTTTTGGGCTTGTGAGAGGTGCCAGAAAGACAGCCCTGCAGATTGAATTACTCTGTGTATCCACAGACCAGGTAATGTGCCAGCAGCCAGAGCATTAGATTTCTTTTTTTACTTGCCTGCCAAAGGGGTTTGGTTTTGACCTGGAGAAAACAGCTGAGAGGGACAGAAGGTAGCTTATTCCACTTGATTCCTTGGCCTCTCTGTTGAGACTGGAAAGCAAATTGCCAATGAAAGGTAGCTGTAGGTTTTCTCCAGACAAGCTCTGGCAATTCACCTGGGCATGATTTAAGAGGTTACCATCTCACACTCTCAGCTGCTGGAGGTTACTGATTATTTAGCAGGGTTGGCAGAAGCGAGGCACCTTCTCAATGGTGGTTTGAGTTATGAAGATGTGTGAGCTCTACACCTAAGGAGGCTGCATGGGTTTGACTCTGCTCAGGCAGGTAAACCTTCTGCAGAGAGGTAGGGTGGGCAGCTGGTCTATTGAGTCACATGAATGTGAGTTGCTAGAAGCACCCTCAGGTGTTGTTGCAGTGTTAGGAGAGTAGTACAGGACATGGATTATCCCAGTTCAAACTTTGCTTTCTTCAGATAGCATATGCATGTGCTTCTGCTTTCCCTGAATTTCCCTCATCACAGTCTCTCAGAGCAACCCAATCTACTGCTCATGTGCAAAAAAAACATGATCAGTGACACTTTCTCACTTGCTTGGAAAACAGCAACTCAAGCAAATGCCTTTGGCTCAATTCAAAACTTGTCCCCCATGAGACAGCCTGTTGATCTGCAGCTTCCACTGGAGCATAGGCTTCCCAGGAGCTTCCATTGTTCCTACCAGTCCTGTGTGGGTACCTGGGATATCCCATGGCTTCTTGGCTAGCACTGTACATGGCGTAAGCAATTGTATCACACCCCTTATTATCAGCACACCCACATCTTAACATATCTTCCCATGCATAAACAGACAGACAGTGATTCATTAATCAAGCTCTTTCTCGTCTAGGCTGGGAAGGAAGGACAAAAGAAAGAATATCAATCACTTTCTAAATTATATGTAGGTCACTTGTTGCTAATGGTACTGATTCACTGGTTTATGAAAGCAAAGCCTCTTCAGCTATCAACATAGCTTCTTCTGTGGTCTGTTTTCCCTACACAGTCCCTGACTGATAAAAAGGTACCTCTCCTTTGCTTTTTCATCCTCCTCCCATTCCCCCCAATAGTATGGATAAAGGGTTGAGGGAATAAACCCGATCCAAATCAATCAAAGATCTTATATTCCCTTTATTTCTTATTTTGTACTTTATCATTGCTCCTATACCAAGATTGAGGTCATGGCTTCTTCTGCTTTGGTGGGTGGGCTAAACCAGGGAAAAGTATGTAGAGTGACACAGACGAGTTCTGGTAGACACCCCTGATTCCCCAGGACTGTTTTCTGCATCTATATTTGATGCGTGAGAAAGCTTCTCTGGGTCTCTTGAATAACTGTCTCCCCACATGCTGCAGTCAAAAGGAATGTTCAGGGACACGATGACTCAAGCAGGTCCCAGGGTGCATGTGTGTGAGTGTGCGCACTTGTGTAGTTCTGTTGGGAGAATGAAACAGGCACCAGGTAGCTCCAGATGTTGGTTGAGAAAACTATATTTGGTGTCAGCTCTTGGAGGAAAACGAGGAAAACAAGGAAAAGGTATGGAGCAGTGGCTGAGTCAACCTGGGTGTGGACCTAGAAAGGAAATAAGTGTGCCTCCAAGGCTGTTTGTTTTTATTGTGTATGTGTACGTGCATGCATACCCTTGCTTGTACGAATTACGGTAGTTCAACCCTTCGAATGGATGTAGTGTTTCTTGGGAACTGCCTGTGGACATGGGCCTTTGTGACAAAGCATATTGGTCAGGATTGTTGATAACACTCCCTGGGTGTACTGAGCTAGAAAAACTACAAATATTTCCTCCCACCTTCCAGTTTGTTCTGGGTGTGACTGATTCAACCATGTTGCTAAGATCAGCAGTGCCCTGTAAGTAAGGTATGATTTATAGCACGGATAGTTGCATGCCAAGGTTGCCACTTTGCACTCATCTGGACTTGCCAGCATGGAACTGTGTGACCAACATCTGTTTCCTTCCTCCAGTCTGATATGGCCTTATGGCAGAAGCATTCGCATTGTGCTGTGGTCACCAGTTCTCTCACTGATGAGTGGCTCTGCTTCTTCCATGTGATCTAAGCCCAGATTCACCCAGCTTAAGTTCCAGCCAGCACCCAGAGCCTGCTTCCAAAGGCATTGAGTCAGCCAGCAGGAAACTTTAGGCACAAGGACTGAGGTGTGATTTAGTCCAGTTGACTCTGGGCCCAGGCCTGGGATAAGGAAGAAGCCAAAAAACTTTGCAAAGACAACATGCAGTTTTGCTTTGATTTTCTGTATTTGCTTACATAGTAGCCATATTTCCTGCCCTGACTCCTGCCAGATTTTGCCTCTGAAAACACAAGCACAGACATTGTGCACAGGCATTGTACACTTGCATTCTGTGATAATGATGATCTGGACCCTGCTGCCGTTTTCTGTCCTGTTTCCCAACACCTTTCCCTTTCTCCACCCTTACGCTGACTGTAAGGGCACCTACTCCTAGCACACCTTGGTCTTCCTTTCTTGGTCATCCTTCTCCACAGTGCTATTATTGTGAAGTCAACAAGACAACACAAGCTGGCAGCATAGGGCTTGGTGTTAAGCAATAAGCATCCTTGACATAACTTCCCAGCTGGCTCAGGCATTACATTTTTCTCATCTGAGAGCTGCTAAGGACCTATTAGAAGATAAGACAAAGAATCCTAAAGTAACATCAAACATGTTCTGTCCAGGGTAATGGGTTTAACCAGCTGATTATGTAGTGGTATCTCATCTCCCTAAAGCTTTGTCTATGGAACTGTATTTTGATGACATGAATTTAGCCCCAGACTCTCTGCAAACTCAGCACTGAGAAAGGGACTTAAGAGCTGAAATTAGTAATCTGTCCTTGTTCTCTAACTGCAGGGAGAGTCTAGGTACCGTTAGGGTATCAAAGACAGCCTAGGTTATTAAATTCAGATATATTTCCCTGTATCTGGAGAACACCTCATATATGACCCTTAACAGTCAGTAATCAGAAATAAAATTCTTTCCTGTGTGTTTGGCAGAGCAGGGTAACAGATCACAATGATGTATTTTGGCTTTGTGAACATTGCTCATTGTCAAGGTAAGGTGGCAGTTCAGAGATGTCTTAAAGGGTTAAATGAATCCATAGTTGAAAGAATATATGATGGAGCTAAAGGATGGATTAGACAAGCCCTACAGGTCTCTTCCAGTCTTATGTTCAATGGTTAAGTCATGTATTCTCTTCTGTAAATTCACTCCAGACAATTTTCCCTAAAATGATTTGTGTTTTACTTACATTAATGTTCAAGGCAGGTCTCAGATTTCATTGTTAGCAAACTTCTACCCACATTCATTGCTTATTAGTCTAACTTCTCCTCTTGATCTTCATTACAGTATCCTATTTTGACTAAATCTTGTTAAAGCCTCAGAATTCCTGAAGTGGTGAGGCGGTTGATGATCATTGCATGTCCCTTTCAACTGAGCTATTCTATTCTATTCTATTCTATTCTATTCTATTCTATTCTATTCTATTCTATTCTATTCATTAACAGTCATTCAGCTCCTGTATCCTCTTCTGTTTTTTTCTTGTTTGACAGTGGTGATAGGTTGGAAAGTAGCTGATTCAGATTATTTGATTTCTATATAGTGTAGTGTTTACCTGTCTCTCGGCCTTTGGCTGCAACACCTTTAACTCACTGAAGACCAATGGCTAAACACAAATGATGCTGCTTAGCATCATTTGGCTAAGCAATGGCCAGCACTAGCACCCACATATTGCAAAGATTTATATGCTGAGGTTTTTTCCTCAGTAATTCTCTCAATGGTGTTATGGGTAACTTCTTGGAGATTAAGCAATACAATTCTGCCTTCTCCAAGGATATTGCTCTCAATTCTGCCTTCTCCAAGGATATTGCTCTCTGGTAATGGATTGTCCTCTCTTTCATGTGTTTTGCTGAGCAAGGCCGATGTCTAGTCTCCTTTGCTGCTGATTTTTGGCTGACTTCCCTGTGCATTCAGAAAAGAATTTTTCCTCTACTCTGTTCCTAGGATTCAGATCTTAGAATACATCAGGAATTTACACAGAAACTCATCTATGTCTCTCTTAAATGATGCTGAACATCTGAGATTCAGGCAACTGATGGCAGGTGTTGCCATTTGGAAAAAAAAATTTGGTATGAAATCCTTATTGTAACAAGCCTAGTTCCTACATGCATCTCAACACTAAGGAAACCCTTTATGCTTAAGTTCAGTCAAGATACCCCCAAGGAGAAACTGGTGTTGGGAAGTTTTCCTATGATGCTGAACCAAATTCTAGTCTCTGAGGCTCTGAGAACACAGTTAGTTTTTCTGTTGATTTTACATGAGTCACAGTGGACTCTTTTCACCATCTTTTCTTGCCTGCAAGGCTAGGAAGAGTCAGAATGTTTTTGTCTCCATGTCTCTCTGACTTGGTTAGTCTAAATGGGGCCAAGACCCTGAGGCAAGAAAGGAGCTGGTTCACAGTCTGTTTTCAGATACACTGGAGGTATTGGGTAGTTCCTCTCATAAAGGGAGAATCCTTTCCTGGAGAAGATGCAAAAATAGAAATAAATGGGAGCTAAGTGCTAACGTTTTTTGGGCATCTGGCCTCTAGCTTCTCTATGGCTTCTCAGCTCTGCAAGGATAATGTTATAGGGCAATTGTTTTGCCTACTGACTTGCAAGATTTCTGGAGCCCATCCTGTCTTTTCCTGTGTCAGTCTGAGGATCACACCTTGGTCTAGGTTTCCTGGGGCTGTGTGACAGCAATTAAGTTTTAAGCAATTCTCTGCTCCCGAATGTCCTCTTGGAAGAGCAATTTGAATGTCAGAGTGCCAGCTGCCAGTTTAAAAATAGACACAACAGAATGTATAGAAAACAGTTCACGACCCTGCTGGGAGGCTTCCAACACTGGGCAGGTTTACTGAAATTGCAGGGAACAGTCTGATTTTTTACTAGTTTTCATTGGCGTAAATGCAGCAAGTTATATTTAAAAAGAAAAAAAAAGAAAAAAAAAAGGAAGGAGGGAAAAGGAGAAAAAAAGAGATATGTGGACCTTCCTGACGTATATTTGGTGGAATCTGTCAGTCACACGATCCCATACTGGCCCCATGTTGGCCCCGGGTGGTGAGGACAGGCTGTGCTGAGGCTAGCTGCCAAAGTCTCCTGGTGGAAATGTGCAGTTACCGGAGGTGGGAATAGCCAAGTCCCCAGGCTCTCAAACGCCTGCCAGGCAGCACGGTTCCCCATGTCACCATGCTTCCAGATTCCCCTGCAGCAGTGGCGAACACCACTGAGTGGTCAATCCAAGAAGAGCACGCTCATCTGATCAACTCTGCTCTCAAACCCATTTTGGTCTCTGCTCCTCCAGACGGGAAAACCTTGACTCCCAGATCCTAGATCATGTCTGTCCTGGTCACTTACCAGCACTGCTGTCTCCTCTCAGCTGCCAGTGACTAGCTGTGATGTCTGGGGTTGATTCAGTTGCCCCTACTCAGGCATTCAGGACCACATGTAAAGCCCTGGAGTACAAAGGCATGGAACAGAGAATTTGGTATACACTTTGGGGTGAGGTGGATCACACTTCAGGATTCACTTACTAGATTTCCATTGACTGTAGTGGGATCTTAGATACCTTGTGCATGGGCAAATGCCTATCTTTCAACACCTGAGACTTGTGGTATCTCCAAACTAAACTCTACTCCAATGTAGGATAATATTCCTTTCCACTGATGTCTCTGCAGACACTTTCCTATCACCCCATTTGGCTCCAGACCCTTTCCCATTTCATAAGGCAGTAGAGGCTCAGCTCTCCATTTTGCTGATGGAGAAACAGAGGAATAACTTGTTTCTTTTATGATCCTTTGACTTTCTGCAAAAGTGGGAGACAGCTCAACTGCTCTGCTCTACCTCTTGGATAAAATCTTACCTCAAAAGATGACTGAGCAACAAGGACTCAACCAGTCCTGTATTCCTGAAAGTGCGCTTGTGAGCTAGCTGCTCTGGTCTGCCCCAGAGCTGGCTGCAACCACTATGACCTGCATTTGGCCCATGACTGTTTCTAGTGCCAGGCCAGCAAGAAGTTCGTAAGATATTTGTCATTTCTTTCCATCCCTTTCAGCATTTGGTGGGATTTCCAGAGCCATGTGGCTCTAACTATGGAAAATGTTGCAGTGAGGAGCTGAGTTGTTTAGATGAAATGTTCTGCATCCTCTTGAGTCACTTGCAATTTCCTTGAACTCCCTGTATTATAACACTGATTGCCTATAGCCTCTCAAGTGAAGCATTAAAATTAAAAAAAAAAAAAAGAAAAGAAAAGAGAAAGAAAAATTTGAAAGAAATGTTTCTTGTCCTGAGCCAAAGAGAGAGACAAAGAAGTTCCCCTGGTGAGTGTCAGATTTTGGGTTGCAAAATTAACAGCAAATGAGCATATTCTGTTCAGAAAGTGCACCTTGCCCCTATCATGACTTCTGCTTGGTAAGCTTCTCCTAGGCAGGGTGGCAAGGAAGGGACACCCGGTGATGTTCAGCTGCCTGGGGGGTCAGCTTTCATTTCATTCATGGGAGGCAGGCACTGGGACTAACCCTCTGACTGAGCAGCGCTGAGCATCTTCCTCCAGGTTTCTTCCTGTGGAGAAGATATGACAAATAGCAACCTGCCCCATGAGGCTGGGAGCTTGGTTTCAAGGTGTCCACCTTGGGGAGCAGAAACAGCTGCATTGCATTCCTGGTTTTGCTGGTGGCTCACTGGCAGGCAATCATGTCAACCCCACTTATGCCTCAGTTTGACAGTGTTTAAACTGGAGACATAAGCCCGTATGGGTTCTCACTGTGCCACAGACCCTGGTGTTCTGGGATTTGATGGTGGCAGCAAACATAACAAAAGTTCCTGCCATGTAAGCAGAAGGAAATTCCTTGCAGTGTCTTGAAATAGCACCTGTAATGTCCTTTTCATTCCACTTCCTGATGAGAAATTCTGAGACTGTTCAACATAGCTCTGGGGACAAGGCTGAGGGAAAAGGAGCAGGAAAAGGTGGCAACTCTTCCTTCTTTACTCGTGAACTTGGTTTTGCTCTGATGAGTCACTGGAGTGAGTCACGGTAAACGGTTCAGCTGTAAAGACCATGGCATTTTCTCCCCATCGCTGGGACCCATGCCATGAACTCCTCCAGGCTTCTTGGACTTGGTTCCAGTTTTACTGGGAGGAGGAAATGCTATCTCTGGATTTCACCCATTTTCAGCATCATGAGAGATGTCTGCTGTTAGTGAAGGGAACTCTGAGATAATATTGTGCATCGTTATTGCCAAACTGTTTCCTTTCTCTTTTGCTCTGGTACCTTGCCCCTGCAGATCACCCACTCCGTACATTTTGCTCTAATATGGACTTAACTGCTTGGTTTCCTTTTTTTTTTTTTTTTTTTTTCTTTTTTTGAAAACCTGGATGTGGAAAGAAAAACAATTCACTCCAGGGTTAATATGCTTTAGATAGCGTGTTAGATAGACCTGCTTGCAGCATGTGTCTATGGGCTTAGGGCTCACTCCCGGAACTGCAGAAGAGGCAGTGTGGATGAAGGGCTGGACTAACACAAGCAGAGTGGCCTTCCATATTAAAAGTGCAGGAGGAGCCAACACTAAAAGAATATATTCTACAAAGCAGGTGGAAAGACTTTCCTCATTTAGGTCCTCATTATGCCGGATATTGCTTGACCCCAGGATGACTATCATGCACCAATGAGACCTCAGCATGACCAAACTGTGCAAGCTTAAAAAGAAGGACTTCCCATAGTTTTAGGAAAACCCTGCGACTATTTTGGCACAAGAAAAAAAATGGATGCAAAGTCTAAGTACGTGTGTAAGATAATGGTGGAGACCAGACAGAAGTTTTCCAATAGAGGTAGCAAAGAAAAGAGTGCAGCTAGCTTGAAATGGAGCATGATAACTTTCAAAGGGAGTTCTCTGCATGAAGGGCGTCTCTAGCCTGATGTTCTTATTAGTGGCATGGCACAAAGTTGCTGGACTCCAAGGTTCAGTTTTAGTTCACCGTGTTTAAGGGATATGAATTAAACCTGTAACAGGTGCAGAGAAGGGCAATGATGAGCATCAGAAGAAGGGAGTGCCCTGTTCACGAGACTCGAGCTTGACTTGTTTAGCTCAGCAAAACACAGGCTTGGAGAAGATATGATCATACTCTATAAATAGAATGGCAGCTAAACATCAGAGAGGGAGAAAGGCTATTTAAACTTAAAGACAGCATTGGCATTGGAACAGATGGGGATAAACTGGTCATGAATAAATTTAGGTTGGAAAGTGGAAGATGTTTTTTAACCACTGAAGCAGTGAGGTTCTGGACCAGTCTTCCAAGGGGAGCAAATAAATGAATTCCTGGAACTTGCTAAGTTTATGAGGTGGTGACTGCAACAGCAGAGAGCGGGCCTTGAAGATCCTAGACTTTAAAATTACCATCACTGGAATGAATGGCCCACCCAGACCTATAGGCTATTGTCCTGTGTTTTTTTTTTTACTGATATTCTTGTTCTGCTCCACTCTTTTTGCATTTTGAGGGATCCCTGACAATGCTAGCAACAAACAGCACACTGTTTGCTTAGGAAAGAAACCTGAGTTGCTGGAAAGCATGGGTATATGGAAACAACTCCCTTCTTACAGCAAAGGATTGAAGATGGTTTTGCTTCTTCATTAAGGCACATGCATGCCTGCTGTTCCTGCACGTGTAGACATAACATGCACAAAGAAAATGGCTATTAATACTTCTGCTGTAACAGCTAGCAGATATAAGGCTTAACTCCATAAGGCAGGTGCCTGATCTTAAATATAGTTGCGATTTTTAAAGATTTTAAGTTTTTAAATTTAAAGGGTTATAGTAATAGCAGTGTTATGCAGAAGGTTATTTGGTTTGACAGAAGAATTAATCACTTTGGTTTGCATAGACAGCCTTAAGCTAAGCGGATTTAAACTAATTCTAGTCCTAGTTTAGTAAAACTGGTGTAATTTGCCTATGAATGCTGTAAGTACTGGGAATGTGGTTGCAGACAAGACAAACTCTCCAGGGGACTAGTTTCTGTGGTCATTCATACCTGTTGGTAACTGGTGGTAAATAACATGAAAATGCTTAGTCTTCTTGCAGTGAAAGGGACCTCACATGGTAAGAGCATGCAGACAGTACTTATTGTGGATAGCTGATGTGCTGTAAATCATCCTGATTTTTTGTGAGGACTCTGGTCCTGATTCACTGAAGAGCTTAGCTGTTGGCTTTAATGGGCATGAAGCTTGTCATGTCTTAGACTTCCTTGGGGGCATTTGGTAAGAATGAATTCTGAAACCAAAGTGATGGAAAATGAATTCAGCTTAAAAAAAATAAAATAAAATCACCCATCATTCCAGGATCTTTGTGAAATAAGCCTTTGTTCCCTTCTGGTGCAGATCGCATCTCTTTCACAAATGGAGGAGTGGAAGCATGGAGATTTTTTTTCTTCAAGATGCATGAGGACAACAGGACCAGGAATCCTGGCTATACTCCAGTAGCTGAGAGCACAGCAATATTCCTGACTTCATTTCCTATGCTGAGTTGGTCAGTGTAACTACAGCCTAGCCAGCCACATGGGATTTGGAAAACAAGAAGGAAAGCAAGGAAGGATTGGATTGGCTTCCCAGGAATAGCTGGGCTCCTGTGATTCATGGTCCTGAGTTAGGCATCTAAATTTCTTGTACAAGTAATGAGGACAATATGTCTCCTACCCAGAGTTCATAATATCTATTAGCATACCTGTCACTGATCACTCAGAATAGTGTAAGTGGCTCATCTCTCCAAGGCAGTAGCAAAAATAAAATATGCTTCTAAAATAGGTAGCTGTGGGTTTGATCTCCTTCAGGTCAAGAAACATCTTGAATCCACATCTTTTATTTCTTGAGTGTAATGAGATCGAGGCTATAATGCAGAGAGTATGTGTTGATTCTTCTTTCACTACATAGAGAACAAATGCTGACATTTTCCATTTAACTCCTGTTTTGCTCCAGAGCCCTGGTCGACTGATTGTCCATGTTGCAGGCATCTTCCCTTGTAAAGAAAGCTATTTTTTTCACTTAAAGAAGAAATTCAGTAATTCACTCATGGGTCCACACCAGGCAGACAGTATGGACTCATATCACACCAAGTTGCCCAAGGCAATCCTCCAACTCTATCCATCTGGACTGCCCCAGTCTGCCTCTACTTTTCAGCTTGTGCTATATGTTTATAGCTTGTTAGAGGACATGCAACACCCACAATGCTACAGAAACACTATTTGGTAGGGTGCAAAACAGCCTCATCATTATTTTGGGCACTTTGAACTAAGTTGTCCCTCTCCCTTCAGGAAAACCACAAGTTATGAGTCAAGGTCACTAGGTTCCAGCAAAGGTCCAGGCCAAGGTCTTTGTGGTGGAGATGCTGTCACTCCGATCCTCAGTGCGAGACCTGAGTGCTGCGGTTATGGACCAGCCTGCACCAGACAGTCCAGGGATGAGTCTTCTTCCCCTCCTGAAACCCACAAAGGCCCAGCCCAGATTTTGATCTTCACTCCCACAGCCAGTCACTGCTGAAGTGCTGGGACCACCACTGAGTGCAGTGAGACCTCATTTCTCTTGGTGAATCTTCTCTCTGTTACTCAACCAGAGTTGCTCAACAAGCCTTTAGCAAGCCTGTACCTTGAATCCAAGGCATCCATGTCCCAAACCAGCATGAGTATGTCCAGAGTAGATTTCCTTTTACAACTAGCCACTCTTCAAACATTTTGTAGCTGGACCAGCGAATCTCGCACTTGTAGTGCAAGGTGAAAAAAAAAGGATGAGGCAACTGCACTGAAAGAAAGTGGCCAGGGAGCCACAAAGAAGATGTTTCTGGGGTGGTTTATGTAATCCAAGAGAGTCTGTGGCACAAGGGCCAAGCTGTCAGGAGTTAGCCTTAGACCCAGCAATGCTGGTGCACAAGGTGGTCAGAAGACCAGTATGACCTTGTTAATGCAGATGAGCCTTGGAAGCAGACGGGCCACATGCCAGTCATGCTGTACCTTCTCAGCTAGCTCTCTTATTCCTAGACTCAGGTTATTGCATGTGCTCAGGTCTGCACCACGTTTCTTGTCTGTGCTAGATCAAGAGACTCAAACACACCTTGCTCTGTGTGAGAGACCCCAGTCTGAAGAGAGAGGGCTTTCAGGCTGTGCCCTGTGGTGGTTGTCCCGTGGTTGATGTGCTTGCACAGGTAGGGAATATTTCCTACTTTTCACATGGTCTATATTTTCTTTCCATGATATGTGCCTCTCTTTCCATGCCTTTAGACCAAACTCCTTCGTTGGTGTTTAAAACCTTCACATTCTTGTGGATAATTAGCATATCCCCATCTCTGCCATCTGATCCTCTCCTTAGGTCGCTCAGGGCCTCTTCAATCAAGGGCCATCCTGGTAGTATTGTGATGTCTCATGCTGGCCTCTTAAGAACCCAATCCCTCAGTAAACACAGAACAAATGAGGTAATTAGGAAAATGTAAACAGGATGAGAGAGGCCCTTTCCCTCTCATGAGAGGGGACTTGGAGAAATTAGCAGGAGTTTAGATTTACATTGTGTAGAGACACAGATACCAGCAGTCCCCATGTAAAGCTAAATTCCTCATCTAATTTCATTATGGAATAATTTCATCTGTCAGGAATATAAGCCTGCCACCAAACTGCTCCTGGGATACATCAAGCTTCATCTGATGACAGCAACTGGGACGGCAGCACAGCCTCTCTTCAATCTACCTTGGATAAGCTTCATAATTTAAAACACATAGGAAAGGGAGATAGACAGAAGGTCAGAACCTCAGTATACATCACGCAATAACCTTCTGTCTCGCTCTATATTCTCACAATATGCTACGTGACCACCATTAGGTTGCCTCCTTTTTCTTTGCTCTGTTTCAGGGACTAACGCTAAGTCGACACTAATGAATTAAATGTAGCTGGGAGCATTGCCTGCCCTGGATACACTGTCACAGAATGATCACATCTGCGTGATTAAACTCTTAGTTTCTAAAACAGGGTGGCTGCCTCCAGATTGCTTGACATGCGTGCCCCCTGGTCTGTGTTAGCTTTCAAAATGGGCCCAGGAACAGTCTAGGAATGAGCTGGTTGGTTTGGGCTGGAGGTGACTAGGGACTCCTTGTGCAATGTAAGAGACCAAGTGACCCAGTTCTTGTGCCCTGGCCCTCTTTAATTTACTATAATAGGTGCAACATAAGGGGCACAGAAAAATGAAGCTTTGTCCTCCGAGTGGAGAAATAATTGCATGACAGGGAGTTCAGGGTAATTTGTTTCCATTTAGTCTTTATACTTGAACACTGGTCTTGAAAATGTGGTGATCTTGATCAGCCTGCTGCTCTGGAAATGCCCAGCCTGAACACCAAACTTGTTCTTTTCAAGAATTTAATTTTAACAACTAAAATGGGGAACAAATTCTGTGCTGCCGGCCATAGCCTCTCTCTGAAAACTGCCATGTAACAAGTTATGGTGCAAAACAGTATTTCTTCATCATAAAACCAAAACACAACATGCATGTGCCCACCAAAATGTCTTGCCCTGGTGAGCATGGGTAACATTGCCATCTAGTGACTCCTCCCATAACAGTTAATTAGCCATACTCTAGATTTACCCAAATTCAGCAAGGTATTTCAATGGGAGATGCAAGTAGGGATTGGAGACAAAAAATGGTTGAGATCAAGTTTTTTTTAATATACCCTGATTGCCGCAAGTATTGAGCCCAGCATTTGTCCTTGAAGTTGATGAGTTGCAAGCCCAGCCTTTCAGGAAATCAGACTGTCCATTTTGGCGGCAGATTAAGAATGTGGGGATTTAATTTTAATTATGTTTTTCAGGAAATCTTGGCTGATTTTCATACCTGGCTTAACTCTGTGGTTCCTGGTTCAGAGAGCTGGAGAGGCATGGAGATTTTGAGACCAGAACTGAACCCCAAACTCCAACATGTAGGGGAAATGGGATGCAGTCAGCAGACTTTCCACCTGAAATAAAAGCCAATTCTCCGCTTATGAGACTGCCCTTACAAGCATGATCGCTCCTCATGTCAGATCTACTTCTGAGGTCCTCTTGTTTTAAACAAGTGCATCTGACCTCTGCCATGACACTTTCTCTTTGTTTATCTTTCATTCTGATAGTACTTAGTCTGCTCAGTCTTTCACTTATCCCTGCTTCTGCAAAGCTTTCTTAGGGTGCACTTGCAGTGAACTGTGAATCAATCTCCTTTGAAAACTAAGATCATGTAGGGATCTCTATCTCATGTAGGGACTTCTATCTCTATTTTGCAAGTCAGCTAACACCATGTCAGAAGGTTTGGACTGCACAAGCATGCCCAGTGTGCTAGGGTGTTGCCAGAGATGTTCACACAGCTGAGCTGCAAGACAGCTATATGCATGCATTGGCTAGGATGACCATCAGATGCTGACGTCTCTAAAGACTTACTCTTTCAGTAAAATACAGATATAGTCAATATTATTCCTTTCCTATAGCTCCTTTGGAATCATTTCAGCTCTTCTCCCTCTAAGCTTCCCTGAGAACTGCAAATGGCCCGTGTTTTTCAGCCAAAATGAGCTGTGAGCAGTTAATAGAAGGACACAAATTAACAGAAATAGCTTAAGCAGTATTCCATGTACTTGCTGAGTGCCACATTCCTGAAGTCATGGTATCTGACAGGTCACACATTGTTTCCATCCCTTCCCATTTTTTCCAGAGCAGGTAGTTCGCGTTCAGACTCTATTTGTGCTTGGTGCTCCATTCTTGCTTGAAGCTGGCAACCCTCATCTTGGTTGCACCGTGTGCCAAGAATGTAACTTAGACTTGGGTTATCTTTGGACAGTCCTTGAAATCTAATTATTATTAGTAAACAGGACAATCTGCTTGCATTCTGTTCTGTGTTTGATTGCTGCCCTGAGAATAACCTTCCGTGTAAATAGCAGTATTCATACAGGGACTTCAAATATGTTGGCTGAACAAGAATTCAGTCTCTAGTCCTCAGTCAAGGTGGTAGGAATCTGCCCTGCTCATTTACAGACACATGTGTTTTGGGATGATAATGTTCCCCTCACTTGCTCTCGGTGCCTTTCTTGGTTGTTATTGCTGTGATGCTCAGACCCAAGAAAAGGATGAATGTCCCAAGCAACGTCTCAGAGACTGTGTTCAAACCATGTACTTGAGATGGGTAACCTGGTAGCATGAGCACATCTCTTGATGGTACAGGGAGACAACTCTGGTGAACTGATATTTTGAATCGGTCATCATCTGTTTGGGCATATGACAAATAAGAGTGCCACAAATAGGTAGCTCTTAGTCTGACTGCGACTCCAACTGAGTCTCCTAAATGTCCTTTGTATGATAGTTTATACAACAATCACACCCTTTTTACATTTATTTTCTGGTCACCCTGTCATTTATATAGCTGATCATCACAGAACACTATTATTTGATTTATTATTATTAATGGCAAGCAGAGCTTCCTTCTCTCATCACTCAAAAATAGGACAGTACACAGAAACTTTAGATTTTTCTTCCTGATACTCCCATCCACATTCTCACTCCATGATAAACACTCCTCTGTGAAGCATTTTTAACCAAACACGTTGACACCTAGAAAGCGAGAAAGTAAAATAAAAGAAAATAAAATTCAAAAAAACCCAATCCCCAGTCTCTTTCTTAAATATTGAAGAACAGTCCCAATTTCAGATTCATTCAGGGCTTCTGAAATCCTGTGAGATGGGTCACCTGCATGACGTGGAACACCGTGCACAGAGAGATAGGGAGGAGAAGGACCCCTCTCCCAGGGTGATTGGGAGGTAAGCTTAGCTCCTGGCAAATTTCTGCCAAGTTCCACTTTCCCTCTTTTGCTGCATGGGTGGGATAGGAGGGCATAGGGCAATGATGCAGGTCTGAAGGCTTCTACTTCCAGGAGCTGAAGTAGCAGCAGGGCTCTTGGGAGTGGGGCAGAAGCAATGGAGCTTTGTGCCCAGTCCCTGAAAAGCAAGGCTCTTCCCACTGACTGTGTGAGCAGCACCTATCTTCTTTTCTTGGGAATCCAGGAAATCCAGAAAAAAATGGCTATTAGTATGCATCTGTGTCCACCATTTGTGCATGATGCTATTAATGAACTTTTTCTAAATGCTGAATCATTTCTTTGTGTTGCTGTGTTGTGTGTGAAACCTCTGGTGAGGAAGGGAAACAGAAAAAAGGGGAATAATTTTCAAAGAGATTACTGCTTGTGCCTACAGGACCTTGAATGGACTAAAATTGGCTACTTAGTATGTCTCAGAAAATATCTGTGCACTGGGACTCGTAATCTGCCTGAAATATACCTAGAATGGGATCCCACAGCAATCCACCCCAGTACAATGCAATCCAACACCTTTATCAACATCTTTTCTGGATCCAAGAAAAGTGGAAAATTATTGCTGGCACAATCTGCAAATGTTGCAGTCTACAGTAAAGTGATGAAAATCATCAGAAACAGGTCAGTTACACCCAAACGATCTGGATCGCTTGCTTGGGCAGCTCATTTGTGCAGCTTATGATTCTAAAGCAACCAAAGCCATGGCAAATAATTGGGAAATGAAGAATGCAAGTCACACAAGATTGGAGACAGCATCCTGGAAAGCAGCAGCCCTGACCATTTTGGGATTGTGGTGTTGGAATGGCTCTGCAGAGCTGCAAGTAAGGGCTAATGAAGCCCTTGGATGTGTAAGCATCAACCTGATGGATACAGCACTCATATTCTCTCCAGTATTTCTGAGACCACTGCTAAAATATTGGATCACAGTTGTGATGTTCACGTTTGAGATATTAAAAACCAAAATGGACAGATTTTTGTCCCAGGGTGAACTTGTGGGCTGAAATCTTTTCCCCTAAAGTCATTTTCAGCCAAACAGGGGAAGTTTGGTGTGAAGATTATTAGAGGAAATTCTTAGTTTTAACTGGGATTCCTGTAAAAGGGAGATGTTGTAACAGCAGGGGATTTTCACTCAGAAACGACTAGGCATGAGGTAATTTTCCCTCAATCAATTTAAGGGTGACTAGGAGTTCATTCACTGTTAATTATGTAGGGAAGGGAAAGTTAAAACAGTTTGCAAAAGTATTTACCTATGGCTTGCACACCCCATGGAAGGAGTAGAGAGAACAAACTAACAAAAAAATAAAAGTCAACCAAGGTGCTGGGCTGTCACTTCAGTGGTAGAAAAAGATGTACTTGTTTAGGCTACAGTTCTCAGTTTTATCTGTTCCCTAGGGCTAAATAAAGGATTTCTAGGAAAGCAGACACTGGAACAAGGTCAAGTAGCTATGCCCAGCCTTAGAGAAATCATTGTCAGAACACATGGAATAGTCCTGGCACGTTATATGTAAAATGTCTTTAGAGAAGGTACCAGATCACTAATTCCCAAACTTTTTGGAAGAACCCTGCCAACCCTCAAATTTTCTTGCAAACCACTGCACACCCAATCAAGCTTAGTAAATGTAGACTTGATAGCTCATATGTCTTTAGGCTTAATATGCTTCTATGGCCCAGAAGCAGCCCACTCACCACAGGCACACGGACCACCAGCAGTTTCTAAACCGCAGCTGGAGTCCTCCTGAGCTCAGAGTATAAAACTGAGCCCACTGAGGTCAATGGGAGTCTTTTTACTAACTTCAACAGGCTTTAGATCATGGCCTTCCCACGCTAGCTGAGAAGCACTACTGCTGACAAGTTTTTAGCAGGGGGTCTCAAGCAGCATCGTTCTGGTAGCTGGGTGGGTCCCAAGCTGTTTGCTTCACCTCCTCCCTCCTTCCCCCAAAGTGAGTGCCTTCCTCTGTGTTTCTCATCATCTCTGGAAATCCAGACACTGAGCTGGATGAGTATATTCAGGCATTCAAGGTTGCACAGTTTGTTCTCAGCCTCTTTGTGGTAGGAGTGTTGGTTGGTATTTGTATGAGGAAAGTGTCTCGAGGACCACTGGAGCTTGTGGGTGGCAGCCAGAAGATCTCATTATCATTTGCTTGTTTTTGTTCAATGCAAGAAGAAGCCATTTTATCACGTCTTTCTAACGAGATGGGCTGCCTCACTCTTAATCAAAGATCAATCCTTCCCAGCGACGATCTTACAATTTAAAGCAAGTTAGTTTATCTACATCAAAATACCCATTTTTAGATTTATTTCCCATGTTTAATTATGTTTTTTGTCTTACTAAATGGAAATATTTGCAGCACAGAGATGACATTCAGCCCTAATACATGTTGTTCTTTTAATTTCAATGTCAAACCCCTGGAGCTTGATGAGACTAATTTCCCTTAGAAAACCACATTCAATCTGGTCATCTCAAGCTTTCTTGACAATGGTGTAAGGCACTTTCAGAGTTTGAATCACCTGACCAAACAGGAATATCTAATTTACAAAGTGAAGAGTTATATGCTACAGAGTCGATTTGTCTCCATTGACATTAAGGAATCTGAAAAAAGCTATCTATCTCAGAAGTGTCTCATCTTTGGGTCTTCATGCCTATTTTCTATAAGAAGATAAGGATCTTTACTTAAATATCTCATAGAATCATCATCAGAAGGTTTGACTAAAGAGCCTTCTGGTTAAGGCGTAAGGTTTCTGAAAATTTTCAATTCATCATTTTGCAAATATGGTTTCAATCTCCCATTCATAGAATCTTAGAATGATTATAGTTGGAAGGGACCTTAAAAACCATCTAGTTCCACCCCCTCTGCCATAGGCAGGGACACCTTCCACTGGACCAGGTTCCTTGAAGCACCGTCCAATCTAGCCTTGAACGCTTCCAGGGATGGGGCATCCACAGCTTCTCTGGGCAACCTGTTCTGCTGTCTAACCATCCTCAGAGTAAAGAGTTTCTTCCTAGTATCTCATCTAGATCTACCCTCATTCAGTTTCAAACCTCATCCTATCGTTATAGTTGCTGATAAGGGTCCCTCCCCATCTTTCCAGTATGCCACTTTTAGGTACTGGAAGGTTGCTATAAGGTCTCCCCAGAGCCTTCTCTTCTCCAGACTGAATGACCCCAATTTTCTCAGCCTGTCTTCATAGGAGAAGTGCTCCAGCCCTCTGATGATCTTCATGGCTCTCCTCTGGACTTGCTCCAGCAGGTCCATGCCCTTCTTATGTTGGGGGCCCCAGAGCTGGAAACAGTCTACCAGATGGGGTCTCATGAGAGTAGAGTAGAAAGGGACAATCACCTCCCACGACCTACTGGCCCCACTTCTTTTGATGCAGCCCAGGATACGGTTGGATTTCTGGCCTGCAAGCATGTGTTTCCAGCTCATGTTGAGCTTCTCATCAACTAACACCCACAAGTCCTTCTCCTCAGTGCTGCTCTCATTCCATTCTCTGCCCAGCCTGTAATTGTGCTTGGTATTGTCCCAACCCATTTGCAGGACCTTGCACTTGACCTTGTTGAACTTCATGAGGTTTACATGGGCCCACCTCTCAAGCCTGTCTAGGTCCCTCTGGATGGCATCCCTTCCCTCCAGTGTGTTGACCACACCATACAGCTTGGTCTCATTGGCAAACTTGCTGAGGATGCATGCAATCCCACTGTCCATGTTGCCAACAACGATGTTAAACAGCACTGGTCCCAGTACTGACCCCCAAGAAACTCCAGTTGTCACAGGTCACCACTTGTATACCAAGCCATTGAGTGCAACTCTTTGAGTGCAGCCATCTAGTCAATTCCTTATCCACCAAGTGGTCCATCCATCAAATCCATGTCTCTCCAATTTAGAGACAAGGATGTTGTGTGGGACAGCGTCAAACGCTTTGCACCTGTTCTTGCTGCAGATGACTTTATGTTGGTTTTGCTCTCATAGATGACTTGTAGGATTATATATACTGTGACTTCTATGGTCAGGTGCTAGGCTTTTTCTGAAATTAATCTTAATCTTGAATCTGAAATTCAGGCACCTTTTCAAAGCCATGTTCTTATTTCTTGTGCTAGGGATTTGAGACGAAGTCTTCCCTGCCACCTGGCATGTAGTGGACCAATCTGTTCCTTATAGCCAGAAAAAATGAAGACATCAAGGAGTCAGCATGTCTGCATTCAGTCTATGTGTTCAACATCCATGTTTGTTTTCTCTTATTATAAGAAAAATTCTTCTGAGCAATAAAAGAGTAATAGCACATATGAAGGAGATCTGCTATTTAAAAAATCTGCCTTATAAATAAGGCAGATTTCCACTACTGTGAACAATAGTCATCTGGTCAATATTTCCAAAGCCATTTTTTTTAGTCAGAATTTCCAGTCATAGGCAATAAAGAAGGAAAGAATTTTATTTTCTTAGTCAGAATAAAAGCAAATTTCCAAATGCCAAAAATTTCCCATGAATAAGAAATCCTGAAATTTGGCTGGTATAATTTCCTAAACTTGGTATCTGCAGTTGTGCCAGAACTACAGGATAAATATGATTTCTACAGTCTGACTCACAGTAAATAAAGGAGTTAGTGTATGCAAGCCAAAAGTGATGAGATCTGGTCTTTACTGATAAATTGGAAGGAAGATTACCTGGGAGGAGTTTGATTTTTCAATTCTTTTTCCAAAAGTTGCTTTACAGTACCTTCCCTTTATACCTTGTATTCACACCTCCTAATGAGGTATTAATGAGCTGTTGGTGGTTTCTTTAATTTTGGGCAAGACCATTAAAGGAACATGAAGTCTTTACTAGGTTTCTGATTCTTAATAAACAGAAGCGATGCATTATTAGATAGGTAATTCCTGAAAGCTTCCAGGGCAGAAGCCCTGTCACCATCAGGGCTGTTGTGTAGCTGTGGGCTGTTGTCAGTTAAGATTTCCAGCAATTGTTTATTCCTGTGGAGCAGCCTGGATTGTTTTCTGGCTACTCAGAGCAAAATTCCACTTTCTCAGTAGTTTTATGTGAGAGCTATTTTTCCTCTCGTGGGTAATGGCATAGGTTTGGGAAGAAGAAGAACTGGATAAGGGCAAAATTTACAGGGATCTAAACTGCTGGCAGTAAACGTTCAGCTTTTTACTCTAACCCAGACTTATTTCCAAGTTTCATTGGGATCCATGTATAGCCTTGAGAACACCATTTCATCCTCCCAAGCCCTAGCCTCCAACTCTGTGAAAAGGTATTAGTATGACCTTCAGTCTCCTAAAATTTCTGCTTTGCCATTTCTCTAGAACATCAACAACAATTTGGTAGCTCTATTAAATGGTTTAACAACAAGAAGGCTCTTTTGGAAATGCAGAATTGTAAAAAGCTAGTCTTTGAACCAATTTTAAATTTGCATCTGACTTCAACGCTAGACCAACTTTGAGTTGGAGGTATTGCCAGAGACCTCCAGAAATACCAAAAATACCTTCCAACCTTAATTAGTCCAGTCATAAAAGTACCAAGCTCCATCCTGGGACCACACAGATTTCTAATATCCACTCTGCCAGCTCCTTATCTTGGCAGAAATTTTGGATATTCAAATAAGTAACAACAGTAAAAAAGACTTCACAAAGGGATATAGTGGTGGGACTGCAAAAATCCAGGTGCCCTCCAGTTTTCTGGTTTAATCCTCAGCACGTTTTGTATCTAGGCAGCTCTATTCCTCTCTCACTCCGCCAGCCACTGTGGGGACCGCTGCCACCCCCCCAGTTTTGTTTTTATGTTCTTAGTTCTGCTGTGGTCTTGCTCACATTAAACAAGTGTGGAAGCTTAATGATGGTGAAAGATGTGGACTTCTGCCTCTGTTGTACAACTTATCCAGCCTGGACTCCCTGCCTATATTTTTTCCCCACCGACACTACTCATGATGTGAGGGAAGGCTGTGGAACCATCTAAACCATCAAACCATTAAAAAGCAAAGTCTGTACTGGAGGAACCGAAAAAAAACACACCCAGAAAAGCTTTTCATAGAGCTTTGCTGTTGGTTTTGGGTCCTAAAAGGATCTATGGAACAGGTAGACAGACATACAGAAGGAGATAAAGGAGGGAGACAAAGTCATTTCTCGTGTTTCTGGCCGGAAGTTGACTTTGCACTGACCTTTTTAACTCATCTGCTGAGAAAATAAATTGCATGTACTATTGGGTTTTACAGTAGAGACCTTCATTGCAGTCTTGAGGTAGGCTCTCTCAAGCTCTCTCGCCTACACTGTGAATGATATTAACTTCTTTAATCACTTTAAAGGGTCTAAACAGACTGAATTTCTGCTCAGAAGGAGGTCACTGTCATTCTTTTTTATTTCATATTTGTAATGGGTCCTTAAGAAAGTGACAGACCAATAGGATCTTTCTCTCAGATTTGCAGCTTTGGTGCCAGTGGTGCTGAGTCTATGGGCATGCTTTGCCTTCCCATTTACCAGCTGCAGGGAAAACAGCAAGGTCACTAAGGTCTTGGCCTGTCCTACCTCTGTTTGCTCATGGAGAATCAGGTTTTAAATAACTGTATAATGGATATAATCACTGAATAGCAGTGATTTACTCCGTGTTTAGATGATTGATAACTTTGGGAAGAGCATTGACTCTCATCAGCCTAGAAGAAAGTCTACCAGCACATGTAGCCTTGTGAGCTTACACACTAAGGACTGTGATGAGACACTTCATGTCTCTGACTCTACAAACTGAGCAGCAAGGCCAACCTTTTGCAAATGCTGTAAAGTTGTTCTTTTTCCTACTTCTCTGTGTCAGTTATGCAGCCAAGAAGCTGTGATAGCCAAAGATGATCCAATTCCAGATGAACTGCAGCCATTTAAACATGACCTGGTGTTTGCTTTGTCAATAACTAATTTACATCATTGGTGGACAGGAACAAAGGATAGAGACAAAATGGGGCTAAGCTACAGAAATTGAATATAAAGCACAAAAAGGGGAAAAACAGCCCCGAGGAGCCACAGAGAAAGGTGTGGTATCCAACATCTATAAAAATGCGGTTTTCCAATGTAGGCAGCTAAATATAAAAACCCTACAGAGAACTATAAATTCCTAATAAATATGATTGAACTACTGGAGAAAATCAGGCAGGCCAGGCTCAAGAAAACAGAAGCAAAGTTGAGTGTGAGCTGAGGCCAGGGACACGTCTATTTATGATGTGTATTTTACGTTACTCCGGAACTTGAGGATTTGTGACCTGGGTCAGGATCTGGTGAGCGCTGTTTGAGGGCACACGCCTTGGGGAGCTGTGAAAATTGAAGGCTGTTCTGCGGGACTGAGAGGGAACGGTGTCGACGGCACATCTCCCAGAGGATAGCCAAGGCTAGTATGCCTCAGAGGGACACGTACCAACTGCCTTTCTCATCTAGTGCTATCTGGAATAAGTATTTATAGCTGGCCTAGACAAGCTGAAAATGGACTTTTGTACCTTTGCTAGTTCAGCTAGGCCGGTCAATGAGTCATGGGCATGAAAATCAGTTTTTGATTCTTCCTGCTTATGTTTCAAGGGCAGGATAAACAGTTACACATTTAGTTATCTCAATGATCCTGGACTTGAAATTGAAGTTGTTATCAGCACAGCAGACAGAGAACTTCCTTCATTTCAGGCTTTAGCATATCATGAAAACCCAGATCCACAATTTCCCCAGCCTATATCTTTCTTTTTTGTTGTTTTTGTTTGTTTGTTTGTTTGTTTGTTTTTAATTTGTACTGTTTTCAAGTGTTTGGCAGTAGTTATTTGCCAAACAAACATCTTAAGACCATGTTGGAGAGTGCAGGTTGAACTCACACTTCAGTAAAGATTGCCAAAACTAGCAGAGGGGCTGGAAGCTGCAAGTGGCTGCAGAGCAGACTGGCATCAACATGATCTTTACTTTACTTGAGTGTAACAACAGCTGTCCAAGGCAGCTGTGTAAGTTTGCATTGGTGTCACGCAGTAAAATAAGAGTGAGGATGGTGGGTGATGGGAGGAGGGATGGCTCTGCATTCTTTTTTCTCCCCCATGAAGCTTCAAAATGCTAAGGCCAAAGAAAACAAAGCAGGAAATATGTATGATTGGAAAGGCTAAGCTCCTGGAGACAGTGCAGCCCTCAAGGTGTTGAGGGCACCCTCAGCCCCTTTCCACTGCTGTAAAAGCATCTACAGGAAGGCTCTATCGAAAGCAGATACCAGGGAATCTCTTTCTTATGGCACAGCCTTTTTGGGGTGGGTAACAGCGATGTTGTTTCTTGATTCTTTGGGATTATCTCAGTGCAGCTCACACTTACAGAGCAGTTCAGGTCTGACCTGACCTCTGGGAATGGAGTTTAAACCTTTTCCAAACCTTCTCCTGGCTCAGTTTTCTTTTGGACAACTCTTGTTCCTGCCAATGACTCAACAAACCCTTCCTTGTCTTTCCTGAACAGGATGGCTGTGTGGGAACCGCTTGGTTTTATTTGGTAGGAAATGCCATGATTCTGAAATCTGGTTTTGTTCTGAAGTGGAAGAACACACAAACAAACACAAAATTATGTTGTGCCCAAAGTTTCCTTCAAATCACAATAAAAATTATCTGTTCTTTTGAAAACTGAGACATTTCATCCTGGCTGTGACCTTTGCAAATTTGATAGGAACATTTTTAAAGTTGGTAAACAGAAGTTAATGCATGCCATTTGAGCAAGGTCAAAATATTTTGTTCTGGTTTCTTTGTCTGCAAATAAGAAGGTGTCAAAATTGACAGTTTCCCAGGTCAAATTTTGATATCAAAAAAAGGCACTTTGGGCTAAAAATCAGTCTCTTTTTCTTTTTCTTTTTTTTTTTTTTCACTGTGCCTTATGGATAATTGTGAATCATATTTGTATATAAAGCATAGTTGCTTTAAAAGTTGCAGCACTGTTATCTCAAAATCTCCTAAAATGCTTTGGAAGACACAGGTAAAACATGAAATACAGGCAACCTGGAGCCACATTTAACAGGTCATGTACAAAGCCCAGTAATAACTTGTGATGCCAAGGGAGGTAGGCTGGAGCAAGCTCTTCTGTGTAACAGAAATTACAGGGAAAGTTTAGGGGAGAAAGGAGAATGAGAGGATGATTTGGCATTTGGAAGACAAAGTTTAGCCTGCTGCTCTGCCAGACCAGTGATTCAATGGCTGTTAACAAAATGCATTTCCACCCACCAATTTACAACCTCAGCTGGGCAGCATTGCCTAATGGATAAAGCACTGTGCTAGGACTTACAAGCCTTCAATTCTGCTCTGCGCTCAACCCTTGAACTTCTGTGTGACACTGGGTGAGTCATGCTGCGCTTTCAAGTCCCCTTTTTCTCTCTGTTGGTTTCTGTTAAGATGAAATGCTCTCTTGTAGCGTTTGCAGCGTACTGACTGCAGTTTCCCCTTTGGCTCTTGACTCAGCCCTGCCTGATCTACCAGCAAGGTTCCAAGGATGCAGACAAGACTTTGTAGCCTTGCTGTCTTTCAGCTAATGGAGCCATCGAGTTTCAAGCCTGAGCCTGGGCAGACCAGGCTTCCATATCAGTTTTCCCTGCTGATGAGCCTGTCTGCAGGACCTGGGTGAGAAGTGCTGGCTCCTTCTCCCTGTGCTTTCTGAAGTCACAGCCAGTAAACAAGGCTGAAGCAGGGAGCTGTGATTAATAGGGGTTTCTATCTGCCAAGAATTCATTAAAAAATAATAATTGTTAGCTTCCCACCCTACTGCTGCCCCAGCTTTGCGCAAACATGACTGGTATGGACGAAAGGAAGGAGACAGTGCGGCAAGTTTGTCACGTACGTGCTCCCAGATTTTGTAGGGCAGCTTTGTTGCTGGTGATGAGACCAGCCTGACTAGTCCTGAGGACAACTGCCCGGGTGCATTCAGCAAGGCATGACATCATGTGCCCTGGCCTTTAGAGGGCTGAGGTTTTGTCCTTGGTTGACATCAAAATAGTAAGGGCAGTCATTTCCATGAGGGGGCAGAGGTCTAAGTGGACACTTGTTCCTGTGTTTCCCAAAGGAAACTCAGTCCCATCACCCAAGACTCACACCATCTGGGAGTCTGCATTCCCAAAACCCAGATCAGCCATCTGAAAGTATGGAGAAGCAGTTTTCTTAGCATGCCTGGGTGTCCTTGGTCCTGCTATCTGTGGTCAGTCTTGTAAATATAGTGAGACTTCCTATCAATGGTTTTTGGGTTTTTTTAATATAATTTTTAAAACTGCTTTCCTTCTCTGGGGGAGAAACCCTGCTCTAACTTGTTCTCCTTGCCATAAAGCAGCCCACAGTGCCCTGCTGGGGTACTCATAGGTCTCTACTCGGAAACTCCCAGCTGGTGCTGAACCAGGACAGCAGGAACAGATAGGGCTGGAGCAAAAATGGGCTCGGCTGTCTGGAGTTGCCAAGGGAGGGAGGGAAACTTAATTTGTATGGGGAGGAAAGACCTTGATGATACTGAGGACAGGGTGAGGAATAACTCCAAGGTGGTAAGGTTGTTATTTGTGATCATGGGATTGTATCAATAACTGCTTTTAACCATTTTTTCCTATTCACTTACTGGAAAAGACCAAATTAACAATTCATTCTACTTGCTTCCAGTGATCTAATTTTCACTGCAGATTATTGTAACTCTCTGAAATATACATATATATTTGTGGCATATATTTCTTTCAGGCACATCTGAGAATGTCTGGAAATCTGTGAAGGGGAGAGAGTAAAGATTTTGGCACAGGTACTAGCTCCATGCAGTGTCTTGTGAGCAGCTCTGCAAAACACTGTTCACAGCCTTTTTTTTTGGTGTCCTATGGAGAATGGAGATAGCTGAGCTAATGACATATATACCCTCGTATGATCGGTATATATATTCAGTTCTGTACTTATACAGTTTACTTGTGAAGTGACCCAAGGTATCTGTGCATCTGTGCACACCTCTTACATAAAGCAATAAGCATCAAGTGCTCAATACTGCCTCTCATGCCTTGTTTATGTGGGTGGGCAAGAGGGACAAGCTCTCTCCTCCATGACCCACTCTAACCACAGGTCTAAGGAAAGGTGAGCATGAGCCCAGGCTCTGGACTCAAGTAATTTTTCCAGCAGGCCAAACTCAGTCCATGGGCTGTAGGTAGGATGTGCTGGGTCTGTGCAGTCATCATCCGCCATCATCAGAGGAAAGCTTATGGGACCTGGGCTTGGAACCCATGAAACCAAAAGGGTAGCCTTTGAGACCTGAAAACATCAGCAGTTGGCACCTGGGCTGTGCAGAGACAGGGCCTGGTTTTGTGTTGGCAATGATTTTTCAGGCTGGAGTGAATATAAATACCGGCACAGCTGCTGTTGTGTGGGACTGGAATGGGGCTTGAGGCAGGGGTGGGGGTAGGTGTCATGAGGAAGGGTAAAGGGGAAGGCAGATGCAAGCAGGCACGTCATCATTGGTTCATTTTCACAGCAAGATAAGATCATGTCTGAGAGCCTGCGAAACTCATGCTTCCCCAGTTAATTATAGCTCTGATGCCGAGGACAGCAGTTCCCACTGACATTTGTCACATTGGTTGAACTTTACTGCTCTGTTTTGAGCTGGGGAGATAAGGCTGGAGTCAACGAACATCACAGGGTGGACTCCAGGGATGGTCTCGTTCTTTCTTTCTTTCTTCATTTCCTATTTTCTGTGTCTTCTCTTTCGTACTGCCTATCTCGACCTTCTTACTGCATCTTTTTCTCTGTCTTTCCTTTCTAGCCAGCTCTATCATTTGCTTTTTGTGAGGCATTAATAGCTGGCTTTGGAAACATGGGTCCATCAGCCACACACCTGTACCATGAGTGCTGATATCTTATGCTGATGGCCAGAGCTGGTAAGGGAGGTGGTGAGAGGGGCAGGATCAGCTACTGGAAGATTCGTGACCTGATCTGTATTGCAGGGGGAGATCAACAGTAACTCGTCCTCGGTTTCCAGCTGTAAAATGGAGGCTATTTGCAGAAAGTCCAGAGACCTATATGCTGCTAAGGGCTTGACATAATCTTGTTGCCAATACTAATAAGTACAATCCTAGGAGGTGACCTCAATGTCAGAAGAATAAGCCATTTTTCTTGGAGCAGATCCTTTGATTGCTAGGACTGGAAAAAGCAAGTCCATGAGTGGTGCTATGGATATGGAGTGAAGTGGAGGACCTCTCCCATTGATCTTTGGATCAAATACCCTTAAAGTTTCACACAGGCTGCTTTTTTTTAACTCAAGGTCATTGTTGAGCATCAATGAACTGCAGGTCTAATATACCTGTGCATTAATGAATTAGACTTATATTGTGGAACGGAGAGGGGACTTAGAATGCAAATCCTCTGTCAGGAGAGCAGGGAACCTCTCTGATTCTGCCACTGAATGGCAATGAGTTTGCCGTTGCTTTCTCCCCCTCTCCATATCAATAAGAAGCCATTAGGTGAGTCTTTTCTGCTATTCTGCATGTGCCTGGCAACATGGAACTCATATGTCAATGGGAGTCTGCCCTTCTGTTAAATAAGGTCAAGAAATATCCCCCTATGATCGGGAACAGTTCTTGCATGGAAAACCAGAAACATAAGAGCAGCAAGAGAAGAGGTACTCCAACATACTCGTGCTCTGATATCCCTGGACTTCAGACATTGACTGTCTGGGGCTGTAATTCTTCTGCTTTTGGTAGGTGCTGAATTTACCAGTTAAAAAATATTATTGCCTTTGAGATATTATGGTAGAAAGCTAAAGCACAAAAAGGTTAGCTCAAGACATTAATAAAGAAGATATTGACTATATAATTGAGCTTTACCTGAGTTATGGATTAAGGGAACATAACTGGCACATGAAAGGCTACATCTCCTCTGCTGCATAGTCCACTGATCATTTTCTGACCCTCAGGGAAAGTGGTACAACCCAGTCTCTGTGATCATGTCTGTCTGGTGGGAAGGGTTCTTAACACATCTCTCAGGCACTGTCTGGTATGGTGTCTCTGGCAAGGACCAAAACCATACCAGGAAAGACTTTGACAACTAAACAGTTTGGATGACCAGGACTGGTACACGAATCTAAGCCCCATCCTATTTAGTTTAGTAGAGACATTACTGCTCTACCTCCAGACCCTCAGTCTGAGAGACCTCTCTGATCTCTGTCAGCTTAACCATGAGGGTTTTTTATGCAGCTCTTTTGGTGAGTATTTCTCCATCTGCCTTCTCCTGGTTTCTTCTTTCCTGCTTTTCTGCAAGATCATTAGCTCCACTGTTTCCCTGTTAATGGCTCATCTTGGGCATCATAACTCCTAAAATGTCTAAGGCTCTGTGAGAGAGTCTCACCAATGCCTCCAAGGCCAGGCTGAAATTCAGGCCTTTTTGTAATACATTGTGTCAATGGCCAAGAAGCTGAAAACTGCATGAATTTTGCTCAATCACAGGATAAGCCTAGAGATGACACAGCTATTTCACAACCAGCCCCCTAGTTATGCTGTAACTGACTCAGAAAGCCCAGTTACAACACAATTACTTTTCTTGGGCTGGTGACAACATGAAGAGAATTGGCCCATGGGCAGAACTTAACCAGATCTCTTTGATTTCATAGCAACGTTGAAATATTAGTTGGAAGAAGTCTGAAGATAATCTAGTCCAGCCTATGCTTGAAGCAATGTGTTTGCCAACACTACATCAGGTTAGCTGAGATTACTCAGCCAACTCTTGGAAACCCCAAGAATGGAGATGCCACCACCTTTCTCACCCTGCTGAGGAACGTGTCCCAGTGCTGCTCTATGCTCCGAGTGACAAAAAATTTTTTTCTTTATGTCTAGGCTGAACGTCCTGAGCCACAATTTGTAGCCTTTTCCCTCTATTTCCAGGTGATTGGGAAGCTTGCCACTGACACCCGTCACAGGTGGTGATGATGTAGCTCAAAATCTGGGGAAAAGACAAAGACAGGATTTGACTCTGGTGCTACACTGAAGGCAACAGGAGGGTTAGGAGTAACAGCCTCTAGACTATAAACAAATAAATTGAGCAACAAAATTGATGTAACAGAAAAAGAAATACCAGGGGAAAGATACACAGAGACAGGAGAGGGTAATGACCTTGTAGCAACAGCAGAGGAATTTCATAGTGGTCAAAGCCAGGGACAAGGATGTAGTAAGAATAGATACCCAAGATGATGAGAGTTTTAGAAACCTTATATTAATTTCCAGACTAAATTTATTCCCAGCTCATTTATACCTATTTGTTCTTGCTCCAGCACTGTCCTTTAACTTAAATAGCTCTTCTCTCTCTGTGATTTTACCTCCCC
The DNA here is from genome assembly GCA_028565335.1 of Limnodromus scolopaceus. Classification (NCBI taxonomy): domain Eukaryota; kingdom Metazoa; phylum Chordata; class Aves; order Charadriiformes; family Scolopacidae; genus Limnodromus; species Limnodromus scolopaceus. The sequence continues at coordinate 41,310,694 of JAOXNO010000033.1, read as the reverse complement.
CATGTATTTATAGAAAGCAACACATCTTTGTGCTAGGCTAAACATACCAAGCTCTCCTAGTCCCCTCACATTTGATTGGCTTTCTGTCCACCTGGTCACCGCAGGAGCCCTTTACTATGTCTGCTCCAGTTCAAATTCACCTTTTTTGGACATGTAGCACAATAACACTCTATGGTATGCCATAGGAGATCTTCTCCCATGCTATTAACACTTCACTGACTTCACTGTAAATAGCTTTTGTACCGTGTACAGCTATTGCATTCTACTTTTCCATAACTGCATCACACCAACAGTGCCTAATAGTGCCACGATGAACATGTGCATTCACATCCTTCTCTCCAATGTTGCTGTTTCCAATGGATGAGCCCACAGCTTAAAGCAGCTATTCTTGTTATCAGTCTCTAAGTGCTTGACTTTGTACTATTAGATTTCATTCTATTTCTATTACTCCCGCGCTTAAGGTCATCCAACTTTTCTTGTGTATTTATACCAAGGTCCTTATAAATATGCAGATTGATAGACTGAATAAATGTTAGCCTCTGGATTATAGGATAGTCTTGTTGTATCCTAGCCTCCATCTAAGGCAAAGTTGTAGCTGAGTAAAGATCAGACATGCAGCATGATTTTCCTCCCCTTCTTCGGAAATGTTTGGCGTTAGCTGGTAGAGGATAAGAAACAACAGGTGAGGGACCTTTTTGTTCTGAAGCAACAGTTCTCCTGCTCCAAATTTGGGGTATAATCAGGATAGAACAAATACAGAAAGGGCTATGGTGGCCACTGGATAAGGAAAGAACTAAGACCAGTCTCAATGGAAAGTACATATTTCTTAACCACGACCCAAACACATCATGTCTTGGGAAAATCACTAGATCTGCATCTAGCTGTTCTGATAAATGTGCTTTCCACAGAGTAAAGATGGACCCAAGAAAACTACCAGTCTTTGCTCTTTTAAGTCTAGCTCCTAATCTTCATTTTTTATTCTGGTGACTTTTGGTTTATGCTCATTATGCTCTCCTCCTCCTCATGTTCCCCCGTTGCTCATTGCACCATTTTACACTGTATTGCTCTGCTCCTTAGCTTCTTTAGTTAAAGAAATCTACTGTTCTCCTACTTCACTGTTTTTCTTGTCAGACAGGGCACAGGCAAAGCATTTGTACTCTGTTCTGAGGTTTCAGTGACCTCAGGACAGAATTATTTTCCTAGATGATCAATGACATCTGCCATGTAGCAAAATGGGACAGCTGGAGATACAGGGCTCTCTGGAGTGGAAGCAATTATATCCCAGAGATGCTCAAAGTATGGATCACATCCAAGTTTGCCACCTGGAGATCTATGCAGGAGTGTCGAAGCCAGTCCCAGTGGCACTTCTGCAAATGGCCAAGTTGTTGACCTAGGGATGCCATGGCGGGGTGGGGTACTATAGAGATTAGACTCAAGGAGAGCTCTGTAGGGGAGGACAAAACACCTCTCTATACAGCTGGTGTGAAGAAACCAGTTTAATATCCAAATTCCTTGTTTCCTAAACTCTCTCATGCATCAGCTGGAGCAATTATTCCACCTTGCTCCCCTAGACTGACAATGCACCTGCACCTGGTGGGAAATTGCTACCATATGCCTCTCCAGAGGTAGCTGCATTTCAGCTGTGGCAAATGATTGTTCTGTATGATCTTTCAAAATGGAAAAAAAACCTCCTTACAGCCACTTTTCTGACTGTGTGAGGAACAAGTTAATGGGGTTGGGAGAAGCTGCTGGCAATTCTCAGCTCTGCAGCTTTCCACTTGAATGCTCTGCAGCTGAGCTAATAGTCAGCAAAGCCCTTCAATGGATACAGAAGCCATTTGCACTTCTGATGGGAAGAGAAAATGGAAAAGAGAATGCCACTGCTTTTTCTCTCCCTTCTTTCCTTCCTGTTGCTTTGACTTTTTTTAAATGGGGGCTGAAATCTGGTGACTTCTTCCTATTAGTCTCTTCTGTGTCCTGGGCATGCCTCAGTCTTGTGAAAACTACCTTAGAGCTTCCCTCTCTGCTTATACGTTCCTCAAGAAAAAAAGGAAAAAGAAAATAAGAAAAGAGACTCAATAAATTTTGTTTGCTTTAGCTATTTTGGGACTTTCAGGTGAAATAGTTTAATCAGGGAACACATTCTTTTTTTCTGCACTGCTGATGAACACACAGACAAGCTGTTATTGAAACACAGGGAGAAGGTTTTCCATCTGATTCCCTACCAGTTCACCTCGTGGCTGGTCATATGTCAGAGCCTCCAAAACTTTGAGAGGCTCCACTGGGCTATTTAGACTGACCTGAGACTCCAGAACCTGAGATTTCCAGCCTGCAGGCATGCTGCTATGCTGCTGAGATCATGGAACCTCATGAGACCACTGGACTCCCTACAGCACTGTGCATCTCCATTTCCAGATGAGGTTTTCCTATTAGAGATCTCAGAGGCATTAGACTTCTTACTCCAGGAAGTCTCCAATTCAACCAAAATTCTGAAAAGGGAGCCACCCAAAGCAAACCAAAAGTCAAGAGAAAGTGCTTTGATTTTGTTTCTTTCCCCGGTGAAATATTGTCAGAGTGGAAAATGAAGTACTAATTCTTTTATTTTTATTTTATTTCATTTGGGAACAATGACTTTTAAATATAAATGTTGGAATTTCCCAGTGAATGGAAATTCAGAGCTCTGTTGCCTGCCTCAAGGTGCTGTTATTACACAGGTCTTTACTCTGTTACTATGTAAATTAGGGTAATACCAAGAAGTTCTAGCTGAAAATGAGATTTTAATATGTTGGACTGATACAAATACATGATGACGGACAGTCTTCTTCCCACAGAGCTTAAGATATAAACAGATTAAGTGTCTGAGTGGCTGCAGTGGTGTTGAAATTAAAAAAACACCCTGAAAAAGAGTTTTAAAGTTTAGGGTTCTCTTGCCTGGTTAAATGTACATCCATAACAACCAAGTAAGAGGAGTTATTTGTAAATGATTAGGTAGTAGTGATTGAATCACCACACATCTGCCCTTGATCTCATTGACTGCCCGCTGCATTCAATGGAGTTTTTCCTGGGTTTAGTGAATACAAACAGAACCAAAATCCAAGTACATTGGTGCAGAGCAACATTTCGCGGTAGCTTTGAGAAGAAGCTGTTGATCTTGTTATAATTTTATGATGAGTCAAAATTGTCCTATCTCAGGGCAAGTTTGCCATTTGCCTCTCTGTCCCTTTCCAGTCAGTCCCTGTCTAGGGGTTATGATGGTGCTAGTATGATGATGCTACTATTTCGGGCTAAGGCACTTTGCTGTTCATTAGAGGCAGGAGATGCTTTAAACAACAAGACTTATGAGTTCAGTCTCCATCAGCTCAGCCACTGGTGATATATTAATGTTAACCATGGCTGTTGGACACGCGACTGGCGTTCTGGTCTGCCCTTTGGATTAAGCTTTGATTACCTGTCAAACCAGGGCTTTCGACAAGTTGTCAGTTGATGTCAGTGAGATGTTCAGCACATTCCCACCCTGACAGTGACTCTGTGAGGTTATGTGTGAAGTAGTAATGGACTCAAGATAGGGCCCTGTTACTTTTTTCCACTGTTTTCTTAGAAGAAAAATATTAATATATTATGAAACATTGACTTATTCCACTTATTGCTGAGTTCTTTCCAACCACAAGATTTGCCTCGGTTCTCTTTGGTTTTGGTTTCTTTCTATCTCTATCCAGCTTTTCTTTTTTTTTCTTTTCTTATTTTTCTCTTCTTCTTCTTTCTCTTTTCCTCTTTTTCTTTTTCAATTTTAGCTATCACTCTTCCTTGCTCCTCTCTCATTTCCTCTCCCAAACAGAAGAGGAATTTAAATTGCAACTGGTCACAGAAGTAAAACCAGCAAGATCGCACTCCAAAGACACTCTATTTTACTAGGTTCATCCAGGGGTAAAAGAGGTTGGCCATGGGACAAGACAGAGCAAAAAACCTACTCAAGCGCTACTGTGTCATCATCATCCCACTTAGCTGGGAGCAGGATGGGACAGGAGAGGTGGAGAAATGTTGCTTCACAGCCGCACTTGCAGAGACTCAGGATAAAGAGGCACCTCTAAGCCTTGGCTTCAGGTACCACAGTTTTGGGGTGGCCCAGGGGGAAAGGCTGGTGGCCAGCCTGGTGAGGGAATGGGAAGGGCAGCCAAGAAGGGTAGAGGTGGGGTGGGGACGCAGAGCAGACACCATCCAGCAGTCTCACATGCGCTCAGTGGTTGCAGCTGTGTCGGGGGACATGGGGAGGGAGCCCAGCTATTAGCTGCTTGTGGCATGGGGCTGCACAACATGCCAACTGGTGGGGTGGGAGAAGAGGGGAAAACAGAAGAGAGGAAGAGATGAGACAGAGGAGATGTTTACCAAGGTGCTCTCTGGTCCTGAAAGTGGGATGGTGGAGAGGAAGCTCAGAGGAGCAAGACACTGATAGTCAGTAGTATGTGCAGATCTAAACATTTTCCTTGCCTTTTCCTATCAAAGGGAGCCCTGCCTGCCCCACAGCACTATGAGCCATAGGTCAAAGACTAGGATGTCCCCAGTTTCCATCAGCTTACCCATGGCTTGAAGAAGTAGGCGGCACAACTGCAGCTTAGCTAAGGGCCTGGTGCTGTCACTGAGGAGCAGAAGACACTGAGAGATAATCTCACAAAAGACAACTGCTTATGCAACGTTTGCAATGTCTCACCCGAAAGAAGGACTCATTAAATACAAATACCCAGTCACAAAGTCACATCAAGAAATGAAGATAAGGATGGTCACCTGCTGGGGCAACTTGATGACATCAAGGAAAGATGGCAACAGGGTTGGAAGGAGCATCTCCACTATTCATGTATTGCAAGAACAGCAGATATACATGAGGAAGAACATCCACCTCAGATTTGGTCTCAGTGTTAACTTAAGAAAGCAGGAGAGCTTTCAGAGCATCATGTGGGAAATGAATACCCTTAGGAACAGATGCCTACAGGGGACCTTGGGCTTTCATTGGAAATACGTAATCACCAGGGAAAAATAGAAAAGCCATTCCCTGGCAACCTGTCTTCAGTCTGGAAGACTTCCCAAATGAGGCCATCAATAAAAACTGAACCAGGGTGAGGAGGTGCTGGTGTCCACAGGGAACCACAGGGAGAACAGAAGAGGCTGGATCAAAGGAATTGCAGAGCAATAAAATTAGAAATCAAGAAGAATCAGAAGCAAAAGAAATTACTCAGAAGCAAATTGATGGTACATCAGTGTTGGCACACAAAGAGTGAAAGAATAAAGGTCATAACTAGAGCCTATCATAAAAAGGAGGTTATTAGTCTGTAAATCTCATTGTGAGACCCTCAGGTTGCACTATAAAACTGATAAAAACCCATGAATGCTGTCTGATCTCTGCACTTGTCATGCTGTCACCTCTTTACTTCAGAAAACATCCTAAGCTATCTGCCCAGGCTGACAAAAAACTGATATTACCCATGCAATTCAACGACACTTTCTCTTTCAATATTTCCAGGAAAAGAGAAACATAATGATGCTTCTGGGATGTTCCTCACAGGGGGAACTTCATCTCAGTTCCTGCTTCTTTCCATTAAATGAAGAGATCAGAAAAAACTACCCTCAGTAGATAAATCCCAACACTCTTCAATGTCATCAAATCAATTCCTCCAGCTCCAGATGATTCCAAAGTAAGTGTTGGCTGCCTTGCCCAAGCTAGACTTGTATAGCTCACTTATCAGAGCTTTCTTCGAAAAGACTGTCCTACAAGTTAGTGGTACTTGGTTATGAAATGCTTGCCTTCATAATCACATTTTCCTTAGTTCAGTTTCATCCCATTACTTTGTGTTATCAACCCTAATACCACTCTGATCAATTTAAGTTCCGCAACGTCTTCATTTACAAAAAATAAAGTTATCTAGCTTTCATCAAGTTGTCTACGGCAAGCATCTATGAAAGTCAATGAAATAGGACTCAAAGACCCAAGGTCTATTGAGACCTCCAGGGTAAGGACACTGGCTTTTGCTATGTTTGTGTATCACTGAAATATTTGTGCTAGATAAGATCACCAGAAAAGCAACAAATGATAATACGTCTCTTTTGGAAACAAAGCATTTAGTAGAACTGGACGGAATTTGTTTCATTTAAAATAAAATGGACTTAACAGTTCAAAAATATTAACAATTTTTAAAGACTCATACAATTATTGTAAGCTATTTCTCTGTTTTCTAGCTGAAGTTCTTGGAATTTTTCAGTTAAAAAGAAATAACAACATATGCCGTTCTCCCCACTCTTCAGAAATTAATTCCAGAATATTTTTTCTGAAAATTGTTATTTTTTTTCCAATAAATTCTCATTCTACCCTTTGTTAGCCTGAATACAAATATATTTTACACAGGTTCTTCTGCACAAAGTCATGATGCTCAGGCTTGATGGTCTCTCCCCAGTTAGCAGTGATAAGAAGTAAGCTACTCCCATCAGGACTCACCTTTGCATATTTTGGTTAAAACACATGTCTTAGATTTCCAGAACGTAGTCAGCACCAGTGAGAAACTGGTATTAGAAACCAAAACAGGCTATGCCTTGCCAGGGAGATTTTTCATAGACTAAATCATAAAAGAGGATGTTTAGGTGACTTAAAGAACATATGATGGAGGTAAGGTAATAGTATTCACTATGGGAAATACCAATGGCACATAGGGAAATGCTCCTTCTGATGACATTTCAAATGCTGATGAGCAGCAGTACCCCAATTATGCCTCATCACACCTGCTTTGAGAAAGGACATAGAATCATAGACTGGTTTACGTTGGAAGGGACCTTAAAGATCATCTAGTTCCAACGTCCTTTCCATGGGCAGGGACACCTTCCCTGACCAGGTTTCTCAAAGACCCTTCCAGCCTGACCTTGAACTGATGGACAGTGACTGATGGATAATGATATCCCAGAGCTTCTCATCTTGGCTGCCAGGAGGGGGACACTGCCTTTGAGGGAAGAAAGCTGTGGCCTTTCAAAGGCCTTCAGGTAGCCTTTGCTCTGCAGCAGGATGCATGGCTGTTCAGCAGAGCTGGGCTGTAGAGTCTCTGCTGGGACACATCCTGGGTGGATGGCTGTGTGCTTGATGTGTTAAAGAGGTCAAACAATGGAAGAAGGAGGAGAGATTAAAGGGGGAAACTTCTAGGAAATGCTCACATAACCCGTCATACTGCTTTCCAGCCCAAAGAGCCAAAGAACAGGTACAGGAGGACCTTTTGTATCTCTTTTTCCTGTTATTGATTTTCCATTGTGCAGGCACAGAGGAGGCAGAAGCATTGCTATTCAAGGCAAACTATCTATGTCCTTCTCCCCTGCTTGGCTTCATTTCCCCACTTCTGTGTGAAAGGAACAAAAATGAGCACAGAAACATCAGCTTGTCTCCACGTTCCCTCACTACACACAGCAACAGCACAAAACCCCAGATTTAGAAATGGATTTAGCTAGCAATCCACTCCCTTGGTTTGCAATGGGATTTTAACTCCTAAAAGTGTTTACCCTGCCTCTGCCAAAGATGAACACTATTTCCACTTTGGAGAAGAGGTCACTACTCCGCACAAAAGGGGACTTATTCCCTCAAAGTTTTTGGCAGATACAGGAAGAGCCAAGGCAATTGTGCCTCCCACTCCATTTTTGTTTTGCTTTATTTGAATATCATTCTTTGAGTCTGTGAATATTTTTCTGTTTGGGTGGATTAGGCCAGTATTAGTCTGGGTGACAGCCAGTACAACCTATAATTTTCCTATCCTCTGCTACCCAGCATTCAGCCACTATCCATTCCCCAACTTGTTCTTTCGCTAAGAAATGTGGGGTCAGTGTCAGATGCCACCAGGACTTGGCCTTGAGGAAGATTTTGGAAGAGCAGGTAATTCCAGGCATTATTATCTGCGTGTGGGTGAACAGTTAGGGTGCAGGGCCAGAAAGGGGACCAAGATTTCTCTTCTCTGCCACCAATGGAGGTTGTATGCTTGACTGCAGCACAAAACACGTCTGTTCCCTCACCCTCCAGCACAATGTATGCATTCACTTATCTTCTTCCCCCAGTGCATCACTTTCCAAAGAAAGCCATAAAGAACAGAGCATTGCTGAAGGTGGAGAACCATAGATGGTCCTGATAAGGGGACCTGAGACATCTCATTGTGTTCCTTTGTACCCAAGCAGATGCAGGAAAGTTTTCAGTTGCTCTACACAAATACAATGTGGTGAATGGCTCTCACATTAAACATTCCTTCTGGCAACAGACTGTAACTTTAACCACGGAACAAAGCCTTGGTCTCCAGTGGCTTTGATATCTCCTTTGTTACTCTGAGTTCAGATGCCGACAGTATACCCTGGACACAATTAATAAGCAAAACTCACCTTGACAGCATTGTGTTGTCTGATGTGCAGCCCAGCTTCTTAATATCACTCTGCTCCTCATTGCCTCAGCTGCAGCCAAATCATCTGACCAGTTTTCCCACTTCTTGTCCTTTTGATTCACTTATTTCTGTGCTTTCTTTCACGACTATCCCATCTGATATCTTCTGTTGGCTCCATCTAATGAAATTCAAGGCTGTCTTTTTTTAAGAGACATTGCCATTAATGTAAACATAGGCTTATATATACATATACACCTACAGCTGCATCTGCATAGGTGCATATGTGTAGAGATGACTCCATAGATAAACTCTGGTGATCCAAAGTGGTCTTGTTATCTCCTGAATCCCCAGTTTCTCTCCCTCTCACAGCATTTCCTTCTCATTCTGACATATGGCTCACTCTACTCTTGCCTCTGTACAATGCCACTTGTACCTGGTTAGTACCATATCCAAGGAAAATATCACTTTTGCAAATTGTCACTTCTTTCAAACCTATTGCACTTCATGCTTGTGGATGATATGAGTTATTCCTTATTTATCCAAGAGCATGCATTCTCTTTACGGACACTCCCTTCCCAAACTGCTGTTTAAACAAGACAATCTACATGGCCATCATGTCTAGCACTCTAAGATCTGCTAGCAATTTCTCTGTGTTTTTACATCCAGATTTTTCATGGTTGCTCAGGACACCTGTTAGTTTCATCAAGAGATGTTTGTCTGGCTGACAACGCTCATCCTCCTAAAATGCCAGATTAAGGACACTCTTTTGAAAGTTCAGACTGTTTATCTTTCAAAGGAACTGCTTATTCAGTGCAAGCTAAGAGAGGTGATCCAAACTTGGGTCTGGTATGAATTTAGTAAAGCAGGATGCCTCTGTTTGGGCTATCTGAAATTCAAGATCTGCTCGGTCTTGAACTTGCGACTGTTTGTCATCCAGAAGTGGATTTAAGTCTAGACTGCTTGATCACCTCAGAATGATGGCTGATCCCATCACTGGTCTTTTGATCTGATCCTCATTCAAGAGCTCTGCACATGAGAACAGCAGCTTATAAATCAATAACAAACAAGGATAACGAGAGGCACACACTTTGTCATTTCTCCCTAAATCCACTCTCCTTATTAAGCATGGAAAAGTTCTTGGATTCCTTGCAACACATGAGGGAAGCTCCGTGGAGACTCTTGGGTTTGTACTGAAAGAGCAAGGAGGGAAAGTCCTGAAGTTTTGGAATTTTTCTGCATGCTATTAATAATAATAATTCATAAATCAACAATGGCCGAAGGGTCATGCAAAAAGAGTCTGCTGCCTGGCTATGTAAGAGACTCCTGTGTGGGTGTGAGAACCTCTTGAAATGGCAAAGGACTCTGGAAACAATGAAGGAGAAATGAATTACATTTTTTTGGCAGAAACAAAACATCAGTTCCATCCCCCACTTCTCTCTTTTTTTTTTTTTTAAACAGAAATAGATACTTGAATAAAGTAAAACCAGTAACATTTTCCTCTTGACTCCAAAAATAAAGCATTTGAGTATCCAAAATTTGCCTTTTTTATTTTTTTCATCACCCCATCCCCGTCCCCCTCCCCACCCCGGCCCCCTT
>JAOXNO010000033.1:41262410-41297814 GCA_028565335.1 Limnodromus scolopaceus | reverse complement strand
CCTGCTTTGGCAGGGGAGTTGGACTAGATGATCTCTAGAAGGTCCCTTCCAACTCCAACAATTCCGTGATTCCATGAGCAAGAGTCTGAGTGGGTTAACTATGCTCAAGTGACTGAATTCAACCTATTTATTTATTTTGTAGGCTCATGCTGGGTGCTGGTTCTTGATTCCAGCTCATTTTGCACAAGTGAGTCATAGGATAAGTTTATAAATAGAGTTGGGAGTAGGGGGTAAGAAGTTTAGGTGATATCTGAGCACCAGCCTCCTGAGCCAGGACTGTGATTCCCTGGTGGGATCTCCCTGAGCATGGACTGGAGCAGCAGGGGACATGGATTGAAGTGGTGGTTCAGTCTATTGAGATGATGGCTGCTCTGGCAAGTCACAATAGTGGAAACCAGTCAAAGTAGTGTATCCAAAACTAATGCATGTATGAATGTGTCTTAAGTAGGTAGAAAGGGATTTTATGAACTGTTTCTTTAGGGGTCCAAAGTCTGTCTTAAATGAAATACAACTGTCTAAGTCCTTTTGTGAGTCTGGGCCTCTCTGGTCCTTTTCTACTTCTGTAGTCTGAGGATCAGCACACTTGCCTGTCCTATAGGATGTGGTAAAGATAAATGTATTAAAGACAGTGGGGTGCTTGATATTGTAACGATTGAGGCCAGATATCTGTAGCAGAAGCAGAAATAAAAAGAAATAAGATAGTAATTGACGAGGAACCTTGCCAGCGTATGTCTTGGCAGCCAGCTCCGCAGTAACCTATCATTTAAGATGGCGGGGTTCCCCTCACCTTCTAAAATCTAGTGGCAGTGGGGGATTTGTGAATGTGAAACAAGCTCTCTCCAGTTCTTCGACTCTTTTATATTTCCTCATGCTGCTCTTGAGTCGTTCTTAGGCATGTTTCCCGATGGCTTGGAAATCTCCGGGCACGCATTGAAGCTTCTATATTTGCTCTCAGCGTCTGCCAAGATTAGCATTACCACTCTATGGAAAAATATCCGTCAACCGGATATAAAAGAATGGTGTGAGGAAGTAAAGCTATGTCAAGGCAGCACAAATATAGCTTATACATTGTAGGGGGAAGTTGGCATATTTTATTTTTCCATCTGGCACTCTTTTTTTTCAGCTTATCATAGCTACAGCATAATGCTCAGGATCCTTCTAACACTCCTGATTTTCGTTCAAATTATTTCCACTGGCTGCTTGTGATAGGGATGAGCCAACTTCAAAAAGATCTGCAGTTCACTCCAGATAAATATCTAGGGGTTCAGATGCTTATCTGTTCTTCTCCATCTGATCCAAGCTCCTAGGACTGTAGCCTGAGCGGGTAGGGAAGGTTATTTTACTCATGCTGATATAAGGCTTGACCCTGTGAAGTGCTGAACACTGAAGCAACTCTGTGCATTGGATGGAGCTGAAGGAACAGAGAACTTTTCAGCGAGTGCCTTTAGTCCCTATTACATTGGGCTGTCTTTCTACCCAGTTGCTGATACAGGAGTGTGAATGAGTGCAACTTGCATTCCAAGAAGCTGGGAAAAGGTTTTAAGGGTTTAAGGAGGAGTTAGTTAAAGCAGCAGATTAAAAAAAATTCCTCTTCTCTGGCCCCTCCAAAAGCAGCTTTGATTCCCTTAGAGTCAGCAGGAAAGTCAACGATGACACATAAAAGTTACCATGAGGGATACAAGGTTAGGCAGTCTGAGTCTAGCTGCAAGCCATGTTGGTGTGACACACATATCAAGGGGATGATCAAGGGGTTAACCCCCAGTTAACCTGGCGTTAACTACCCCAGGTTAGGCTCTCCCAAACCTCACTGGGACTATCGGTTCATTATGGGCTGACTTTGCAGTGTGTCAGCCCCATGTTAATCTCTGTCTTCACTTGATGTTTCCCAAAGCAATTGCAAAGGAGCCCACTTCCACCCCTGTTATATCCTTATTTAGACTTTCCTCCTAACTTGGCCCCTATTCTCACTCAAAATGGCCTGATAAATATATGTGGCTTCTGATACTCTGGAAACTTAACTTTGATACCTAATTGATTCCTGCTGTGGGTCATGGAGAGCCAGTCCTACTTCTAGAAGGTGGACTAGATACTAGAAAGAAATTCTTTACAGTGAGGGTGGCGAGACACTGGAACAGATTGCCCAGGGAAGTTGTGGATGCCCCATCCCTGGAAGTGTTCAACGCCAGGCTAGATGGGGCTTTGAGCAACCTGCTCTAGTGAGAGGTGTCCCTGCCAATGGCAGGGGGGTTAGAACTAGATGATCTTTAAGGTCCCTTCCAACCCAAACCATTCTATGATTCTATGACTAGAGACAGGAGATTAAGATTTCAGGTTGAAAAAATTGCCACCATCTCTGCTGACAAAATAGACAGCCTTGTGTAAATCCGTCCCTGGCATAGGGACCTTGGTCCAGCGTATTAATCCCAGTCCCCTCTTGACTATGCGGTAACCACATGCAATGGCAGGAGACCTCTCTGAGCTCATTGTAGAATGATTTGTTTCTGTTTCTGCAGTCATCTGAAGAAAAGGATTAACAGGGGAATGATTGTTATTTTCGCAGCTCCCTCCATCTCATTGCCTTCCTTCTGCAATGATAGGAGAAATATCTCATGTCTAAAGGAGAACATGCTTTGTTTTCCCCTGACCTCATGTCCGAAGTTGTAAATCCACCATCTTTGAAAGTTCTTTGAGGATTTCTTCACCTAATTTTTGAATCAGTGCAGTTCCCAATTGAAGTTGTCACTGAATGGTCTCCAAGAATTTTTTTTACACTGAGATTTGATAAAGGATTGGGATTAAACCAAACAGTAAACATTGATGAGGCTTTGAACCACTGCCATTACCTGAGAACTGGCCATTTATGGAAGGTAGGATGTGACTGGCATTCCCCTGTGCTTGGTGCTGTACAAACAGACTGAACAAGTTATAGAGCGCTCACAGCACTGATCTAAGGCAGAGAAACCTAAGATAAATTTCAGATTAGCAAGCCTGGTTTCTCAGTTCTTGGATAGCTTTTACGGTCTTGCTGCTTCTTGCAAAGTGACAGCAAAATGACTGCAAGTCTTAGAGATGCTTTTATATCTGTGTGCTACACTTAGTCCCTTCTGTATGCAAACCCACTTTAAATTACTACAAGCAAAGGAAGGAAAAAGGAAGCAGAATCAATGAGAAGGGAAACAGAGTACAAAACTCCACACCGTTTCTTATACGCAGATGTTCTGGAGGTTCCTGCTCTCCTGAAGGGCATGTCTTCTTCCATGAGGACGCACAACTTGTGGTAATACACCCGATAAACCAGAAATGGCCTGTGAGATTACATCTGTGATATTCTGTGATGTTTGAACCCTGAATGAAGACAAGCCTGGCTGCCCTGGTAACTTCATGAAAAGTAAAGCAAGGAGGTGAACTGAGGATCTGGGAGAAGAAGTGCCTAGGTAGACTTGCTGTTCCATCCTGCCTGGAAGAGGAGAATGAGTAGTCCTAGATGCTGAGCCAATCATCAGAGCCAATCCATCTAACCATGAGCACTGACCCAGGGCTGCTGTACAGAAGCCCTCTCCTGAAAACCTGGCCCAGCTACTAAGTAAGCTATTTTCTTTCTTTCTGGGAGAATCTTAATGGGCAAAGATGTTCCAGATGGCAGGGAGCCACCTGCCACCAGGATTAACAGTCAACACAGAATGCAAAGCCCTGGGAAGAGTGCTCTGTGATTGTTCCTGCACACACGGAAGCAAACAGACTCAAAGCACTGTTCAGTGCAGCTAAATCTTCACCTTATTACCTTACTGGGAATTTGGATAGTATTACCCAGAATCCTCTGCCTTGAAAAACAATCTGCTTTGGAGCTCAGTGTACCCAAAAGTGACTGTATTATTAGGATTTAACTTTGAACTGCAACATTTGGAATCCATTATTCAATCATTAATCTCCTCTGGTTTTCCCCCAGCTTTAATGTTTCATGCTGGATCCCTGGGCTCTGTGGTCCAAGCAACACTTCAGTACAACAGTTTGTACTTCAGCGAATGCCGTGTTCCATCATTCTTTCCTACTACAGAAGCCTGTGTTTGTTTTAACCACTGATCCAACAGTGTGCCCTGGCTTGAAAGTGCAAGAACAAGACACGATCCTCCTACCCCAGGCTGGCCTCTGCCATTGCTCACTCTAGCTATGCATGGTCAAAAACCCCCAGCACTTCTGAAAAAAGATACTACAAGAACACTATAGAGGAGTGCTGCAGCCCTTAAGAGGTTTTTTCCCTTCAGAAAAAGAGAGCTGAATTATTTCTAGTGTTTCTTGACCACCATCAGTGTTGAACCCAACTTGGGGTCTGAGAATCAAGTTGTGTTCACACAGGCTGCAGTGGTCATCAAGATAAAGTTTGGTTTGGAGACCTAAGGTTCTTCTAACTGGATAAAATTCAAAACTTTAAGGAGAATAAAAACGTGCTCTCCCCACAAAGTAAGCAGTTGGAACCTACAGCTATCAAGGGAACAGTATTGTATAAGAAGGTGACATTTTTACATAGTGGCTTGAAGAGCATACCTCTTTCTCCAGGGCAACTGATCCAAACATAGTATAAACTCATGTTCCAGGAGTGGCTGCACTGAAGTCAGTAAGCTGGAACCTCAGCTAGTGCAAATTGGTGTAGATTCACTGAAAGCCATCATTATGGTGTTGTACAAAATCTGAAAATAGATAGGGGTTATAGCCATTTATACCCGCAGAGGGTCTGGCACAATAAGGCTACTTTGTGGATTCTGGTGCTCAATCTAGGCTCAGATAGAAAAATTTGGCCCTAAGAGATAATGCAGAAATATTAACTCCTAATGGCCCTGTTTACAGAGATGTAATGTTGCACAAATGCTGTTCTCAAAGGAGATAGATAGCTTATGAAAAAGAGGGAATGAGTATGAATGCTAACCAGGTTCTGAAAGCCAGCTGAACAGATTTTCTGCAAAGCACGCTTCATCTAACAAATCCACATCAATAGAATTGTGGATTTGAAGACAGGAGGCAGAAGCTAAATTGTTTCCCAGGTGAAACAAAGAGAAGAGGAGAAGTGTATAGAGAAAATATAACTATCTCTGTATAGGTATTAAACCAGAATTGCAGACCGTAGACAAAGTACCATAGTACTTCAGCGATTCTTAAGGTCTGAGATTTTGGTTTAAATCTCATCCAAAATCTGTTGAGACATATTGACCACTCTCTCCCATTTTAAAGTTCCAAAGATTTTGACAAGATGGTGCTTGGAAGTTTAACTGGGATGCAAATCTTAGTCTGAATTTTGTGAGACATCAGCAGCTTGTGCATTTTGACAAAGAGGAAGCAAATGCATCATGGTTTTACGATCAAAATGGGAGTGTGAGATGCAGGTGACTTGAGCTGTCTTCTTGGCTCTGCTATGGGGTTGATGTAAAGCCTTTGACTGATTCTTTCTTTTTGCAGAACATCTGTGAAAGAAGAATATTACATCTTCTTTTATCTCAGCGCTGCAAAAGAAAGTGCAAATAAATTGTTAATTTTCCTCCTCTTCATTGTTCTATGCGTGGGGTGTTAGGATATTTGGACTGCAAAATCTTGGAGATTTTCTGGTTGGTGGGATGAATGGAGAGAAGTCCTATGGAATTACAGCTCCTTGTGCTGTGTGGTGGCCACTTGGAGATGTAGGCTGGAAGTCTGAAAGGGAAGACACTGAAGCTTTCCATTTTCAAGGTCATGCACTCCTTCAGGACCTGCTTTCTCCCAGAGTATTTGTCACACATACAACAACTTCCTTGCCTGGAGTGCCTGAGCAAAGCAACAGCAATTACTCACACACAACATCTCACAATAACATGATGAAACATCTCTCCAGGTAAAGTTAAAATGATCAGAAGTAGAAGCTACATTTTGCTGCTCAGGCAAGTGCCGTAGTTGTAACACAACTGAATGTGAAAGTTTAAGGGCTGCTGGAAATTAAGCTTCAAATGCATGGAAAAAGTATATTTGAGAGGTCATGAAATAAAGGTTTGATATACTACTGTCAGTAGGTAAATAGTACAGATGAATTTAAATCATGTTTAGATTAAAGAAGACCGAGCATAAAAAATATTTTCATTTGAGCTTTACAGTACAATTAAGAACAGTTTAAGCTTTCAATTCTAGTGGCTCTCACTCAGGTCTGCGGTTAACCAAATGCTGAAGATATATTCCTATTAACTTCAACTGGGAATGCCATCTCTGTTTAGATGTAGAATTATACCTTCCTCTAAACAGCCCCCTTATCTTACAATCTGCAAATTGCAGGGTCTCCCACAGAAGGAAATCTTTTATTAAGCATTTTATTTTTCTTTGCTGCAGGCAGGCAGACTAAATAAACTCCAGCTTAGACTTTGCACGGTGTCTCTACGTTGGCCATATCCAAGAAACACAGACAATGCTGGTTTGCAAGAATGAAAGAATTTTAATAAAAACAAGCCATTCAAAACCCTTGTCAACTCCTTCTGCTGGATTGTTATAAAGAATTTATTTCATTACTATAAGTGCTGTTGACTTAGTGTTAGTTTCAGCACTTGAATTCTTGGATAGCCTGAATAAAATTATGTTTTCCAAGATAAATATATTATGCAAAGTATGACCTTCATTCTTTCACTGATATGTCTGCTGACTCCAACTGCTTCCTCCTCCAGAAGGGCTTTCTGAGTTCTGATGGAGAGAAGCTTTATTTTGGTTTTACTTGATTAAAGCACTGCAAACAAGGAAGACCATGTGAAAAATAAAAATAGAAAAGCTGTAGCCCATTTCTGTTGAAGTCAGAGATGGTGAAATGTCAGCTCTGATGGAATGGAAGGGGTGAACCACTTCCCTGTATGCGAACGGACATTCATGTCTCAAAATGGCAAAGGTTTTCCTCTCATGGGGAAGTTTGCTGCACAGTAATCAGGCTCCGCTGTGCTAATCCCCTCAAAATGGAGTAGTTATGACCTACCAGGGAGGTGAAAATTTCAAGGGGATTATCCTTTCTGCTGGATTAGTAGAGGGTAAGGGCAAGACGAGGGGGAGCTGCCATTTCTGCATGCAGGGAAACGAAAGAATGTGGCCTTCTGATTCTGCCCTTGGTGGGACCAAAGATAACATTGTGTTGGGCGCTGACTGTGGGGGGGGCGTCGGACTAGATGATCTTTGAAGGTCCCTTCTGACCCAGATGATTCTATGATTCACATCCCTGGAACTACCTATCACAACTGGATTCATTGGATATGCATATTACTAGATGCTACAGGGCCACGCAGATCTGTGATCTGCCCCATGTGATATCATATAAGTCAAGGAAATGACAGCTGTTGTCTTACCACTTCTCCAGGGACAAAACTGTGCCTTATATCAAGGAACATTCTTCAATTTCTCTTAGCAAAAAATACCCTTGCCTGATATAACCACTGCCTATTCTTGGGTAGCTTGCAATTTCTTTCATCACAGCAATCCAATCTTCGTCTGCTTAGTGCTTAGTACTTAGAACTGCTAAGCAATCTGGTGGCAACTTCTGTCATCATACCCAGTCTGTTGCAGGTTCAGACAGACTCCAAGAGCTTCAGTTTCTCCTAATGATCCTAAGGCTCAATGAACCTCTAACTTGATATTACTGTTAAATAAAAGAAGATGGCAAGGAGATGGTAGAGCAGAAGGAAGGAATTAGGAGTGCTTCTTAGTATGCTGTGTTTAAAAGGAAGAACTCAAGTCACAGAATTTCTTAGTGTTTTTGATGGTGAGCAGTGACCACTTTTGATCCTATTTGTTAAGGTTAAGCAGCTGAGACATGTGACTCCACATGACTTGCCCAAATCCATGTGAGGAGGCTCAGGACTGGAACATATCCCATTGGAGCATGACGGAGTCTTTCCTCCTACTTGTCTTCACGTCCCTGATCTTCTGTGACTCACTACTTCCACCTGCCCACTCCATCCCATCAAATGGCTCTTTCTCATCAGTACTTGCTCTTTCAAAACCAGCTTTCCCAGAAAACACAGTCTGTTCTCTAGATTTTCATCTCTCACCATCAGTTAAGCTCAGCTTCTGGAAACTCAGGTTATTAGAGCCATCACATGGTTTAAGGAAGGAATAGTCAAGTTAGCCTACAGAAGCTTCCTTTCTCTGATTTAATTTATAGACAGAAGTTCAAATGTGTGTTGCCTCCTTTAGGTGTTTCCCATGAAGAAGAGAAAGATGAACAGATCTTTTCAGAGGTGATTGTTGCTTAGTCCTAAGTGTTAGCTGCACATGTTTCCTGCACATGTTTCCTGCACATAGTGTTTTCCATCCCATTGTTTCTGAACTTACAGTATATCTGCTAAATGTAAGGGTTGCATTACTCCACTCTAAAATGCAGCTGCCTCTAAGCTGGAAAGTCCACATCCATAACCAAACATCAGTTTAGCACAGGACGGGGATGATTGTATCCAACAAAAGAACTGTGTCCAGTTAAAATTGCAGTAAAAATAAGTGTGGGTAGGCAGAATATGAATCAGAATTTGGCCTGGAAAACAGCTTAGATTTACTTTTATTTAGGAAAAGTGAGACTTCGGATAAGTTGGATAACTGGGAGTGGCCACTGGGATTTTGGTTTATGTCTTACCAAAAGAAAGACCCTCAAATTAATTCTGGCAAACAAATTTAGTACCAGCAGAGAAGAGAAGTTTTTATTGCATCACTTACACCACTTTCTGGAAAACTTAATTTGCACTTAGAGGGTTCCCACCCTAAAATACCACCCATTTGATACTCCTTTGCTTAATTCCTCTGAAATAAGAGCAACAGATGGTGGCTTTGGTAGTTATTTTTTCAAGTAAAATTCTTCAAGGAGTGTGTTCTTCTCATCTTAGTTTTGAAGCCCTTTCATCCCTTTGGACTCCTCACTTTCTTGGTACTGCTCTCTTAGGTTATATGCAAGAATGTTTCAGTGCCTTCATGGCACGCTACTTCTTCACATCAGGATATCAAGAGAGGAAAACATGGTGCAAAAAAGCCACAAAGACAGTCTCCATGTCATAAAACTGAATAGCAACAGATTTGGCTCTGAAAAAGTATGCAAAAATCAGATGAATGTGTAGAGCAACCCATTTCTCCATCCCATGAGCAGTGCTAATGACCTCCCATGGAGGATGATGGTGGTGTAGTTTTTGATGTCTCATGCTCTAGAGTTTGACATATCATTGGTGCCATCCCAAAATGAGTACTGGGGCAGTTATTTCCCATGAATGATGCAGGTCTGGACAGCTTGCTCTTAAAGAAACCGTGCAGTAGGTCACCCATCGTTTTCTGTCAGAATATATTCTATTGCTGAGTAGTGTTGAAATATTTTCTCATCTTTCCATTACACAGTTTAATCCTTCTAATCCTGGCTTTAACCTCCTTGGACCATACTAAGAAATTCCATCCTGAGAGTGTTTTAAACTCCACATATGTCTATTTCTTTGACACATCCAGGGCTCATTTCTGTCTGGGTAATTATTCCTTCCTCTGTGAATCTTGACACATTTTCTGTGCTGAGTGAATTGTGCAGAAGCAGATGTCTCAAGCAGCTAGGCTGTGCCCAAAGTTCTATGCCACTGTGTTCATTCCCAGGAAGGGTTTTTTGGGGGAGTGACATGCAGGGCTGACCAAGATATTCAGAAGTGATCAGCAGTTTTTAGATGCTTCCACTTAATGAATTCCCAGTTCCCTTCAGTTTAAGATGTTAATCTCAAACGCTCACACATGAAAACTTACAGCATTTTCTACAGTCTGGCTTCCCAAAATTACAATATCTAAATCACTAGAAACTTTTGAAAATATTGACTGACACAAGATTGCCACAAGAATCCTTAAAAAACTTTAATCTTAGCAGATCAAGCTTACTTTATAGCACATCTCAGCATGCTGTAAAGGAGCCCTGTGCCTGCTGGAATTATCATTATGTGGATGGGATGTAAAATCAAAGCTGTATCCACTTGTCATTTCAATCTTATGGCACTTAGATTTCCTCAAGAGAGCAACAAACAATGCTGTTATGAACAGTACTTTTCCAACACTGAGTCCTCAGGTATTTTCACACCTTTGCTCCACTAAATACTTTCTAGTTTCCATAGGAATTTGCCCGTCTCCACCAAAAAGAACTGGAGAACAAAAGGTAAAATAAATTTGCTGTTCACACCCATTACACTAAAGTCCTGCAGTTGTTGTATGAAGCATGCCATGAATATATACAAGTAGTCAAGCAGGCTTGTCTCCACTCTAAGAAAGGTGGGGGTGGAGACCATTCTGCATTCAGATTTGAAATAAAACAGATAAGAACAAGTTATGGAGTTTTTATTACTGTTTCTCTCCACACTTTACAGTTTGATCTGTCCTAGCACAATAGCAGAGATGTCTGGATTAGGACTTACATTTAGAGCTCTTAAAGCCACCAAAGAAGATGCTGGAGGGAATCCCAGGTCCACTGGTTAGCTCTGCCAAAGGGACCAAAGGTCATCTGGCAATGACATGAACATCTTGGTATGCGAGCTATATTCATGGGTCTTTGGTTTCATGGTTCCCACTAAGTCTTAAGTGTTCTCGGAGACTCAGTGGAATCAGGGATGGAAAAGACCTATTACACTAGGTCATTTAGTCCATCCGCTGACCCTAGGCACAGCAAGATTTTCCGTACTGTGTAGTCCCAAGGGCTTTGTCCTGTCCACTTTGAAATGACTCAAGTCAAGGGGCTTCCACCCTGCCACCACTCCCACTGGGAGACCATTCCACAGCTCAAGACGTATTCACTTACAAATATTTTCCTGAGAGCACATCCAAATTTTTCTTCACTCCATTTCATCTTGTGACCCTCCTCCTGAAAATTCTTCTACTCCCTCCTCCATCGGTATGAACATCGAACATGTACATGTATGTGTAAACATCTATATATGGTATCATCACATCCCTCAGTACCAGTAACCTTGGGGCAGCCAGAGGGTGCAGAGACACTTGCAGCTTCTAGCAAGAGCTGGCCACGATTATTAAAACCAGTGGCTTCCAGGAAGAAGGGCACTTTGGGACTGGTGTTCATGGGAGTGGTATCCAATGGTCTCCAAAAGAGATCATACAAAAAGGACCACAGTCCTATCCCCCTCTTAGTCCAGCAAAGGCCTATGGCCAGAAAGGATATAAATCCCAGGATGTGGAGGGAACTACATTACAGTTATGACATTGTATATATATAATCTGTAATGTATGTATATAATCTGGATTTAATCTTTAACTATTAAAGATTTAACCTTTAACTATCCTACATGCTTCTAACATGGTTTTAGCAACCTTCATTTCTCTCTGTGCCTCATTTCTTTGTGGTAAAAAGGTGGTAATGATAATTACTTTGACACCTCTTTTCACTAGGCTCTGCAGGAACGGGCTTGCTGCTGTCTGGATACTCTGGGACAAAGAAGCATCTTAGCTCAAACACATATCAATCATCATACTGTTTCCAGTGGGTTGTCAAGAAAGCAATATCTTCCCTTGTGGGGCTGGGAGAGGAAGAGTCTATTGAAAAATGTTATCAGTGGAAATATTCAGAGCCATCAAAGATATGTGTACACCTAATTTCAAAGTATTTCCTTGGGAGCCAAGGAACCAAATTCCTTTGGCATCTTTGAGAGCAATCTTAGCTTCGGTATGCAAAATTGCTCTCCAAGAAAGACTCAAGATACAGAGTGGGGACTTTCAGCCTGGGGCAGGGGAGTGTGGAATAGCCTGATATGGCTGTTTTCTTTTCAAATAAAAGTTGCCTCCTGCAGTTTTCGGATAATGATGCAGAATCCTGGTGTGCTAAGGGACTGCATGGAGCCCTGGCCTGTGTATTTCCTAGCTGTGCATGTGAGTGGGCTGAAACAAAAATATACAAGTGCTCAGGAGGAGTAAACTATAAACAATGCTTAAAAAAACACTCCAAACAGAGCCATCCCCATTCTTTCCCCAGGCCAGGCCGCTGCAGGGAGCTGGATGAGAAGGAACCTGCTGCGACTCAGCCCAGAGAAAGCAGGAGTGACGCTGGTTAGCAGGGAGAAGGAACTTGAGGAATGGGCAAAAACTGTGACTGATGCATCCATCGAAAGAGAATGTCGTTCTCTGGCCAAGTTCACTGCCAGGGCTGACTGCACAGCTTCGAACAAAATATGTCCCTCTTGGAGAAGGGGGATTATTTTTTTAATGGAATTTTTCCCCCTGGATTTTTAACCTAAAGAATTCCCCATACCCGGAGCATCTCTGGCATTGCTCTGGATGCCAGCTGTGTCCTACCTGTGCCGTATTTTACCTTGTGAGTCTGCTGATCTTTTGGAGCCAGGGTTGTACGTGCATTATGCAGGGGCATCCAGGGGTCTGGCATGTGAGGATTGCAACCTGGACACCATATGGACATAGTTTCTGTTCTGATTGCTGCCATGAGGGACCAGATTTGTCTTCCTCTTTGACCAGGATCTTCCTCTCTCTCTCTCCCAGAGCTCCCTTTTCCTCAATAGCTCTGCTCATTTCAGAAATTTTCCCTCCCGTGATGTACTATTCCCTTCCTTGAGCCACTGCTACACCCAAGGGACTTTCCTTTTTATTTGCTGTCCTTGCTCCCTCTGGGATCTGTTTCTCAGCTTTCTTTCCCCATCAACATTGAGCTTATGTGCTGAAGCACCATGTTAGAGGAAAGAGGTGACTGAGCTGGGAAAGTACATCAGGGAGTAGAGTTCGAGATACCGACCCTCATGGTCTCTACCAGAGCACAGAAAGACAGAGAGACAGGTATCAATATGAAAGGATACAATAAAATTTTCCTGACTTCATTCTTTTAGAAAGCCTGTTGCAGAAAAAGAAGAAAAATTGAGGTTACCATTTAAAAATGTCCTCAAAAGACAGGAGCTATCTGGACTGTCTAGAGATACATCTGCACTCCGACCTGCCGTGTTCTTATTTCTAGCTGTGCAATCCTTCAAGATAGCAATAATGTATCTTTGCTATCTAGAAGCATTCCACAGTCATCCATTCTTTCTCCTTGCTAGTTCAGGCCCCTTCCTTGCATTTCTAACTCCAGCCTATGTAGGTGTAAGTATTCCCTGCTAAGGGCCTCTCATATCTTTTTGATGAGATAGTTATTCCATAGGTTAACATTTCTTATTTCCAGGAAGATTTTCTTGATGTTCAGCCTCAGTTTTCAGGCTCCAACTTCAGGCTCGCTCCCAAGTCCTTCCCCTTCATACTTGCTCAATTATTGTACTTGAGTCAGAGGTTACATTTCCAGAATGGTAATTACCAGGAGTGTGATTCTTTTGATTGTTTGAAGGTCTGGCACAACCTTCACTTTTTCCAGGTCTTCTGCTCTCAACCTGCTTCTGCAGGGTGGTAGATAAAATTTGCTCACTTCTAACTATGGTATTCTCAGACTCATATCACCTGGCACTGACCAGTCTGCTTCTTATCCAATTTTCCACATATTTCTCTACTTTTTTTCTACCAATAGCTATTTTTACAGGTTGATTCCCAATTGTTCAAACGTATTTTTCTGTTTGTTTTGTTTTTGTTTGCTTCCTTTCCCTGCTGATGGAAGGTTATAAAAAGGACGTGGTATTTCAGCTGTCCGAGTCACTTGTGCCCTGTCCCTCCTTTTCTACTGATACATTGGTAAAAGCACATTTTTATGTTGCTTATCCATTAATTCAGACTGCTTTTTGGCTGCCCTTATCTTTTCCCTCAAAGCCTCGGCTTCCTCTGTGTGTTTTCATTTGGTTGCTTCTCACTTACACTGCTTCCCGCCTTCTTTATCCTCCCTGACCTACAGTGGTCTGGCGTTGCCTTTTGGTACCATGACAGCTACTTCAGCCTCAGGAAAATCGCCGCCTGTGCCCCCTCAAGAATGGATTTTCCCAGTGTTTCACCACATTAGTCCTTATTACCATATCCCCATCCGGCACTTCACTTGCTAGATTTCCTCTGATGCCAAACAGTTTTCTTTCTGTTGATTATTGCTATATTCTGTGAACCTACTATACTGAAATCTTGCCAGATTGCTTGATATGTCTTGTTCTTTTTTTTTTTTTTTACCATGCCTTTTTTTTATTATACAGTGCCTTGCTTCTCTGTTTTTCTCTCTCTCACCTTCTGTTTTTACAATGCCATGTATCACGTTCTCCTAACTGGATGTCTTCCAAACTATAGAAATTAAACCATAAATGTTCCATTCCCTGATTTTCCATCCTTTTATCCCCAAGGAGACTAGTAGGGAGAGGGGAAGTTTGGTCAGTTTTCTCAAGGTTTCTCTAGAAGTTTTCCGCCAAATACTGATGGCAGTTGTTACGTGATGGTTACTCCTGCCTACTACTGCAGCAGCTAAAACCCAGACACAAAGAGGAAACACCTATCCTTGTAGAAACTCAAAGAAGCAGAAGTTTCTCTCTCTGAAGAGATTAACACTAGACTGCTTTTAAGATAGAATTTGTCAAAGGTGCTAATGGGGTTATATGATGTTGGTTGCAACAGTGCAGCAGGAAAGGAAAAATTGAGCAGGAGAGGAGTTGACAGAAGGAAGCTAAGAGGTCAGACATGGAATAGGAGGGAAGCAAGGAGTGAAGGGAGCACAGTGAGACTTGGTGCAACCTGCTTGAGCTGCTCCTGCCACTGCCTAGCATTGCTCTACCCTCCCCTGAAGTCTCCTTTCTATCCTGTGTTGGGGAGGCTACTACTGCTTCTTCCCAATCCCCAATATATCTGATATCAGTAGACCTTAATCCTGGATTTCTCAGGAGCTATATTGGCCTGTGCCCAAAATTTATGAGGAGTAGTGGCTGTGGGATGGACAAAGGAGTCTATAAACATGGATTTCACAATACCTTTGCATTTCTCAGTGATACCGGTTGAGCAAGGGACTCCTTTTTCCTCTGGCTTCTGGGCTGAATAATGCCATATTCACATCTGGTCTGTTGTGCTTGACAAATGAGGACATCAGAGCATTAATCTCAGAGCAAACACTGTGGTGGCACTGCAGAAGTGGATCTTCTGGGAGTGCCACTTCCTGTGTGGCACAGATAGAACTGATACCAAATCCAAATCAATCAAAAATTTCTGCCTCGTGCCCCACTATGTCAGAGTGTGCTTCCCTATGCAACCTCCTGGACTTCTGCAGTTGCTATGGACCACATAGGTGAAGTTCTCAGGCTGGACAGGGCTTGTAGAGCATTTCTAATCACAACCTAGGCTGTGCATGCATGTGCAAGGCTGGAGGTTTTCCTCGTCTCATGTTTTAATCCAGCAACTGCCACGTGAAATGATCCCAAAGAACTGTCTGTTCTCACCATCATTCCCTGCTTCACTGGAGGCTGTGGTTTGTTCCCCAAGTATGAACATAAGTACGAACAGAGCTGCCTGTGAGAGGAGCAGAGCGTGCATGCAGATGCAATCAGGAATGTTCTCAAAATTACCACGCTGCTCTTTTTGCTTCCTCTCGTGAGCTCTGGAGGAGACTCCAGAGGATTGTTTCTTGTTCATTCATTGAAGTCTAAAGAGGTTATGGCACACATAAAGAGCCCACAACACGCACACATGTATACCCAACACAACACTAACTGGTAATTGAAAACAGGAAAGGTCAACAATTTTTTGCACAGAAATTTTTAGTGTCAAGGTAAACCATTGCACCCAGAAATGTTTATGGCAGTTGGAGTTGCATAAACAAAAGAACCTGTGGTTGTAGCCAAGGCCCTTGGCATGAACTGGAAAGTCTTCACTGTGCAAGCAGAGTAACTAGTGTTTCCACAAGGCCAACTCAGGAGAAACAACCAGGGTTGCACAACCACCCACTGCAGGACTTTACCTCACAGTCACTCTGCTTGCAAACAGCTGTTATTAATTGCTCCCATTGAACTCTGGCCAGCTTCAGCCTTTGTTGCCTTTTTTCCCTTTAAAGTACTTGTATGTGGCTCACTATTAATTTGTTCCTTTTCAAAAATCAAAGGGTTATTTGCAGTGGTAAAGAATTAATTTGGCAATAAATTTATTCCCCATTAGAAATGCCTTTTACCTTTGCTGGGCAGAACAGCATGGCCTGTGAAAGACCAAGGGTCTACAGTCCAAACTAACAATAAGGGATGGAGTGCCATGGTGGCCACGGATTAGGGGTCAGTAGTCCCAAAGCTAATTCCTGTTTCTGCTACTTGACCTGCTTTATGATTTTGGCTCAGTCATTTCTTCTTCCTGTGCCTCAGAGATGTGTTTTTTTAGGGTGTAAATCCTTTGGGATAGCGATTATCTCTTTAGTGTCTGTATTACTCCTGCCAGGAAGGAACCTGACCTGTTGGTGGCTCTGCAGGAAGGCATATGAACTCAAATAATTAAAGAGGAAAAAATCCTGGAAGGCTCTTCAGGGGTTAACTTGTTCATGCACCTGGCCCTGAGGTAGCACTGACCTTTTCTGACCCACCCTGGCAGATTGGTGTGGTTATCTATCTCCTCCTTCCTAAAATCCTCCAGTGAGAGATTTCACAGCTTCACCAGGCAGTAAATTGCATTGCTTCCTCATCTTCTTGTTAGAAAGTGTTTCCTAATGTCCACCATAAGCACTCTTCACAGTAGTCCACATCCATAACCTCCTGACCTGTCGCTAGTAGGGAGAACAATTAATTACCTTCCTCTTGGCCAAAACCCTACAATATTTTAAAGATGACCAAGCGATTTGGTTCCCCATAGTTCAGGGCAGTTGTAAGCATACATAGAAATTGCCTGACAGTGTCATTTAGCTCTCAGAGTAAGGCAAATATAACTTACTTCCCAAGACATAGGCACTGAGGATTACTGTAGATATCCTGGGGCATCTTGTGTGACCCAGCTACCGCTCCAGAAAGACATGGTTGTTCTGCAAGTCTTATCTTTGCTAGCTGTTTGAAGGCATCTCCCAGGCATTGGGGCACTTCCACTGTCTGTAAACACTCATGTGAAGGAAATTGGGTCACAAGGTAATGACCAACACTGGTCATAATGGGAACATTTCCGCAAAAAGCTCCCATCCTATCCCAGTCTCAAGTCTAGAGCTGAGGTCCTGCACAGGACGTGATGGGGAGACCATCTTTCCTCCTTGTGTCTCCTGCAAAATGGGGCCTAATTCTTCACACCTTGAGCCTCTGGGGGCAATGCTGTTATACACAGCCTAGCACAAATTGCTCAGCAAAGATCACAAAAGCAACAGCAGCTGGAAGCCAGCCGTGATTTACAGCCGGAGCCATTCCTAACGTTTGCTGTGTTTTGTGCTGTTACGCAGACCAGAAGATGTGGATTTATGTCTTCTCTGTGAGAACAAGTGCAGTCATAGCATGCCTCCGCTTTCCCGCTGCTCAAATTACTGCTGTAACAAGAATCATTATTTATAAGCAATACATGGTCTTATAGCTCAGTTTTCAACGGATTTATGCCTGCAGGGTGAACTCCTCTGTGGATTCTCTGGTGACGAATAAGGGGCATATTTATACTGCAACCCTTCCTTCGAGGGTACTTTGCCTCCATCTGGCTGCCTATTTGCATAACATATGATAAACATGTAAGTTTTTGAGATCTCTTCCTTCCTTGCAAGTCGGATTGACATTGGTTAATAAATAAGGGAGTTTTTAGGAAATACGCAGAATTTGTGAATAAAGAGAAAGATCCTCTCAGCATGCCTATGAAGACACTGAGCTGGTACGAGCTCTTATTCTTATCCCTTATCTATCCCCTGCACATAGAAGGGTTTACCCCATCATCTACACTTCAATATCAACACAGGGGACAGAGAAATAGCCCTTTCCGACTGCTGACCATGCCTTAATCTTTCTCCTTATCTTCCTCTTCCTGCAGCTCCTTCCCTCATGACACAGGCATGGTGTGGTCAATTCCATCTCCCAAAATAACCTGTGAATCCACCTGATCCCTCATTTAGTTACACTCTTTTTTTTTTAGGTTCCCTATCTGGTCTATCATCTCTGGTTAAAGGCTGGGAGATAAGTTGTCCTAAACTAGAGATGGGGACCAGTGGAAATTTTGCGCTTGGACGACCATGTTTGTGAACGTGGATGACGATGCCTGTGAACTCACATGTGTGTATGTGCACCCCAAATCAACAGAGTCCCAATTTCTTTCTGGAAACTTTCCATTATGAGGTGAAAACTCACTCAGAAAAGTGAGCAGAACAGATCGTGAGAAGCTCCAAATGACTAAAAGCAGTTGGTTCATACGCTGCCTTCAGACATTTGTTTTGACAAAGCAGTGATTTTCATCACAGTGAAAATTTCCACCAACACATTAAACTTTGACAGTTTTTTAAGTTTCCATTGAAAAATTATAGATGCAAAAAGCTGACTTTTTTTTTACCGTTACTGAAAGTTTTAGTTTTCTTCCCCCTAACATTTTACTGTTGCCAAAAATGAGAAAGGTTTGTTTTTCTTTTTTTCACCAAAACCTCTCGAACACTTGAAGTTTTGACGTAAACTAAATATTTTGATGAAAACTAAAATTCTTTGCTTTTAATGACATTCAAGGGATAAAAGACATATCCCAACCAGCTCAATTGCTCTGTAAGAAAGGTTTATCTTATATCATCACTATTCTGACCAAAAGCATATTTCCAGAATGTGTCTACTTAACATGTTTAACATGCCAATAACAACAAAGAGGAATCTCTCTGTAGAAATGAATGATGCTGCTTCCTCTAGGTTGCAAGTCAACAAGTGGCTCTTTTCGATTTGCATTTTAAAAAATACTATTACTTCAATTATGTTCAGAATCCAAAAAGGTTTTGGAGATTTTTCATGGAGATAGTAATAAATAATTTAAAATTACTTCTCAAGGGATATGCCACCTTCTCTGTAAGCTGCTGTCTTTGCATTAAGGTTTGATGGTTTTCCAAAATACATGATAAACAAAGCTATGCAAAAGATGCAGTATCAGTTGTACTATGATAAGGTCACCTGATCTGGCCTTAATCTACAGGGGCAATGGATGAAACATTTATAAATGTATTAATGGGTTAGTAAATAAATAAATGGAACACAGCTAAATAAAGTTAAAAAAAAGTTAAATAGAAGTATTTGGAATTATAGTATTACTTGGCTATCAAGCAGGTACTAAATCTTGAGGAAACTTGCAAATGTAATTCATAATAATAGCCCACTTTGAGAGTATCAGGTTGGAAAGTTAGAATCACTGTATGAAGTGTACTTTTTTCCTCCACAGCTCCTCTCTGTATGGGGAGGAACCCTTAAACACCCACAAAGTTGCTGCCTTTGGACATCTTTCTGCAGCAATCCCTACAGCAGTCTTTATCTATGGGGCTGGTGTGGATGACCACTGGCTTTCATGCTGGGTGGGACAGTCTCATCCTTTTCCTGTGCTGTCCTGTCTGCTATAGACACTTGCTGTCTGAACCTGGACACTGAAATCATCAGCTGCTTAGAGTGGACTTTCTGCAGGCTCTTGCAATGCTGCCCTGATTTCATGTTTCACCAATATGAGAGTCAGAATTTGCAAGAGCATTAGTGATTCCCCCACAGGCTCACAGCCAGTGTCCACAGAAAGAAGCGAAGTACGTCTCCAAACTGACAATGTCATTCATTCACCTGCAAATCACAGTCCTTTGGCTCTTTGGGTAGAAGACAGCTTTCCTGGACCACAGTTAATGCTGAAAGCATCAGCCAAGAGCCATGAGCCAAACAACCAAACTCACCAGCATTGTGCATATTGAATTATTGTTTGCATCTGTGCAAATTGGAAATAAAACAGAGCTTTCCAGCCCGGAGTTTGCAGGATGGGTCAAAATAACAACTGAAACACATCCATCTTTATTTTGGGTGTAGGACTGATGCTTCAATGCAGGACGAAAACAATTATGTGCTTTGCAATGGTATAAACCATTTTGTGTAGCAAAAGTTGGAGAGATAGTTTGAAGCTGGAAGTTTGTAATTTACCCATTCTGTTAAGAGGAGAACTGAGACCTGGAGAGGTGAGGTGTTGAGTCAA
This sequence comes from Limnodromus scolopaceus, assembly GCA_028565335.1. NCBI lineage: Eukaryota > Metazoa > Chordata > Aves > Charadriiformes > Scolopacidae > Limnodromus > Limnodromus scolopaceus. The sequence continues at coordinate 41,277,807 of JAOXNO010000033.1, read as the reverse complement.
GGGCACACTCATGGGCTTATTGGTGGCTAAGGCTGACACAGATCTTGGGTCCTCACTGCTCACTGCACACTGTAATGCAGTTGAGCCTTCCCTCCAGCACAGGGCACAGGGGACTTACTCAGAATTTAAAACAAAATCTGTGTCTTTCTGTTCCTTCTTTCCCCTATTATCCTCCCCCAAATCTCTTGCTCTGAAACAGTCCTCCACTGTTATCATCAAATTTAACCTCTCTGATGAGGATTCAAATCTGTCAAGTATCTCAGGAGTATTTGGAGGCACATAAGAAAGGGAATAGAAATATAAGCATCTGGTGGGCCTGCCGGGGGGGGATCATATTTGGGGAGAGATACTGTCAGGAAGCAAGGGGTGATTTGTGGGGGAACAGTAAGAATAGAAGCCACGTTTTCTTGACATCTATTTCCAGACAGCAGCACCCGTAGGAAGAGTAAATCAAAGGCTGGAAAACAATAACACCTTGTATGTTAGGAATGTGAGCAGTGATGAGGTGAGGGGGGAGAGAAAGCCTTGACCATGTGGTAACGTCTTTTTTGCTGAGTGTTGCTAGATTTTGGACCTATGGGCTACTTCCATCTGTTTGTGAACCAGCCTTTTCTCCTGGATACATTCTTTCCTTACTGTCATCATGCTCTCAGTGCTGGAGCGACCACAGTCCAGCTCGTGTATCGCTATAAATACACACCAGGGAGACGTCCCCGACGCCTCTTCCTTTTAGCATCACCCTAAGATTGGACTGGCAGGCACCATGGTGATGGGAAGAGTCTGAGAAGAAGAGTTTGTGGGGAGGATATAGGACTGACTTCACCAGTCAGTCCAGTCCCGGGGGCTGAATTCATGAAAGCTCTTGAATTTGGGCCAAGCTGTGAAGGTGATGGTCTTTGACAGAAGAGCACCTAATCTCCCCCAACTTTATTTTTCTCATCCATATAACTGGATGCTGTTCATACCCTGCTCCCAAATTGTTAGGCACTGAACGTTAACATGAACTATCTCAAGTAGGAGCTGACAAATGATAAAAAGGAATATTTCCTCCTGCATTTATCTGAGTTGCTTTATTAGTTCAGCTAATTCACTTTGCCCCTATGCTATTCACTTTCGGTGGGAGATCCAGAGTGAAGACCAGAGCCGGATGAATGAAAAATACCATTTGTGCGTGTGAGTGCAAGAGTTTGAAAACTGAACTTTGTTTTTTTCCAGTAAAAATTTCCAGCGAAATGTTTCAGGTTTCTCGTAAAATAACAGCTATGTCACACATCAAAAACTGTTTGAAAAAATAGTCTTTTGAATAAGGAATCTGGTGTTTCAACACATCCAAATTAAAAATTCTTGCTGAAAATAAGGAAAAATATATATACTGAAAGATTTTAAGTTTGGGATAGGGGGTGTTCTTTTTTTTTTTTTTCTCTTCTGAATGTTATAAAGTTTGGCCCAAAAGTGAAAGGAAAAAATTATTCTAGCATTTTCTCTTTGGTCAAAAGGTCATTTTTAAAGCAATTGTAGAGAAATCTCAACATTAAAAAAACATCAAATCAGCTTCAGTGAACATATATTTTAAAATGTAATTCTACTATTAAACTTGAAGGCAGCCCAGTATTAATATTGGCAGTGATCCAAATACCAGGAATTAATCTGAAAACACATTAGTAAATGCTTTTAAATAATGAATATTTGGGGATATATGTTCAGTTATACAAATCTTAAAATATATTTATATTTGTATCTGAATATATGTGCCCTTTGTTAACGGCCAACTGAGAGAGTGGAATTCATGAAATAAACCGTTCATCAGAAATGTGTCCTGAATCCAGCCAAGATGTTAGGCAGATGCTCAACTTTAAGCAGACCAACATCCCTGCTATATGTGGGTGATTCACAGTCTTCTGAGTGAACATAGATTTTCTCAATCCAAAGCTCTTTTGTTTTTCATGCCTGGAACAAACTTGCAACACATGATGCTATCGGCAGGCTCCTAATGACCATCATCAGATTTAGGAGAAAAAAATCCCAATGTCTTTAAAAGAACAGCAGAGAAACAGATCACATCTCACCACTGAGATTCAGGTGCCAGAATATCTAGGACTTGCCCCAAAGATCTATAAGTGGGGATGCCTTTAGGTGCTCCAGTTATTGAACATCTCTGAAAGGTTTTATATCACTTGTTTATGTTATACAAGACCACGTGGCAGTCAGCAGGGCTGAGAGCCCAAGGACTAAACACACATAGACAGCGAATGTGTTCTGAGTTGGTCATTCAAGGGCAGGGGTGGGCTGCTGCCCCTGTTGTGAGTTATGATCTTGCTCCTCAGCCATCAGTAACTGCCAGTTTGTCTACTGCCAGCACCACGGGGGTCTCAGGGCAGGGACCTTATACAGGCACATCCAGTGGCCTCGCCATTCTGCAAGCTGTCTGGATGTAGGCTTTCTGCTGAAGGGAACTCAGATATGCACAGGAGGGCATTTCAAGCAGTTATCATTACAGTCCCACTCTTCTCTTAGGCTCTTTCCCTGGCATATATTGTTGGTTAGTGTCTGAGATAGGATGCTTGGATAGATGGGCATTTGGTATATATCCAGCGTAATCGGACTTAAGCTCTTAAACTCATGTTCTTTTACTAATGAAAGCGTTATCAGAGCCTTATTTTCACTTCACAGTCTCACTATCTTCCCCATGAATTTAGAAATCTCCTTGGATAATTACAGAGCTCTCTTCACAACTGAGTCTTTGGTGAGTCTCCCTGTTAGGGGGACAGCACACAGAGATGTGCTGTCTTGCGAAAATTCGGCAAGATAGTGACTATGCTAGAAAACCTGCAGCTTCAGACTTAAACTGTTCATTTCAGTGATGTTATTCCTAAAGGCAAAAGTCAAACACACACTTCAAGATTTCCAGAATAAGAACTGAAGTGAAAATACTTCTACTATTTGGAAACCACCTAGCATCAGTACGTTCTTATCTATCTCTGAGGTGAAAATCTGACAATGGATGTGGGGGTTTTTGCATGCCTTTTTTTTTTTTTTTTCTCCAGGGCAGGGTTTTGCAGAAGCAGCACACTCTACAAAGTCGGGATATAGGAAGTGATTTGAGCTCAGTCATTGTTTTGAAGAGAAGATTTTTTCCCCTTGCCCACAAGATTTCTGAAATGCTTTAGAGACTGGTGAAGACAGACAGATGTTATCCACCTCTCCAAGTCATCCAGGAGCAATGGGAACACAGTAGTTGTCAAGCAACCTGACCTAACACTGTAGATTTATTTAGAAGGAAAAGCATCATGGAGCTTCATAACCAACTAAAGGAAGAAGGACAATTGTGATTGAGTGGAATTAGGCTCCATGAGCAAAGGGAGCATGTCCTTCTTTAATAGTAATTATTCTCTAAATCCACAACCCTGGATTTAAGCACCTCTAATCCATAAATTTCAAGGAATATCTTTCTAAAATGAAACGAAGGATGTCATCTTTGATTCCTGTCTTTTCTACCTTAAGAGGGTAGAGCAAAATGCCTACCTGGTTTTCACTCAGTTACAGATAGTGCAGAAAGCTACTAAAACTCCTGCTACGGGAAGGGCAGGAAGCCCCTATAGTCCTGTGAAACCTCAGGACATGGGAGGAGGAAACATGTCCCAGCAGCATGCTGTATCACTCCAGTGTATTGAGGACCTCTTGATGTACTCAATATTTCTGAGAAGAGCCTGCTGACCCTAGGCTACTGCTTGCCTGCAGGCCACAGAAATGTGCCACACTGGTATTGTCTGCCTGACCCAGCCTGGAGATCACAGCTGTAGTCCAGCATAAATTCACATCCTCCATCTAAGGCCGTGTTTCATCTTACCATTCTGGCTATAGCACTGGTTCTCAGGGCACAGGCACACAGAAAGCTGTTCATTACAGTGTCTGGGACCCCTCTGCCAGCACGTGAGATGTTTTAGTTCCCACCAGAGTCTACTAGCACCCTGAAACAGGACCTCTGACTTTGCACAAATTGCCTCGATACATGAAACCTTGCTGCACGCATGCCCCAACCTACCACTACCCCTTTCCCTGCTCCCATCTCTGCTCCCCACTCCTACCTCATCCAGAGCTGAGCACAAGGTCTGAAGCCAATTCCCCGTCATCAGGAAAAGCCCTTGACCTGAAGTTGCATTGCTATTTTTCCTGGAGACACCCCAGTCTGGGATGTCTTCTTTGTCCTTTACCCCAGCTGGTTGCCTTTCCTCCCAATCAGAGATACTGGGAATGGATTTGCCTCTCATATATGTCATGGAGATCCCTAGATGCCACCATTTCTAGAAGAACTCGAGATGTTTCCACATAACCCTCCAGCCAGCCAGGCCAGTGCTTTACTTAACTTCCAGGAATGATCATGACCCAGAAGGGTACAGCTGGTAGGAGAGAAAACAATATCCTAGTAGACAATGCATGATGGTTTATTGCTTTGGACAGAGATCAGTAACATTTTCAACCTGCTTTGCCCCTTTTAACTCTGTGCTTAATTTATTCTGTATTATTTATAGGCAGGTAGGTTTGCACATTCATAAAACGTTCAGTTTCCTGTTATGTCTAGAGAACTGGTAGGAGGTATGGCAAATATATTTGTAGCAACTCAAATCCCCTGTGTGGTTTCCATTGAGTAAAATATTCATCACTTCCTGTTCCAAATTCAGTGAAGCACTGCCAAAGTTTTAACAAGAGGCTCCCACAGAAATGTCTCCCTCTTCTCTCTTTTTACCTCTGCATGTATCTTTCTTTCCTTCCTTCCATCCGTTCATCCATCTGTCCATCCATTCATCCATCCATTTCTGAAAAGGTCAGTCAGCACTTTTTCCACTAAAGCCAGGTAAGTCTTGTTACTTGAGAGAGGTCCAGACCATGTTTATGCACTTGCAGGTGGAGGAAAGGGAAAGGGAGTCATGTCCACCTGCTCTCTTCATCTTAAGATTCAAGAACTTCACTTTCATCTGCCTCCTTACGCACTTGTTGAAACTCCAGAGGAACGTTGCTGGGACATGTTCAAGAGACGTGACATTTGCTTGGAGGTATATTCAGGCCCAAAAGGTCCAGGAGCGGGGAGTCATCTCATATAGTGGATTGGTCATCAAGAAGGTCATCACTGGAGCAATCAGGAACAGATCCTGGTTTTCCCAAGATTTCACAGTGCCTAACCTGTTGGGCTGCATGGCCTCCTGTGACACTCTCTGTAATTGAATCTTATTTGAGCTATTTTCTCTGCTCAGTGTGGGAAAATTCCGTACCATAATGAGGTTTAATAATAGAAAGTTCTTATTTTATTTGAGAGTTTGCCGAAGAGCAACAGAACCATTTCCGATCCTCTTCTCTGAGAATATGATTCCCTCAATCATGTATTATTATTCTGGGAGAGGGAGGCAGTGGGGGAACAGGAGGGGGGCATGGGCCTTCTGAAATGAATGGCTGGGCTTCTGAAATAAATGATTGTCGCCTCCTTGTTCATATGCATGAATCAGAGGCGCCTGTCCAGATGCGAATGGGAGCCAGCACACCCCGCGTGCCATCCCTTGCAGAGCTTCGAGCTGCTTAAATTTAATTTAGTTTCCTTTTCCTTGCACAGTTGAACTAAGAAGCCGCAAAAGAAGCAGAGAGGAAATCGAATCTGGAAAATATGCATTCATCTTGAAAGGGATCAGAAATGTGTTGACAATACAATGAAATATGTATGTGAAAAAGCAACACTGATAGACCTCCTCAGATTCTTCTGCTTGGTAGTCCCAGTTTAGTTCAGATTGTCTGGCAACCTTTTCGAAGGTTGTAATACTTCCTCCGTGAATATGTTTATAGGGTATGGTTCAGGTGCCAATTCCCTGCATGGTGAGATTTCCTTCTTTTTCGTCTTGATTTCAAACAGAATTGTGGTGCTCTGTTTAAAAAACCAATCTTATGGAACTAGATACTTAAGGTTGAGAAAACGGTTGAACCTCTTTAAGATTTGACTAATGCAAAGCGCAATGGACAGATGGAACATTACATAAATATTGTGAAGGCATGAATGACTTAGTGATTAGCTGGATAGAAGTATACATATTGAGGAGAGATGGATGCTCTGACTGGAAGAATAGCTGGCTAGAACTAAAGGGGGAAGGAGAGCTCTATAAATCTGTCTGTGTAGAAAGCTGCAGGCAGATGAAATGTCTGCTAAGGAAGTGCTATGTCTTGGAATCAATAAAGCAATAATAACAGAAAAGCTTGCTCCAGTGTGTTTTCTGTCCCCACAGTCAGGTGGCTCCTCACAAAATACTTTCTGTGTCAACTTCAGCTTTATCCATATATTTTTTATCTACTCACTGTCCTCATGAATAAAATGAGGTAAAGAAAATGTATTTGCATAAAACCTTGAGCTTGCAACAGTCTCTATAAATGCTGTCTAGTCTGGCAGGTACTCTCCATCACTCTTGTTTTTATTATTAGTTAGTTTTTCTGCAAATGCTGTTCCACGGAACTTGTTCAGATATAGAAATAGTTACTTTTGTTCTTAGACGGGTTTGAAGACGTCCCCTTTATCACTTTCAGGGTTGAAGAAAGAATGAGGATTACCTTAGGTATCTTTAGGCAGAGGATAAGCAAGGGAATTTAACTCTGTAAAATTCTTCATGGAGCTGGAATAATGCATGACTTGAACATTTGGCTTTCAAGCTTCAGTTTAAAGACCTGTGGTGATTCATGGACTTTTCCTACTTGATCTGTACTAAGAAAAAACGACTAAGAAAAGCCAATTCAGCCACATGATGCCTCCAGAAGGTCTATCGGAGTGATGCTGTGTTTTCTACATGCTCAACTGGTTTACATTTCTGAAGTGTTCACAGAAATCTGAAATGGAAAGAGGTTGAAAAACATGGACCTAGAGCAGACATATAAGCCTGCATCTACAGTGGAAGTTAAGGTTAGGGTCAACCCCTTCCAGCCCAGACTGTTTACATCACCAGTCTTCATGCCAGGCCAATGTCCACTCCCCAGCTCAGATGCAGGGAACCTGTGTAGTAGGTGAGCTCCTCTTTTTCTCTGCTTCATCACAAAAAAGATAAACAAAGAGCTTTCTTCTGAACGTGGTAGCCAGGAGCTGAAACTCTACTGCCTTAGGACTCCTGCTAGGAGGAGACAACTGAACAACTTTAGAGAAGCCAGTCTTACAAACTCACAGAATCAGAGTAGTTGACTTCAGAGGGACCTCTGGAGGTCATCTTGTTCAGTCCTCCTACTCAGGTGGGCCTAGGTTATGTTGCTCATTGCATATGGCTTTTGAATGTCTCCAGGTACAAGGATTCCAAAAACTCTCTAGGCAACCTCTTCCAACATATGATCACCCTCAGTGCACTCTTTTTCCCCCTTGTGTTCAGATGGAATTTTATGTACTTTAACCTGCTTCCTTTGCCTCTTGTCTTGCCACTGAGCACCACTGAGAAGAGTCGTGCTCCCTCTTCTTCATTTTCTGACTTGCTGACAATGCCCTTCCTACTGCAGCCCAGGATACCATCAGCTTTCTTTGTTGCAAGAGCACACTGCTGGCTCATGGTCAGCTGGCTGGCCACCAGGACCCTCAAGTCTTTTTCAGCAAAGTAGCTGTCCAGCCAGTCGGCCACCAGCCTGTGGGGGTGCATGGGGCTGTTTCTCCCCAAGGACAGACTCTACACTTCCCTGTGATGAACTTGATGTTCATCACACTGAAGTTCCTGTTGGTCCAATTCTCTAGACTGTCTAGGTTCCTCTGAATGGCAAAGCAACTATCTGGTTCAGCAACCACTCATCCTAGCTTTGTATCATCTGCGAATTTGCTGAGTAGGCACTCTTTATATGTTTGGAACTGGTTTCTGGGAGGACTTGCTCCATCACCTTCCTTGAGTCAATGTGAAGCTTACAAGCATGTTGTTCCCCAAGCCCTCTTTCTTGCCCTTCTTGAGGAGTGATATCTGTTTCCTTCTGTTCCTCAGGAATCTCTCCTAGTTTCCATGATCTTTTGAAGATAATCAAGAGTGGTCTTGCACTGCCACCCGCCAGCTCCCTCAGCAGTCATGGGTGCAGCTTTTCAGGTCCCACAGTCTTGTGTCTGTCTAGTTTAAGCATCCCCTAACCTGATCCTCCTCCACTGAAGGTAGGTCTCCTTTGCTCCAGGTTTCCCCTCTGCTGAAGTGCCTTTAGAAGCCCATCCTGTTGTCCTTCATGTCCCTCACTGGATTCCATTCCAGGTGGGCTTTGGCTTTTCTAACCCACCCCTGCATGCTTAGGAAGCATCTCTATATTTCTCTTGGATCACCTGTCCCTGCTTCTACTTCTTGCATACTCCTTTTTTTTTATATATATTTGAGTTTTGTGAGGAGCTCCTTGTTGACCTATGCAGGCTTTTTGCCTCTCTTGGAGTAAGCCCCCTTCAGCTGTGTTTTGTTATTATGAGGTCCCTTTTGCTCACATCACCCTTTGCTTGCCAAACTAGTCCACCACTTCCTCACTTGATTGCGTTGTCATTGCCCTCCATCATTATTCCTAGTTTAAAGCTCTCCTCACCAGGTTGGCCATCCTTTCAGCTAAGATGTTTTTGCTTCACTTGGTCAGGTTTATCCCATCACTCCCTAGCAATTCTTGATCCTCAAAGAGGGTCCTATGTTTATAAAAGCCTAATCCCTGTTGTCAACACCAGCTGCAGAACCGGTTGTTGACCTGCAGAATTCTTTTACTCCTTAAGCCCCTTCTCCTTCACCAACAGAATTGAGGAGATACCATCTGCCCCCCATGCCCTTGACCATCACCCACACAGCCGGGTAGTCAAACCTGATATGGTCCAGGTCTTCATGACCATATTGTTATTGGTTACATGGAAAAGTAGCAGGGAATAATAGTCCAAGAGCCAGACAAACCACAGCAGTCTTTCTGCAAAGTCCCAGATCCAAGCGTTGGCAAGTAGATAACCTCCCTTTACAACAGGTAAGGTGGGCAGGTGCCTCCATCCCCTGAATCAGTGAGTCCCACCACTGTCATTTCCTCCAATGTTCCTGTGTGGCTTAGGCTACCAACTCAGATGCTGTTTTGGGCAGAACTCCCAGACCCTTGTCTACTACCAGGACACTGAACCTATTTTCTAGTTGCACATCTACAAGCAGAGAAGGGAGAACAATGTTTACTACTGGACTGGGATGCATTTATGTTATCCTCTTCCTTTGATCTCTCCAGATCTCAGCTACAGGTAGAAGGAATTGCAATGCAAAGAAGGGGAAGCACTTGACAATATCTGTGCTGCAGGAGGAATGGGTAAAAATGTGCTTTCTGTTGGTGTTCGGCTGGCTGCAGTGTGCACCCGATGGTTCACAGCATAGGCAAGTCACTTGGAGACAAGACCTGGGCTAGTACTTGTCTGACAAAAAAAACCCCACAGCCCTTTGACAGCTGATACATTGTGATCTTACTCTTTCCTTGTGTTTTCCAACATCCCATGCTTTCTCAGCGAAACCTCAGCACCCCACTTTTAACTCTTTCCCTACTGCTTAAGAAAGGGCCTTGGGATGGTTTGTAAGGGAATCCTTGGTGCAGGTTATTTTTCCTTCTCTCCTTCCAGTTTCAGTGACATTGGAAGAAACAGACGTTGTCAGTCTGTTAATTAGTGGCTCCGTGACTGGTGACAACACAACAATTTTGGGTTTTGTGAGAATAGGATGGCCTACATGGCACCAGGCCTGCTGGTGTCAGATGAAGTCCATCTTTCTCAACAGGGGAAGAAGGTCTTTGCTCACAAGCTAGCGGGGCTCACTGACAGAACTTTAAACTAGACTTGATGGGGGGTGTGAGGTATTATCAGGCTTGCCCATGACAAGCCAAGGGATGACACACCAAGGTTAGAGGAATGGGGAGATAGTAAGAGCCCTCACCCTGTTGCTCTGATATGTGGTGTGTACACTGCAGCACACTCAAAGTCTTATGGAGATGAGCCAGGGGCTCCTGAGGCAATAGAGGCCAATGGAAAACACAGGTAAAACACCTCAAAGGAAGGCCACCTGGAAAGCAGTACAAAGGAACTGCAGTCACTCTGGGACACACTCAAAAGCAAAAATGAGGCCTACAGAGAGTGGAAGCAAGGGCAGGTAGCCTGGGAAGAACATAGAGAAGCTGTCTGAGCCGCCAGGGATCAGGTTAGGTAAGCTAAAGACCAGAGAGAATTAAAACTGGCCGGCGACATCAAGGGATACAAGAAAAGTTACTATGAGTATGCCAGTGATAAAAGAAAGGAAATAGGAGAATTGGTTACCCAGGATATGAAGAAGGCTGAGGTATTCAATGACATTTTGGCCTCAGTCTTTACCTTCAAGAGCTCTAACCAGACCACCCAAGTTGCAGAAGGCAAAGGCAGGGACTATGAGAATGAAAAACAAGTGAAGATCAAGTACAAGGCCATCTAAGGAACCTGAAAGTGCTCAAGTCCATGCGAGCCGACGAAATCCATCTGCAGGTCCTGAGGGAACTTGTGGACGAAGTTGTTAAACATGCGTCATGGCAATCCCAAGCACAAATACAGGTTGGGCAGAGAACAGATTGAGAGCAGCCCTGAGGAGAAGGACTTGTGAGTGTTGGTTGATGAGAAGCTCAACACAAGCTGGCAATGTAATCTTGCAGGCCACAAAGCCAACCAGATCCTGGGCTGCATCAAAAGAATTGTGGGCAACAGGCCAAGAGAGGTGATTCCTCTCCTCTCCTCTGCTCTGGTGAGACCCCACTTGGAGGACTTGTGTCCAGCTTTTGAGTCCCCAGCACAAGAAGGTTGTGGACTTGCTGGTGCAGGTCCACAGGAGGGGCACAAAGATGGTCAGAGGGCTAGAGCACCTCTCCTATGAAGACAGGCTGAGAGAGTTGGGGTTATTCTTTCTGGAGAACAGGAGGCTCTGGGGACACCTTATAGTGGCCTTCCAGTGTCTGAAAGGCACCTAAAAGAAAGCTGGAGAGGGACTTTTTCACAGGCATGTAGTGATAGGATGAGGGGTAATGGCTTCAAAGTGGAAGAGGCGAGATTTATATTAGATACTAGGAAGAAATTCTTTACTGTGAGGGTGGTGAGACACTGGAACAGGTTTCCCAGAGAAGTTGTGGATGCCCCCATCCCTGGAAGTGTTCAAGTCTAGGCTGGATGGAGTTTTGAGCAATCTGGTCTAGTGGGAGGTATCCGTGCCCATGGCAGCAGGGATGGAACTAGATGACCTTTAAGGTCCCTTCCAGCCTAAACCATTTTGTGATTCTATACCCTTCAGTCCCTAGGACAGAACTCAGACATTTCCCTGGAACTGACACCCCAATTTCAGAGCTGTACATTCTCCCAGGAGCTGCTGGAAGTGACTCAGTGCTATTCCCCTTCCACACCTGCGCTTGCCATGCGCCAGGAGCAGTCACAGAGTGGTGATGGCCCTTTCACAGCATGGGCAGGTTGGTCTGTGCTTTACAGCTGTCCTGAGGCCATTTGTGAGAAGGAAATGTCATCTTCTTCAGCAGCTATTGAATCCAAGTAGAGCTAAACCAGCACTGACCCATTTGTCCAGGCTGTCTGGTATCACTCCAGAGAGCAGTGAGAAGCTGAATTTATCATGACCACTGTGATAGGATGTCACAAGTGTTGTTTCCTATCCCAAAAGTGCAGTAAAAAGAGATGAGGAGAGCCTATTAGATGTTTCAGAGAAGAATGTCCACATGAAACAGTCCTGTCAGTGTCTCTAAACTCAAGGAATCCATCCTGAGGGTTATCTTGTTATCTCTGACTTTTCCCCTCTGGCAGTTTTCATGGGAAAAGGCCTAGTTGCATTCCCAGCTTGGTTTCCTATTACCTTGCACTCTGTGCAGTCATTTATACTTGTGCATTCAGCACTTTGCACAACGGCCCAACTTTTTGTGTTGTAAAGAGTTAACTCCAAAGCCCTGTCTGGATGCCAAAAGCATTATACCTTCCCAGGCAAAGTACCCGGAGTAGCTGTAGGCTCTGTGGCAGCCTTGGGCTGGATTCCTAAGGTTGCCTTCTTTCTTGAGACCCCAGCTCTGCCAGGAGAGATGGGATGGAGAGTCTAAATATAATGCAGCTTCTCCAAAGCCACGGACTTAGTGGCAAAGAGCTGGTTTAGTTCTGATTTCATCCAAGCTAGTAAATCTTTCCCTGGGCTGTTTCTAATTTCAAGCCCTCTAGGGAAGCAACAAGGTCTCCAGAATTCTTGTTGTAATCTACGGTTGTGGGTACTTGCTCCATTGCAATGACTGTAGTGCCATATCCCCTTCCTTGCAGTTTCCCTCGTGCTCTCCTCCCACTATTTTGGATGTTAATGAAATGAGGCACTGTAAAAATAAAGAAAAGTCCTGACCTTAGATCTTATTATAGTGGAGCTAGGCCTTTTTTTTCTTTCTTTTTTTTTTTTCACTTTTGTTTTTTTTAGGCACATTGCACATATATATTTTTTCCAAATCCAATTATAATTAAGTGACTATTGTGTGCGTGTCATTGCTGCCCTCTACTGCAGGGAATCAGAAGTCATCAGCTGCACATCATGAACTTGGGGGTGCGTGCAGGATTCTTCCCTCCACTGGTCCAGGACTTCTCATCTTCGCTTTGAAGGTCTTTAGAACGTTAAGCATCTCAGTAAGATTTGCGTTAGGCTAAGTGTAATGAGAACCCTGGGCAAATAGGACTGGCAGAGATTGTCTATTCCAGGGCTTTTCCATCTTGTTTCACCTTGTGGATCCCTGAAGGTGTTCCAGTGGAAGTGTGACTCCCTGCAGGAGTTTTGCACATGAATATCTCTGTGTAGCACAGACAAAGCTGTTTCAGACTGAAGTTTGCTTTACAGCCATCTTAGAAATAAACCACCAACCCCCAGTGTCCATGGCCCACAGGTTGAAATCCAGAGATCTACAAACCTCCAGTCTCAACTCACCTTAAAGCACCCCTGCGAGATCTTTCTAGAAACTATTACTAGAAATGGTTGTGTTTTCCTGCTGTCTCAACAAAAACGTGAAAGAAAGCCTTTTGTTAGAGCTCATGAACTGGCATAATCAATCCTATTGGAGACTTATAGTACAAGATAACTCACACGTTTCATTACTTGGGCCTGTTAAAATATCTTGGTGCCCTCACAAAGACGCTGTATTCCAGCTTTGCCTGAAATCTTTTAGGTCATCTTGAAACAAAAGATTATTTACAGAGCTTTTTGTATCACTGTTATGAACAGTCAGAAGCAGATCAGCATCCTTTTTTACAATGAACTGTGCTATCCTGCTGCAAGAATAAGAGGGGCATGACGTCCCCAGATTAGGTAATAAGAGCAGATCAGAAAATGACACATGCTCCTAACAGGAAGAAATCCAGAAGTAAAAGTAAACCATAATCAGAGTAACCCAAACAAAGGAAAATTCACTTGGGCAACAAGCTCCAGTGTGTGAGCTGTAAAGCTTCCACTTGTTGGAGGCATCTGGAGGGTAGTAGAGGAAAGGGCTCAGAGGAGTTACTTTATACATGTCTTTAATTGTTTGAAGGAGTCTTTCAATTAAACTCCAGAACTGGAGAGGAGCCATTAGCCAAATGGCAGACAAGGAAAAGTTTTGATTTTTCGCAAACAGATAAGCTCCTTGGAGATGCTACCTAAAACAGTTTTAGTTACTGGACACAGATGTGTATTCAGTCTCTGGAGAATGCAGCTTTATCCTTGACTATGTCACTTGCTACAGATGCTTGGTGCCTCAGTTTCCTTCTCTCTGAAGGACAGAGAGTTTGAGCCCCGGGGAAATAAAGCCCAGTCCCAATGATGCCTGGGCCTCATTTGAGAGCTGCAGTTTGGTGAGTGCTCTTTTGCAGGGTCTGATTACATTCTGGGGGCAAAAAGAGGTCATTCAGCATGACAATGTTTGTCATATTGAATGGCTAAGTACTATTCAGTTCAAAGGAATTTCCTAAGTAACAATGCAGATGTTTATATGAATGAACTTTTCAGAATGTTTATCTAATAGTAACAAGAGCTTATTCGCAGTCAGAGCCTTTTACGCATGTTGTCTTAACTCTACGGACGCTCCTGTGAGCTCAGACGCCAGGCGTGATCAGCTGCACTTTGCAGTGAGGAAGGGTGAAGCGGGAAAAGATTTCTCTAAATTCAGGGTCATCATTTAAACCTGGCACACATCCTCTCATGCTTTTCCTACTGATTGCCTGGAGCTCTTCAGCTGTGTGTGGGGTCAGTATGGGAGGGGACGCAGCACAAAATCCCTTTATCAAGGTAAATTTACAGGCAGCACATGCTGTCTCACAAATCTTTGTCTTTCTGTCTCTGACAGGTTTTGCTGGGACATTGTTACTGCCCTCTGAAAACACTGGAGATTTTTTTATTACTGTTATTTCATGCCTTAATTGATCTCTTTCACTTTTGTACCAAATAAAAAAAAAACCAAAACCATGGGCTCCTACAGAAAAATCAGGACTCCAAGTAACATATTTTTCAGCATAAGAGTAGGGGGTGGAGAGAGAAAGCAGAGAACAATACTAGATTTTTAGTCACTTTTAGAGGAAATCCCCATATTTTCAAAGTGGACAAATGGAATATTTTTTCCCACAGGCAGTCAGTTAATTAAAAAAACTCTTAATTAATAAAAAGGCTCTGTTTGGCTTTAGCAGCATGTTCCTTTTATGCCTCTAAGTGTAACTTGCATGTCAAATGGATGACAAAGTTACGGCAATAAACCAAGACATAGAGATCCCGAGATAGAAGTTTAAGGGCAGGCAGCCTCTCCTCAATCACTGAGACGATCCCTTGCTCTGCAAACATTCACTGCCTCTGGGAGCCCTTTGTGTGCTGCTGTTTTACCTGCTGAGGCTCATTGCCATCCTTCCTCTCTTCACTGAAGCCGTTTCAGGCTCTCACTGCTCTGGCAGGCAGGGATCTGATGCTCCCTTTCAACCCACATTAACTCATGCTGTGAAACTCCCATCTCTTCTCATGAACAACATCTCCTTCAGCTTAAACAAGTCTTCTCCTTCCTTGCTATTTACCCCTTAATTTATTTATAAACAAAAATTTGGTCCTCATCAGCTTCTGTTTTGCTAGGCTGAAACATAAACCCTTTTTCTCCAGATGTAGTAATACCAGTGAGCCATGTTCCAGCACCCTGTAATATCCCTCTTTTTGGGTGACTCCATTTGGATTCACGGAATCACGGAATCACAGAATTGTCAGAGTTGGAAGGGACCTCTAGAGATCCCTCTAGAGATCTAGAGACCAACTCCCCTGCTAAAGCAGGAACACCTAGAGCACATCACTCAGGACTGCATCCAGTCAGGTCTTGAAGATCTCCAGAGAAGGGGACTCCATGACCTCCCTGGGCAGCCTGTTCCAGGGCTCTGTCACCCTCACCG
>JAOXNO010000033.1:41247967-41262310 GCA_028565335.1 Limnodromus scolopaceus | reverse complement strand
CTCTTTCCTATGCAGCCCAGGATTCCATTGGCCCTCTTGGCAACAAGGGCACATTGCTGGCACATGGAAAGTGTGTTATCTACCAGGACTCCTAGATCCTTCTCCTCAGTAGTACAGGAATTCCATCACTTTGGATGTGGCTCACCAGACCTCTGCACCACAGAACCATGATCACCTTGCCAGAGGGTTTTCACCTCTATCTTGTGCAGCTGCATTAATATTTCCCTCTGTCTGCTGCAGATATCTCATCTGGAAACAGCCTAGGATCACCATTATATTTTTAACAGCACTGATGTTTGTTCTCAAAGGGAACAAAGTATTGTTGTTTTCAAAGGTGTTTTATTCTCCAAATGTTGTTTTCAAGGGTAAACCCCTTCTTGTCCAGATGAGGTGAACCGTTTTCTTCACCTTGTAACCTAAAGAAAAACCCTTGTCCTCAAGCTAGATCAAGAAAAGCCTGGCAGCTTCAAAGGAGGCCTTGAAACAGAGAGGCTGCACCTTTTCTCGTAATAAAATAGTCAACAGAGCGTTCACAAGCCGTGAAGACAAGGAAGACGTGGTGGATTGCATCAGTATGGTTGTACTTACTTTCAATTCATTTATCTTAACAACAGGCCCATCCAAGCCCCATCCAAACTGCCTTCTAGAGCTTATTTGAACAAACTTGTGACCCACTGTCAGGCATTGCTATATATGCATCAAAAACTACTTCAGGAATGCACAAACAATTGAAGAACCTCACTGTTTGCAGTTCAGTGCCCAGGCCTGTGGGCTCCACTTACTTCAGTGGCAGTTAGAAAATAGGACATTTGGTCAGCATCTTCCATCACAGCATGTCTTTCATTTTTGCAGTTGAAGGATGAGTAGGAACAGATCTTTGTGTTGAAACATTATGGTTGCTTTTTCCATTCCCAACTGCAAGTCTGTGAGACACCATGCCCACAATGTTCATGTCAGATTTGTCTTGAGCTCAGGCTGGCCTCTTCTACAGGCATGATGAAAAAACTGTGTTTTTAGAAGAAAAAAAAAAAAAAGCTCTAGGGCTACACAGAAAAAAGAGGGATGGTTTATTTGGGTCTCACCACTCCTCATCACTCACCACTTCAATAGCACCACTACTATGTGATGCTGATTTGGAAAAGGAATGAGATAACAATGGCAACTAGGAGCTTCCGTGGCAATATCCACAACATGGAAAAGTGGGAAAGAAGGGGTTTGAGGTCTTGCAACAATCAAAATCCCTCGAACAAGAGGTGTACAGCATACTTTTCTACTTCAGCTCTACAAAGATACAGAGATGAAACAACAAAGTCGCATTTCTGTCTTCCTGAGTGTATGAATCCATTTCAGGACACCTGAAATATCCCAATTTCTTATTTTGCAATTCATGATTTTCCAGTATTGTGACAATGTTGCTAAATTGAGACTTATATGCAATGTGTTTATAAAAAATAGCATTCAAAAGGGATAAGGATTGTATCTGGTCAGCAAAGCTGGAAATAACTAGGAAAATCAAATGTTCCCTGCACAGTTCTGTTGTTCAAAGAAAATGCTGACAGCACTGGCCTGTTGTTTCAGGAAAAAAATCATACAGACCCCAGTTTTCTGGGAAAAAAATAATCATTTGCCCTAAGAAAGTTGAATCAGAAGTTAGTGACTGTTATCCCAGCACATATACTTTTCCCTTCTGAAGGAGCATTTCCCAACCATAGAAGGAATACCGCAAACGTGTCCAGAACAATTACTTTGAAGATATAGTATTTTAGCTAGGCAAGCATGTGTGAAGCATCACCACTGAGTCTGTGTGTAATTTTCCAGCCCACTCCCTGTGGTTCCTCTTTATGTTGGGTCATCAGGCTGTTCCTTCCCTGCAGCAGGCACAGTCTTTTCTGGCTATAAGTCTGCAAAGCAGCTAAACCACTTTTGTTACTCTATCAATAGCAGGGATAATAACTGCGTGAAGATAGAAGAAGGCAGGACTTCTGGTTTTGCTCAAATGACCTCTCAGGCTATTGTGGTCCTCAGGGAGAGGAAGGACAAAGGCATCTCTACATAGTTGAGAGATTTCTACTTTTGCAACAGGAGCTAGGATGAAATCTGCATGTGGCATATGTCGCACAAGAACACCAATAAGCTCCCTGGAACAAAAGTAAATCTGCAGCACAATATGGATGTAGCAGCTAGGCTTGCTGCTGTCTTGGGAACTTAGGTGCACTGCTTCTCTGTTCTGTGTAGATATGACCAAAAATGGTCCAAAGCAGACTGTGGAAGGCTGGTTCCATCATGTCTAGTTTCAACAAAGTAAAAATGTTATTAGGCAAAAGGGTTCAGCATGGCACTTATTCAGAGCCCTTTAGGCAAGATCTCAGGTTCCAAAACTCACAATCCATAATGGCTGGCTCAAGACAAATGGAAAGCGAAGTGTTCTCCAGAGATGTGGTGACTCTGTGTCTGATCCTAGAAGACTGCAGTAATACCAGAGCATGTGAAAATGGAGAGGGTGGAGGAAGAAACACCAGCAGAATAAATGTCTACTCAGTGTTTTCATAACTCAAAAGGGGTTTCTTCAGGATTCAGCCTGCATTTTAGGTCCAGCAAATGGAGCTATTCCCTCCCTCCTTCACCTCTCTAGTTCAGTTCATAAACGTGATTTGTCTTGTGTCATTTGGGGATATCAGAGAGCTCTCTTTTCATGGTTATTTTTCTTTCTATAATGTCTCACATTTTCTGCTGTGCTTGGCAGTTTCCAGGAGCTGGATGAATATTCAGAGAAGACTACAGTGACTCCGTTTAAATTGGTATGATAAGAAGAAATGCCAGACAAACAGGGTGAGTTTCTCACTTTAAGACTTTGCAATCCATAATGAATAGAAACTGAAAAAGACTTCTCCATATGATGCACTCCATGAGAGCATTTTAGTCTTTCCCTTTACATTTTCCCTAAGTGTTTATTCTAGACTTTGCTTGACAATAAATTACTGGGCACGCAATTTGCTCTAATGTGGTACAACTATGTGCGCACCTAAGTAGCAAGACACGTGAGGGTGTGATTTCCTTAAACACACCCCACCTGGCTGCTACTGGAGAGATTCACTAGAATTGCAAGCCTTAAGCAACGAGTTGTGGTACTACTGAAATTGGTTGATGTCATTTTGTTTTGATAAGTAACTTTGCTCCCTAGAATCACTTGGGCTGAAGTTGTCATCTCAGCATGCATGAAGTGCATGTAGAAATGGAATAGTCCAAGAGTTAGTTCTGCAGGAAAAGGATGAAGCAAAGCATGCCTTTACTAGGGGGAGCCCTCAAAGTTACACTTGCTAGCAGTTTGCCAGGATAAGAGCATGAGATGATTAATGTAAATGTAGATTACTGTTAAATCTGCAAGAGCTTTGGGCAGTTGCTGCACTGAAACCAGAAGTGAAGTTTGATTCTGAAATAATGCTCCCTTTGTATAGCTGCGATCTATGAGAGTTTTTGCACCTTTAAGTAACAATGTGAAGGTGTTCCTTGGACTATCAGGCAGAATTTCTATCAAGCCATAAGAAACCTGCATGGCTTGCTGAGGCAGACTGATTCAGTAGTGTCTTTTGATCTTTATCAGAACTTTTACAGCCAGTTTGTCCTTAAAAGCATACTATAAACTCTTGCTCAATGCCAGGACAATGCTGAAGGTTTTGTCCTTCCTGTTGCATCAGAGATGGGTCTATCATAGCAAGAAGACTGAAAACACCACAGCTGAGCTGTGTGCTGTGGGGACTCACCAGTTTCCTCATCGAGCTGGTCCAAGAGTCTTGGGACTATATACCCTGATGCTGGTTTCTAAGACTCAAATTGATTCCTCCCTACTTCTGAAATCCTACTAGAAGTGCTTACATTGGTCACCTACTCCAAATTAGTTCTCTGTGGGGAAAGAAAAACATGTAATTTACACCCTCCTTAACGGTGGTGAGCACCAAAGTGGGATTTACACCACCATATATCCGAGTCTGTCTTTAGAGTCACTCAGTCCCTCTCCACTAATCACATGAAGAATCTAGCCAATCATCCTGCCTAGTCATCTCACTTTTCGATAGCTCAAAAGAGTTCTTGCAAATCTCATCTTTGGCTCTTAACTTAGGCAGTTCATCTAGGTGGAAAAATATGGACTTTCAGTGACTTCTGTGAGACCGCACACAGAGTTTACAGACAAGGCATTGAGGGCAGCTCTCCCAAAATTCAGACTGCACACTAATCTCTGACTTCCAAAGCTTCTAAAAACTCAGCATTCATGTTTTTTAACCTTTTTCTCATGCTCAGAAAGCACTCTAACAGGGAGGGAATAAGAAAAATAGATTAAAAAGTAATAAAGCATGCCAATATGCCATATCTTCACAACCTGAGGAATTAATTACCCCCAACAATAAACCTCAGGGTCTGGAGACGCTTTACACAAGGACTCAGATAACAAGATGAGGTCTGCATTGTCTGATGCTGTGTCATGGTGACCTGATGCCAAGCTCACGTCTCTTCTAGCCCTCCCATGAACCTCCCTGTGCTCCAGAGGGAAGAATTCAGCCTGCAGGGAGGGGACTTACCCTCACAACCCGGTGGCCTTGAGTCAGGAAGACATGTGATAGAGCCATCCAGGATGTGCTATAAACAAATGAGCCAATGGACAAAAAATTAATTGTTATGTCCTGGGGACGAGGACACACATACTCACAAGGTTGGGTATAAGTTCCTGAACAGCACCGTTCTCAGAGGAGCCGGAGTGATCCACGTACTGAAACTAAACTGACCCTAACTCACCCTGGATTCATGTTTCTGTTGCTGTCAGCTTGCTGTCCTCTATGGGATATGAGTTGCAAAACACAATTTTGTAAAGCAAATACACTGTACAGCCATCTATTTTAAACACAATGTCTATTTTTCATTGCATATTGTAAACCACTTGAGCATTTCTAAAGTGATTCATTCCTTTATCTTCTAAACAAAGAGCTTGTGGCTGCACAGGGCTGGGAATTTACGTTTAGCAAGTAAAAGGATTTCCAAGTTAGGATTGAAATAGGGATATAAAGAGGTCACTTGAAAGCAATGTATTCCTAGAATATAGTAGTGTAATTTATATATGATTGAACTATGCAATCATAAATCAGTACATGTCTGCAAGTCACACATGAGAAATGACAAGGGAAGAAGGAAGAACCTTCTCAACTAAATTTTCCTTACCTCTTTCAACTGTACAATGGCTCTCTGTGTACAGAATTTTCTTGTGAGAAGTGAACATACTCAATGATATTTTAATGATGAAAACTCTAGGCAATGAGTCTCCTGAACATATAGCTAGGTAGACCGATGGAGAAAGATGAAGCTAAAACCTTTCACAACAACATCACTCTCTACAAACTTTCTCTGTCTTACAAGCCTGTAGAGTTTGCTGTGTTCATCTAAGTCTACACTCCACTGTCTCTAGAGAGCTCCTGGCACTGTCTATACAGAAGTTCTTATTCTGCCTCTCCTGCTGTGCCTCCTATGAAGTTACTTTGACATAAAAAAAAATTTTTTTTTCTTTTTTTCCAGTCTATCACATCGCAAATGTATATTGTAAATATTTAATTTTTTATATATATATTTCTGTCCTTTCTTAGGAACAGATTTTCCTATTTTTTTCTACCAAGTTTCTTTTATCTTCTTCATGTCTGATTTCATATCACGGGATCACAAGATCTTCATGGTTGGAAGGGACCTTTGAGATCATCAAGTCCAACCATACACACACAAAAAAACCCCCAACAATCTTGGGCACTAGAGCATGCCCTGAAGTGTCACATCTACATGTTTCTTAAATACCTCCAGGGATGGTGACTCCACCACCTCCCTGGGCAGGCTGTTCCAGTGCCTGACCACCCTTTCAGTAAAGTAATTCTTCCTTTATATCCTGAACTTGTAGTTCCAGGTCTTACGTTATGTTCCCCAGTTCCTTCATTAACATACAAATCTTTGCAAAGTTTTTGACTGACCATAATCAGTGCTTTGCATAAATAAGGAACAACAGAGAAAGACTGGAATTTTTGAATGTGAACAGTCTGAATCTCATAAAAAAGGAACAGGAAACCAGATAAAAATTACTGCACAGGAAAACAGAAATAACCAGGGAATCTTGAAATAAAAAGAAAGATAAAAAATACAGCAACAATAGAGGAGCTTGATTAGACAAGAAAGCTCTACCTGGGAAACTAGCAGGCTTTTGGGATGATGTGTGTATTGTCAGGAAGGATACGTCTATGATGAGACTTATTAAAATAGAGAATAAAAAAGTTTTCAGCTATGCCAATAAAAAGACAATATAAGAATAAGACATGCAACTGGTGCTCATCGAGTACAGTTTAAAGAAAAAACCTGTTCTGAGTATGTCATAAAAAATAAAGGAAAAGTGCCAGAGTTTTCCTTAAAAATGGTGATGCTGTAAACAGGAATGAATGAGGGAGTTATCATATTGGAATATATTAAAAATACTAATGGTCAATGTCTTGAACAATCTGCTGTAGCTGACCCTGTTTTGTGTAGGGGACTTGGTCTAGATGATTACCAGAAGTCCCTTCCAAACACAATCATTTTGAGATTCGGTGAAAGTAGAGTACGAGATGGAGTTGAAGCGAGATCTAAGCAACTACTAGACCTGGAGAAGGGAAGAAAAGAGACTGGATCTTCTCCATCCCTCAATGCAAAAGGAACTGGCATACAATTCTGCAAATCTGATAACATGGATTTTAAAAACTTTTATCAACAAGACAAAAGTGAAATATTTTATAGATAAAGGAAATGAAGGTGATCTTGTATGTCCAGAGCTGAAAGTGTGCCACATGGGATGTCTTTAGTTAAGAAGACAGGGATTTCAATAGCAAATGGAAATCATATCAAAACTGTCTAAAAAGGAGACAAAGAATAGGTATTGCAAAAGAGACTCTGTAAGACTAAAGAGGTTCGTATGACAGAGCAGTTTGAGAATAATTTTTGGAACCAAATTTATTGAATATAACCTCCCTTGGAAAAATGGGCGTGCTCTGATAAAATCTGCTACTGAGAGAGAAGTGGGAAGCACTTTCATTACAGAGAAATTCTGCAATATTGGATAGGAAGTAAGTAACACATGGCCTTGGCAAGTGGTATAATGAAAACAGCAATGTAAAGCCCTGCAATTCAGGATCTATAGCCAAAATTTTGCTTTTCAGTTGGACATAATCCAAAAAAAGTCCTTTGCATACTAATTGAATTTGAAAGGGATGCCTTTTTAGCAAAATTCAGTTATTCAAGAGTGACATATCAAGCAAGGTAAGTCCAACAGAGATGAGGCAGTCTTCAATGCCTGTCTTGTAAGTATGCTCAGACCTTGCATTGAGTCCTTGAGATTTTTTATCATCTAAACAGGAAGAACTGAAACTAGCTGGAGGATCAGAAAAAAGAGAAATTGTCTTCCAAGAAGGAACGACATAACATTGATTCATCTGACTTGGAAAAATGAGAGCTGAGAAAGTTGTGATTGTTTTCTCATCACAGACATGGATGATGAAACAGTGAAGAGAAGCAGCACTGGCAAAGTGGCTATAAAGTGGCTGAGGATAAATTTAGGTTGGACATGAAATTTTGTGACTGTGGGAGGAGGGAGATTCTGCTGTTATCCTCTGAGAAGGCTATTTGGAGCAAATAACCTCAACATTTTAAATACAGTCTTGATCACTTTAGGAAAGCAATGGTATGTTGTGGTTGCCTGGGTTTGCTTGGGGTGGATTCACTGGCCCATAAAGGACTTTCTCGTTCCATATTCTTCTATTCAGGGTTTGTTGAGGTTTTTTTTTCTGTACGTGTCGACTAACATCTTAGTGTTTCCCTTCCGCATTTCCTTCTCCAAACAAAGATCTGGTTTCTGGTGAGCTTAAATTTTTGTAAATGGATCCAGGGAGTTATGAACTGAGGAACATTTTTTTTGGTCTGGCATATTGTTTATTTAATTTTAGCAATCTTTCCAACCTAAAATCAACAGCACCCCCAGCCTCTATGAGTCAGTGTTAGGTGTTGATGTGTTCATTCTCTCTCAAGGGACTTTGGAGGGGAGGGAAGGAGGTGTCAAACACATTACGCTAATACCCTCTATTCAATGGCTGAAGAAAAGAGAAAGGTAAATATGTAACAGCTGGGGTCAGAGTGAACTGAGCCGAACCACAATTTGAGAGGACATGGCCAGAAGGGAGAGATTCACCTGCAGGACAGTGATCTTGTCTAGCTCTGCAATATGATGATAGATAGGATGCTGTATCCAAAGCTTACAAAGTTACAAATGCTTACAAAGCTTTCCTTTTTTTTTTTTTTTTTTTTTTTCCCAAGAAGTACAAGATAAGCCCAGGGCCAGGAGGCATCTAACACACCTCTTGTTCCAGTGAAGAAATCACCAGTGCAAGAGTCTGCAGCAGATCCAGGTACAGAAGGAGTAGTCAGGGAAAAGCAGGGAACATGGCCAAAGGGCAGCAAACTTAGGAAATACATATATAGAAAGTGTTTTGGAAGATCAAAACCAGTGTTCACACAGGTGCAACAATTTTTGGCTAAAGACAGAGGCAGAGTCTGCATTTAACAGAGCAGAGATCTCATCTGGGATGGCTGCATTCATAAAGCAGCACATGACCCATCTTTGTGCTCATCTGAAGAACAGAGGCAGTCCTCTGCACAGTCAAAACATTTGGTTCCTTATATCTCTCCCTAGTCCTATTCCAATGATCATGCACACATTGTTCTTTCACTCCATTGCATTTAATGAGGTAATTTTCTCCAAGACAGTCTCTGGTGCACAGCTGATAGTGGTTCTCACCACCGATATCTTCCTACAGGCAGCAAGTATGAGATGGGGACATTTCTGCATCTGTATGCCCATCCTCTTCCTACGTCTTGCATGGACAGCCACAAGACCTGATGCCATGCCATAGGACAGGTAATACAGCCCTCACATATGTCTACAGATGAAAACACCATGCTAGTGAGCTGGACCCACATCACTTCAGACGCTTTGAACTGCAGAAAACATCAATGCATTAAGTATTGCACCCCCAGGCATACTGTCTTTGCTTTGTAGGCAAAGCTTGTTTTAACCCACACCTCTGCCCCAGAGCCAAAGGAGGACTCTGGCTCTGAAACAATATGTTGCTCTTAAATCATGTTTTTGTTCTTTCCATTGTACAGTTGGGAGTTGCTTGTAGTGCTCTGTTACCACTGACTGGCCCCATGTTTGAGAGGCTGGTTGCAAGATTTGGTTTTTCTATGGTTTGCAAGTGTCAAGGCATGAAATTCAGACTTACATCCATGCTCCAAAATCCCCAGAAACCAGAGAAAGCAAAGTTAGAGAAGGAAGAAAAGGGTACTTAGAGAATCGTTATGCTTCTTTAGAAGCCAATACTCCTAAGAAGTCTCCAGTCTTAGGGCTGTTATTCTTACAAAGCAGAAATAAAAAAGCCAGGGACAAAAAGAGGTGAATTGCACAAGAGTCATTCAGAGGAGTACGTATGGGAGTGAGCTGTGTCCAGAGCCCAAAGAAGAGAGGAGTCTCATTCGTAGACAATCAAGAAAACATCCAGATCTGGCTTATTTAGATCTTTTTTGATACCTGCAACATTTTCATGCAAAATTGCCTGATTAAGGACACATGCCAGCTTCTAACAAATGTGAGTTGGAAAGTAAATTTCCAAGGCAGGGCAAAAGAAGAAAGATATATTATCCTACATCTGTGGGCCTTCCTACATTTCCCTATGAATTTCCCAAGAAGGGAAGGACGTGGTGAGGAAAGCAAATGAATTTTTCCCCACTTGAAGATAAGATTTTATATCTTTCTGAAAGGCATGCTTTTATCCGGCTTCTGGGAAAGAAAAAAGGTCAAAGAAAAGTCCTTTTCCAGATAGATGTGATGAGCAATGACTGAGTTAGCCTGTTTGAAAACTGTTCCTATGTCTGTGCGGCCACTTGCAGCGCTGAGCCCCCTATAAAAAGAAGTTCCGCTTGCTTTGCTCTTGCCACAGACGGCCCTCACCTTTGGTGACCTGAGCATCCCTTTGCAGGCTGGATTTCAGCGCTGCAAGGGACAGATGGAAAGAACAAACAAAAGCTCCCCTTGGCTATTTGTGTACTATAAATAATATATTTTTAAAGCTGGAAGGGAGCCCAGGAGGAGTTTTTTTGGTCTCAGCCATTGGTCCCAGGGGAGGTGAAGGTTCTAGTGGGGCTTGGGGCTTCAGGGGAGGCCTCAGACAGCTCCTGCACACAGCAGGATTTTTCCAGATTTCACTTTTCACTGGAGCGAATCATTCAAAAATATTTAAAAAGAAGGGCTTAATTCTGCTGCTTCTGGGGGTTACACCGGGGCAGCCAAAGGACACGCACCCAGCCAACAGCCCCTGAATTGTTTGGTTAGGAGTTAACGTGTGCATGCACACGTGTGGGAGGGAGTGGGGGGCCATGGAGAGGGCCGCCGAGACTTCGGCTTTGTTTTTTGTCAAAACAGATCGCACGTGGATGGCAGGCGGGCTTGCATGGGAGGGGCTGGGGGACACAGACAAATTACTTAGCTGAGGTCTGGCTGGGGATACCATTAGCTTAGTAAATAGCCTTTTTGAAGGAAAATTAACGAAAAGCCACCCCCTTCTTCTCCCAACCTGGGGAAGGATGCAGCCACTTTCCTTCTCCTACTCATTCCTCTCTCCATCCTCCCTCTCTTTCTTGCATATGTCCTTCTTCAAGTCACCTTGTTTTGAAACCTTAAGTCTCCCCCATACCAGCTACTATCCTCTTTTTCACTGCCCGTATTTCCCTTTTCTTGTTTAATATTTTCTCTCTTTTTTTTTTTTCATTTCTTCCCTCTAACATCTTCTTTCCCTTTCTACATCTCACAGATATTTTTTTTCTTTTTCTTCTGGGTCTCCTCTGCATCCCTTCTGCCTTTCCCTCCCTCCTTATGTTATAGCGATGCTGTAGGTTGGTATGCTCAGCCCCTGCTGAACAACCTGGCTTCTCCCCAGCAGCAGAAAAGGAGAAAGAGCCATGCTTGCCAAGACCTTCCCTAGTCTAGAGGATCAGATGCACCTACCCCCAGCCCAGAAAGAGCCAGTGTGAGCACTACACAGATTTATCCCCTACACCAAGATCAGCTGTGCTGGAACTCAGCTGATTTATATCACCTGGAGACTGAGGCTGAGCTATTTCAATTTATGCCAGCTGGTAACTGTTGCAAGTTCAGCTGCTATTGCTGGAGGACTGTATCCTGCTCTTCAGGTTTGGCTAACAGCTCATTCCTTTTCAGACTGCTGAGCACACAGTCCATTTTTTTTTAAAAGCCTGTTTCTGCATGCATGTTCACCTAGCTGGACTGAACTATGTAGTTGTTGATACAGCGCATTTCTTGTGCTCAAATGTTACTCTGAAAGTTCAAACCTGTTCCAAAACACAGAAATGCATTGCCTCCATTTTAAACGCACTCTTGAGGAATTCCAGAAACAGTTATCCGCAAACATCTTTTAAACTGCTTCATGGTGTTTTTCTTGCAGGTTTGGCGGTCAGGTGGTTTACCTGAGATCCTACTGTTCTCAAGGCTGCAGCTGTCCTATAGAGTCTGTGGTGGGATTTCTTCATCCCATGGGAATTAGTTCAATGCACTTTGAGTTCAACTCCATCATCACATTATCAAGAGCTAAGTAGGCTTTGGGCACGCAAATAACTGAAACAGGAGAAGCCTCGTATTCAAGTAGCTCCATTAACTTACTTCAAAAAGCAAGGTGGTCTTGCCCATCTTCCCTAACTAGGAAAAGTCCTTGACTGACATTAACTTCTGAAGCGGGTCTGGGTACTTCTTGGGGGACTGTTACTTGGACTTGGCTAAACCCATACAGGAGAAGAGAGCGCTAAGGGGATATCTTATTGTTATCTTCAGCTACCTGACGGGAAGATATGGAATAGGTGGAGACAAACTCCTCTTGAAAATGCACAGCAGAAGGGCAAGAGACAATGGCAGAAGTTGCAGTAAGGGAAACCCTGATTACGTATTAGGCAAAAAAATATTTTTGCCATAAAGGTGACCAAACACTTGACTTGGATCCAGAGACTTTGTGAAATCTTCATCCTAATCCAATTTGACTCTGCTTTGATCTGGGGGATTGTATCAGAGACATCCAGAGATCCTCACCAACATTCATTATTCTATAACCATAGTGACAATTCATCAGACCATTGCTCAAATCTGGCTCTTGGCCATAATTTTTTGCTAGTATAGATGAAAGTTTAGATTTCAAGAAAGCTTTTCCATTTTTCTCTACCCTCTGTTGTTCTCTGCATGTTCTCCTTGACGTTTGCTCACCTATTTTTTCCCCAGTTGACTGGGTTTTAATATTTCTATTCTTTCAACCAACTCTTTTCATGTTTCTCCTGCTGCTTACTGGCCCACCTGCTGCGGCAGACACTCTGGCTTTGCGTTTTTCACATAGCTCGAATACATCCTGCTGGAGATAAGGGTCTGTCAAAAGCATGAGGAATCCCAGTATTTCTTAAAAACTCATTGTATTTAATCCTCAGGGTTTTGTTTTGTTTTCATAGGGCATTTACTTTCCAAAGCATTGAGATATCTTGTTTATAACTTTGGTGAGTTTCCAGCACTCACATCTGTGTGTAAAGGTGGAAAGAACATCTGAGCTGAAGAGCCAGAGTTTGGTCTGTCGGCTGCAGGTTTTCAGTGATCCAAGCTCCTGAATATCAGCAGCCGCCTTGCCAATTCATGATATTATTTCCTGTTGTATTTCCTTGCCAGTCATGATTCTGCCAAGGCACATGAATAAGTTCACCTTTTGTAACCTTTTGCCCTCTAAAAGACAACCTTTGAGCTGGAAACTGCTGAGAATCTCACCGTCTTCTTATTTTCAGCACATTGGATTTTGTAATGCTGGATGGTGGTTTGGTTCCTGCCTGCAGAGCAGCTGAGCTGTTGCTCAAGAGAACTACCATCAGCAAACATGACATATTTTGATTGTCTACTCCAGAACTGTCTCTGCTTTCCCTTAGAGGAGTCAGTGGTGGAATCAAATAGGACAGGTGATATAATTAATCTTTGTCTCATGTCAGTATCTGACTTAACACATAGGCTCAGGTCTGCTTTTCTTGACCCACGAAGGCTGCCCTCTGACCAAAAAAAGACTTGATAATGTTGATTATTTTTCTTGGAATACCCCAACACTTCAGGGTGTCCCAAATTGAATCATAAGTAGGTCTGTCAAATGCCTTTTCAAAATCTGTTCAGTGTGGATTTAGCCATTTGATACTTAATTTGATGGTTATTCTGAGGGTGAAAAGTCTGTCTGACACATGATCTTCCCAGGTTGAACTGAACCTTGTCAAAACAGAAAAAAAAAAGCATTGAAGCAGCAATTTTGAACTGAGCTGAAGAACAGATTTCATACTCTACGAGGCTTAAGATCCAACACAGGAAGTCAACATGGGCAAATTCTGGTCTTTGCACTACAGTAACTGTGGTTGGTTGGGTTCATAAACAGCATACCTTAACATCTGGATCAGTAAGAATGGCACTGTATAAAAGAAAGAAAAGAAATCAAAGAAAATATAAAATAAAGCTAAAAAGTATCTCCTTAAAAGGAAGTAGCAAGAATTTTTCATAAATCAAAAGATTAGAAAGTGAGATGGGTGGATATTAGTGAAAAAAGGGATTAAAAGAAATGGCTGTGGAAAGAAGTGAGAAGACTGTTGGATTGACAAAGTCTCTTACTAACTAGTAATTTGAGAGAAGGCTAAAGATGGAGGAAGAGAGGAAAGATAGTGAGTTTTGGAGCACATTTAAGAAACACTAGGCTCATGAGCTCCTCAAATATCTGCCAAGAAAACAAAGCACCCCAAATTAGCTGTTATGTCATCACAAACTAAACACACAGGATAAAAAAAAAAAAAAAACAAACCAAAACTTCCCTAAAGATTTGGATTATGACTGCATTACTGAGATATATTGTGTATGATTATGAGACCCTTCATAAAAGCCTTGGAAACAAAATATGGGGCCAGAGTATACCTCTAATACAAAGGATAAAATAGAGACACCAAAAAGAACATGATTAAAGGGGCTGCAGTAACAGCTTTGGGGAGAAGCAGCATTTGGGGCAAAATTATTTTAAATGGAGCAAAGGGGAAGGATGCGAACAATGATAATTAAAACAATAAAATGAAAAAACCATTTGAAAATAGGGTACTACACCTGGGGAAGAAGAATGTCAGGCACCAATACAGGTTAGGCATGGATCTGCTGGAGACAAATTCTGAAGAGAAAGATCTGGG
>JAOXNO010000033.1:41217341-41247867 GCA_028565335.1 Limnodromus scolopaceus | reverse complement strand
CTCCAGCAGGGGAGTTGGACTAGATGATCTCTATGGTCCCTTCCAACTCTAAAAATTCAGTGAAATTCAGTGAAAATACAGCTCCCTTCCAGTAAGAGTTTGAAATGCATCCCTGCTGCAGACTTGCTTACAGCTCAGTGATAAGGGTGTCCCCAAAATCTAGAGGTTAGGTGTCCCAAGGAAAGTGCTCCTGAGCACTGGTAGGTGGAGTCAGAGCTCAGCTTGCATCAGAGCAGAGGCAGGATGCAGTCCATGGTAATAGAATGATAGTGTAGTTTGGGTTGGAAAAGACCATTAAAGACCATCTAGTCGAACACCACTGCCATGAGCAGGGACATCTTTCAGTAGATCAGGATGCTTAAAGGCCTGTTCAACTTGACCTTGAACACTTCCAGGGATGAGGCATCTACAACTTATCTGGGCAACCTGGTCAAATGTCGTACCACACTCATCATAAAATATGTCTTCCTTATGCCCAACTTAAATCTACCCTCTCTCAATTTAAAACCATTGCCCCGTGTCCTAGTACGTGTACCTACAGGCTCTGGTAAAAAGACTTTCTATGCCTTTCTTATAAGCCCTTTCTATATACTGTAAGGCTGCAATAAAGTCACTGAGCCTTTTCTTCTTGGGGCTAAAAAACCGCAACTCTCTCAGTTTTTCTTCATAGCAGAGCTCTTTTAGCCCTCTGATAATTTTTTTGGACCTTCTCTGGACCCAGTCTAACAGGTCCATGACTGTCTTCTGCTGGAGACGCCAGAGATGGACACAATACAGCAGGAGGAATCTTGCCAGAGTGGAGTAGAGGGACAGAATCACCTCCCTCAACCTGCTGGCCACACTTCTTTTGATGCAGCCCAGGTGTTAGGTCTCACAGCAAATGAGCTTTGAGACATCCTGTTTTTCCTTTCGGTTCCCACACCAGAATGTGGTTGGCTTTCTGGATTGCAAGAGCACACTGTCTGCTTATGTCTGATTTCCACTGAATTTTTGCTCTACTGTAGACCTCCTGAATTTAGGAGATGTCAATGCAACCTAAAGTATTTTAAGTCAGGCAGCCCTGTGCAGTAGCTGTTTAAATAGCCTTTTTTTGACCTAAATTCTGCATTGTCACTGAAGTAGTAGGTGTCAATTCCACCCTAGATGACTACTTTATATGTAGTCATCTATCTTTCAATCTATGTTTCCATCTTTTTTCTATGTATCTCATGCTGTTTGTGTTACCAAAGTCTCCCTTGATAGTCTGAAATTGTGGATGTCAATGCCATGTTCAGATCCGATTTCCTTTACAGCTCCATCTTTAATTCTATTTCAATTTACTATTTTTCTAATGTTCACTAAAAATAATACACAGCAGCATCCATTGTCTTCATACATGCATAATCTCCTGTAATTGGGTATTTCCTCCAATCCATCCTGTCAGCTTGAAAATATTGAATGAACTAGCTGTCACGATCAGTTAAGCTTTATTAAAAACTGCAACCCAATATCTTTGATGTTGGCTCACTGGGAACTGTCTGACATAATCCCACAAATTCTTTCAAAAGCACGGTCATGGGCATGCCCTGCATGTTTTCCCAAGAAGTTTAGACAGCGTAGGGCTGTACTCATAAAATCACAGAAATTAGAGATGAGGAAAGGACTTGTTATTATAACATCGTTTTGGACATTGATGGGCAAATTTTCAAATAATGGCAGAGCTCCAAATAGGATGCAGGTGCTCTGTCTCCTGGGATCAAGGAACTGATCAGTAAAACTCATTCTCTTCTTCACATTTATGTTAGGCGAACTGCTATAGAATCAATATATTTTTTCACTGATAATTTTAATTTATATTTGATGGTACAAAGTTCATACCCAATAGGCTTTGAGTTCTGATTAGAAAACCTTTGTGCTTGTTTAAGATTGTCTTCTGACTCTCATGATATTATAGATCCAAAGCCAGAGTGATATGACATTGGAGAATCTCAGTTTTCTTTTCAAAACGGAAGTGAGAATCTAGCCCATCTGTTGGTAGAAAATGCCTAGCTTTAAAAAACAGAGAAAAAAACAAAACCAATCCATAATTATCTCCTTTTTTCCTAAACGTATGATTTTGAAGCCAACTGGAAGATGTGTGCCAGGGGAAGAGGAAGAGAGTGCTGCTTCATGATTTCTGAGTGCTTGGAATCAGTGATACAAAACACTCAGGCTTCTGTTTGTCTGCATGGAATAACCTTTTACCCTCCAAACCTCACCCAACAGCTTCACAAAATAACAGGTTTTGTGCCATACAACTCACAGCAGCTGATACCCAGCCTCCTGTCTGCCTCTGGGCGCTTTGGCATTTACAGTTGGCTCATGCAACGTGTTCATACTGTACCTAATTTCAAGTTGCAGGTGTGAAACAGGGTGTGAATTCCTATGGCCCAGAGAAACTGCACAGAGAAACTTCAAAATGTTATCATTCGGGTGCTGAGACAGAAGCATTTTCTGGAGACATCACCAAACCACCATTCTGTGACCCTAAAGGCTTGGGAAGAAGAGGGGAGTGGAGAAGAAGAACATCTCCACATGGCTTTTAGGCTAGGGAAGTATAGACTTAGTGCCTAATAAAGACATCTGAAGCATTGACTATTCCACTGATGAGTAGGTGGGAAACCTCCAGGAAGGGAGGTGAGAAAGAAGGGGAGAGCTGGAGAAAAAGACCAAGGAAAAGTTGAGAAGAAAACAAAGGGAGAGATGCTGGCAGACTTTAAAGGCAGAAGACTTTCCCACTGAGCAAGGCTGTAGGCAACAAATAATAAATAATAACAAAGTCATATTCTGTACTACAAAAAGCCCATATTTTGGCCCTGATCTCTGAGCACTCATCACAGTGACGTCAATGGGAGCTTTGCAGCTGATCAAGGGGTGTTTACAGCCTTCCATTTTTATCCCAGTTCATCAGCCAGGGTACATGTTTAATGAAACATCACTGGAGCTGGAAGTCCGCCCTTTCCATTGAAGTTGTCAACTCATGCTCTAGAACATGGGGGAACTTTTGCTGACAAGTCACCATTTGTCTCACCATGTTGGTCAGAATGTGGAGGCAATTCTTTTTCTAGGACGTTCAGCCATGCTTGGCTTCTTCTGCATGCTTGGCAGAAGAGCAGCCTCTCCACAGCCTTGCAGTCTCTGCTCTCATTTCCTGCATCTCAGGGTGATTGCCAGCACTCTCTGACATGCTGGGCAACTTTTTTCCCGGCAGAATATGTCAGAAAAAGTCCAAAACCCATGAACTGACACAGCCAACTTGTGTTTTTAATCATTGTCCTGAAAAACACATGAGCACTGTATCTGTAGGAATTGTCATCTTACCAAGTCTTTTCCTTTAAATAGTTGCCCCACAGAAGAGTTACACCTTGTGCTACTGCAAGCAACCAAGCAAGCCACTCACAGCTTAATGAAGTCTCTCGTGTGCTGTGTTCACAGAATAGGAATATTTCCATTTATTGGAGCATCTTCCCAAGAAAACGATTCAGAGAAGTCGAGGAGAGTTCTTGCAAGTGGCTGACATTTCAGAAACCAATGGACAGTGGTGGAACAGATACCAAAACACTCCATCTGTTTTCATAAAATGCTTGGAGAGACTCAGAGGTTGGTTGTCATAAAGCTGAGGACATTTCTGCCTTCTGAGCTCATGAGAAGTAATGATTTTATCACTGATGGGACACTAATGTGTTGTTAATGATGTGTGAGGGTGCCCAAAGGTCTTGGATTAGATCTGACTTTGTTAAAGTAATCCACAATAAATAAATAAATGAATGAATAAATAAATAAAAAATAAAAAAATAAATGTGCAAATCTCCGTTTGCTCAGTCAGGAAAGGGACTGCTGGGTCCTTTTCAAATGTGTTTCTTTTTCTTTGTGGCTGTATCCCCAAATGTTAGGGATCCTTCTATTTTAGCAACAGACAAATAATTTCATAGTATCAAAACAGCAAAAACCTCAGCCTGGGCAATTCTCCAGTCCTATAGCAACCTATTGGTCCCACATAAACCTAAGATTTCAGTCGTGACTAGTCTATAAAGAATTAGTAAACTGTTCACAAAGAGCTAGCAGGTATTATACAATCCAACAGTGCAGGAAATTAAAGTATTTATAGTGCTTTCTACTGATGTGCTTATTATTGTCTGCAGGACGTGATTCTCAGATCCATAAATTGGACATGTTCACCGCTGCTAGTCATATAATCATCTTCCATAAACTGTCACTGAAGGAGTGACTGTGTCACTGTCACTTAACAAGGAGTATAGCCAGCTTATTAGAAATAGAGTTGCTTGTGGGAAAGCCACAGAGAAACCCTGTGAAGGTAGAGTCAAGATTTTGGTACTCCTCCCAGTGTCACTCCAGAGACCCCGGGTATTTCCTACAGTAGCGTTTTCCAATGTTGTTTTTTTTTAATTTTCAGAACTCTGGATACTTCCAGGGGATGCGCCACCCCCACTGAGTGATATGAAGCTTTCTGACAATAAGTTAACACTTCTTGGTTATCTTGCACATACACCTTTGGAGTACTCCAA
The DNA here is from genome assembly GCA_028565335.1 of Limnodromus scolopaceus. Classification (NCBI taxonomy): domain Eukaryota; kingdom Metazoa; phylum Chordata; class Aves; order Charadriiformes; family Scolopacidae; genus Limnodromus; species Limnodromus scolopaceus. The sequence goes on along the minus strand of JAOXNO010000033.1, from coordinate 41,243,323 downwards.
AGATTTCCAGTTATCTGCCAAACATAGCTTGGGAAATACCTTCCTAAAGGCAGAAACTGTTTGTTATGTGCCTGGTCATCACTTGCTCAGAACTTCTCTTTAGCTGCTGTAGCTAATATTGCAGTAATAAGCAGTGCTCCACTCTCTAGAAAGTGAATGTTTCTTTGACAAATATGGTATTGGACTCTCCATGCAGGCTGACAGCTTGAATCTACAAGCCTGATACATGGATGAAATTTGTAGCTCATGAAAATTTACTACTACTCTTGTTCATGGCAGGACTGTGTGCTGTCTTTGCATATTGTCAGCTTGCATTCAAAAAATGTTGCCTTTGCACATAAATCATCCTCTCTTCATACATTTCCAAAAAAGGCCATGATTTTCAGGCAGACAAGGGTCCCCACCAGTCTTTGAGAGCAGGTGGAAGTCATCTAATACAAAGCCATCAGGAATCAGTAGCTCTAGGAACATGCCACAGCTTGGGGACAGGATGGGAATTTGCGACATGAAGTCAGAAATGAGAACGTTTCAGGGGGAGGGAGGAGATGCTCTTCATTCAAAAGTGGACTCATTGATGTACAAAGAGTTGTTCCCAACTTCCAGGAGGCCTCAGCATCAGCTCCAAGCAAAACCTACCGGGTTGCTGGAGGACTTATGTTTTATTTCATTTTTTAAAAATACAAGTTAAAAAAGATTTACATGTCGAGTAACATGAGACAATTTGTGTGTGTCTGTGTGTTATTCCTTCTAAGTCAGTGTGTTTTTAGAGAAAATTTTATTCATGAGCACGTTTGGCAAGTTGAGCTATTTAAAAAAATACATTAAAAAAAGAAAGACCCAAACTGATATTTTGGCATGCCACCAAATCCCATTAAAAAGAGAGAGAAACCCACCCTAATATCTTTTTCATAATCCAAAATGCAGGGACATGTTTTAGTCATTTATGGCTTATGGGCTCAGAACTCCCACAACTGCTTTGAATTAGGAAGACCTTTTGGTCCCATTTTTCCAGATTTCATCCTGTTACAAATGCTTGTTTTCTTCTTCCTTCTCTCCTTTTTCAATAACGTAACATGCGGATATGTGTGCAGATTTAATCAGTTCAGCAGCATTCCCATTCTTCCCCTTTTCCCCATCTCTAATACAGGTGACAGTGAATGGGTTTCACACCAAAGGTGAACTCCCTTTTTCTTGCTGTGTGCGTTGTTTTGAGTTAGAGCAAGAAGTGTTCTGAATGTTGGATCTTCCATTAAAAATATGCCAGACTTGGCCATTCATGGTCATAATCATTCTAGACCACCCTGGTCTTCAGACCTGCAAACGAATGTGCGGACTTTTCCATTCTGGCGGGACCCTATGGATAACCCCAGGAAATGCAAGACTCTGAACCTGCCTGGACGGAAGCCAGCTCATAAAAACATAAATACAGCCATAGATTAGAGGAGAGGTCCATTAGCCTTTTATCCCATTTCCAGCAGTGGTCTTAGTGGATCCTTAGCCCAGCATAAGGACACGGCATGAATGAGCTTTCTTTTAGTCTTTTCTCCAAGCCTCTGACTGTCACTATAACCAGACATTCATGCAACTTCTCTATGGCTCAGTTATGCACTCTCGGATGTCCATAGAAGTTCTGCTCTCTATTTCAGCATCTGGTCCTGCTAAAAGAGAAAGGGAAGCATGGAGAGAGCAGAATTTATTAGGAGGCTATTTTTCAGGTAGGGGTGTTGTTGTTTGGTTTTTTTTTATATAATTGAGGTAAAGATCCTCTAAGGCTTAAAAAAAAAAAACGCAACTGTGTCACATGTCAACATAGAAGGGATGACTGTGTCTACAGAAAACTTCTATTTTGTTAAAGAAAAGGAAACTGTGGAGCTGAATGTCACCAAATTGGTAGAAATGTTTGGGTTTAAGAAGACATAACAGTAGTTTTAAACCAGATGTGCCCACACTGGGAGTGCGATGTACAAGGCAACTCAACATCCCCTTCCACAGAAATATAACACAATGGTCTTCTGCTTCTGGGAAAAAGATGGGAATGAATAGCAAGGATGAACAGCAGCTTTTCTTTTTGTGGAGTGGTTTTGGAAATAAAGAAATTCAATTTAAGTTTCACTTAGATAAAAGCAGAGTCCTTCTGGCTCCTTCAGCCAAAATCTTTGCTCCCTGGAGGTTGCTCCTACCACTGCCTGTATTCCAGTTTTACACATAGGGAAAAGACGCAGAGCAAACTCTCGAAGGGCAACCTGCCTGTTTTTTCCTGGGTCATTCAAAGGAGCTTCCTGTGGAGCAATGGTACATGGGTTTAGCATAGAGGATCTGGATGAGGATGTCCAGACACAACCCTACTTCACTGGGAAAGCTGAGGATGCTCGTTGTGTTAAAAAAGACATTATTTTTTATTGTTCTTTTTAGTTAAAATTTGACATCCAGAAATCTTAACCAGATACAGAGCATTTCTTCTACCAGCTGTAAACAAGGACAGGTTCATGGGAAATATCACTACTTTTTTTCCCCCTTTATATTATTAAAACAATTAAGTGAGATTAGTATAAGTTTTACTCCTTTGTAAAGAAATAAGTTCACCAGAAATGGGGCCCTGAAAATCTTAGTAAAGCACAGATAGCATCGTGAGGTTTTTGCCACAATGTTTTTCAGGGATTTAATAAGGATCAGAGGCCAAAACCCTACTTATTTTCTAGACTCGGAGCAGCAAGAGTAAATATCTGTCACTAAAATGGCATATTCCCACTGCTCCTAGAAGAGTATATTATATTATTGCCAGTTAATATTATTTTTAATTATTACAGATGGCAATAATGATGATGATTGCTACAAATATCATTATCATTATTGCTACTACTGCTGAGCTTAATCATGACTAGGAATAGCTTCTCCTAGGAGCTGTATGCAAGTACAGAATAAAACATTCCTGTCCCCGGGGATTTTGTGCACATTGGCTGTTAAAAATCATTGGCAAAAATCAGAAAGAAAGGGACTTTTTTGTTACATAGAGAACAATCACAGATGTGCTCTGCTGTCCACTGCTTGATGGGCCCAGTTTTGGGTCCCCATCAAAAAGTTATGAAAGCAGAAGAGTTCAGTGAAGGCCACAAAGGCAGGCAAAAGGTTGGATCATGTGAAATACAAGGAGAGGCTGAAGGATTTGCATACTTTCAGCCTGGAGAAAAGAGGTTTAAAGTGGAATCAAACATTTTTAATGAAATACCTTAATAGGATTCAGAGAAAGTATGAGCCATCAGTAAGGCGCACTGTAAATAAGATAGACAAAAAGATGGAAAAAGTTTCATGATGAGGGTGGTAAAGCATTGAGACAGGTATCTGAAGAGCTTAATGGTCACCATCCTTGGAGATACTCAAAACTCAGCTGGACAAGCCACTGGACAACCTGATCTGACATTGGATGAACTTTTCTGTCAGAGGGATTGGTCAGGGACAACCCCTAGAATTTTTTCTACAATTCTGCAGAGACACTGGCTTAGGTGACAATATCACTGCTCCACCCTTCACATTGCATTTTACACCCATTCTGCAAAAATACCAAACTGCAAGACAAGGGAGCATCAAAAACCAGAGTTCCCCGTTGTTTCAGTCATTGGACCTCTGCTAATATGTGCCAGTTCACTCAAGCAGACGCAGACACAGAGCTCTGCTAAGAGAGCTGTTATGTCTGGCTGCACCCTTGTGCTAGCCCAGCCTGGCGATGTCTCGTAGCTCTTCAAACCTGGCTGAGCTGTGACAGCTGGGTCCACATTCACACTGCCCATGCCCATGAGACACATTGGTACAAGGACTTGTTAGATGCAGTTTCTCAAGTCTTGCCACAGTGAAGCCCATGTAATTGAATATCCAGCATTTTCACACAGACTCTCAAGTCTTTCCATTTTTCCCTCCCATTAGTTTAGTTGTAGCCTTAAAATTTAAAGTGAATTTCAGGCCACAGTCTAAACACCTCAAACACTTTATCCCTTTGGAAGGTTTTCTCCATCTATCCGCTTAAGAGTTTACGTGGCAGAGAAAACTAAGATGTAGGTAGATAGGGACTGTCCACCCTGAAAAAGGTATGACTGACTATGATAGATATCTCTCTGATAGCCTATGATAGATAGACAGATATCTTAGATGTTCACCAAATCATGGATAATGTGAAGAGTAGAGTGTTATCTACCCCTTCTCACAAATCAAGTAATAAGAGAGAGTGAAAAATTTAAATGTGATAACTTTAGAACACACAAAAGGATTGTTTTTGCATAAACTGCAAAATTTTGTTGTCAAATGCATTCTCACACGACATTTTTTGGGTAATAGGTGTGAATAACATTTCCAAAGTGAACAGAAGAAATCATGGAGATAAAGGAATTAATGGCTACTAAATGTGATAATTTGGCATAGGATGTCCCTAACTCAGTAGAGGCCAAAAGCTGGAAACTTGTGTCTAGAAAGAGGGTCACTCTTGCTCCATTCTACTTTTTGCTAAAACTTATGTCTGGCAGGGACAGGACACTGAGTTACATGAACCTGCAACCTGAGCCAGAATGGCTCTTCTTACCTCCTTATGAGATGGCAATTGGAAGTGCAGGATGAGGTCCTCAGCTGGTTTATACTGACGGAGCTCCATGGATTTCCCTGGCTCTGGGCCACTTTACACCAGCCAAAGATCTGTCCCACAGAGTTTGGATCCTTGTAACTAAGTGTTTCCCTGTAGTTTACGATGATGAAACAATAGCAAAGTGCCCATCTGCTGCTATCAAATCATAAGCCAACATATTTTCCACAGTCATATGTTAGTGCCTGAATGGCCATGACAGATTTACTACAGATTTAACATAATAAACTTGGGGTTATGTTTTAGTAGCTCTCTGCCTAGTTAGTGGAGTGGAACTGTAATAGGCACAGCATGCTAGGCCAGGACTAGGTCTCATGACTCAGTAACGTGTTTTATTGCTTCTTGAGTTCCTGCTGAACAGGTTTTTGTTGGACTAGCTCATGTCTTTGACCAGGTGAAGGCAACATCCATCAAGAAACAGTTATTCTTCTGTGATGCTTACAGGGCTTAAAATAATGGATATGAGTGTGATCTCATGGGGTATGATCCACCTGCCAAGGTCCTCATAAGGTGCTGAGATCCTGTGAGCAAAACAGACTTCAGATATGGTACATACTTGTCTGGGAGGCCCCACAGGTGTTTTTAAATGTCCGGCAGTTATTATAAGATGAGTAGTTTGAAGCTTACTAGTAATTGGGGGGAACTCATAAGGGAAAACATGGTGAATTTGCAGGTTGAGTGTAATCAGACCAAGCTTTCTTCACTTGCTGGTGTTGGTCAGAGGCTTTGCCAGGGCATAAAGTATCCCTCATTCTCTGTGTGATGCCGGCAGTGCATTGTGCTCCAAGGCTCCATTATTCCTTTTCCTGTGTGGTGGAAAGACTCCCATCTCTATGAGCAATAGCTCTAGATTTTTTGTCCTGTTCCCTAATCATACAAGGGACTGTTTATCTGTGGTCTGTTCCCTTGGACACAAGCTTACACCAGAGCAGTGTGAGTGTGAGTTGCTTGTAGAGGGCACAGGGGAAATTTGTGTGACACAGCTCAAGGTGAAAGTATAAACTGGGTTAGCTAATCCAGTGGACCTCCCTTACCCCTTTTACAGGAAAGGCCTTAATGATATACTGTGAATTTTTTTCAAAGCCATACTTTTGGTTAGTTTGGAATAACTTTCTTGCCTGTCCCAGTGCACGTAAACCATAGTCTGAGTAACTGCATCCATTTTTTGTTATGGTTAAACCATCTGCCCAAACAGCCCAGATGGGTAATGTCGCTTTTTTGCTGTTTGGTTTTCAAATATAAACTTTATACCTGGTGACTAGGTCAGAGTGGTTATGTCCAATGCCTGCTTCATGCTCAGTTTGTATTTGGACAAGAGACCAACTGTAACGCACAGACTAGTACAATCCCAGTGACTTTCACCATCATTTCTCACTCTTTCCAGACTGGTGTTTCCATCAAAGTAGGGTTTACTCAAGGGCTCACAAAATCAGAGTGATCCCAAAGCCCCTTGCACCAACCCTCCAGTTCCAACACCATCTCTCCATAAACGCCATTTATGTACACTTTATCCAGCCATACATGAGAGCTGGACTAATTTTTCTGCTGATATTTGCAAGTGGGGAGAGACAAGCACACACAACCTTTGGCCCACACAATGGTGTTTTGGATGGCTGTTCTCTGTTCCCAAGCCACCAGACTCCCTTTGTTGAGTGATTTATGTCCAGGAACTTATGAAAAAGATTACCACATGCAAATGTTAACTAACCTCGATTACAGGGAAGGAAAAATTGATCCACGCTGGCCATTAAGTATTTTCTAAAGAAAATAGTTCTAATCATGAACAGAGATGGTTTCCAAGAGCCAGCTCTCCACGCAGGGCTCTGCAGTGTGGCCTGGATGCAGTAAGAATAACAGATGTGGTCACCTTCTCTCAGCCCTTTGAGAACAACAGTACCAACCCAGTCACACTGATATGATGTTACCAAAAAGCCTTGGGATACGAGTGTGTTATCTCTGACCAGCCTGTGAGAGCTAGGGCACGGAATATTTTCCCATCACATCCAATCTGTCCAATCTAGGCGATGATACACAGGAGAATGGCATTAACTGACATTTAGGTGACTTCATTTGAAGTGTATTTCTCACATTGTCCATGCCTGGTGCCAGTATATTGCAAATATTTATTCCAGGCTGGAGTTCATGCTCTCTGTTCTTTCTCACAGTCATTGATTAGAAAACCAAATCTTATCACTTAAGCAAGAGAAACTCCAAACACCTTGCAAAAGACCTTTAATTACATTGGACCCAATTTACAGGTAAGGAAGCTGAAGTACAGAGAGGCGAAGTGACTCACGTAATGGTTTCTTCACAGAGATGTACCACATGTACACCTTTCCTTCAATAATAGCCAACAGGGTGGATTTTGGGGGAAAAGAAAAGAAACTTTTCTTACAATGAAATGCAGCTGCCTATGGGGTGGGGCCCAAGAGTTCTTTGTAAACAATACATACATATTACAAACATCTGTCCCCTAAACTCAGAGTCCTTTCCTGTAAGATTAACATAACATTCAACAGTTACAGCAAGTTGTCATAATCTACGACTAATCATCCAGATGACTACAAGAGCTTTTATAGCTCTTTGAGGCAATGGGGCTCAGCAAACCAGGATGGAGGAGCATGGGACTGTAGGCACATAACCTGTATTTCTTGTCATGAGTCTTTGGGTGACTCAATTTTTCTCACGATGTCTCTGTACGTTGCTCATCTGTGGGAAATAGCTGCAGAAGAAGATGTGACTTTTCCAGTTTCTGAAGATTTTTGAGATATTGAAATATTTTCCCCACTTGAAATGAAGGGGAGGTAAAGAAGACTCTCCAAAAATATCTTGAACCACGATCAGCGGGGACAACAAATTTGAACTTAAGTAATTTCATTTTAATAATTAGGAAACACCTTGTTGCAGTTTAGACCGCAATATGTAATTCCTGCAATATTAGTTTATGTTCCAAAACAAAAAGATGCTTGCAACTAGAGAAATGATATTTACCTTTTTCTGGAAGGAAAAATATTTATATTTTTTTTCAAGTAATGTTCATGTTGACATCTTTCTCAAAGCCAACACATTCTGGGGAAAAAAATATTGATATGTACAAGTCCATACTTTTCAACAAAAATAATAATAATAAAATTACTTGTGAACTCTCAAAATTCATTCACAGCCATAGAAAGTAAATTATCAGAGACAAAATTAATTTCTATTGCTGCAGCCATACCATGTGTGTTTATGTTTGACCTTCTATCCAGTAGCTCCCCAATAATTTTAAATCTTCAGCCCCTTTCTAATAGATATAGCGAGCAAAGGCCTCAGAAGTATTGTTTCAAACAAGGCTGATGAGAGCAAGAAACTAGGAAAAGGCTGTGCTGGGACCTCAACCACCATATTAGATGCTGGAGAATCTACACAAGAAACATTATGAACGCTCCAGCTGCAAGATAGTCTTCTGGAGGATTTTGCCCTTTACTAAATGTTGATGCCAAGCAGCCATTGAATGCACTATCAGAGGAGACCAGGTTTCCTTCTCATGGTTCCAACAGTCCTCATTTCCACCAGACTGCAGAAAGGAGACTGGGAGAAGCCATCAAACCTATTGCAAAGCCATAAATGTCATCCTGCAGCATGACTTGGAAATACTGGAGAAGATGCTCTGACAGCAACTTTAAAAATAAATAAATAAAAGAAGAGATCTTTGCTTTCTCAAGTCATAATCACTGGACTAACCCAAATCTATAAGGCCTGCAAGATAAGGTTGTTTGACTTGAGGCAAAGATCCCAGCCCTGGGACCCAGCATTCCCATGCAGTGAGCTTCAGCCTCTTGCACCCTCTGGGTCTGCCTGCAACTCCCCGGCAGACTGCCAAGCAGCCACGTGCACCGGAGATGGGCAGGAAGCTGTCTGTCCTGTAGTGGTGGGTGCTCCAGAGGCAATGGTTTCAAAGCTACATAGATGTTGCCTAAAACCAGTCCTTGTGCTATAAAAAGAATAACATAAAATTTGTATGCAAGCACACAGACTTTGGGATTTTGGAGCCTGGATCCACTGGTAATAAATTCATAAAACACACAGATCACCCTATGAATCTCCTTTGCTGATTCACTGAGAAATGCAAAAAAAATCTGGAGTTTTGGGTTGCTTCTCCTCCAGAAGACAGATGTATTTTTACATTTTTTGTTTAGTATAGGAAGTGTATGAGTACTTGAAAAGGGTTAAACTATTGAAGTGCTTCTCAAAGTCACAGCCAGATGCTTCAGAAGGACAGGGCTGTAGGAAACATGCCATCAGCTGTCTGCACGGTTTCTCTTGTCATCGTTAGTTCTAGTTGTTTGGTTTTTCCCAGTGTGGAAAATTCCCATAAAATAAAATTGACCTGATGATACAAGAAATTAGTAGGACTCTATGGAAATAGAACTTAGAACTTGAGAATGTATTAAAGGAAGTCCTTCTGTAATTCCTTATCAAGAACACAGTTCTCTATTTGAAGGAAAAAAAATACCACAGGATGGGATCTGCTTATAGCCAGCTCTAAGCAGTTGTGTAGATGTCCCTTTTTTATAAATTTAGAGAGAACATCAGCCCCCTACAGCCTACACATCCCAGCCTACATCCCCCCTACACCAGGGGTAATCCAGGTGTTGTGGCATATCTGCCAAAAGCGTCTCTCCTGGAGTGAAGAGGGAACACTGAAGAGTAGATTCAGCTGGACTTCGATCTTTTAGAGATGATATTAAGGAAGAATAATTTCACATAAGTATCTAAAAATTGAAGCAAAGCACGGTAGGCTTTTCCTAATCTTCCTTGTGCCTACTTTCCTGAATTCATTGATTGCCATGGGAGCTGGGCATCTGTACATCAAAAATGTCCAGCAAGTGCTTTGCCTCATCCCTTAATTCTGCAAATACTTTTTGAAAATCCAGCTTTCCCCTTCTTTGGACCTCAGTGGTCTGTAAGCAAGATAATGTTGTTTTTCTGTCCCCTGGAGGTGCTAGAAGGCAAATCATGCCAAATACTATGAGATGCTCACGTAACCGGTCATAGAGCTGGATGCTCATATCCCATGTGAAATCACTGTAGGTATTTCTGGTTTTCAGTTGTTTTTTCCTCTCTGAACTCTTTGCACGCATTACCCACATTGAGAGATACTGGCAGTATTCATAATCGACGTATCTTTTTAGCTTTCCCATAGAAATCTATGCAACTAACTTAAAATTTTCAGAAAAAAAAAAACAAAAACAAAACAACCCCCCGAAAAAAACCCAACAAATGCACATAACATAAGGATTTTGAAAAATAAGTAAAATATTTGGAAAACAGTAAAGATTTTTTTTTCCAATCAGCAGTTCTAATGTAATCCTACAGATGTTCAGACAAACTATAAGACCAATTGTTTTCTATGTGTTTCTCTAGGGCTTTTTAGCCACAAATGGGAACCATTTCACATTACAGAAGTTGAAGGCTGTTCTCTACTATCACCATACTCTGTATATTTCCCACTAACAGGACATAAATAATTCCAGCAAAAAAGCACATTAAGAGGAACACGATTGCCAGAGGATGCTGCTTCCCTCCCTGGTTATAATTACAAGGATGTGTGGTTTTGCTTAAATGGGAAAACAAATAGATTTCCCCAGCCTTTCTACTCCCCTCCATCTGAGTAGACACTGCCTTTATCATAAGCTAAAAGAGAAATATTTATAGGAAAGCCTTGTTAAAATGCTGGCATGGTATTACTGTCTCTGGTTGAGCCATAAACTCACTTGGGGGAAAAAAAAATCACCCTGTGAAGGATGCCAACAAAAAGCCAGTGTGTTGTTTAACTGCCAGGCTTGAACAATGCATGGGTCTTGCCTCAGATCTCCAGCCCGGCCTGGATTTCCCCTGTCAACAAGTCATTTAGGACCTGATGGTTCATGCTCATGGCTGTCCTGGGCAGAGCTGGTCCCTCCCTTTAGGGAAGAGAATGGGACCCAACGGCCATAGAAGGTCCTATACTCCTCGTTTTGTGCTAGATTAATTTCCGAAGAGGGTAAAGCAGAGAATAGGAAGATGGAGACCTGAAAGGCACAAAAACATGCTAAATGCTGTCTTGAAGTCTCAGTGTCATGTCCAGTGGAGGGGACTGCAGGGAGAATGGCCGTGCAAGCAATCCACTCCTGACGACTGAGAATCTCATGCACATTTTTTTTCCCCAATGTCCCAGATTAAGGCCCTGTGCTGCTGTATAAACAGACTACTGTGCAGGCTCTTCCCGGTGTACACAAAGAACATCTGGAGCTACCCTCAGCAGCAGAAAGCAGGGTGAAGAAGCTCTACATTGTGAGGGCATCTGCAGATGATCAGCATCAAAGGCAGAATGTTGCCGTCCCATCGATCAGGGTCCCTAGGCTGCTGATGCATGTCTTGCTCACTGCCAGCTGCTTGTTGACTGCACGGAGCAGCAATCTCTGCACCACACTGCAGGTGGGAAGCAGCAAATCTTGCAATGCCTGCGGAAAGATCCCTCCACCAACATCAAAGCAGCTGGTGCCAGGACCTTCAAGACTAGGTCTGGAGCTGCTCCGGCAGCCCCATATTCCTGTAACAGGCCACGGCCTGCTGTGGAGACAGACTCTCAGGAAGTCTGACCCTGTTTCCAGATTGAAATAGATGACAATCCTCAGTGGATGGAAAGCTCAGCAGTTCTTCACCCAGTGGTACCAATAAGAAACAGTTTTAAATGCATACATTTGCTTTCACTGACTGTTAGAGGCATCGGCAGTGAAAAGACCAGTCTTTCCAGGTGTATATTTACTCTCTTTGCTGTTCTATTTTCTTGCTCTCCCTGGAGGAAAGATCAGAAATGCTGTCTGTTGCTGAAATGCCTTTCTCCCACCACTGCTTCAATAAATCTGAGCAGGGAGCCACACACACCACATGCTGAGAAATTCCTCTGCAGCCAAGGGCTACAGGTTTGCTACAGGTTGGGCAATGTAGCAAGGAGCTCTGTGCTCTTCATCGATGAGGATCACTTGCCGGTCTTAACTATAAGCAATGGTGCACTAGGGGATTTATGTAAAGAAAAAAGCAAACTGGTCAAGTGTGGGCTCGGTTCTTCATGCAGGCTCAGCAGTAGATCCTTATTTAATTTAAGAATGGTAGTATGACAGATTTTGCTGGCCAATCAATTAAGGAAGTAGATTTTAATCCAGATTTTTTCTTTAATCTGGAAAGCATGAAACAGCTTCCAAATGAGGCTCTTTTGCATAGGGGAAACTGAGGCAGAGTGAGCAAGCTTATCCACATTCCTTTCATCAGACTAGAGCTGGAATAACATGTCATACTTCTGAGTCCAATCCAATTTTCCAAATCCTGTGCAAACAGCCAGCACAAAGCCCGTGTAAGCACTTCAAGGATTAGGCCAGGAATGCCAACCAAATCCTCTGCTAATCTGCACCGTAAAGTCATGAAATCAGGCTTCCTCTTGAAATGTTTCTTGCATCCAGCTGTGTCAGAAACACCTTCCAGAAAATTAATCTCCCCACACAAATGTGTCCCCACCTCCCCAGAAGGACACATTTTTCCTTTCAGAAGCTGCTCAGCATCATTGCTAGTTGTATTTCAAAACCAGGTAATAAAAGCCCCTGAATTCAAAGACACAGGGTACATGAAAAATCATCTACTGTTGCTGTCTGAAAAAAAGGATAGACACAGATTTGGTCAGGGTCTTGCAACTACATCTGCATCCCTATATTTGTATCACATGTGTCTGTGTTTACATGGAGGTGGTGGCCAGGCCCTTTTCAGCACGCAAAAGGTGAGCTCTGAAGGGCTACGGGGACTGCAAATCCCCATGGACATGGGATTAATGCAGGAGGCACTTGGTGTTTTTGTCTGGTCTGGTCTGTGCACAATTGCAATTTTTGGTCTGATGGCCTATGTCTCTCCAGTTCCACAAAGCCCTTCTGCAGACCTGCCCCATCAGCAGCTAAGTAGGACAAGATACCTACAGGGAGGTATCCCTGATAGGAGAGGTCAGAGCTCTGGATTATAACGCTGCTGAAGTGACTGGTGGACATTGCCGTCAGTCTTGGTTTCTTATATTGTTTCCTGTCATTGTTAGCGGCTGCAGAGCCATGTCTTTGCTTTCTCCCCTGGTCCAAGGGGTGGGGTCCCATGGGCCGTTCAATGCCCTTTAGATCTTTCAGTGTCTCACCATTCATGCATCCACTGCCTCTTAATGAACATTTCCGATGCTCTGCTTCTGCTGCCAGTGAAACTGCCATGTAGCTGGTGCCCCTGGGAGTCACAACTTGCCAGAGCAGTAGCTTGTGCAAACCTTCCTATTGTTCAAGCTCAGAGCTAGCATGGCCATTGTTACTTATCAGTGGCTGCTGTTTTCCATTATAGCCTGCTCAAACATGAACTGGATATGAGCACTGGGCTACAAGCCGGGCTCTTAGGCCTCCAGAGCTCTGCTGAAGGTCTGAATTGCTTCCAGCTCCTTCTTAGAAGTCACTCTGTATTCAGTAGAGAATCACACTCTTGGGCTCTTCACTTCTCAACTTGTTTCTTGCCAGAGAGTTCAAACCAACCCTACAGTTGTTCTTGTTCCACTAGAGCTGAGAGAATTTTCCCAGATGCTTGTGAATTGCTCAGAGCACATCAACAGGCACAGAATTTTTTTCAGGCCAGAAAATACATACTAGCTCCATCTCTCCACAGTCTCCGGAATTGAAATTACACATGGAGAGGAAAATACAATTCTAAGTTCAATAATACTTTTCGTTCCTAGAACATGCTCCTTCCTGGGACTGGGAAAGGCTTCATCACCGTTAACTACTTTAGTTTAATGGTGGGTAAGCACTCTTTCATGCAAGCAGGTTAGAAACCTCCCCTCACGTATCCCCTTTTTGGCAGTAGAGTGCCCTGTTTCACAAGTACTGTTCAAAGAGAAATGCAATCATGATGATGTCTCCTGTGGCGTCCCTTTAATTCAGCATTTAGAAACATTGCAGAGGGAGAAAGGGCACATTGTTCCGCTGGTGGTAAAATTGCTAGGAGATCTGAGTGCAAGTCCTAAACACCCTCCAGTCTCTGTTACCACCTCAGCCAAATTTCTTTGACCTGAACATGCCCAACCAAAGTCCCTTCTAAGGGACTTCTAACTTGTATAAAGTTTTTTGGAGATTAGCTTTAGACTTTCAGAAGTGCCTGACCTGTGGGAAAAATTACAGACCAGAACTTGGACAGTTTTTTAGCTGAAGTTTACTTTCTATAACTCTTCATTCCCTATCTGTAAAACAGAGAGAATTACATTTCAGACCTTGCCACCAAAGGCACAGGTCTCTGTGGGTACAGACTGCATTATTTATCATTGGTCTGGCTGTTCTGGGAAGGTAGTAAAAGATCATCATTTCACAGGAGAGATGACAGCGTTAGTAGATAAGGTATTCAAAGAAAGATGTTTATCCCAATTCAAGAGAGGAGGAAAATTAGAAAGTAAGATTTCTCTGTCACAACAAATTCTGCACACTCAGCAGCAGGTCCTGAAAACAGAAGTCATTTGATAAAGCAAAAGGTGAAGGGGTAGTATTCCCAGTGAAGTCTAACTGCACAGCACTGTGAAAAAAATAAATCTGTAGCCTGACACCTACTTACACTGGGTCTGCACTGCTCCCTATTGCAATCCCACAGGAAACATGGGGACTTGGGAGACTTTTATTCTGCTGCCTAGAGAGTGAAATTCCATTTATCTGCAGGAGAGATTTGATATATAAAAATTTCTATACTTTTACTCGCTCCATCAGTAGGTCTTTATAGGGTTGCTCTGAGCTTGAGATGAGAGTTCTTCTGTGCAGCCTCCTTCAACCCCATTGCCCCATCCCGTCTGTGCTAGCAAAAGGTACCTGTATTCTTAAAATTCCACATCTTTTCTAAAAAGCAATGAGCAGAACTGTAGCTGAAATGCTAGAAAAGTGGACCAGCTCAGCATCAAACCAAAAGAGAGATTTGTTTCCATTTTTATTGTGCGGAACAAAGAATACTGTATTTTTATTTCAGAGCAACTCTGAATGCTTTGTTTCACTCTAAGGTACTTTGTTTTCAGCTTATTTAATCCTTGCAGAGAATTGTACTTGCATTTTAGACAATCTAGGCCCTTTTAAAATTAAAATTTCTGTTTGCACTTGGTTTTTTGTGGACACTAGGGAGCATGGAGATAAAGCAACATTTCCCATGCAGGCACAAGGTGCATTCAAAGGACTCTCTCCTGTACCAGCACATCTTCACTGTGCTCCTCATGTCCTCTGCAAAGCCCTGTGCGCTTCTCTGTAACCTCTTTCCAATCCCTGTTTAGCACAAAACATGACTCACCCTTGCCCAGCCCTCCTGTTTGTCTCCCCCACATCTGGAAGCCATCTGGGTCACACTGATGAGCCTCCCCAGCTCCCCCTCCCCGTTGCACAGGCAGCCCAGGAGAGGAAACCCTGCTCCAGCCACGGCAGCCTCACTTGTGCCCCAACCTCCCTGGCTCTGTCACTGCAAGGCTGCACCAGCACTTCCCACACTCCTCCAGCAAATGATTGTGGGCTGAAGGGACTTGTGACTCTGTCTGTGTCATAGAATCACAGAATCATAGAATGGCTTAGGTTGGAAGGAATCTTTAAAGGTCATCTAGTCCAAACCTCCTGAAATAAGCAGGGTGTCATTTGAGCTCTGGTTCCCTCACGGTCATCCTCCATACATTCCAGCTTCTGCAACGGTGGACTTTGGGTTTGAGGGCTTTGGAGACAAGGTTACAAGAGGGGCAGTACTGCGTTAGATGAAATGTTTGGTTATACCATATCCTGTCTGCAGCTCTAGCCAACAGCAGGTCCTTGAGGAGAAACACAAAAAGAGGGAAAACACAAGGTGGTACTTCTCCAGAATACTCTCCCAGCCACCAGTCCATTCTGTCTTAGGCCTTCTTGCACCAAGGGAGCCATTTCTTTTGATCAATAACCTGGCATGGGCATTTCTTCTCTAGGCTTATTTTTTTTTAGGCATGCAGATGGTTAGCTTCTGCAACATCTTTGTTCAGGGAGGTCCACATCTTCATGGCACACTATGAAAAGGACCACCTTCCTGCTTCTCATCCTCTCAAGTGAGAGTGGCATCATTTTCATGGCCACCTCAGGCCACCCCACTTTGTTGCCAAAAGGCTGTCAATGGCACCCAGTTTTCACACCCACGTTCATATTCACTGCAGTTCATGAGTGACTTTGGAGACTGTCCAAAACAGGCACAAGGAGGAAGAGAAAGCAAATGACCTTATCCAGGACATTGAGCTCTGTGATCCAAGGGTTCCTTCATGTCTGTGTGCTCAATGGATCCTTGGCTGCTGCAGCAGCCCTTGAGGAAGCCAAAAATAGTTGTGAGCATAATTTAGAGCTCCCTAGAGGTCAGTCTGGAGGTCCTCTGAGTGCCAACTTGAGTTGGCCAGAGGAGCAGGCACAAAGCCATCCTTGCCCAGCTTTGTGCCAAGCAGAGCTCTGCTGGAGCATGAGGCCAGAGAAATTCTCTGAAAAAGCATCCTTTCTTTTTTTCCCTTTTCTGTTTCAATTGCTGTCTTTTCTCTCACATTTGCTCTTCTGTCCCTAGATGAGGGGAAATGTTAGTGCACAGTGTAAGGCTGGGCCACATGATGGGATGAAAACAATTTCAGAACAAGAAGGGAAAATCTATTGTCCCCAAGACCCCAAATCCTCCTTTAGGTCTTGCAATTTTCTTCCCTGGTTGCCAGATAAATGCTACCTCAGATCCAGGCATGTCCTGCAATAGAGCATTCCTCATAGAGATCCAATGGATGCTGATATTGTGGCTGAGTTTACATGATGCTCTTGACTCCACTGAGATACTAATCTGGGTCTTTCTTTCTCTTCTTTGCTCAGCTGCTAATTTTCACAGCACTTACAGGAACTTCAGGCAATATCAACAGCATGTAGACACCCACACTGCCAGTGCTGGTCCCTTCTTGTGTTAATGACCCTTGCTTCTTCTCTAGCTGTGCAGCCAGACAAATAGCGTGTGATTCCTCTGAGGCCTCCAGGGTGCAGATGCCTCCAGTAGAGCTATGGTAAGTGAGAGAAATTATGACTTCTATTATAAATTCATATCATCTTGTCTATGAATTCCAAACTCAGCATCTTTGACACTTTCAGCTGCTTTGTTCAATGGTATGGACATTGCTGTACAAATTACCTAACTAATTTTTGAAAGGCTTGAAAGTTGGGAGGAGGAAGGGGAACAGGCAAGCGTTGAAGATGCACTGATGGAGAGACTGATTTCATTGGGAAATATCATGACAAATGGCTTACCAGGATCCTGATTATACTCTACTGCTGAAAGTGCCCAGTAAAAACGAAGGCATCCACAGCAATGAGACTCAAATTGTAACCTCTTACCAGCCCTTGCATGAAAAAAGTCCTTTTTTTTTCATTGGTTGGAGTAGATGATCTTAAAAGGTCCCTTCTAACCTAGGTGATTCTGCGATTCTGTGAAAAGCTGCTTTCAGGGCTGTGAACCAGAGGAGAATTCCTGCAGAAGACTGCAACTATGGCCAACTAGGGACACTGGGGTCAAGAGAATATCAGTGAGTGGTACGACTTGAAGGTTCATTGCCTTACAGATGGAGATGCCTACAACAACCCTACAGCCCAGAACAACCCTGCGGTGGAGGCAGTCTCTGGTATCTCTCTGGCATTACTCTGGGACATGGACTATTTTTATTTCTCTCTGCCACAGCACCACTCACATCTGTGTCATTCTGGGGTGTCATTCTGGGATCTCCTCCTGCTTGTTCAGGGCAAGGTAAATTCCCTGGGCTGATTTGCAACATTGTGGTACAGCTCATTTTTCCCCTTCACTTTCTCATTTGCAAGCTCTGCAATGAAAGCTATGCTTTCCATATTGAGGGTGAATTTTGGACAAGGTGCTCCATTCCAGAAATAAACTTAAACACTTTTCTAATTTCCTAACATAATATGTTTTTCCCTTTTATTTTAATAAAAATAACAATAATAAAACAAAGTACCCTTTCTCCATTTCTTTTCTTACACAAACACATAATCCTGGTGCCTTAATGTCTCATCAAGAAAATCCAGACTGGAAGCTGCAGCCAGGACTCTGTGCCACCTAGATATTTTGGACACATATTTGGACTCACATATGCACATATGCACACACTTTGCCTTCCCTGCCTCAGCAGGACAAGACTTCACATCTTTTCTTGCATCCACAGACTTGAATGGATACACTAAGCCTCAGCAGGGAAAGGTCATTTCCACTCACTGACATTCAGGCTGTCTCCCCATTTGTACCCTTGAAATGATATTTATGTTTTAAGAGCATCAGCCTGGTTGAGAAGAGACTTTCCATTCATTAAGATTTCTGGGAAGAGAGAACTTTCACACCTGTAGGAATATAGGGTTTTGACAGAAAAATAACCAAATCCTAGCGCATCTTCTCCTAATGGGCTTGCTCAATTACTGGACTGAAGCTGTTGGTTGTTCTGTGATACAGTTTCCCAACAAAAGAAGGTTTTTGTGAACACACATCTTGTGCATGGAAGTGCATATCTGCTTCTGCCAAATCATTCTCACTCTCTTCAGTTAATAACTTCTGACCAATTTCAATTCAACTTCATAGTGAGACTATATTTTTAAAAAAAAAAAAAAAGTTCCTGTATTAAAGCAGCCAGGTAAAAAAAGCAAAATCTAGTTAGTTAACAAATTAGGGGAGAGATCAAAAGAGCTCAAGCCTTACCAGACACAAGAGACTGACACAGTGAGAGAGGGAGTTGCAGGAATAGCTATATTCACTTCACTGCCCTGGGAACATGTTCATGTTTTTCCTTCATGAGCTGAGAAAAGTCCAGGCACAACATATGAAGACCAGGGTGCACACAGACCGATGCTGAGATTCTACAGGGCAAAAGCATTTATACAGCTCTTTGTACAATGGGATCTCAAATCACAAATAAGAATTCTCATCACCACTGCAGTAGATATAATTTCGTACGTTAATAATCCACAGTAAAACATGGCTGAAGACTGAGTAACAACTGATATAGGGAGATTTAGACAGATAGAGTCAGTCCCCATGTTAAAAAAGCTGCTCAGGGTGCTAGAGTTGTCTAAAGATGAGTTTTTTAGGGTGTAATTGGGATGGGAACAGAGTCCCAGCCAGCCTGTAGAAGTGATCCCCTCTCTCACTCAGCTCATGTTCCCACTCCACAAGGAAAACAGTCTTAATGGGTTGACTATAGCCATTATGAGATGAGGCTGGGATAGGGTAAATTATTGTGGGTTTTGCACATCTGAGGAAAGTTTACAAGATGGAGTAGACATCACCCTGGAAGCCCAAGTGCAGTTGATGAGAGTCACATTTCTATGCGGATGGGGAAGAAGAGCAGACTTGATTTAGAAGATCAGGATGCAGCAGACATATTCTGCTCAAAGGGTAGTTTAGCTATGAAAAAGCCTAGTTCATCAACTCTGGGCTCTTCCTATTGCAATCCCCATCCATCCACTTGTTCTCTGCCTCCCCAGCCTGTCTTATGCCATCAACCAGAAACAGAGATCCCAGTGTCAAACCCATTATCCCAGTGCATCTCACAGTCCATGTCTCTGTGTGCTCCCAAGGCCACAGTGAGCACCACACCCATTTTACCAAGAAGGAATGACTTACCCCAGGTCACCCAGCAGCCCCACAGCTGTGCCAGGAATGAAACCCAATCAGATAAAAGTGTCAGAGTGAGTACAGCCAAACTGTGCTCCAGAGCAGTTGGCCAGATGAGGTAACAACCAGGGAAAGACGCCGATGGAGTTTGGCAGGAAGCAGGAGTCACACACGCCTCCCACTTTGGCAGAAATCAGAAGTTGCTCAGGCTTTTCATGTCTGTTGGCTGGAGCACTTATCCAGCACTGCACAGGTTCACGGGAGACATTTGGGGAGGGTCCACCCCCTCCCTAAGCATCTCATGCCTTCCTTCCGCACACGGCGAAAGATGTTAAAGAAGGTACAACATGGGCAAAGCGAACTCTCTGCTGAATGCAGCACTGAAGTGTTAATTATTTTGAGAACTCTGGTGTGCCAGAAATTGCCTAGAGAGGTTGTGTAGTCTCTGTCCTTCAACATTTTCAGGACCGGACTGGATAACGCCCTGAGAAAGCTGGTCTGGCCTGCTAGCTATCCTGCTTTGAGCAGGAGGTTGGACTAGACACCTCCTGAGGTCCCGCCCAGCCTGAACTATCCCACGACTCTTTAAATTGCAAAGTTCAGCTGCGCCTTCACCATCCACAGGGTGATGCTACCCAGTTCACTGCAGTAATAACACCAGACAACCTGCAATAGCATAGCTAGATAATAGATAATAGATAATAGTAGATAATAGATAATAGATAATAGTAGATAACAGATAGATCTGGGCCTGCCTGCATGGAGGTACGAGTCCCAAAAAGTCTTCTCCCTCCCAAAAAGTCATAATGCTTGGTTGTTTTTTCACATGTACCTTATTCCCTGTGACTTTCCCTCAACATATAGCAAATATGGGGTAACTTGTTTTCATTTAACATGCAATGAGAGCACACTGCATGGACAGCATCTTGAGCAGCCATCGTAACCTGACCATGTGCCTACTGCTTTTCTGCCTCTGCTCTTCACCCTGGGACTTTCCAGAATTTTGTTAGCCATCCAAGAGACTTTTGTGATATGAGCACACTGCTTTCATTTCTGACCCAAGGAAGACCTCAGACCAAACATCTCAGACTCCAGCCATCAGCCATATCACCTTTCTTATTTTCCATCATAAATTTCATCCTGCTCCCTGGCTCTACTTCCAGGACTAACTCATCCATTGCTGAAAGTCCTCCACCGCTCTCCCATCCTTCCATAATCCCTAAGACAGCAAAGGATTTGATCTCTCCTCTTTGGAAAGGCCAAAGGGATAAGCCCTAGGCCTCCTTGGCCTATATGGTGGAAAAGATTTCACACCAGGTAATCCTATTGTTCCTTGTTCCCCTACCTGGCACAGTCTCGTGGTGTTTTGCTGCAAGATCCCAGACGTTATAAGATGATGGGGGAAGTTCAGCTCCGTACTGACGGCTCCAAACACATCAGTATTAAATTCTTATACAATCAAAGCTGCCCGCAAAATAAAGCCAATGATCTACCTGATTTGGATGTTTTTGGCACAGGACAATAGACTCCAATTTTCCAACAGAATCAACTTGTTATAACACAAGAACTTTTTTTTTTTTTTTAATGTTAGCTTGTTTGCCCTCCTGCCAGATTTTGTTAGTAATACTATGGCATCAGGCCAACTTGCAGCCTGTTTGGAGTTCATCTAAAAACCTCTAGTAAAAGGAGATAGAGGTTCCACATTTCTCTTGAAAGATGGAAAGCTTCAAAAGGCCATTTGTGGAGGCATCAAGCCGACTGTCTGGGGTCCCAGTCCTCAAGCAATTACCTCATCCTGCTAATGAGGAGTTTGCTTCAGGCTGTACTGAATAAAGTTCTCATTCTGACTCTTGATTTAGAGGAGCAGTTGTTCAGTCAAAGTTGGCTGAATGAGTTCTCTTACTGGTTTTCCTGTTTATCTATTCCTTTTTCAAAATACAGATCTCTAAAAGGGAGATGAAAATTAATTTAAATGTGCTCTGATTTTCCAGCTCAGGATACACCATCTTTCAGGTAAATCAGCTTCCTACCACAGTCAGTTTTCATTTGTCAGATTTTGGGTTTGTCCTCTTTTTCTGAGACAGAAATTTTTCATGAGAGTTTCCCAGTGATGATAACCGAAACAGGCAGCATTTTTAATGCTCTTTCTTCAACAAACTGCTCAGTGATCTGTAGACAGCACTTTCAAAACATGGATGCTATTTCTCATGGCACAATAATGGTGACAGAAGACAGTTACATTTTCCATAGAAGTTTTCAGAGAAGTTACATTCACTTTCTCAGTAGATTCTGCTTCTCTCGTTTTTGGCATCCTTACAAACACTAAAGACACCTGGGAGACATCACTTTCTTCAGACTTTGGCTTGATGTAAGCCTATTACCTTTGGGCTATTAGCAGATGTGAACAAGGTATTCATGTAAAGCCAACTCAGTAAACAATTCTGTCGGTGATGTAGAATAGTGATCTGACTCCAGATCTCTCCAACTCCCACACTTGTGTCTGCTTTACAAAAGTCAAAGGCAGTGAAGAAATCTGTTTTTCACAACATTAGCATCCTTAACTGAACACAGTCTGTCTGTAGGGTGTTACAGTTGGGTGTGAAATGGTTTTCCTATTCTGTGAATTTTATGTTAAAATTTCAGCAAGCTTCCCATCATAAATTGTGATAGAAAGCTGAAATATTCAAAGTGCTGACACCCAGAAATCTAGTGATGGGGAAAGGATGATTGTGGGCTTTACTGAAGTTGTCTGGGTTTGAACTTTTTAAAGAAAGCTTGAAAGCTTTCATTTTTATTTCAAACATTTTGATTTATGTTTACAATTTCATTACAATTATTCTTAATTTCAAACAAAAATCCACATAATTTGGCCGTTTAAAATATCATGTTCATAAAATATAAAATATCATATTAATAAAATATAAAATATCAAAACAAAGCCGTTTCAGCACTTAAAATCTCATGTGAATCAAGAAGTTCCTCTTTTCCCTTAAAACACACAGTTTGAAGGAAGAAGCGTTTTCTAGCACAGAGGTGGTTGTGCTTTAATATAGATGCAGTGGCTGAGACATACTTTTTACAGAATTTCTTGTCCAATGGCGGAAATACTAACTTCTGCAGAGGCAGGGGATTTCCTGTAATACCAGATAAATCTGCAGCGGGGAGAGTTTTCTTTACTAAGGCCTGGATAGAAACGTTGAACACTTTTGTCTGGAAGCATTTTGAGACACACCTTAGCGTTATCCAGTAATAATGTGGAAAGTAACTAAGACTTTGCCACAGGAATCACAGAATCACAGAATCACCTACGTTGGAAAGGACCTTTTAAGATCATCTAGCCCAACCAATGAAAAAAAAAAAACCAAAAAAAAAACCACCCCACCCTACACACACCACACCCAACCCAACACCAACCAACACTAAACCATATCCCCAAGCACCATGTCAACTCGTCTCTTGAATACCTCCAGGGACAGTGCCTCAACCATTTCCTCAACCAAGGAAAGTTGATGCCATCTCACAGCTCTGGTGTAACTGCATACAGTTGTATTTTTTTTCCCATATCTCCTTCCAGCATATCTCTAGCCAGTCTGGTGTTTAATTCATGTGAAAATTTAGCAGTACAAGGCAGCCCTTCCTTGCCCGGAATATTTCAGAAAAAATGATGATGTAGTGTTTCCACTTGATCTGTGGCTTTATCTAATCTCATCACTTACTAGTTCAACCTGATTGTCATAGCCAGACACTCCTCCTGTAGAGGGTACTGTCAAGGGACATGAGCATTAATACTCAAGGGCTCCATGAGTATTGGATTTCTGCTTCCTTCCTGTTTCCCCTGTTGAAGAAACAGTGAGGAAGGACACTGTCTGCTAAATTAAATCACTAAGGATTGCTTCAAACCATGCCATGGCTTTACCATGCAAGTAGTCAAGGATGGGACCAAAAAGAACCTTCCTATTGCAAAAGAGTCCTTGCAGCATGGTTTTAGCACACCAGCAAAAAGTTTGTAGGAGCTTGCAATAGCTTTTCCTTGTTCGGTACATCTTCTTCAGAGGCACTGTTCCAGGACACAGATGCCCGGGTTGGCATTTCCACACAAAACTGCTATGAGATTTTTATTTCATCTTAGTTTTCACTACAGTATATTAGATTAAGAAGACCTTTCATTGCCACACTGTTTGGACTTTCTACTCTCCACTCTGTCTTTCCCTTTGTGAACATCAACCAAAACCTGAACTCATATTGAATTCATTTCCTCTCTGGATACCTCATACTAAACATTTTGTGCAAAAGAGAGCAAGCTGACCTTCTGTTGAATTAGGAGCTCCTCCTCAGCTAGGATCTCAATCCTATCTGAATATTTCAGTCTTCAGCAGCACTGCAAAAAGAAATGCACATGAAAACCAGGACCATACATATAAGACCTATTGGATTTGAAGGGCTTAAATCACCGTGGAAGCCGCAAAACTCCACCGACTTCCTCACCTACAGTTCAAGCCAGTTAGAGCAGCCAGAAGATTGCTCAGTTTCTGCTGAGTGTCCAGGACCTGAGATAGCTGCCAGATGATGCAGACAAAAGTCTACATGGCCCATTATCAGGAAATCAAGACAAACCACCAACAATCCCAATGTTCCTGGAAAGCCTGGTCTACATGAGCATCAGGAACCACAAAGGGGAGTCAAGAAGAAGAACCATTTATGGAGGGTGGAATGGATGAGACATGTAGTCTGGATACAAGGAGAATTGGCACTTCTCATTAGGCCATTGGGAAGGTTTCCTAAACAAAAGTGCTGGAAACCCCAGAATATATAAATTTGAACAGTTCAAAACTAGGAGTATGGTTATGTTTGGATCTAACCTTCATGACTGGGTCTTGGCTTTAAAATAGCCGTCTCTCCCCAGGTTGGATCACACATTTCTCTCAAACTGAACTGCTCAGCCAGAAAGCAGTGACCTCAAGGTAGGAATCAATGGATGAAATCCTAGAGTTAAGAGGAAAGTTAGTGCTGGATGATCACACTGGCCCTTTACAAATCTGTTCATTTAAGGGGAAAAAAAAAAAAGAATCCTCAAAGTTTAGAACCTTGAAGAAGTTTGGGTTCAAATTCTGATATTTTGGCTGAACTCCAGCTATAAAAAATACAAAGCAGCTAGCCATACTACAGCATAAGCTGGAAGTCCTTTTTTCCAGAGTTTAAGAAGTGGGAAGATCAAGTTAAGGGTTTTTCATGCAATTGGTAAATCTCAGAAATTTTAGAGGTTTAGGTTTGGACAACTGTCAGACCCTGACTACTTATCGTGGTTGCATTTGCTTCAAACATCCTTGATTGAGAAAATTAGGCAGGAAATATTTTTGCAGTGTCCAGCACTTCCTGAGCTGGAGGAACCAGAAATCCCACAAGAACAGTTCTTACTCATGGCGTTTTCCTTACCTTAACGCTTCACCCAGACAGAGCTGGTAGTCCACAGAATCCAAGCAGAAAAGCAAAACATGAAAAAGAGAGCAGACTTTATTCTAGGGCAAAGTACTCCTGTTCCCTCTGCATGATGTCCCAAAGCCCCGTAATCTGCAGTATGTATAGATGATTCAACATTGTGGTAGGACTGGTGAAAGGTTACACACTTTAAATGCACATGTATTCTATTCTTCTCCTTTGGCACCTCCGATGATAGGCTAGTGGCAGACACAGTTTCAGAAAGAGCTAATTAGAAATAAACCCAAATTCAGTTACACTTTTGTTTTGTTTGATTTATTTTTAATTTTTTTTCCCCAATGGAAAATAGTTGCAAGAAATCATGGATCAAAAGTTTCACAGAGCAAACACTTAGCTTGCTACCAGCTTTGGCTGAAATCCGTCAAACACAAGGACATGAGTGTTCATCTGCAAAGTGAATGTTCATCTGTGAATCTGCATGTTAATACATCTATAAATTTCCTATATGCTTGAACCATACATATATGCACAGTGGGAAGACAACAACCTGCATGCACTGGAGAGATGCTAAGGAATTACACACTTGAGCACCAGGGGGGATGATTACATCTTCCATCTTGACACAGGCTGTGCTATAATATTTAGCTACTTCTGGACTAAGCTTGGAAACTGCACATGATTTGCACTGAATTTTCTCAGTCATCTGAATCAATTGCACGTGACAGAACACATGGATTACAGAAATGTCTATGAGAGCCCACACCTGGTGTCTGAGGGCTGCCAAGGTTTCAGACTACCAGGTGGTGATGTGTAATGGCCACTCACCCAAAGGGCTTCCCTGGCTTGTGACAGATCTGTTGGTCCTCCTGCAGGTGAACAAGCTCAGTCCAACTACAGCTGATAGCAAAAGAAGGACACACAAGCAAGAAAAAGACCTTTCTTTGCACCTTCTGCACTTTGATCACCTATGTGTACAGAGGGGATTCAGATGGGAAACCCGTTTCCTGCAAAAGTGTGAGGAGGATGAACTCATGGAGAACCTCAGGCATGGATCCCTGAATCTGCTTCTGTTCAGAGCAGCAGGAGACAATCACAGTGACTGTGATCCTGTGACTGTCACAGTGCTGTGAACTTGCAGAGCAGGGAGCTTCCATGCCTCCTCTCCTCTCCTCTCCTCTCCTCTCCTCTCCTCTCCTCTCCTCTCCTCTCCTCTCCTCTCCTCTCCTCT
>JAOXNO010000033.1:41188055-41217241 GCA_028565335.1 Limnodromus scolopaceus | reverse complement strand
CTCTCCT
This sequence comes from Limnodromus scolopaceus, assembly GCA_028565335.1. NCBI lineage: Eukaryota > Metazoa > Chordata > Aves > Charadriiformes > Scolopacidae > Limnodromus > Limnodromus scolopaceus. The sequence goes on along the minus strand of JAOXNO010000033.1, from coordinate 41,217,234 downwards.
CTCCTCTCCTCTCCTCTCCTCTCCTCTCCTCTCCTCTCCTCTCCTCTCCTCTCCTCTCCTCTCCTCATCCTTGTGGGAGTCACCAGGGTCTGCTGGTGACAAGCGTCCAGCCCTTCCCACTTCATATCCTGCTCTAGGACTGATTTTTCCTAGGAAATTGGGGCTTTTCCTAATCAGTTCCTCAGAAAGGCTGCATTGCTGGTGGGGTCTGAGAAGAAAGGCTGTAAAGCCAGGCCTCTTGCAGCAGTGGGAGCGCTGCCATTGCTTTCTTTGGTTCTTACACTTCACACTGCTCTGGTTTGTTTTTCAAGTTATTCTATTTTCTTTATTTTGCCCAAACATTTTCTTTTCCCCATAGGGATGGAAGATGCCAGGGGCTGACACCAGGATCACATGCTCACAAAGGAGCTGCTGCCCCCTCCTTCCTCGTTTTTCTAAACTCTTGAACTGTTTTGGGCCAAGCAGATTTTTCTGGTTATTTCCAGAAGAAAATTATCTATGATGCTAACAAGGTACTGATGGAAAATTCAAGTTGGCTGGAGAGCCTCTCAGCATCCCATCCTCTTCTTCCTCCACTTTTCTTCTGAGTGGGTCTGTAAGAGCAGGGAATGCAATCATTCTGACCATGCATAATCCGGACCCACTTCCTCCCTCTTAAAAAAGCCCACATTGCCCTCCATTAAAAAGATTTCCTGGTTAACAAGCAGAAAAAGCACTGGCAACTAGGCTATAAAAAAATATATATATTTCCCAAGTAAAAAACAACAACCAAAAAAAGGCACAAGGAAGATGTAAAAATCACAGATTATGAAAGGATGGCACAGAGCAGATACAGTGAACAGAACATATGGAAGTGCCACATTACCCAGGTGGCACAACCACAACCAAGTAAAAAAGAGCTTTCATGAGGGATTTAAAAGTAACATGTGATAAGGAACCAGCCTAAAAATCTGAAGACTTATCCTCTCACCTGGTCAGGGTGAATACTTATAGGGTTGGTATCTTTAGTGAACATATGAAAGGGGGAAAACATATACTGGAAATTAAATTCAGAGAAAATCAAACTGTGGGAGTGATGCTTCAGAGAGTATTGTCTACCCTGCATTTTCCTACCTGAGCCTCTTAACATGACATTCCCGCATCCTGTGTCCTCTAATTAGCATACAGCAAATATAGGAGTCCAGAAACACCAAATTGAGAGCCTTGTCTGACTTCCCCAGTTTTCCTTTTCCTGCTTGTATAAAAGAACAGCCATCCCCAGTCAAGAAAACCTTACCGAGGTGTTGCTCAAGGCTGGTGGGGCTGGCCCTGGATGCAGCAGTGAGGATCCTGTGCCAGGGAAGACAAGCTCCTCTAAGAGTATATGTCAAGATCACAGAGCGGAAGATTGGGTGAACTACAATTTTTTGAACCCCAATCCAAACAACTGTCCTCTAACCCTCTTACAGCAAGGAGTCATCAGACCCCAACATCTCAAAATGCTGTTTCCAACTATTAATAAGGAGTGTTGAAGTTGCCTGACTTGATTATGTGCAGCAGCTCCCCCAGGAGCAACTCTACCCAACAGGAGCTTATTACAGAAAACCTTCTGTGGGATATTTCTCCTTGGTGAGAAGCGAAGCTGGTGGGACGAGACCAGCCCCAGCTGGGTGAGGGCAGTTCTTGGGACAAGGATTCAGAGAAGGGTGTGTCAGCAGGAGGAGCTCCAAATCTGGGAATGCAAAATTCCCCTCTTCCAGTGGGGTTTCTTTGAAACCCTTTGAGCGCATGCTTCTTCCTTGAGTGCCTGTGCCAAGAAAACCCGTTGGCTGCTACATCAGAGGGAACCTAATGCAGAAAAGATTGTGGGCCCAGGGGGACAAAGTTTCTTTGAAAAGCCCACCCCAGGCGTCTATACACCAATGCTCACACACAAGTCACATGCACGTCTGCCTGTATGCACTCACAGCACAGCCATGCATAGCTGGGAGCCTCCCGGGGATGAGTAAACACTTCAGGGCTGTCCGAGCCATAGAGAAAATGAAGCTTTCGTAACGCTAAAGGCAAAGCTGACTGCTTGAATCAGGCTACAGCAGGCTGTGGATTTCCCTCCAAGCTCAAGCCGTAATTGAAATGTGCCGACCAAGGCTAACCCAGGAATGTTCCTATACAGTTTAGGATGACGTGTGCAAGCCTACCCAGTCACATAAATAGTCTGCACACACAGAGGGGTTCCCACACAGCCATTTGCTGGCGCACTGACATGGTCTGTACCTTACAGCATCTCTCTGACCGCTGGGGATACCACAGGGGCCAGCCCAGCAGCCCCGATGCCCATGGGGTGGGAGCAGTGACCCAGGACAGTGTGGAAAAGACAGCTGTTATTAGTGGGGCATCCCTGGAATGAGATGTGGGACACAGTCGCCAGCCACTTGTGGTCAGACAGGCATCACAGCACATTTTACATAGGCAAGGAGATAATAGCAGTTCCACTAGCCTAACTCTTCTCCAAACAGGGAATATTTTTGACCAAATACAGCCTCTGTAGCTTGGAACAGATGCTTTCCTTTATGGAAGTGTCTGTGAAAATGCCGCTGGTGCAAAATGTCAGATGTGCCCCAGAGGGAACAACACACCCTCTGCAAAGCCATTGACCAGCAAGACACCTTCCCTGGGGCATCTGCAGAGACTGATGCACTGCCTTCCTGAGAAATGCAAACACTGAAGATAGAGCTAGTCCCCAAGAAGTAGAAGATGATCTTGCCAAGTTTAAGATAGCAGGTTTTCCTGTCTAAAGGAAAACACCTGTGGTCCAGGTCTGCTTGGTCCTGAGCCTCATTCCCTCTGGAATCTGCTTGCCCTCCAGTGGTCTCTGTACCTGTCCAGGTGATGGCTCTCTCCATCCCTGCACAGGGGTGCAGCCCTCAGAAACTCCTTGGTGCTTGTGCATCTCCAAGCACCTTGACCCAAGCCCTGATACCTTCCCTGTCCAGAGAATGCAGTTGGGAGGGGATTTATCCCAGCAGAAAAAGAAGAGGAGAGGATACTGAAAAAAGTAAACCATCCCAAGCTCGGATGCCTCAGAGACACCTGGGAAAGCTGCCTGGCTTCCCCCAGAGCAGAAGCTGCAGGGCTCATGTTTCCAAGCAGAGTGCAGGGACAAGTCAGGTTGTTTTCTCTGCAGAGAAGTGTTAATCCATGCCATGAGGAGCTCAGCTGCAAGGCAAGATGCTTGAGGAGCATTTTCCCTCTAGCAGAGGACTACATGAAGGGATTCCCATGCTGATAGGAGATAACTCAGCCCTCCAGGCCTGAGTTTGGCAACATGTTGATGCGATGCTGGGAAAGCTTGTCCTATGCAAGTGAGGCCTCTAGGGCCAAAACTTTCTTCTGCATGTGGAAGACAGGAGACCTCTATCTGCAAGTGCTCCCAGGCACAAGGAGATGCACTACGTGAGATTCTGCTTAGTGCTATAGCCATATGGCAAAGCTGCCTCCATCAGCAGCACCTGCAGAGGTAAGCCTTTTAGCAGTGACCCTTTGCCTCTGCTAAGTCAGTCAGCAAAGCAGCCACACGACACAACAGGAAGGTTTGCAGCCTGGATGCATGTGCCAAAGGAATTTGGTGAAGCCGGATTGTGTTCAGTCTGTTGGCTTGGATTGGTAGCTGGGACCAAATTACTGAAAGTATGTCAAGGCTTTGCTGGTAAAAGGCCACGTACTAAAAGGATCAGCAGTCTGTAGCATGTTCCCTGAGCTGTCAAGGTTGGGCAGCCAGGGTTTCGCCCCTGGTCTTTAGAAGCAGGAAAAATTTACCAAGCTTTATTTCGTGGAAAGTGTGTTCAAGTAGAAACTTACAGTATTTTTTTTTTTAAGGAAGAAGAAAAAAAAAAAGAATAGAAAATAAAATAATAATAAAAAATACATTAAAAAAATCCCAAGTAAACAGCAACTCATTCTTGGGATGACAAATCTGACCACTACCAAGTAATACCCCGTTTTTCCAAGAATATGGATTTCATAAAAGTATAAAATAATTTCCACTGAAAGAGGTCCTCTGGACCTCTGGACCTCTGGTCTCACCCCTTCTGAAGGCAGGATGAGTAATGGGGCTTGAAATATGGATCATCAAGCACTATTAGACAGATCTTTATGGATCGAGGACAAAGTCCCATTATGGCCAGTGCTCACCCGGCCCTTGCGCTGCCTGTCATGGAATCATCAGGAAAAGTCCTGCAGGGAGTCTGAACTTCCAGACAGTGATTATATGACAGAGCTCTTCTGGGCTGAGCGGTGGTAGAGGCAGGGCTCATCTGGTTGTGATTTTGGAAATAGTGGAGGTCGAAACTATCTCTGCTGGGGAAAGGCTGAGAGGCTTCTGACAGGCGACGGGATGACAATGCCACAGTCTGCAAAACAGATTGCCATCGGTGGTGGGAACTGTTGGGACAGAGAAAAGCTCCCCCCTACTGCCTACCTCCCTTCCCTCTGTGCACGGGTGAGCAGTCACTGTAGCTGGCTCTGACATGACCGTGATGCCAGCAGAAACACCAGTCTTGAGATGCTACACTGAGGTCTCAGTTATCTGATGGCTTTTCTCCCTTCAGGGACAAATCCCCAGTGCCGGAACCACCTTAGGGAGACCAGCATTCCCAGCACCCCGTGGTTAGCAGCTCCTAGAGCTAGAAATTCTGATCTGGTAAATGCTGCAATCCTTGGGTTACGCAAGTATATTGTTTTTGGCTGGTGCTGTGCCTCAGAGCATGAGTTTCAGGACAGAGGTTGAACCCCAAGTACTGGCAAAAAATCCAATCATTGCAGCAAAGGAAGAATGACAAGGATGAATCAGATGTAGGGGATGCCACATCTGATTCCCATATCTGATGGTGGGATGAGGGTGGGGAGAGGCTGTACACAGTCCCATGGCCTGCAAATGAGTTTGCAGTTTGGTGAGGCTGCTGCTGGGAACAAGCCTCGGAGACTCACCATCTCTCATATCCTTGAATGGAGTATGATGACGGAAATGCTATCATCCCCGAAATATCACTCAGCTTTGAACCAGGGAGCCATTTTCATGCACCAGCTGCTGACTGATGGACACTTGATTCACTGATTCAGAGGTTATGAGTAAACAGAGGAAAAGAGAGGTGATGAATGTAACTTAGGATGATACAGGGTGGCCAGGCCCTGGGTCAGAAGGACACAGAACCTCTTCGACAGCAACATGTGGGACTGACATACAGAAGCTCATTTCCTTCTATATCCTTAGAGGTCACATCTAATTATGCAAGATTTAAGTGACATATCTTAGTTTGTTTTATTGCTTCTTTTCATTTTTTTTCCTTTTTTTTTTTAATGTTTTATCCATGCAGTTCATTCAAAGCCGATGCTTTGACCCAGTCAAGTTCCAGGCAAAGTCTACTTGAGATGTTCTGAATGCGCTACCATCCCGATGATCCAAGAGTGCTTGGGTCGGCCTGCTGGCAACATACTAGTTCAGATCAGGCTGAACTGTATTGTATGGAGAACATTTCCTCCCAGAGATGCCCACTGCCAGCCAGACCAGACTGACTTGGACCAGTTTCACTCTTCCCCAGTGCTTGCCAAAGAGCTGAGACAAATCATATTTCAGAGGATCTCTCCAAAAGGCTTCCCCTGGCTGCCCAGCCTGCAATGTGAGCCTCCTGTGTTCTTACTTCAGCCAGAAGGAATAACATTGGTGCTGGTGAGACCTCTGCTGAGGGCTGTTCCACCAGGACCCAAGGCTCTACAAATCTCCCTCGTTGCTGGTTGCTCCCTCACCAAATGCACGCAGCAGCCTGAGAATCTCCAGTGATATTTTTCTTAGAGAGCCTTATTAAGCTGCAAAGGGACCCACACTACTAGGATTTACGTTAGGAAATATTTTCATAGCAGTGCGAGCTCTTTGCAGCCACTGTGATTTCTCTCTCCACCACCAGAAGGGAAGATAGAGTCTGAGATTTCAGGACAGTCTCCCTGAATCCTCTGCCTTACAGAACATTGTTTCGTCTGTCTGTGCAAAATGCCAAAACTACTATTCACCTCTCTATCTACTTATTCTGCTGTCATCTACCCTACACAAAAATACCATCATTTACTTAGCATACCCCATACCCTCCAATCAGTACCAGAGTCTTCCGTGCCACTCAGTCTCTCTGTGTTTATGTATGTATTTATTTATGCATATAAAAAGCATTGCATTTGACCTGTTGATCAAGGATTCTCGGAAAGAAACTGAACAATTTGACCTGTTACTATTAAACACTTCATTAAGGATCGAGATGAAAGCGGAAGAAACCCTAATAATGAAATTCAAGAGTGGGACAAGGATGTGGATAGGAAAAAAAATAAAGAAAGTGCTCTGGAGAGCTCAGTAGCATGGTCAGGAAATGAATACACAAAATCTTCCACTTGGAAAATGAAAGTTAAGACTGCTGGAGAAAGATGATCTGAAACAGCTATTCAGCTCATAAAAGTAACCTGGCAGGCATGAATCTTGAAACTAATGGAGCAGGGTCAGCTAGGAGCACGTTGGGTAGGCAAAGTGCCTTGTCACCCCCCCTTGAAATCCATTTTCTTAAGGGTGCGTGTGCTGTTCTGAGGGGCGAGTGACAGTTAGGACAGGCAGAAAACATTCCCTTGAAGTTGTTTTTCTTCAGAAAATTTGATTTCTAACACATGAAAACATTTAGCAAAACAATATTTGCTTTCCCTGACAACCTGGCTGGTTTTTTTGCTTTTGTTTTTTATAGATGTATAGATTAAAAGGTGAAAAGAGTAACTTTTAACCTTTTAATATTATTTCTAGGTTCTGACTGGAGCTGAATAATTTAATCTGTTTACTCTGTGATTTAGGTTTGGCTAAAACCTATTGCAGGCAGGTATCCTACAGACTCTCAGATAGGGAGAAACCCCTGGGGTTTGGGTTAATTGTTTTCAAGTCATAATTTATGATGAGTTGAAATACTCTGCAGACACTTTTGGTGTACCCTTCTACAGAAGGGCAGAGGAGCTGTAAGAAAGAATTTAATAACCTATGTTTCCTGACTCGTATTAATCATTAACAGAGGTAATGGTCACTGCCAAAGACCAGAGACACCAAGATCCCTAGGCCATGAAAGTGTCTCCTTGGAGATGCTTATTTTAACAATGTGGTAAAAGATTCAGAGAGTAATTCAATCCCGCCCCTCTCTAATCTTCCCTCTTTCCTTCCTCCCATCGTAATACTGGCTTAGATGAGCTAAGCCTGTCACTCTTCCCATGACACAGCTAATACCACACTCCCTTTGCCACAGCTACCACAGAAAAACAATGTTTAAGCCTCCTCTGTACCTATCTATTGTTGTGGTTGAGCAGTGTGTCTCCAGTGGGACCATCCGGCTTCATAGAGTGCCATTGAAAAATCAACACTTCATCACGGAAGTGAAACATTTTTCTGCTGCAGCTCAGGGTCAGGAGATACAAACTGAGAAAAAGAGAGAGGGAAAGAAATAAAGGAGAGAGGGAATGAGGGAGGTAAGAAAGAAAGAAGGAAAATATAGCAATTATTCAAATACCACCTTCAAAGAGATCTCATAGCTCAGGAATTGCTGTCAATCTGTCTCTCATTTGAAGGCATTATACCAGATTCTCCTCTGACTCTTCCTGACTTTACCCCTTTTCAGACAGATCCATTACTATCCATTACAAAAGAAAGATTTTTATTCATTTCAGTGAGTCATAGCTGTGGACCTAGTTACCCACGCTGCAAGCACATATCACCCACTTGGCACCCCACAGTGGCAGGCTGCAGTTCCCACTTCACCATACAGGCTACTATAGAGGACTGAAGATGTGGCAATGCACATCTTCAGGGTACAAGTGGTGCAGCGACCAAGTCCCTTCTGCAGCAGCAGTGTCCAGTAGGCAGCCAAGGCACACCACATTTTGGTGGGGATCTCCTCTGAGCAGAGGGTCATACTCGACACTCAGTTTTTACCTGGCTAGAGATGGAAGAGCTGACAGCCCCGCTGCAAAATTGTCATGGCCTCAGTCATAGCTGAGATGTACAAAAGTGATAATCCTAGCAGAAAGGGGGACTGTCCCGCCACTCACTGCCTGTTTTGCAAGTCACAACCAGTCTTTTAAGAGGGGATCAAGGTGCAGAGCACTGGCATTCAACCTCTTTCTTTGGGACTAAATTTGTGTGTTCTGGAGGGGGGTGGAGGGGTTCTTAACCAAAAAAATAAACAACAAAACAGCCCAGCCATTCATAGGAAATGCTGAAAAAAGGGCAAGTGTTGACCTGTGCGCTGTTGGAATAATTGATTTTTTTGTTCAAACAGCCTCATCTTAGTCTCATTTCAATTCTTCAAGTCCCAAACCATCTGTTCTCTGAAACCTTAAGGTTAATAAGAGTGAAGAGCTCCTCCCCTAAGATTAATAAGAACGAAGAGCTCTCCTTTTCAGGGCTTTTCTCCACCTACAGCACAGCCTGCCGAAGAAAGCCAACGTGTGCAAATTCATCTTCTCCACGCAAATCTCCAAACCCACCGCTCCAAATCCATGCATGCAGAAGGAAAGTAAATAAAATAACATCTCCGGCAGCTGCCAAAAAATTCCACAGTTTCTGAGCTGTTGCAACTGTATTCGTCAGTGAAAAAAAATTTCCTGGAAACCTCACTCAGATGGTGATGGCGGGAGTGGGGGGGTGGGAGGCGAGGGGCGGAGAGAGTGCGGTCAAGGCCAGGGCAGAAGTTCATGCAGTTGGTGGTTTGCGAAAATGTGTTTTGTTTGTTCTGGATTAGGCTGTGGATTCTTAAAAGAAAACATGTTTTAGTAAGCTAATTTCAAATCAGGAGGGGAAGGAGCAGGGTCAGGGGGAGAACAAATTAGCATCTGGATGTCAGCAGAGTGAAAGGAGGATTCAGACGTGGAGGAAAGTGGGTTACTGAGACTAAGCGCAGCCAAATTGCCTTGGTTATACTCCCCCTTAAAAAATAAATTAAAAATTGCAGCCCCAAACAGGCACACACAGCAGCAGTACACTGATGCACACACAGCCCGGGCAGCAGCTCCAGGGGAGGCCAGTGGCTCAGTGGACGGCAGGGTGGATTCTGCCAGGCTGTCACTGGGTCGGTGATCAGTTCACACTCGGGCTGTGCTCAGACACTCCTTGGGATACACGAGCAGCTTCTGCATCTGGCATTTTGGAGACTGCCTCCTGGGAAGCTGTTTCCAGGATCAGATCAGACCCTGATGAAGGCAGGGTGGAATTGCCCTATAAATCCCTTCTCAGTACAATCACGTCTGTTGCTGTGGCTGAGGGGGGAGGGAATAACCTCCTTCTGTTAAATGCATGAAAATACATGTATGGCCCCAAACAACCTTTGCAGCTTCATCCCCCTCTCTGCTTTCTGGCTAGCCCCTGGCTAGCAGTGAGTGGCAGATGTCTGCAGTTTCAGACACATACGCAAAGCCATTGCTCCTGCTCGGGGAAGAAAGAGGAAGGGGGGATACGTGCAAGCAAACAAAGCTGCCGTGACCAAGAATTTCCAGACAGGCCTGCATAGCTCACCTGCAGATGAGAGCAGAAAGATCAGCCTGTTTGTGATCACACAGAGAAAAAGAATTACCTTGAGTTTATCACAGTTTGGGCACTATAGCCAGAGACTGGATGTGTCCTGGGAGGACTCTTCCCTCAGTGTTGGTGCTTTCCCAGAGCTCTCCGTCATCCTGTGCTGAAAGGCAAGTAATACTGAGGTTGGACGTGTGACAGGGCTGTTCCCCAGTGTCACTGTCCAGCTCTGGTTGATCCAAACCATGCTCAGGACCCTGTCAGTGGCAAAGAGCAGGCAGATCTGAGCAAAGAACATTGCACATGATTGGTACAATGGTAGAGCATCTCCCTGAGATCTGAACTCTTCTTTATGTGATTCTTCAGAAGTCATGAACATCTGGCCTATTTTATTAATCTTTGTAATTTTTATTCTTGTTTTTACCTATTTTATTAATCTTTCTAAATGTTACGGGTTTTTTTCCTTTTTTTTTTTTTCACTACTACAAGAAATACTCTGACTTCTGCAGATGGGTATATTTATCTCGTGACAAAAGGAGAAAAATTAAGGAATAGGAGTATTTTGGTTTGTTGCTTCTTGGTTTGGCTGTAAAGATCAGTGAGACTTCTGTGGCAGTAAGAAGAGTCTAAGTTTAGCATTTACTCCTGTCCTGCTGTCTCAGCTATAAATTTACACTTATGTGCAATTATGAGCAATGAGAAACAGGAAAATTCCTTGAGTGCATCAGGTCAGAAGTAGAGCCTTTTGCCCCGTCTGTGACAGTGGGCAATACTATATGCATTTTTATGGAATAATCTCTCTGTAAGGAAAATAATTTTGTGCTACTCCTTTAAGAAACCAGCTTTCAGCAGTAAGTTTTATACTGCATCCCAAAGGTGACACTACTTTTGAAACCTAACTGCATAGTCCTGGAAATACCTGTCTGAGTGCTCCATAACATAGTCAATCATGGTGAAAGCAGAGACTGTCTCTAGGCACAGATCATAGCTTTTTACCCTTTTTTTTCACATGTAAACATATCTCATCTTTTTCACCTCCTCTGGCCATGCCTTCTCCACTGACAACTTCCCAGTGCCCCATTCCTATTCTCCTCCCTTTCGTACAGTTCTCCAGCCTTTTTTCAACGCTCTCATCTCTTTCGTCCCTTTCCTGTCAGTGTAAACATGCTTCAGTTTCTCCCAAACCTGAAGTCTAACCTGACTCTCCCTGTCACTTCTTATATACATCTTGTGCAATCCAACATCCATCTAGTGCCCTTCACTGAAACTGCTCCCATTACACCTTTTATCAGTCTTCCCAGCTAACCTTCCAGCCCACGTTGGATGCATGGGTGGCTTGCACCTGTCAGCCCCATCCATGTGGTCACTGGACATGTTCTTCTCTTTGAGAACTTATTCCTCTTGATTTCTATTACTCTTCCTCCTCTTGGCTCTACTCCCACCTCTCTAGTCATCTACTTGCTGTCCTTCACAGGATTCTCCGGCTCTCCCCACTCACTGCCTGTGGGACTGTTACAGGGCTTTGCACATGGTTTCTTTTTCCTCTCTCCATCTCTCTGGGAACCTCATCCACAAACACACCATCTGTACTGATGACTCACAAATCCACCTCTGTCTTCCAATATGTCTCTCTTTCTGTCCGGACTGAAATCTTGACCCGTCCTTCTGGCTTTTTCTCATAAACGTCTTGCCAGCAGCTCAAATCTAGTCTAGACTGGGCTCTTTTTATAGTTAAGGGGGGGGAAAAAAAGGAACTTTCAGGCATGATTCACCTCATTCTGATGTGGATACCTAAAATAAGTAGGATTAATCGCAGCCTGGGAGTTCCTGTTTCTGCCATAGAAGTCTAGATGACAGGTAGGGAAATCCACACAGTTGATGCCTATGTTTGGATGAGATGCGTTCGAGCTGGCATGATTCAAGTTACAAATCAACCCCTGAAAGGTTGTTCAGATGAATGTGTGACTTCGGGCTTTATGTTGAGGGGCTGGTAGAAAACTGAAGCTGAAAAGTTTAGTAGCACACATGGCCACCAAAGACCCTCACAGGGCAGCTGCTCCAAGGCCAAATGGGAAGAGACAGAAATCAAGGACTCCACATTCCTCAGGAAGGGATGATTTACTTGTGTGCTGATATTGACTAGCATTAAGAAGTCTCAGGATTTAAGATACATCTAGTGTTGGTTGCAGGAAACCTAACAGGTTTTGCAGCCTGTTTTACTCCCAGGACTGTCCTGTCTTCCCTACAGGGCCAAAGGTGCTGCTCAGGGATTGCACATGGTATAAGTATCCATGAAAAGCTGCAAAGGTGAGTCCTACAACCCTATGCATTGTGCTACCTGAGTGCTAGCACTGTCACTGCTGAGGAGATTTTCAGACAGTGATACCTGCAGGATCTGTCATTTGCCTTTGGATAGCATGAATGAGACATTTCTTCATTTTCCATTGTGACTTTGTTAGTTATCCATTACAATCTCAATTTGATCTGTGTTTGTATAGATGAAAGTAATTTTATTCATATCAGGAGCTGGACTGGGTAAAAACATGATTTCCAGGTAAGGGTGACTCATGCAAAAAATTTCTGTTCCCCTCAGAAGTGGCAGTATCCTCTGTGAGAAAGCTCAACTAACATTTAAGTAGCCTGTCAGGGTGGGACAAGATGAGTTGTCATCTAGTCAAAGGATGCAATGCATATTCCCCTGGCAAGCAAAGACAGGGGTGACCTGTGCCATTTTCATGCTGTATTATCTGTACTTGCATCTGCCCTCCCTTTGGTTCCCTCTTTGTCCAAGCCATCTTTCCTCCTCCTTTTCCAAGGTCTTTTCTGGCCAGTGTCCCTGTAGCTTGTGGTGAAACTTCTCATAAACCTCTCAAACCTTTAGCACATCCTGCTCTTTGCTTCCAGGAAGATTGCTCCTCAGCATCCTGGCTATGTCCCCTCTAAAGTTCTTTTGGTGCAGACCAGCAATAACATGGCTGCTGGGCTGCTAAGAAAACATTTGTCATGGTGGCTAAGACTGAGCTTTTTTTTCCTTGAACTTCCAGCTTGTAATCATAAGTAACGTGTGACACTGATGACCGGTGTTTTGGGGAAAAAGTAATCTCTGCCTCTGTTTGCACATCACCAAGAACAGGGCTGTCAGGCAGCAGAGGAGAAAGAGGAGAAGGCAAATGCCAAAGAAACTGGACCAGTGTACAAGTAGCCCTTTCTGTAGTGATGATGTGGTGATAAAACATGCAGAGAAGACAGCAGTGAAATTGCTGGTCCCTCAAGCTTGTTCTCCCTCCACTTAGGTTTCCCAGTCTTGGCTGTGGCTCATTATGGGATCTTCCAGCCTGTTCCATTCAGCCCCTTTGTCCTGCAGGGCTGGCTCATCCTTGGGCTCTGCAGGGTGAAGTCCTTCAGAGTAGAAGCAGAAAAAAGTTCAGGTGAGAGTTACAGCCCATTCAAATGCAGATCTCTTCCAGTCCCTCCCATGTCCACATTCCTTTGTTTTCTCCCCATATCCCACCATTACTTCCAGGCCTGTTAGGAGTTAAACACACACAAACCAGCTCAGAGCTCAGTGAAGCTCTTGGAGCAACAGAATAAGAAGAAGTGTCCATTAAAACTAGCTTACAGACCAATGAATAAATCATGCCGGTGCAGGAATGGCAGCATCTACACTTTGGGTCAGTTTTAGGACAGAATTTATTCTTGGGCTGAAAGCTTCTCAGCTGGGTACCTGTTGCACCTTCCGCTGGGCAGCTATTACAGGAGAGATGTTGACACCACTGGAGAGAATAAAGATGTTTGGACCTTGACTAGTGTGATGAAAAAGAAAAAACTAAAATGCAGTATCATTGAAAGGTGAGTGTAGGTCTTGTATCTTCCTGGGGCCACAAAAATGGATTTTATATAGCCCAGTCCTGTGAGGGTGACTGCTGGAATTCCTCCCACCTTACTAAAGGAATAGGATTCAGCTCCTGGTCATAGATCCTTACGTTAAAGTGTGCATAATGCAGATATCTGTATGTGTATTGAGCATCTGTGCTCTCAGGCAGTTGCCAGAGACCCAATCAGTGCAGTCTGCAGAGTTATGAAACACACTTTAAGTGGAAACCTCTGTTTGTTTTCTTGCGTATTTCAGAATGGCAAGTGGTTGCATGACAGGACGCAGGACCTTCCTGTGTCCTCCTCTCAAGGTCTGCCCCTGGGAACTACCTGCTCTGAATATATATCTGTGGTATAGCTCCACAGAACAGGAGGAAGACCATGATTTTGGTTTTTCATTGTATCAAGGACCAGTCTGGGGGAGAGACATCAGGGACAGCTGTAGGACTCACACTTCTGTTAAAAGGAGAGGTTGTGCTGTCTTCTATGTTTTGCTGGTCTTTCCAGCACAAATTGCCTCTGCTTTGCCCTGGTTTCAGAGGTAGACCTGCAATCTAAAAGGATAACATATCGAAGAATAGGGGTTTGACCTTTGCAGGGTAAAATGGGGCTTCCAGTCTAAAACTGGATACCTCTGAGACTTAGGCAAGGAGTGCGTGGTGCTGGGAAAAAAATAAGTTGTTAAACTAGCCATGAACATGGTGACTCTAGTTCTGGATCATTAGCCTGCTGGCTGGCAGCAGCAAGGTCTTCAGCTTCTGGAGGAATTTCCACCCTGAGACTGGTGAGAACAGAGCGGCAGTAGCCAAAAGTCTATGCATGAGAGCGTGAATTAGGACCTGCTAACTGCCCTGGCCATCATCATGATGGGAAGGAAATTCCAGCAGCCACCTAGCCCATTTTATGGGGATGCTGAGGAGGTGTTGGGGGAGACAGGGGAGGGAAGCAGTGGAATTCGAAGCAATGGTGATAAGATGATGAAAGGGGAAGGAATGGAGTAAGGAGATGGAGGTTCCACCAGACTTTTCTTTTTTTCCCCACTGAGGACAAAAAAGGTGGAGAGGGGATTTAGAGGAAAAATAAACAAAACCTGGCCTGCATTCAGCTCTTCTGACGGGTGCTAACAGCAAGGAGCTGAATCTGCCACAGATGCATTTAAGCCCTTCCAGCCCATGAATTCTTTTTCCAGAAGTTTCCCAGAGCAAGTAGAACTAGTCCAAGACCCAGAGAGCTTTGACATTTGGCTATAAATCTACGTGTCAGCAGCTTGGGAGCGAAAAGGGGAAAAAAAAAAAAGAGAGAAAAAAAAAAGGAAAAACAAACCATGTAACGAAAGAGGGATGAGCTCAGCACTTGGAGGAGTGAGGCTTGGAGCTGGGGAACAATGTCGCGAGGGGAAACCGGGGAAGAGGAAGGGACAGACAGGGCCAGGGGAGGTGGCGGTAGTGCGGTGTGGCTGATGCACAGATGGGACCGTGCTTCTCCGGCAGGAGAACTGGGGGGATGATCGATAGGCGTCGAGCACTAATGGTACTGTCTGGAAGGAACAGGATGGTTAATGTAATCTGAGTCCCATTGGGGGAGCAGCCTGTAGGTCACCCCAAGCTGGCCACGCGCCATGGGTGTCTTATATGCCTGAACGTGTCTTCCAAGTGAACTTTCAGAACTTCAGGCTTTTTTTTCTGTCCCTTTTTCCTTTTTTCCTTTTTTTTTAATTTATTTTTTAATACAACAGAATCTCTGTTTGTGCAAGGGGGGAATAATGGATGAGGGCTCAAGCAGCTGCTGTGGATGCTGTTTAGAGTCAAGGGGTGTTTTCTTGAGGGGATGATTGATGGTTCCCTTCAAGACAACCAGGAACATAAGACTCCCCTCCCCCAGACCCAGAGATGGGCTGCACACATCCAGTGGCTGCTTCATCGGGCGGGATCAAGGTTAAATTCACGCAGATGCAAGCTGTGAAGGCAGATAACCAGTCTAAGAATCCTGCAACCCTCAGTCACACTGTCCCTCAGAGACTAAGGCCTTTCAAGTTGAAGCGGCCAATATGTTTTTGATCAGTCCTGACAGATTTTACAGGAACTGCTTTTGTCTTGCTTTAAACCGTCAGATACTTGTGTTAAGCTTCTTCCAGCTAAGCGAGGTCAAGCTGGATTTCCAGGGAAGGAGTTCAAGGAACAGATAGGGAAAGACAAGATCTGCATTGCATGTCAACAGGAGCACTCTTATATGGCATAGCGTTGCAGCAGGGTTTGTTAAAGGAGACATCTGATCTGAGGTCCCTAGACTACAGATCACTGCTCTTCCAAAATGCTTTTCCCCAGAGTTAAGTTATGTGTCCCACTGCCCCTCCTGAAAGCCCCCAGTATGGATTTGGGGAGGTTGGAATTACACTGAATTTTCCACTGAGGAGTTTTGCAAAGTGCTGTTAAAGCAGCTGCTGCTCTCCATCCCAGAATTCTTCTCCACAGAGGACGAAACAGCTCTGGTTCCTCCCAATCAAAGAGTGCTTTGGGCGGTCAGGGTGCACTGCAGCCCAAATGGCCTTCTTGGCAAATGCCTTCACATGAACCTTCCTTGCCTCCTGAGTGTATTTAGACTGCAAGGTCCAGTGTGACAAGGCATGAAAAATATTTTCTTTTGGTGGCTCAAATATGTCTCTGAGGGATTAACATTGTTTCATGGAAAATATCAATGCAAATAAACCACATCCCCTTTTCTGGCCACATTGGTTTTATTCCCATCTTAGAACCTTAAAAGAGATCCCTGCAACTTGGCAGACGCATGTTGTGGTTCTTATTTTTTCCATGTTGTCTAATCACACAGATGATGGGACAGACTACACCCTAACAAGGTTGTAGATGACACCAAACTGGGGGGAACTTGTTTTTAGCTGCAACTTGGAAGAGATCCCACCAGAGGTCCCTTCCAATTTTATTTATTCTGTGATTTTATGATGACCACTTTAAACCTAGAAATACAGCACATCCCTAGACCAGCAGGTGAGAACTGGGATAAATCATGACCAGTCCACTGAACCCAGCTAAGAAATGATGGGAGAGGAGAAACCGGCGGTATACCATGCTGGGAAATCTTGCCACTGTGCAGGGTATACAATTTAAAACTATCCCTATTCCAACACTCCTCTAAATAATCTCTCATGTCTTTTCTCACTCCCTCCCCCTAACTGCCTCTTAGCCTAAGAAAACCTTTTGCCCTCAGAAAGTCTTGCTCTTCATTTAATGAGAAAGAGGTGTAAACTTGGGGATGTGCTGCAGCAGAGAGCCTGAAAACAGGGTGACAAATTTCAAACCATTATTTTTTACAGATTACTTCTGCCATGCATGCTTCCATGGGCATTTACAAACCCTCCAGAAAAACATTAATTCACTTTATACTTCAAATCTATATGAATCAATTCATACAACACAGCTATATGAAACTACTGGAAGGCTGGAAACAGCTTCAAACAGTCATTGGTTGATTCTTTTGTCTCAGCCATGCCAAGATTTACCTAAAACATCTTCAGAAGAAGGTGAGAAGAGCGCAGAGCAAATCAGCAGTATAATGATGGGACACAGGCCACATCTAGGCCAGCAGGTCTTTAATGAACATGTCAATATATCCAAAAAGCCGCCCTGATGCAATCAGACAGAGCAGCAGACCAGTGGCACTGAACATAGATCCAGAAGACTTTGCTGGTACCTGGCACCTGGACCAGCACCCATTCACATCTGATGAGGAATTCACAGCCCCCTTCATACACACACACTGAACCAGCACAGGTGACCTGGAGTCTAGCCGGGTGAATAAATACACTCGTCTTCTAGCCTGGAACAGGGGATTCTTCATGCCGCAGAGTTTCCATCTGTGTTTCCCTTGGGCTTGTTCTCTAACTCAGATCTGGTTCAAGGCAAGTTGAAGTTCAGATACTGCAGGGAAGGAAGATAATTATTACATTTTTAACAT
Organism: Limnodromus scolopaceus; assembly: GCA_028565335.1. Lineage (NCBI taxonomy): Eukaryota > Metazoa > Chordata > Aves > Charadriiformes > Scolopacidae > Limnodromus > Limnodromus scolopaceus. The sequence goes on along the minus strand of JAOXNO010000033.1, from coordinate 41,199,836 downwards.
AGTAACAATTCTTCTTTTTGCAAGCTCGGAAACAGCAGCAGCCTGCACGTATCAGAGAGAGTTTACTTAGTAGCAGGAAGCCTGAAATTCGATGCTGTCTCCACAAAAATCCTCAAGTACATTTAACAATAGCCCTTGTTTATAGGCATCAAGTCATTTGTTTTCCTCTCTATTCCTACAGTGATGCAACAGCCACTGCTGAAGAATCTGGTTTCTGAGCCAGAGGCTGCTTTTCGGTATGTTTCAGTCCACAGAGTTTTTGGGTTTATTTCCAGATTTACAGGGAGCAAATTCTGGCTTCATCGGCTAAATTTCTTCTACACTTTTGGAGGGAGGCTGGCCTCTCCAGGGGGTGATTCATCCTTTCTGGAGTTGGTGTTCAAAGAGGTGCATAAATGTAAGTCAAGAACAAGGTTCAGAAGCGAGAACATGGATTTTCAGTCATGTTCCCTGCTATAGATTTCCTGTATGGCCCTTGGCTCTTCATTTACTCTTATTGAAGGTAATGTCCACCCACCATGGGAAATGACGAGTCTCTTGGAGCTTCTGTTTGCATCTTCAATGTGAATGTCATCGTGGTGTGCCCAAACAAGAGGGGGTATACTTACCTGAGCACAGGTCATGTTCGGAAGAGGCAATGAAAGGAGCAGTGTAAACACATCTTAGACACTGCCAAAGGGGTGTTTTGGTGCTGAAGTCCTCATTCAGGCAGTGTGGTCCAGCAGGCACAGATCTGCTGGACTAGGACTCCAAAGACCCACTGCTCTAGGCTTGTCCCCTGTCTTGGTGGATAAGAACGGATGAGACACCCTGTGAGGTTAAATCTGTGATTCAGCTAGCCCATATTCTGGGTGGAGTCAGTGTTTATTTTGGGCCATATTCTGTCGTCTTCTACCCCTGATGCCCCAGCAACCACAATTGCTGCTCTGGGGACGTGACAGTGTCCATCCCTATCTAGTCCCTTTAGAATTCCCTTATTCATTTGTCCAACAATTTGTCTGATCCCTTGCTGATTCCATCTGCCTCCTGTGGCAGCCACTTCCAGAAATTCACTACCCTTGGTGCAGAAGTACCTTCTTTCATCTATTTTAAGTATCCACTAGCTTTGTTGACTGCCTTCTAGGTCTCGTATTATGGGATTTGGTGAACAGTTTGGGTTTTGCATTCAGCTGACTGAATTACTTTTTTCAAAGTTTAATTATACCCACTGCAGCATCCTCTCCTCCAAATTGAAGAGTACCAACCTTTTCAGTCTCTTCTTATAGGGCAATTCAAATACCTTTGGGCAAGTTACTGCAAACTTTCTGTGCTAAAATTTTCAGCCTTGGCATCTAGGACTTCATTCTTGCTAGCATCCTTTGGCTGCTGCTTTTAGTAAGATCCCTTCTCTCCAAGAAACTCCAGCACATTCATGAGCAAATGAAATTAAACATAATAACAGCAAAATGCTGTGGGTAGTGCAGGGCCTAGGACACACAGCTGTACAGGTCTGAATCCACCTCTGAGTCCACCAATGGACTTTTATTCTGTCCACCTAAAAATTATATCCTCTGTTTTTTTCCCAGAAGAGCTAGGACTCCAGTAGCATTTCTGAAGGCTCTCCCTTATTCTAGAGACACTTGCAAGAAGACACGCATTATTAAAGAAAGGGCAGATGAGGAGAGGTTCCTTGTTGGTTTGCAGAAGAAAAGTATTTCACCAGCCTAGCCCCAAAAAGTTACCTTGCAATGCAATCCATGAGTGGACTCTCAAAAGGTGTTTAAGGGCTTCACCAACTGTCTTATCTACTGGGTGCCAGGGAAAAGAGCATTACCTACTGTTTTAGCAAATAAGACATCTACATCCCTCAAGAGACCAGAGACAACCTTGCAAAGATTCACTTCTGCAGGTTGACTCTCATATCCTTTCCCATGGGTCAGAGAAATTGTCAAAGTACTCTGCTGTGACAGGGCTGTAGGGTGCTGATGGGGGTGGGGGAGGTGTCACCTTACTGTGCAGGACTTCCATGTACTGTTGTGGCATCCTAGGTTTGCAACAAAGTGGGCAGCATAGGTAGCACATCACACAGCTCCAGATTTTGTAAAGTATCTGTATCTTCTCTGTGAGTAACACGGTTCCTGATGCCTCTAGAAGCTGAATCACAGACCTCTCCCATTATGCCTGGAGCCAGGCTCTTTAATCAACAACTTTCTTGGGAGGATTTTGAGTGTTTCTTTGGACTCTGTTGTTTGCAGCTGTTCCTAGGAGCTTGATAACAGCCATGGATAGAGATGATGGCTTGTTACATTAATTTCACTGTTCTTCGAGTTCAAGCGACATCTTCTGCCTCTCCTACAGATCCACAGGGCACTTTGAGGAGGAATGTGGTTATAAAAAAAAAAAATTAAAACTTGCCATTTGTAAACATCAGATAGGAGAAAGAGGAAAGAAAATATGTGCTATGTATACAGTTCTGTTGGATGAAAAGCTGGATTACGACACAGAAAAGTGTCTTTTCAAATCTGTCACCTTCATAGCATCACTTTTCCTTTCCATGGATTTATTTCTGAGCCTTATATTTCTCTTTGGATGGCAATTCTTCACAGGGTGTATTATTTCTTCCAAACACACTTGGTGGCATGCTTTATCACAAAACAACTAAGTAGTGGTAAACACATACCCTGTATTTCACATTAATATGGAATTGTACTCTTGTTCATAAGCTCATCAACTGTAGAGATGCCTGATAATATACCTAAATGAGGTCTTGATCATACCCAGATTGCAGTTAGAGTTAGTACATGAGTCCCTGAATCTGACTGTTCAGATGAAAGCACAGGTAGTGGTGAGCAGGACCCAGAATGGGCTATATCTTCACACAAAGGTTTTGGGGACCCATGTGGTGCCAGTGCTGTGAATAAATTAAATGTGCTTCTCACTATCCATACATCCAGCACCTCTCAGCATCCCAAAATCCCCTTTAAGTAGACAGGCAGGAAGGAACGATCCTTTATCTTGCAATGCAGTGAAAGGCAGCATTGTTGTTCTGGATGGTTTCATTACCCCCTTGTGTGCGATTCTGTACAGCAGAGCTTATGTTCTGAAAAGTGAAAAATGACCTGTTACGTGTGTGCATGCATGCATACACAGCTTCTCTCCATGTCTCTGCAGCAAGACACCCAAGCAGGCTTGGTTGTTACATACCTTGTCAAAGGGACAAAGCCCCACTCTGCGGTTCTGCGTTTTTTGGATTGGCTCCGTATTCCCTTGTCTCCAGCAGACAATTAGGAACAGGCCTCCAGGAGCGCACTGTGCTCTGAGAAACCCAGAAAAGCCTCTGTCAATCCCCCAGTGACCCCACGACCTGGCGGTAACATCCGTACTAAGCTGTTTTTAAGACAAACAGAAGGAAATACTTAGGTGTAAAATTACTTGGCAGAAGCTGACCCGTTTCCTTTTTTGACAGGGGCAAAATAAATAGAATCATCCATGATTCTGAAAAACCCAACCACCCACTAAGAGAAAAGGAGGGCTGCATGCTCCTTTTGGATGATACTCTGTTACCCCTTGGACTGGAAAGTCAGGACTACCCTAAACTCTCCTCTACCATGCAGTCGAGTGCACAAAAGGAGCAGTGAGTGGGAGCCAGCCAGGTTCCTCTTGCATCCCCATCACTCTCTTATCAAGAGCCTCCTCTCCTCCCTCAAGGGCTCTTCTGAAGGCTGCAGGGCTAGAAATCCAAGGAAAAGGGCTGGGATACTGTTCAGCTCCCCCAGGATCCTTTGAGGATGTTTTCAAAGGATTTTGGGCAATTCCAACTAGCTTCTTCCCTCTACTCCCTCTTCCCAAATGCAAGACATATGGAAGCAGCCGAGACCTGGGGAGGGAGGGAATCCAATGAGAGATTTGCCAATGTGGCGGCCCCCATCTTGGTTGTCCCAAGGGTGCCCTCCAGCCCAACCATGAACCAAAAGCAATGTGAACACAATGCAGGTCACAGGGAACAACATGGAAACAAGCCCTTGGCATGCTCTTTGGCATTTGAGATCTCACTCTCTGAGCGATGTAGGTGACTAAAGCCAACACCACTCCTCTCCAAGTTTGTTGTCTAACCAAAGCTCACCTTCTAGACAAGCCTTGTGAGTCAACAGAGGGAGAGAGACCTCTCCAGAGAGAGTGCTTTGCCCATTCTAAGGGCTGTACCTAAGACAAGGAAAATTAATTCCCTCCTTAACATTCAAAACACTTAAACTTTCAGTAAACTCACTCATGGAGGCAGAAAGAATACAAGAAGCTGAAGGCACCTGAGCAGCCCAACAAACTTCACTCGTCTGGGGATTGTTGCCACCAGTTTGAATTTACTTATGGATTTCATTTTGTTCTAGATGGAAAGCAATCAATGTATAGCATAAGATAATATTACACTAGACACGCTCTATAATGCAGCTAACATCAGGGGCCGCAGGTAGCAGTTGGTGCTAAGGCACTGCTCAGCCATACAGTAAGGAAATTGGTAGCTGTCACAGGGGCAGGATGCACCATTTGCACCTGCTGAGATGTGGTAGTGGAAGGACAGCAAAGCACAGATGTGCACTGCTCTTGGGAAGGAGCACAAAGCCACAACCAGAAAGGAGAACCCCACAACCCATTTTCCAATGTGACTGTTCTGGTTGGGGATGTGTTTTTATAGGCAGATTACCTGTAGAACTGGTAAAACCAGTAAAAAGAGAACCCGGGTAAGCTTCAGTTATGATAAGTATTGGCTCAAGCAGGAGAAAATCACATCCCAGACTGGAATGATTTTGCTGTCTCATAGCCATATGTAGAGCAAGACACAGGCTATCTGCATAAACAACATAACTCTTAATTCCCTTGTGTTTTCTCCTAACCAATTGTTTTGGGATTTTTTTCCCTTCTTGCTTCCCCAGAACTTAAAGGAAAAACAATGGCAGAAAAAGAAAGGAAAAAAAATCAAACCCCCCTTCCCTAACTAATGCAAACATAGTTAATCCTGCTGTTTAAGGAAATAATGTATTTTATTATGCAGAAAGAATTCTAACAAAGCCAGAGCTTTGATAGGTCAGTTGAATACCAGAGGCTGAAAGTTTAGATGTAATTTAAAAGTATTTGATAAATTCATTAAGAAAAGAACAAGTTGATAATTTTCATTTTAATTATTTCTTTATTGTAATCCTTTTTGGTTTTCTCAGTTGTTGGCAAATAATGCTAAGAAAAGCAAAAAAAAAAAAGGTGTTGAAATTCTCTTATTTCCATCAGATGATCTGCTGCTTAGCACCACCGAACTCCGTCTTCAGTCATCCACTGTATGAATTGTCTTACTGCTATACCCCATCTTCCCCTTTCATGGTTTTCCATCTGGTGTAAATATGTAGCTTGATGTTTCATCTCCTCTACCCTTACCACAAGGCAAAGGAATAAATATTTGAAAGTCAATATAGTCATTTTTAAACAGGAAGTATCAGGTACATGTTTAACTGTTGGCATAGACACTACCACCATCTAATGGTTCTCCAACCTAGTTTTAAATAAAGACTACAATTGGGAATAGTTTCAGAAGGCTTAAGTTTGGATGTCCTCAACTGCACAAGTTGCTCTAAACTCCTTTTCAGATTAATGGAGGGACATCTATACCTTTACAACTTGAGACAACTCAGTCCCAGAAGATTTGCAAGCAGGTAACATGAAACGGTCTACGACTTAGTACTCTTGGGCTGTAAAGGAATTTTAGGTAAACCACTCTAATGTAAATGTTATAATTCAATCAATCTGACATTCAATGCGAATTATCATATATTATTGTCACTCTAAAATGTGATCTTGTTTAGTGAGCTGAGATGGATTCAGATGGGATCCCTCTCTGTTTTGTGTCACAGTGGAGAGTAATCTTAAAATTTAGGAAACCTTTTTCACTTTGCTAATGTTCCGCATGCTCTGACAACCCCCAGACCCTCTGCTGAGCAAGATTATGGTCCTTTCTCATCTAACCACCTTGTAGTACACCTTAATCTCCAGAAAGCTAGACAGGCATCAGTCTGGAACAAGTTCACTAGCACATATTTCAGCTGATCTGGGAAAATAAACAGGAAATAGGACTGGTCAGAAATCACACAGAGGATGATATATATTCAGATTTTTTTGTTTTGGTTTTTCAATGTAAATATAAGTGGATTGGTAAGAAGAAATTTTGGATTTCTTTGCCTTAGGGAAAAATAAGGTTTTCTTTCCACTTGTACCTGGGAAAGTGAAGCTCTTCATTAGGCTAACCAACACATTTTGGAAGGACAGATGTCAACTGGGTTGTGTAAGATGAGTCAACCTGGAATGTGGGGAAAAATTTAGATACTTTTCATACATAGTGTCAACTTCAGAAAATTGAAATCAGTTGGAGACTTAGGAACCTAAGGTGGAAACATCCTGGTTTCATCAGATGCAAGAAATGTTCATTGCAAAGTCGTATTAGTGTAACTTTGGGGAAGTATCTGGGAATTTCTAGTGGTGTCACCATCCTGGAGAAAGCTGGGCTAGTAACCAGTAATATCTAACACTGAGGTTTTGAAATAATTTCATCCAAATTGCCATGGTTCTCTTTACGCAGGGAAGAGGAAAAACACAGTGACACAGGCACATTTGGAGAGGACATTTAAGACAACGCCAAAGTGCTCCTCACTGGATCACTGGCTTTGATTTTGATGCTTTTTTTTATTCATTGCACAGCTCTTTAAGAAGCAATTCTCTGTTATAAGTAAGTCCTGCTCCAAAGAGCCATCTTTTGGCAAGGAATCTGCATCCACAGTGAAGACTCAAGCCATTACTGAGGAAAGGCTCCTGGATCCTGAGTTCAAATGTACTCTAGCCATTAGTGCTTAGTGAGTGAAAAGGTAGAGAACAGAGCCTGAAAAAGCAGAGACATTGATAGTGAGAAAGAAGGAAAAAAGAGTAAAAGAGAAAGGGGAGAGGGAAGTGGGGCTGGGAGTGATTCCTCCATTATATACACAGGATCAAGTAAAACATGAAACAGAAAGGTCACCTGTCCCCAGGTAAGACTGCATCTGTCTAAACCATCTCTGCCAGAAGTTTGACCAAATGTGCCATTAAATTCCTTGGCAGAACTCTGACTAAAATTCTCTCCAGTTCCAAGGAAACGCTCTTGGTCAGGAGCTGAGTGGCAATTTTTAGCTCACTGTCAGCTCCTGTTCATCCTACAACCAGCTTCATGAGAGGTGCCATCAGAAATGTCATGTTCTAAAAAGTACAGTTAGGGTTTCCTCCTTCCCACTTCAGGTGCTACTCCTGAGTTACTTTGACAGAGCAGGAGGGAAAAAGATATTGCATGGCTGAGAAATATGGATATAGAGTTATGATGCACTGCCAAAGCAGATACTTTCCTTCCACACCCTCCAGAAAATGTATATGTTTGAACAATTGCAGGCCAGCGTGCTTGTGTATATGCAATCTGATGCGCTCCTGTGTCGTTTTATCACATACTTTTCTCCCCCTGAATCCAAGTCCCATTTAGTGCAGCAAGTGAAGAGTGTGCAAGTAAACGGCTGTTTGGTATGGGTTGATTCGATTGCCTATACAACAGCAGCTTGTACTATTTGAGGGTGCATAACATTGCCAGGTATCAAAGAAGATTTGAGAGACTCATGCCTTCCTAGAGGCAACTGGGACAACTCTACAGCACTGCAAATCAGCTAGCAACTTGCACATAGACAACAAAATTAATCCTTCATATTAAGATGAGGTCTGAAAAAACAACATTTTTAAGACATTTAAAGACCGAGGTTGTTGATTCTACAGCAGAAAACCAACAAAAACAGCTGACGGGTGTAGAAAGAGTTTACTAACACATGAATGTTACTGCAGGGACTGAACTCCAAGTCCCAGTGGTTTTTAAAAATAGATTATCCAAACACCTGTGAGGCCTCTTACTCACTGCCTCCAGAAAGGAGGCATACCTCCAGAGAATGCTGTCTCCAGAAAGGAGGTTATGCCAAGTGACCTCTCAGAGACCTTAACAGGCATATTTTTTGTGTTTCCTACAGCAGGTCTGTGCTCCAACCCTGATGAGATATAGGAATGCCAATGTGATGTCACAGGACAGAGCCTGTATTTCTTGGAGTTACTTTGTTAAATTAGAGAAACACTGACATCACAAATGAAACAAAAACTATGCTATAAGGAGATTGGCAAGATTGCAAAGTGAACCACCCAAACAATAGGAAATGCCAAAATTCAGACTGCCTTTGTCTTTCCTGGACTAAACTGCCTCTTCTTCTCCTTGGTCATCATGGACCAGGCATCAGGGCAACGAAGCTGGTGAAGGGTCTGGAAAACAACTCCTATGAGGAGCAGCTGAGGGAGCTGGGATTGTTTAGCTTAGAGAAAGGGAAGCTGAGGGGAGACCTTATTGCTCTCTAAAACTACCTGAAAGGAGGTTGTGGAGATGTGGGAATCGGTTTCTTCTCTCAAGTAACAGGCAACAGGACAAGAGGAAATGGCCTCAAGTTGCACCAGGGGAGTTTTAGATTGGATATTAGAAAAAATGTTTACACTGAAAGGGTTATTAAGCACTGGAAAAGTCTGCTCAGGGAAGTGGTTGAGTCACCATATCTGGTGGTATTTAAAAGATGGGTAGACATAGTGCGTAGAGACACAGTTTAGTGATGGCTTTTGTCAGTGTTAGGATGATGGTTGGACTGGGTAATCTGAAAGGTCCCTTCAAATCTAGGCAATTCTATGATTCTATGTTCTATTACCCAAATCGCTTTTCTTTCACCTCTCTTTCCATGTCTTTTTGAAAGGACACTGACCCATCAAGACACAATATGTCAGCTAATACATCTTCCACTACCAGAGTGGAAAAGCTGCTTACGTGTCTTATAGAGTATTAGTTTGTTTATACACCCCAGGATAGTACAACAGCAGAACATTGCTGACTCATATTCACAATGTGACTCATTGTAAACCCCAGATCCTTCCCCTCCTGCTGTCCCTAGCCAGCCTCCCTCCATCCTTTTTAAGCTGGTTAACCTCACTTAAGCATAGGCATTTGTGTTTGTGCCCATGGACTCGCAACTTATTTTTCCAGGCTATTTCTCCAGTTTGTGGAGTTTGCTTTGGACTCCCTTCCAGTCTGCTGGCAGGCCCTTTGCTCCTCAGCCCTGGCCAATGCCACCTGCACATCTGATACATAAAGTGTGTATTTCTTTATGCAGATCACCAATGGAGATATCAAATTTCCCTGGGGAACACAACTCTATAGAATCTTCTGCTTTGGCAGCAAATAAACCTCTGAATTTCTTCTTGCACACATTTCTGTTACTTCATTCAACAGAGCTGCTGACACTAGTGGATGTCCTCTTCTCTTCAGACCAGCAAGAAAAGGGGATGGGATACTTAGCCAAGGGATGTTTGAATAGTTAGTGAAGCCAGGAAAGGATAACACTGAGTGGCTTTTGCAAGGAAAGTTGTTCCAAGTTAAAATACTTCCCTATGACCATAACAGCGTCCATCACAAGATGCCAACAAACCTGCTTCACAGCTCTATCAAGCTGTATCTTCAGAAGACTTCTTAGTTAACTAAGAAGAGGTGGGGTTTTGTGGGAATAGTGAACAGTACATTTGTAAGACAAAGACTAACACAGCTTACTGCCTAAATTTCAAGATGAAGCAGTGCTCAGTTAAAAAAACCTAAAGCATTGAAAACCAAAAAACAAAAACAAAAGACACGCCAAACCAAAAAACTCACTACACACAAGATTTCAGAATTCAAAGCAAACATTCCCCTCCCATTTTTTCCTCACAAGTAACTAAACTGTTCCAGCTAAAAAATTTAAAGGAGAAAAAAATATATAGGAAAACCACCACCACCACCTTCACACGCTCTCCCAGAAGGGGGAAAATGGGGAGGGAAAAAAAGGGAACTAAAATGAACAGTAGGCTAGCATATAGTGAGATTTCCTCCTTACTAGTTATACCAAATTTTCTAAAGGCAGAAAACAGAACCTGTCCTGAACAAACTGAATAATACACAAGGGAACTAATTTGACCTGGAGAACAGGGTGACTCGAGGAGATAACAGCCTTCCGAAGAATAAGTGGGCTACAGTAATAAATGCACTGAGCTTCCCAGTCAACTTAAATCAGTTTTTCCCTATATAGACTCATTAAATCCCAGGTGTATAAAGGTTATACTCTCAGTAATAACTACTAGGGGCAAGTTACTTCATGGTATAAATCAGGCAGTGGTGTAAATGGTGTACACCTAATGATGTCTGGGAGCTGTAACTGGGTAAGGGCAGGTTCATTTTCCTTCTGCCCCCATGTACATCCTGAGCAGTGTTTGCTCTAATATGAAGCCCATTGAATCAACCAAAGTTTTCAGTGGTTTCAGCTTGGGCTTGGGCACAGTTTGTGCAGCAGGCACAGCTCTTTAGGATGCGTTAACAAGAGTTAAGCTTAAATGAGGTGCCAGGATGTCCAACCACCCAGGCATATTCTCCCCATTTTATTCATGTTTTCTGGGGCTTTCAACTGCCTTCTAGAAAGGAGGGAAATAATTTATATCAGCTTTTTCCCTGCTGCAGATTCTTCCCAAGTGTATCATAGGTTTTGTGATGATTTAAGGGCATGGAGTTACCTGCATGCTACTTCCTTTTTCTGCCAGCTGCTGCCTTCATTCCCCTACATTCATGTGGGAGATTGTAGTAACTTTCCTATGAATCTCCATCCTATTTCATTTGTGACCCAGCATCAGTTGGTTTGTGGTTTTTTTTTCAAACCCTAGTTGCTTATTGGATAGAGATCTTGATAAAGTGTTCTATCACAGCTGCCAACTTTCTTTCATGATCCTGTAATTTTGAAACTCAACCAATAGGTAAACCATTTCCAGAGAAGCTCTAAAGCATAGAGCATGTTTGTTTCTTGCCTAGAATTGGCTTGGTTTTAAGACCCTCAAAGTCCGAGGAGCTACTGTTATGACAATGAGACAGGTCACTTCAAATATCCAACAATATCTCAATATCTCAAGTATTGTTGAGGTTCTATAGTGTCTGTATTCAAGAGACCAATTCAGAACATGTGCTTTCATGGCCATGAGACTCGGAAACTATAGAAAGAGATACGGGAAATATCCAGAAATATTTACAGGATTTTAACATCGGGAGTCTCACACCATCTGCTCAACACTCAACCTGCTTAACTAGGTCCACTCTGAGCTGCAGGTTGAACTAGATGGTTTCTGTAGGTCTCTCCCAATCTATGTAGTTCTGCATTTCCTCAATCTGTGCATCCATCTCAATGACGGTAAGTCCTGCAGGTTGCTTTCAACCAAAAATGATAGTGCACCAGAACATGAGACCTTGGCCAACAAGTAGCAGATGCCACCAGCTGCAGAAGCTCAGAATTCCCAAATGGGGAAAACAGTTATATAGCCCTGGCTGGGGCCTAGTTAAAGCAGACTGCCATCTCCAAGAGTTTCCATGATAAGTGCTGGAAAAGAGCCCAATCTGCAAAGTGCAGATCTCATTACAGTTTTACTATGGTTTTGCCATTAGGGACAGAATAGGTAGGAACGTCTAAACTTGTGGTTGCCTGAAACTTTTCACTTTAAAGCTCTGTTTTCATCTGCTTACAGTGCTGTCAAAAATGAAGCAAAGCACTGTGAAATGCAGGGTGCATGCCATAGGCTGAATTTCCCTGGATACTTCAGCCAAAATGCTTCAGCCAAAACAGTTTCTGAGAACAAGGCTTGGGTGGGGGTAGAGGGGGTTGGGGGGTG
>JAOXNO010000033.1:41166857-41183339 GCA_028565335.1 Limnodromus scolopaceus | reverse complement strand
GGAATAGGCTGCCCAGGGAGGTGGTTGAGTCACCATCCCTGGACGTGTTTAAGAGTCGTTTAGATGTGGTGTTGGGGAATATGGTGTAGGGGAGAACTTTGTAGAGTAAGGTAGATTGTTGGACTCGATGATCCCAAGGGTCTTTACCAACCGAAATGATTCTATGATTCTATGATTCCTCTGGACCTGGTTCATCATCTGCAAAACAAGGATGCCATTATTTCCTTCATTTGCCTTATTTAGGCCATAGACATTAGTGATATGATAGAGAGGCTAAGGAAAATCCTTCCCCTTCTGGAAAGGTAGGGGGAGTCCAGTGGGAAACGGCAGCAGATGCATTTGCTTGGGCAACTGAATTTCACCTTGAAAGATTGCTTCTCCAGAGGGCAAAGTAGGTTTTTGCCACCAGATCTTCCTTGATCCAAATTCCTGCAGAGGAGTCAGTGAAGGGGAGAAAACCAGCCCAGCAAGGTCCATCCCAGGGCAATGTGTCCTTTTCGGTAGAAAACACATTCTGACTGGGGCAAGACTGTTCCTTTTTCACCACTCCTTGACCTGCACGTGATCAGAGACTGATGCTAAAGCTTTTGAAATTTAGAGTAAAGCTCAGTGACACTAGACCCAGCTGAGGCCACAGAAGCCCACTGCAATATAACAATAATTTGTCTGTGTACACACCTTGTCATACAGCAAGCAATAAGAATTGGGGAAGAACATTTCTACTTGCTCTGGAAACAATAGAAATGTTGGCTACTCAGCACCATGTTACCCCAACTTCTACCTGATCTCATCCAAGCACTTGCACATGAATCACCCTGTGCTGTGATCATTCTGTGTAGAAATTTGTCCTCTCTGCAGTGCTTTTGAGACAAGCCAGACTTAAGAACAAACATCAGCTCCTCCAGAGTTATTGCTATTGCTCCCTGGTTGAGGACCCCAACTTTTTCTCCCTTAAACACAGGCTTCTCAGTCATTTTCTTCTCCAGCTGGCTAATCTGCTACCATTTGTTCCTCAACAGTGTGTTTGGGCTTTTTTGGGAGGGTATCATGACAAGATCATAAGACCAGTGGAGCACCAGAACCAAAGCTTCAGCAAAGCAGAAGCTGTGAAGGTTCAGTGAAATGTTTGCCTTAGACACAGCAGACTGCCTGCACAGTGAGGGTCATGGGTGCTCTGTCTTTATCTCAGCCATCTTTATAACCCAGCTGTTTTGAGTTACCCCTTCAGGGTCAAGGGGAACCTTCCAGTTGCCCTAGCTTGTTGGCTTTTCTTTTTTTCAAGACTTAATGAGAGACTTTGTCCCTTAAATTAAACCCCTTTCCTGTTTCAGTTTCCTTACTCTTGTGAGCTCAGGCTTCCAGACCATGCTTTAAGCTTTGGTGTTTAATTTGGCCCAGGTCATATTTATTTGAAAGCCAATTAGGGGCCAGCTCTACAGAGCCCTGGGTGGGCTGAGTGGCAGAGAGGGGCACCACAGGGTGGTAATGTGAGGCTGTGCCCACCACACACTTGGCTACCCACACCTCCCGTGGAGGTGATGAAGAGCATGGAAAGAAGGTGAACCAGGTGGGATCAGGAGGAAGGGGGTGTGACTGCCAGGAGCATCTCACCTCAAGTCCTGGTGTTGCAAGAAGAGGCCATATCTTGAAATGTATCTGATAGCTTGTGTCTTTCACCACATTAACTTGTGTACCAAAAGGGGAAACCAATGAAAAATAACTCACAAGCTGCTTTTGTACCTGAGTTGACCTGGATTTCTCTCATCATAGACGTCATGCATCATAGACAACCTCTGCCTCCCCTTATGAAGAATCATATAACAATACAATGGTTTGCGTTGGAAGTGACCACCAAATGACCACCAAATGAGCAAGGACATTTTCAACTAGATCAGGTTGCTCGGAGCCCTGTCCAAGCTGACCTCGAATGTCTGCAGGGATGGGACACCTACAACCTCTCTGGGCAACCTGTTCCAGTGTTTCATCACTCTCATCCTAAAAAAATTCTTCCTTATATCTAGTTTGTTGAGGTGACCAGTCCTCAGAAATAAACAGGTTTCCAAATCAATGTCATTGCATGCTGATACTCATTGATAAATTAGAGCTAATCTGTAGTAACTGACCTCTAAACATAATGGAAGGAGCCACCTGGTATCTACCTGGGCTGCTGTGGCCATATCTTGTCCCAGTTTCACCCCAATGTGAGCCACAAAACTGCTCTTCTCCGGTCCTTGCCATGTGCTGAGAGAGGACACAGGAGGTACAATCCACGGGGGTATCACAGGGAACCATCCCAAGATGGAACACAAGAGAGAAGGGATGAAACAGCACAGTACAGGGCTCCCATTTGCATTTGTGGGCAGTATGCAGCCAGCCCTGTTGCAAGAGTTGAAATGGAAGTGGAAACATGACCACTTGTCTCCTCTGCACTTGGAAAATACCTTTCCTGGTGGGAGGTCTCTGAATGATCTAATAGCCCTTCCCTCTGTCCTCCCAATTTGTTGTGGGTAAGTATCCAGTTCCCCACTTTACTAAGGGATATGTGCCCAACTGAAATTTTTGTAACATGTCTCAGGTCACAGATCAGAGCAGTGGTGCTATGAAACGCAAGTACGCCTCACCTTCTCTCAGTCTCATTAAGCTCTGGATCCACAGGGCACAGTTTTAATGAGAAAGGAGAATCTCACGCAGAGCCACTGCGTGTGATTCTTCTGGTTTTCCTTGGCCAGGTGGGAGAGGAGCCTTCAGTCAAATATACAAGTGGTCTGGCAGCAGACCATGCTGTCTGTCTCTGCTTCTGATCTTACCTTGTAAAAGTTAATTATGAAGATACTTCTCCCTCTTTAGACTCAACAGTTATAAAGAAATTGTCCATCTAGGTCTCAGCAGCACTGCATCCCCCATGTTCAGGAAAAAGTGACATTCATTCCCTCCCACGTCCATCTCCCTCGCAAACCTGCTTTCTCTGCTGACATTAAAAAGCACACACATGCAAAGTCAAGCCACCTGAGAGCTGGGACAGGAGAGCTCCAAGTAAATGCACTGCAGTGTCTCGGTCCATCACTCTGCAGCTGTCTAGGACAAGCAGGAGCTCTTAACCATGTTAAATGACAGAAGCAGGAGCACAGTGCATCCAAACTCTGGTGGCACGGAGGAGGGGGATGATAAGAAAACATATAATCTGCCTCGTCCCTCCTGCCTTGGGGAGAGAGCAGGAATAGGCTCCCCCTCTGAGGTCGAGAAGAGGCTGTGTGTTGGGAGTGGAGTTAACGCCAGCGGCAAAGCTCCCTGTGCAGAGCTGAAGTGTTAACTACATGGCCTGCCATTTATGAAGGCAGGACAGCACTTACTAGCTTACACTGCAGCCTTGCAAGGGAATGGCTATTCCCAGTCAGAGGGAGGCTGGAGCTTAAATTTAGCAACATATTCAGTCTCTGCTAAATCGATGCATTCCTTAAAAGAGCTGGGACATTCATGCAGCATATTTTCGGTTTACCACATGGCCTCTTGAAGTGATAGCCAATGAGTAATCTGAAAAGGTTCCCACTTCAATCATTTTTAATATTGCACTTTGGTCAGTTTGACTTAAACGTGAGCCGTCCCAACCCCATTAAATCTGCCCGTCAACCCCTCTTGCTAAGTAAATGTCAACAACAACATAAAGCGCCTGGGATTCATTTTGCCATTGAATCATGCGTGATTGGTGGCAGGTTTTCAATCGGAAAAGCACTGGCTTCCTTTCCCTCCCTCCCTACCCCCCTCCCTGCCTGACTCACTGTTCCAGTCCCTCATGACCTTTTCTACGCTTGCCTTGTGAAACTGTCAAAGCGCCACCAAAAAACAAACAGGGTTCCAACCCAAGGGGGATCCGGGATGAACCAGAGGGGTGTTGCTGCTAACAGAGATGTGCAAATCATCCTTAAGAGAGAAAGATGAACAACAACCCAAAAAAAGAATATTGATTCAAATTTAATAGTTCTGTTCCCAAGGAAAAAAAAAAAAAAATTAGACCTAACTCCACAGGCACAGTGGAAAAGCTGGGAAGGATTTCTTTTTTCCCTTGATTTATTCCTTATGTTTCTATTCCCTTGTTCCTTTTTGACCGATATAAAAAAAAAGGGGGGGAGGTGTGTGGAATACAAAGGTCGTTCTGAGGACGGCAACTGTCAGTGATAGAGAAGTAAACGGCCCTACTGAGATGATCCACACGGGTGTCTCCTGTTTCCAGCAACAGATTCTTGATCTTGTAAATCATTCGTGCTGCTGCTTCTTCCCTCCTGTCCCTTCAAAATCCACCACGGAAAAACCGCGTCTGCACCATTCCTGGGGACTGCTTGGGATAAATCTGGATGGTTCTATTTATTGCCATGTCTTTGATGAAAACTGCCTCCAAAATGGAGTTAAACAAGCCAACTGGAGAGCTGGATAAGTGCGTGTGAGGGGAGCCGTGCGAAGGCTTACACTGAGGCGAGGTGGAAAGCGATGCTCTTGCCACAGGAGATTAGACATGGAAAGGAACGACATGCCAGACATTGGGAGAACCAGGAATGAAGGACACTTGTAGGGAGGCTCTGGAGGAAGGGAGCACCAGTGCATCCTTAGCAAGTGATAACAGCAGGAGAAGCCTGAGGAAGGACAGCCAGAAGAATGACAAGGAGACTCCTGGGAGAGTGGAAATAGGACCACAGGCATCTCTGCTAGCTCCTGGACACCTCTGAGAGGGGAGTCCTTCCTGATGGCACAGAGCACTGACATGACCTTTGCCTGATAGTTTTAGGGTAATGTCAAGAATTTGCAGTGGTCATCAGAAACCTGTTGAGCAAGTCAAGCACTGAACCAATGCCTAAGAGATCACACCAACCCCTTAGGTAAAAAGTTCTTTTAAATCAGCTGGGCTTAAAAGCCTGAGTTTTCCCTACCCTCCAGGCAAAGTCTGAAGAGAACACTTATCTACACTCCATTCTTCGCTTCATTCCCTGTGTACCTAGCCATGGCAATGCACTTTGTCTCTAATGTGATGTGGCTATCCACACAGATTAAAGGACTCTTTTTGTTCCCAGACCAAGGGAACTTTGGGCACACAGTGTTGGCTGCATCTGCCTCTTTCTTGCAGCTACCCAGTGTTTCCCACAGCGGCTTTCCTGCTCACCAGCAGTAGCTGCTGTGGTTACACATATTGCGTTGAATGAGTTACTATGAACAAAAGCACTGAGACAGACTTCAAACAATATCCATTGTGGATTAGGTTTGGAATCCTAAAAATAAGGAGATTGTGCCCTCATATGGTCAGATGAGTGATGTTTTCTTTCTGAAATGGATGGAGGTTTCCAGGTCAAGAGTGGTGTTTACACTCATCAGTTGATTGCCCTTAGAGTGGTTGTTAAACTTTCCCCAAGTTTATTTTCCTTCCTTTATCCCAAGACTTAATCCTCCTTTGGTTGGTTTAAAATGATTCAAGGAGGCAACTGAAGACAAATAAATAATGAAACTAGTATGAAGTGAAAAAGATGGGAAGGTTGCATGTAGTTAGCCCCCGAGTAGGACGTGCTATTTTCTGTGCCCACCAGATGGGGTCCGGCCAGATGCTAGAATGGGAGACCACAGGGGAAAACACTCCTGAGAGGCTTTGGTGGCTTACTGATCTGAAGTCTGATTTAATATCTTAGCTCACCTCTTTCCTTCCTCCATCAGCCTTAACACAATTTTAGAGGAGGCAAAGTTGCTTCTCTCAGCAGAGATGTACAGTGAACCAGGGAGATCTACTGAGCTGTGTTTATTGAAGGCCTTTCTATAAAATAGAGAGGTTTAATTGCTTGTGCCCAATCAATCCAATCTGCCCTTTTAATATCTGTCCTTAACTAGTGCATGATATTTCCCTGTGGCCACAAAAGAGTTGTTGGCTTTGTCCCCAGGGGTAGCTGTTTTTCATTGCTAGACAAAATTATTTGTTTCATAAAACGTGTGAATGGGACTTGTGGGGAAGAGAAATCATTAAAAAAAAAATATCCAAAACCCAAACAAAAAAAACCCTCAAGACAAGATATTATAATCGGGCAATGAATTGAGGGTTCCTACCATATACTTGGGAACCAGAAAATAGCTCTCCTGTTTCTGTCCAACCGCAGGAGCCCATTGATTGCCAAAGGGAAGTAGGCCTGGAGGGAGGAATGTACATCTTCTCATTGCCTTTCCAGCTCTCCAGTCCTTTTGTTGTTGTGACCCAAGAACAAGACCATGTCTTTCACACTTTTAACCTGTTGTATGGGAGAGGGCCTCATTGAATGAAGTGATTGGTCCATCCAGTCACCCATCTGGACAGCCATCTTTGCTCTTTCTTCTCCAACATCTGTAGTCCTGTTTTATTCCAGTGTGGCATAGATTCCTCTCTATAAATTTCAGTGCACTGAAAGGATGTTTAGGTATCTCTTTTATATCCCATAGAAGTTGCTGATGGACCCCTGGGAGTACATGGACCACAAGATAAAATTCATAGATTTAACATACTTATTCACAGAAGTTTCCAAAACTGTAGCAGCAGTAAAAAAGTTTCATGGAACTTGGTAGAAGAAAGCTAATTTATACTAGCCAAAACTGTTTTCCAAGGTCCTTTCAGTCTGTAGAAATTTGTCAGTCTCTATCATATTTCCTTATCACATGATTGACATTAAGAAGCCTTCCTTGTGAGTCAAGTAATATGTGAGGTAGAAGAAATTGATTTGCATCAACAAAATTTACAGATGAAGTTAAATGAAAACACACTGATCCGGCTGTGACAAATGTCTTTAATAAATGCAATGCAAGCTCCCAATGTTCTAAAGAGCTTTCTTGGCAAGGTGAGGTTGCCATTAAAGCTGGAAGAGAAGGATTTTGTGAATGGGAATTGTACCGCTGCCCTGATCCCCTTTGGCACAAGCTTCCTGGAGGCAAAATGGAGAGAGACAGAGAGGGAGAGACCTTCAGAAATGATCTGCAGATGGGATAATATTAACAATTACACCATGAGAGCTGCGTCAGTAGAGATGTCAGATTCCTCTCCAGTGTGTTTAGCAGACCAAAGTTCAAGTGGATGGCAAACAGTTTCTGGGAAATACAGGGCTGAGAAAGATGGGGCCTTGTCATATGGGGTGGACTTAAGGCTGCATTGTAGGCTAATGGAAGAGCAGGAATTCTGCTGCAGAAAACATGATATTATATCATAGGAATGTGGGGTTAGAGGGGATCTCAATGGGCCACCTCACCCATTTCCCTGCTTTGATGCAAGTTCAGGTATAGCTCAGGCATTCCTGACAGATGTCTCTCTAGCATATGCACGAAAATTCGCAATAAAATTTCTTTAGGCAATCTAACTCAGTGTTTTGCTGTCCTTACCACTAAATGGTTCCATTTTCTTTTTACTATCACACTTAAACCTGCCTTTTTGTGATTTAAAACCACGACTTCTTAATCTGTCCCAGTCAACATGGAGAATAGATCATGTCTCTCTTTGCAGCTGATTTCAATGTGTTTGAATACCATCATCATGTCTTTCCTCAGTCCTCCAAGCTCTAGATTAAACAGCTGTAGTCTGTACCCTTAGTTCCAGTTGTGTTTCCTCCTACATCAGATTGTATGTAATCATACCATATGAATAGAATAGAATAGAATAGAATAGAATAGAACAGAACAGAACAGAACAGAACAGAACATTTCAGTCAGAATGGACCAATAACCATCATCTAGTCCAACTACCTGACAAATTCACGGCTGACCAAGTTAAAGTGTGTTATTAAGGGCATTGTCCAAATGCCTGTTATGTATACATAATTCATCATGGACTTTTCTTTATTGTTGTGGCACAATAAGGCTCTCAAAATCCCTACCAATGCAATAGGATACTGTTCCAGACTTGGAGATCTTGGTCACTATGGCATTAATAGTATCTAGTAACAAAAAAAATGTGTTTAACAGTAATCCTGAAAATTATATTACTGCAAAGCCAGTAACTATTCTTCTAATGGTTTATACTATTCAACCTCTTTTTGTTTATTGGTTCCTTTTCTATGCAGTTAAGAGGTCATGTCTTGTGCCTGCCCCTTCAATCTCAAAGTCCAGTTTGGAGATAGCAAGATGTCACAAGATGTCAGCTGCGGAAAATAATTTTTAAGTTTTCTGGGCTCATTCTAAAAAGGCACTTAAGATATGTTTTTCCTTGTGTCTTTAACCATCCAAAAGGTGGGGATCTAACTTACAGTACTGTTCCAGGTTCTTTCTCTGGTGGTGACTCCAGAGAATGCTTAACCCACATGATTTACACACCAGTTTTACGGTATAACAAATTACCACATGAAAATGCTGACCCCTTTGAATAACTGAGAAGGAAATCTAAATGGATGGTTTGCACTAGCTGCCTGACTTTTAGAGAGGAAACACAAGCTTCACGTGTTTCTGAAGTGAGGGCTCAAAGTATGACAGATAGTTTAATTGGATAGGAGGATGAACAAAGAGAGAAGGAAGAAAATGAAAGAGTGTGGAAAAGACAAAGGATGGATGAAAGGGAGAGTGAAGGGAAGTATATTGTCTCACAAATTTCACAAGAATCTCCTCTGCAAAATCTCTCATTATCAAGGTTATTGGCTTCTCCTTGCAGAGAGAGTTAGAAAAAAAAAGCTGCAGAAAAAAATGAAACAAATGGCCAGGGGAGGGGAAGGCAGGACAACACACACAACTAAATTTCACTATTTCACTTTAAGCCTCCTGTGACAATGTCATACACAAGCACTTCAAAACCAGACTCTGGAGTTGTGAGAAGTTCCTATCCAGACACAGAAGACCAAATTAGCTAAAAGAGTTTGTCTACAGAAAAGTACAGCCAAAACTCCAGATTCAGCACTATTGGCGCTCATGGAGTCCAGGGAGTTCCTAAATCAATGTCTGAAATGCATTGCCTCCATCTACAGTAGAGGAGCAGTCAGTGTAGGGCCTTAAGTGACAAAAGACAAATAAGGCCTTAAATGACAAAAAAAAAGCTTCCTCAAGTCCCCAAAAAACTTAATGCATTGATTTAGTATAGTTTAGAGAGGCTCAGTGGGGCAAGCAGGCTGAAATGCAGATGTTCTTCCAAAGCTGCCTTGAATTGTTGTCAGCATCTGGGGAAAGGGTAAAATGACAGAAATCAGTGGGATGCTGCACTATCCAGATCAAAACCACATGAAAGCAGGAGACTATTTTTCAAAGAGGGAAATTCCAGAAGGGAAATAGAGTATCTCTAGCTGACATCACTCCCCATCAGGCCAAACTGATGAGTGGGAGAAGATATCAGCACCGACTTAAGCATCCGTGCTGCCTGATACACAACCAACCAAATCAGCAGCCCAGAGCCCTCAAAAAGGAACCAGTTGTCTGATCCTATTGCATGGAGAAAATCAATGATAGGATATAACAGTGCTTGGGGAAGCACAGTAGCTCTGCCAGCCAAGCACAGCCTAAGGGAGCCATCTACCAACCCTTACAGCTCCTCCAGAATCCTCCCACAGACTTTTGCTACCACAAAATCTGGGAAGGCTTGAGTTCATTTTCTTTTCAATATTTTTTTTTTCCCTAACATTCATAATTTTCCAGGGCACAACTTTGTCACACATTTTCCCAGCATCTGTTTCTCAGAGTGCTCTGAGAGTGAGACAGAGGTTCTTTCTGACCCCACACCATGCTTCCTCAGGCACAGAGGGACAGTTTGGCCTCCTGGAAGTTTCTGTTTGCAGGCACTTGGGGAAGAGACAGAGGCCTGCGAAAGAATTGTTATATTGCAGATGAAGAGATTTGGAGAATTTGGGAGCAGGCTAAATGGCATTTCTCTCTCCTCTTTTTGGCTTCCTATTGCATCATTACACTGACAATACAGATAACATAATAATTTGCAGAGACATGGCAAGTCAAAGCAGAGACATGATGGGTCAGATGCAGCCTTCAATTTAGGTCCAGATCATCTGTCTTGACATCTAACAGGAGCATAGATAACATAAAAGTTCAAGACTACAATTCAGATTTCTTTGCTGCAAGGATGGCCTGATTATGAAGGCATGCACTTTTAACTGATGCAGTATTCAGGACTGAAAAAATTCTGTAGGCACTAATATACAAGATTTGCACAGCTAGGACCATGGTCACAGTCAGACACAACTAGTTGTAGGCCCTTTTGCTTACTGGGGCCTACAACATCAGCTCTCTAGGGGAGCTAAGAAAAGCTCTAAATCTGTCCCAACCTTAGTATTTTGGGATCTCCATAGATAGATTAGGAGCTCATAGAATGTCACTTGCATTTGGCCTCCAGTCACTCTCTACCTTGTTATAATGTGGACACTTCACATTTCTTCACTCTAGGCCTGTGTAAACTGTGAGTGTTTTGGATAGGAATTATCTTATATGTACAGCACCTGGCACAGCAGAACCCTGGAGCTCACAGCTTCCAGGCTACTCAGAAATAGCTCCATGCTGGTTTCCCTTGCAAAACCGATCTTGGACCAGGCTGAGCATCATTAGGTTCAAGCAAGACTCAGAGCCAGCTCTGATCCTGTGGTGAAAGGCACTCAGTCTGCCATGACTCTTAACCCAAACCGAGCATATCTTTGGCAATTGTGGGTCTGAATGCTTGCACTGTTCAACCCTGACTCATCCCACAGAACAAGAGGAGCAGCAGGAGGAGAACCCACAAGCCCTGATGGTGGAATAAAGTTTCAAGTTAAAAGGAATAAAGGCTCGTGGAAATCCCTAAGAACCAAACCACACTATCTTCAACCTCCTACTTTTTAATTGTGTCAAGTCTGGATAGAAGAGAGAGACACCACTCTTGTCACCCAAAGAGACGTCAGGTTTTATTTAGACTGATTTTAATATACTCCTGATCCAAGGCTTCTAGTGCCTTATATTTCACTTAGAAGGAATATAAATCTCCTGTTTGTCTCTTTGCGGTATGGTGAAACAAACTATTTTAAGGATTATGGGACAAAGCAGAATGACCACTTTGAGAGCATTAGTATGCCTTGTAAAGGACATATCTACATTTGTATGAGGGAAAAAAAGGTCAAGTAGAGATAGATAACTTGGATGAGTCATAAAGCTCCATAACAGAAAGAGGAGTTTACATTGAAGTTGAACTATTAAATCCAGCAAAACCATCCATGCACACACTGCAGAAAGCTGAGGGGCAGGGGGAGCGGGAGGGGAGAGGGGGGCTGGGACCAAGGGAAAGCATTTAAAGCAGTGTTTAGTCAGTCTGTAAGGATTAGAGCACTTTTTTTTATACTCTCAAGTGTGGACCAACCACAAGCATGGTCTACTGGGAGTTCCTACTTAACAATGTCCAATGATCAACCAGATCTTGGATATTCTCAGCAAATCCCAAAAATTAAAAAAAAAAAATATCCTTATTTAAAAAAAAAAATCCTCGTTAATATAGGTTGTAGAAGATGCACAGGAACAGGGTGTGATGCCAGAGGCACTTGATGTTTGCAGTCAGAAATGGACCACTAGAGCTTTCTTCTGATTTACAGCTAGCACTTCCTGACCTGTGCCTCTACATGTTGCCTGTGACCACAGGTTATGGAATTGGGTCTTATGTCATACATTAGCTTCTCCAACTTCTGGGTGTTCACGTCCAGGGTAAAGTTCAGATTCATACTGTGTAACAGTCTAGACATCAAGCAGGATTATTCCATAGTTCTATGCATCAAAGCTTCTTCAACAACAGATTTGCAGAAGGAAATCTTCAAGAATAATATATTTGGGAAGACTATTTTTATATAAAAAATGAGAAAGGCATATATTCCCAGTTACCAGATAGTTGCACAAAACAGTACTGGAAGGAACACAAAGATTTGCAACATCTCTCTTCTGCAAAGATTCTAAGTATCTAAGCCATCTCTGATAAATGATCGATAAAATTAGTCTTAAGAACTTTCATTTTGGGAGATTCCATAGCTTCCTTCAGACATTGGAAACTCCAATATCGCCAGTGTTTTATCTCCTAGTGCCTCATCTAGATCTCCCTTTCTGTAATGTAATCCTGACTTCTTGCCATGGCCATTGTGGATAGGGAAAAGAGGAAGTGATGATGACCCTAATACAATGGAAAAGTTAACTTTTCCATCAGAAATTGGCATGGCAGAATTTTCTGTTGTGGAATTGTGCCAATTTACAATCTAAAGAGAAAGTCTTAGAAAAATTTATTCCACAAAAAAGTTCTAGAGTTGAATTTAGCCCATATATAATTGGTCTTCAGCTCTAGATGAATTTCTGGTAGGTTCTTCTGTCCCTGGAGCCCTTTAGCCAGAATTCTTTTGTGTTTGTTTAATTGACTCATCCATGGGGAATAAAAGTTCAAATTACAAATACAAAGGCTTTTGTGAGCAGGAACCAGCTCTGAAAAACCCACAGAATTAAAATGTGAGTTGCTTGCAAAATGTCAGACTCCGTGAGGTTCACCCACTTCTAACAAGTCATATTCCTCTTACTATGCTCCTGCACAAGCATTGAGTGAAGTTCCTGGAAGCAGAGCATATCTCCTGGGTAGTACAGTTTCCTCAGTGTTGGAGGTATGTCTGGCTGGTTTTTTTGAATTTTCCCTGTCTGTGGATATTCTGGGGTGTATCACCCTCTGGCTCATCTTTGGCTTAGTCCTGATTCTATGTCCCTCAGCTTTGCTCATATTTTTTTTAAATTCCTTCCCATATTTACAGGAAAAGGGATTAAATCCTGTTTTGGAGTCATTCCACACTTTCAAGAGAAAATGCCACTTGACTGATCACCGAGTTATAACACTACAGGCCTGCAGATGATAAGTCAGGAAATGGGACAGGATTATGGACCACTTCTGTAGGTAATCAATGCCTTTGCTTTAATGGGTTTCAAATAGAAGTTTTCAGTACATGCGTGCCTAACCAACAAGTCAACTATCTGTGCCATTAAGGACCATTAAAGACTTTCTGTTAACAGCTGCAGAGAAGCTGTTCGTTTGCAGGGCATCACACATTTAGGAGGACAATAGAAGTGTTCTTGCTGTTACCCTTGTTCATGTTGAGGTCTCACAAATTGTGCTCACCACAAGCACCAAAAGCTTGTGCTTGTCTGGTCACTGCTGCAGTTATCAGCTTCGGCAAAGAGGCAAGGTAGTGAATGGACTAACTGAATTGTCTGGTTATGACTGTGTTGCCTTCGGTACATGCTCCAAGGAGCAAGGAAACCGAGCATCAAAGAGCAATCTGAAACAATGCTGCTCAGAACAAACCTCTTCTAGAGCTTACATGATGCACCCACTCTGTGCCACACTATAACCAGACCCTTACTCAGAACACATCCATATTGTTGGCACAGAGTCAGATCCTGGGATGAGTTTTAGCCCTTGGATAGTGCCTGTGTTTGTTCTCAAAACAACCTGGAGAAGGGTGTGAGTGGATGTGAATGCACTGCTGACGTTTGGGGAGATGTAACTTGTGCACATCATCTGAGATGGGTTAGGCCAACAGACTAGATATTTCCTTTCATTCCTAGACAAAATGGGGATACACTTGGAGATAAGGTAAGAGAGAAATTTGCATCACTGCAATCTGCATTGTCTGTGTTCTAGAAGACACTCAGACATCTACACATCCTCCAAAACCTTTCATCTAAGACAGTAAAGTCAATTCTAACAAATAAATAAATAAATAATAATATTGAAATAAATGGAGGCATCTGAGTCCAAATGCAAAAGAGAATATTGCTGTGTGCTATCTCACTGGTTGGTACTATCAGTGAATGATTTGACTTGACAGGTCACCCTCTAATAACCTGCTCTCCCATGGCTCTCCAAAAACCGTATGTTAAGTGGGAACAACTTCTGGGCCAGTGCTCCTTTAACTTAAGAAATCTTCGTCACTTGATTCCTTGTCATGAAACAGAGTTAAATTGGGACCCATGCTGGGGAGCTGCCTAATCAGATCTCTAATAAGGAAGAACTGACCTTGAACCATGTTCCTATTGTGCTGGAACTGCTGTGGCATTGAGAGAGGTAAAATACCCCTTCACTACCTCCACACCTGTCTCTGAGACCTCATGGTAGGAGGTCTTCTGGTTTCAGGGGGTTCCTGGCATGATCACAAATGCTGGCAGAGATGCACATTGTGAAGCCACCCTTGAGTAACGTGCTAAGGACCCCTGAAGGGACACTTGCTCCTTGGTGACTCTCTTTGACATTAGTTAAGAAGGAGGAAATGATAGATTATTAACCGTAGAATTCCATAAGGCAGAGGTCAGTTGTGGTTCAGGCCTTAACGGGCTCTGTATATCATAGGACCAGCTTTCTCGCTTGCTTGCTTGCTTCTGATGTACATGTTTACTATTGAAACAAATTATGGTGGTTGAACCTTGACCCTTCATTATCCAATGTCTGAATCAGGATCTTGAGGAAAAACCATTAGGACAGTAAAGTCCCTGAAGTCTCCTACTATCCCTAGCTAAAATTATCAAAAAGGGAGACATTTAAAGGAGGTTAAATTTGTGATATGGCTGTTCTCCGTGTTAAATACAAAGATCTAAAATCTCTTCAGAGAGTCCCTGAGCTACAGAAATATTCAGAAATATACAGAAAAGCATCATTAAATGCTTGACCTGCTTTTATATTCTTTCTTAGGCATCTGCTGTGGGCCACCGATAGAGAGAAGACATTAAGTGAGATGGACCATCGGTCTGACTGGTCCAGCGTTGTTCTTATGATCACTGAAGAATGGAATGAGAATTTCCAAATAAGCTTTCAAAGAACCGTTGGGAACCAGACTCCAACTGCTTCCAGTAGCTGTTGTTCCACTGTGCTGGATGTGCTTCACTGGTCAGAACAAATGCTGGCTGGCTGGCACCCTGAAAATCCTCCACAGACCTTCTGATCCCTGGGCTGATGTGTGAAGTGATATGATTAGCAAACATGTACATTAGATCATGCTCTGATATCTTTTAGACATAGAGAAAAAAACCCCAAAACCCACATTTCTCACAATCAGAAAGGAAGGGAGAAAGATCAAGGGAAAATAAGGCAAGAAAAGGCATTTCATGTAAAAGTCCAATAATAAGAATGTTCCCAACAGCTCATTTGCAGGGCTTTGGTCACACTGATCCTGTATTTCTTTCTTCAGATTTGCTTCGTAGCCTCAGAGAATTTATTGGAAAGTATTGTTTCCTGAAATTCCTTTCCTGGTATTCACCCTAAATTAACTCTTTTCTTAATTGTTTCCCATTATTTTTTTCCCTTTCTCTCAGTCCTGGTCCACTTCTTCACTGCTGCCAACTCTTGCAATAGTACCGTAAGTCTTGCAATATTTAGTATTTTACTGTAATCCCCAGCATCTGGAAGCAAGTGGTTGTGCAAGGATTCCAGCTTTCATTAAAGAAGTCTTTAGCCCTAGGAGTTGCTTAGAAAAGCTTGAAAATATGACCTGAGTGTACTGTAAAGACAAAAGAAAAGAAAAAAAAAAAAGAAAAAATACAAAATCACAGAAAAAGCCAAACTACAAAGAAATTTATACACAAGACTGAAAATAAAGATTACATTAATTTCAGGGTAAAGAGTAATTCACAAATTTGAATATTTGAGATTGATGATATTGGTGTTTGAAACCAAGCCTGTAGGATATGTATATATTCCATTACACAACAGCTGACTACACAACAAGGAGAAACGATACTGTTTTCCACATTCACTGAGGACAGGAGGAAATGGAGCCAGCCTAAATTGCATTAGACAGATGAGATACAAGAAAAAACATCTAATAAACGTAAGAAAAGTTTAAAAATTGTATACTGGCTTGAGAGAGGGTGGACCCTCCTTCTCAGGAGATCTTTAAGAGTTGGTAGATACACATCTATCAGAAATGGATTTGGGAGAACCCTGGTGGAGCAAGCTAGGAGCTGAGGAGAGATGGGAGAGAAATGGCAGCATGAGCTCTGAAGGCCACTACCAGACCTCTGCACTAGGATTTTTTCCTCTCTTCTAGTCCAGCTTTTTCTTACTCTCTAACTTTACCCTCAACATGATGAACAGCTGGAGACAGGGAAGTGAGGTAATGTGGTTGGAGTGATATATTTAACTTCCAGACTCCTTGTACGGACAAAGTCACATAGCTTGAAGCCTTTATTGCTCACTACTAATAATGGCAATGATACCTGAGCTTTTTGAAACTTAACAGAAAATACATTCAATAGGGAAAGTAGTATCTTCATCTAGTTTCAGGGCAGGGGCTTAATTCAACATGTAGCTTTATAAAGGCCTGGAAGATTGAATGGGGTCCTGTCTTATTCTGAGAGCATTCAGAAGTTGTTTTTCAGTAGGGAAGGAGGTGGGTACCTACAGTCCATGTACAGAAAGGTTACTGCTGATGTTTAACTTTTTCTGCTAGAACTAAGAATTAGGAGATGGGGTAGGGAGGGTCTGTCAGGCTATGGCAAACGCAGCTCCGCACAGAAAGGATGGATCGTTAGCAT
>JAOXNO010000033.1:41127214-41166757 GCA_028565335.1 Limnodromus scolopaceus | reverse complement strand
TGGGTTTGGGTGGGTTTGTCAGTCTTGTGAATCTACCCCCCCCCCCCGGCTTTTTTTTTTTTTTTCAGGACCCTGCATCATACAAGTCATTTATAAGTAACACAGGTTGCTTGCCCTTCACTCTGGCCCAACACAGAGGCTTTCCAGGATCTTGCATCACTAGCACTTTAACTGTCTGATTTCCAGTCTGACTTCTATCTGTGGCCACTTTCCCACCCCTTTGTTCCTGTGCCAACACTGGCCTTCAGCTTTAATAGCTGTCTCCCCAGTTTGGTGTATTACTCCCAGATGTATTTCTAGTCACTAATTACATCCCTTCTTAGTGGTTATTTGCTAAGCTAACCACGCCAAGCAACTCTAGATCCCTCTCATCATACCCGCTCTCTGCTCCCTGATTACCGTAGCAGCCTTTTTCTGCACCAGCTTCAGTAACTGTCTCATAGGCACTGGTTACCTTGCTGCAGACCTCAGGTCCTTACTTACCTCTTTGAATTGGGCTATATCTTTCCTCTCACCACAGTGGGAGCAGCTAGGTACTCATCAAATCTCAAAAAGGATATTGTAGAAGTCCTAAACAACAACAAACTTCACAGGTCAAATGTGGGGCTGCAAAACCAATCATCTTGACAGTGACTTTCACTTAAACAGGGCCCTCAAGTGATTGGGCCAACAAGCTGGTTTTCAACAGTATTTTAGGATAGGAGTAATCACACCCCAAAGAGACAGTCCTCTCTCGCTGGCTTTCACAGGAGCCTGGATGACCAGGTGCAACTAGACACCGAATTCAGGAGCTACCAAGACATGAGATAAACTCCAACTTAAATCACAATAGAGAGTCGGAACCCCAAACTGGCATTGAACATGACTGCTGATTAGTAAGACTCTGCTGAAACCTGGCAGAAAAAAAAAGCCAACTGCAGTTGTTGCAGTGGTTTATAATTCACTCTGGAGGAGACAAGCATCTTGGAAGTTCACAAAAGGTTTCATTTGTTTCTGATTTTTTTCATAAGATCAAAAAAAAGATGGAGTAAAATAAGCAATAAGTAAAAGATTTTACCATTATGTACTACAGACACTGACTTAACTGAACTTAAGTTTGTGTTCAGTTCAGTAAAACTGAGTCCTGATCTACATTTAAGACTCCTTAGGGATATTGTAGTTAAAAATAATAAATGAAGATGTGTCAAAAATGTGGACAAAGTTCTCCTGTATCTTGTAATCTCTAGCTTCTGATTGACACAGCAGGCATTTTGTTATTAATTTATATACTCTGCGTTCCCATAAAAGTCAATGGCCACAGAGAAAACTCAGCAACAATGATGACAACCCCATAAAATTTGGAGAGAAGATGGGATTGTGCTGTTCTGCTCACAGGGATTAGAGGGTAAGGGAATTCTCTGGCATTGACTTCACGCCAAGTAGTTCAGGACCTTTTTATCCACCTCATTGGATTATCCACAGGAAGTCTTCTGACTCATTAACTCCATTGAGAAGGTCAAATAAGATTTTCAGCAACCTTAACCTCTCCTCAGCAAGTGGTTGTGCGCTGCAGAGATCGCCTTGATTTCTGTCACAGTGCAACAATCTCTGAAAAGACATTGTGGAAAGCTTTCTGTTTTTGCTTTATTTTATGACTGATTAGCATAAAATGGTCACTGAATATGAGGACACGGAAGCTTGTGGATTTTTATCCTTTTTTCAGGGATATTTTAGGTCTGTGATGGTTTTCTCACTTTGAATTCTGATATGAATTTTTCTAGCATGGGGACTGTCAGGAGCATAGGAAACATGACTAAGCTACATTCATAAGTTTCTAGAGAAAGGTGGGAGAGATCAGATTGAGAGAAGCACCTTAAAGAGTGAAGGAACCCCTTAGATCTGAGTAGGTCTAATTCATTTCCTTCATTTAATGAAAATTGCTTATCCTGAAGGTGTAAGCTTCTGATCTACACCTAGAGGTAACATGACAGTACTCTTGTTGACTGCTGATAAGACCATAATCTAAAAAAAATGGAGATGGGCACCCAGGCTACAGCTGAGAAAGTAGTCTGATGAGGTGTGCATGTCTTTGAGTGATTGAGATCTGTAGAACCTCAGGAATCCAAGGAGACTGCAGCAGGATCTACAAAAGGAGAAGAGGAGGGCACTGGGAATGGAAACCTTATCCATTTGAGCGCTGCCAGACTGCGGACCAGTAAAGAGATGTCATTAACCCAACTGCTGCACATGCAGCTTTGCTGCCTCACTGACCAGTCATGGCAGCTTTCTGCTAGATGACTTGGTACTTCTGAACCACCTGTCAAGGGTAGGTCCAGATCTCTGTCTGGGTCTTTGGACAAGCTTCCTACAGAATATTGTTGTGCATGAAGGGGTTTTATGGGAGGTCTGACTGTCCCGCTGTGGACAGTCCCTGCTCTATGCCATCCTATGAGATATGACCAAACACCGACTGTGAGATGCTGGCCCAAACCCAGGATAGGCAGCAGACAAAAACTTCACAGTATGTCTCACTGCTGGCCATTATGTCAGCCAGCACTCAGGGCCTATTTTGTTTATGAGTGTGGCTGTAGCCCATGTGTGGGGACCAGAAAGACACATGTCCATTCCCCAACACTTCTATACAGCTAAACGAACAGAGCATGAGCATTTTGACTCAGTAACATCTTAAGCAGCTGTGGTTTGTTACTTGTTTCTGCGCTGTCTGGTTTGCGTTCGCACCTTGGGAACTAGTGCCTATTTGCTGGTTCAGATCAGACTGGAGAGCTTGAGGTCTGCTATCACTTAAACAGATGTTTTGGTATCAGATTCCTACTAAGCTTAAAAAAAACCATGGGAATTGGGTATGGATTTTATGGTACTTCTGTGCTGTGGAAATCACCTTAGTGTTGTACTGCAACATAAGGGACAGTTCACAGAATGTCCTTTGAACACAGATGACCCTGAAAGATTTGCATTTAAGGGAGCTCGGGAATTGCTTTAGCTCTGCATTCAGCTAGGTCTTTTACAAACTGTGTTCAGTAGTGGCTTATACATAGAGAGAAGTTCATGTAGTGAGTGTCTGCTTACCAAAGGCAAAAACATTTTCCTAAGACCTGTGGGATATAAGCACAGAAGCAACAAAGAAAAAGATGGTGCTTTACCTTAGAAAAGAGCAGCAATCACTCTGGTATAGAAACACTGATCCAGTTGTGGTGATGGTTTAGAAGAGAAGTGAGGAAGAGAGTGAGCATGCTAAAAACACTATTAAAGCAATTCAGCTGCAAACCACCACCACCCCCGGCCTTCAAAGTGAAAGACCTGTTCAGCATATCCAAAGGAAGGTGGGAAGGGATGTTGCGCATAATATGAGGAAAATACAGGCATGAAAATATTCTGTAACCTAGAAGGAAAAGGTAGGAGGAGAAGCAAAACAGGGCAGCTGAGATGGGAAAACTCATATGAGAAGTGAGAGTGGTTTGCTGTGGGAGCTCTTTTCCACAGGACAGGGATGGAGTCTGTCTTATTAACAGCCCATTGAATCTGGATGCCTTTTTGCAGGAGATAGCTGTGCTCTAGTTATAAAGATTTATGCAGGGGTATTGGGGCAAGATTGAGAGATTCTGAAAACAAAGGTCCAACTAAATGATCAAATTGATCGTTTTTTTAACTTATCTCTAAGACTTTTAGTCTGTACATAGCACTGGAAGGTACCAAATTCTACATTGCAGAAGTGCTTGAACGTCACGCAAGAATTAACCAGAGCCCAAAGGAGTCAGACATGTGCTTGTGTCTGGGGGAAGAGATACTGGAGGCAGGAAAAGGTGTATTTGATTGTACTTATTGACAGCCTAATGATCACCATCCCTTTTCTCATATTGAGGGATTTATTTATCACTCCCTAGAGGCTGTCCTTGTATACACCAAAATGTGAAGCTGGAAAATTCATACAATGCAGAAGTTGCAGGAAAATCATGGATGGGAAACATGCCCCAGAGTACAGCTGCAAAAAATAGGCTGGAGATGCAAGAGCAGCTTTGCTGTGTGAGAGGAGCCATACCTCTAGCACAGTACCCTGTCTCTGGCCAAGAACCTGGGTCTAGGATGGGTTCATGCAAACGTCTGGACATGCCTCAGGGACTTTGCAGGGGGCTGCAGCAACCTTAACATGGTTTGCCCAGAAGAAAGGCACTGCATGGTGGGCACGTCTTCACAGGAGGTGTCCGTGGTAGCTGTCACACTGTAAATCTGCTCTAACGCAATAGTGCCCTATGCACAGAACAGAAAAAAAAAACTAGATCAAAATGTGCTCAGTGAAGGCCTGTATCCAGCAGCATGTACCAGTGTTGGAATACGGGAGTTAAGATAGAGGTATAAACTAAGTTACTATAACATTAATGATTAAACATTGTAGTTAAGATGTGTAGGGACATATAATTATAGAAAAGTGTGTGCTGTAATTATAGAAGAGCGTGTGCTGTAACCAATGTTCCGTAATTAACAAAAGTACCTAAGTGAACTAGAAGAATAATATATAACCATGCCAAGGCTATGCACTGGAGAGTAAGAAGAATAAGGAGGGAACTAATAACTAAAATAGTGCTTGGAAAACTACCAGAACTGTGAAAGGTGAAAAGTACACGGCGAGGAAGACTTCTTACTTCATCATGAAGACCACCGACGACCACTAGAGGGAAGGCGAGCATGCGCATTGAAGGAGGCTGATGTCGCAATAAGATGAAGTAATTCATAATGCATATGTATAAGACAATGTGGCAATACCTGTTGAATATGTATGAGATGGTGTAACTAGAGAGTATAAATGGCTACTTGGCAAAACTGTCTTTGGAGCCAGATTTGGGTGCGTACCCCTGGTTCCCGGCACCTTGGAATAAAAGCGCCGCATATAACCAAGAAAGTGGTTATGTGTTTATTTCTACGCTAACACCAGGACCCCACTTTCATAAGGAAAAAAAAAAAAAGTCAATAAAAGGCTCTGTTGGTTTTTTGCATAACAAACCGGGGAAATCTATGGCTTGAGCTGGAAGAAAAGGACAAAACCTGCTACAGATAGAGAGCTGATGTCAGCTGTCATCCTCCTTTAGAAAAGCCCAGGACAATGGCCCTGAATTAGGACAAGCCTGAAAGACATCCTGGTACTGGGAGCTTGGGTGTCCTGCCTGAAAGGGCCAGAGGGCCAGTCATTATCTGCAAAGTGAGGTCCCCTTTGTTAACCCTGTCACCACTCCTCCACCCATGCTGCTTGGGCCTGTATTCCTGGTGGCCAAGAAAACAAAACCCGCTCTGGCTGCATTGGGAGGAGAGCAAGGCAAGAAAAGAAAGAAGAGGGAGGGCTGGGAGAGAGGGGGAGTGAGAGAAACTCATCTTGAATGCACTATCAGATAAGAACTGTTGAAATAAGCCCTTTTTTCCCCCCCTTTTTTTTTTCCTCTTTCCATAGCTCCCTCTGCAAGCAGTAGCAATAGGAGGAAATAGATAATTAAAGGGCCTTTTAAAATGGCCCCACTGTTGTCCCAGGGCTGAGAAGGTACGCTGGCAGGACAAGTGAAATACCCAGCGAAGCAGACCTTTATCTCTTCCTAATGACTCAAAATGAAAAGGTTTTTTTTTCCCCAGACCCTGGGCTCAGCCTCCTACCCTGGGAAGATTTCATTCTCAAGGCCAGGAGAATAAGTCCTCTTGTCCACTTGCAGGCTGTGGATAAATGGACAGCACTGTTGTGGCTGAGTTTTGTGCCTCCACCGCCCCAAATGTCCTGGGCTGCTAATGAAAGGGCAGAAGCTGGAGAAATTGATCTCAGACACGGACATTTCCTCCTTTTACCTGTCCCTCCCTCCCCATCCTGTCTTCTGAAGTTTTCGCTCTTTTTTTGTTCTTCAGGATACAAAGGCATCTAAATCTTTCATCCTTTCTGCCCCCCCTCCCTCCTAAAGCATCTTGCTGCGGGCTGACCCCAGGTGATCCCAAATCCCAACTGACCTTGGGGTAGCTGAAGTAGGGTGAACCCAGCCCTACATTGATACAGATTTGTGTCTCATTACTTGACTCAGGTCATCAGAAACATTTCTGTCCATGTCACCAGTTCCCTCCTGCACTCTGGGCAAGTCCTTCTCCTCCTTGATACACCATGCCTCAATTTCTCCATTCATAGAAGAGATGACCTCTTTCCTGACAACCAAGGAGTGCTTTGATCCAACAAGACAGAGGCAATGAGTAAAATCTTCCATTTGAGCCTGCTGAGAGCAGAGACCTGGGAAACAGATGAGCTATTCCCACCAACAGAGGCAACCATCTGCTAGTCAGCCAATAGCTCTGTCCCCAGGTGTACCCCATGAAGGAGATGTCACCAATACTACAGCATGGTGCACAGTGCTGGCTCTATGGTGCAAAGCTCCACACACCTAGAAGTAGATGGATTTTGTCTGCAAAAGTCTAAATTTACAGTCTAAATGAAACAATGAGTTACCTAGCTATTTATGAAAGCATGAATATTTTTTGTCTTCCTATTCATGAAGGCAGAGTTTCTTGCTCTTGTTTTTTGGGGTTTTTTTTTTATATTATTTGTTTATTTTACTGAATTTTTGAAGGACTAGCAGCCAGATTGTCCTGCATTGCACTACTACTCAATGGCCAGGGGAAGAAAAGATGGTAGATAAAGTTCTTCACTGGCTGGCCAAGAACATTTTATAGTGTTATAAGTTCTTTGCTGCTGCTGTTCCACTTACTAGTAGTTTACTTCAGCACAGGAACTGGTCAGGAGCTCATCTCCGAACGTGTCTGCCAGCTTCACAGAAATGTGAAAGTGAATTGTTTGCAATCTTTTTTGCTGGCTGTTCTCTGGTGCTCTTCATCAGACCCTGCAATAGCCTGACAGGCACAGGTTAAGGAACACTGTGCCAGGCTTTGCTTGCTAGGCTTGAGCTGAACATTGTCCTGAAGTCCATACCATCTGCAAACACTGATACCTGGCATGGGGTAAAATGACAGTCTTTGTAGTTCAGACTTCCTGAATAATAGGGGTGTTAGCCTCATGAAAACTCAACCTTTGCTTGGTAGTGCCTTTGATGCTCTTACAAAGTGCCAGCAGATCCCAGGGGCAACGTGCAGTACCCCTCCTTGCCCCAAGGTCAATCATGTGAGCGAGGCCAACACTGTGCAGGAGTGCACCTGTGTCTTGCTAATCAAGGGGAAGCCTCTTCCCTGCATGTAAAGAGAATGAGGCAGACTGTGGGAAGGAGAACAGGCAGAGGATGGGAAAAAATCTCCTGAATCTTGCCAAACATTTGAAGGAGAGGAGGGAAAGGATGAAGAGAATAAAAGGGCAGTGCTGTCTGAGACTCTAATTAATGTAAAAACCCAATTCGCTTGGGCTAAGACAGATCTTTTTACTGAGCGGAGACAGTTTTTATCTGCCCTTTGCAGCTCTGGCTATTCTTCCTCTTGGGATCTGGTCACCTGTTTAGCACAGTGGTGCACATGCACTCACACACCCCTGGACAGCACAGGCAGAGTCCAGCCTGTTGAAGCGTTGATTACTCTGTTCACAATGTTCAACAATTTCCTGGGTGCCTTCAGAAATCCCTTGCACAGCAGTGTTTAGTTTGCCAGAGCATCATCTGAAGAAGGGAAGGCAGAGAGACACAGTAGTTTTGATTTTGGACTCTTGATTTTGTACTCGGTGCCCTGAATGCCAGGAGGGCATAAGTTGAGAATCAGCTTCTGAATGAAGAGATAATTTTCAGGTTCTTTTTTTTTTTTCAATGGTGGGATTCAGTTGCCCAAGCAGAGCGATAACACCAGAAGGGTACAGATCTGCACATCGTGTATGTTGGTCCCATGCAAATCTGCCAGATAATCCAGAGCATCAAAAACTAGACACCTTCTTTAGGCTTCTGTGTTCAAGGACATGTTTCTAGGAGGTGATGAATCACCACCTCAAATTTCCTTTTTCTCCCTTAAAACTGAAGGGATCCCAAAGACTCTCAGAAGACTCCTCTGACATCCCCTGGGTTACTTTAACCACACCCCAGGAGTTATTTTCAGCTTTGATGGACAGAATAACATCAAATAGCTTATGCGTATCTAAAACACATGTCTCACTACAGTCTCAGAGCTAGGTCTTTCTGGAGGCTGGTTGGGGATGGATTCTTCTCTATTACTAGTGAGCCCCTTGTGCCTCCTGGATCATGAGTGAAGGTCTTGTGTTGGACTCCATACTGCAGTTTTAAAACTTTTGTCAGGCCCAGGTATAAAATTAAAACTCCTTCAAAATCTGATAGTCCATATCTATTTGTCTTGGAGCACAGTTGCAAAACACTGTCTGGAGATATCTGTTTTACAGATTATCAGTTTTCTCTTGCTAACGTCCCCACGTTCAGCTCAAATTCAGTTACTTGTGTCTCTCTTCTCCTTGCTTGACAATCTTTTTGCCATGTCTCCCTTTACTAATGCACCTTCTGGCAAGAACCAGCCATCTTCTTTCTCTGTACCATTTCTGCTTACTAAGAGCAGCTGTTCTCAGCTCACGTTTGTCTTTGAAGTTTATGGCTCCTGTTTCTCACTAGAAAGAGGGTGCACCTCAGGATGCACCTGCAAGCTCCTCAATGTCTGTACAGCTGCTCCAGCTGTTCTAGCAG
This sequence comes from Limnodromus scolopaceus, assembly GCA_028565335.1. Lineage (NCBI taxonomy): Eukaryota > Metazoa > Chordata > Aves > Charadriiformes > Scolopacidae > Limnodromus > Limnodromus scolopaceus. The sequence continues at coordinate 41,158,124 of JAOXNO010000033.1, read as the reverse complement.
AAGGAGTCTGCTCTACCTTCAAACCTTCTCCTGCCTATGTGAGTGACATATGTGAAAGATGTATTGCCTTGCAGAAGGTCTGGGGTCTTGTGGACAGTGCATCAACCCAAAACTGGAGTTTCCAGCAGTTCTTCTGAACCTGGACCACTGTGTGACGCAAGGAAGGCCACTGCATCCCATTTCACCTCTGCCCACGTCATCTGCTCTGTTTATTTATCTTTCTTTAATCCCGATTGCAGGTCCTGATTCACAATGAGATGCTGGTCGTGGTGGGAGACTCAGACTTGCCATTACCATTAAAACAGGTGGTAGCTGATATGCCTTATATACTGTGCTGTACTGTGCATAGTGAGCAGGAAAAAAAAGCAGTGCATAGGGAATCTCCATGTTGTATAAAAAACTGAACCAGACTCCCAAAATCTGTAGGTTCATGACATGGCTCTCTACTTGTTTGGAGCACAGCAAACATAACAGCCACAACAGCAAATAAATTGTCTTCTGCAGGGCTAGACAAGGTCAGGAACATTTTAGTGAAATATTCTTTTCAGTCTTATTTTAACTGCAATCAAAATGACTAAAAATAAGTGGGATGACATCCACACCATTTTTATTTAGATCTGAATTATTGAAACACATGGATAAAAATTCTGTGTTTTATTTTCTTTCATGTGGAATTTACTCTGCCTTCCAAACACAAAAAAAATGCGTGTGTGTGTGCATGTGTCTGAATATGCAACAGTCATATTTATATTCTGTGTTTTAGTTATTAAAAACAAAGTTTCAGTCGAAACAAAACATGTGCTGGACCAGCCAGTAATTGTTATTTATTTAGCCAGATGTCACCTCTTGGCGAATAGCTATGCACTTTGTGTTTTAGTCATAAAAAACAATACATTAAAACTGTGGAATGTTCCCCAAAGTGGAAATTCGGGATAGACAGACAGTGCTGAGGAAGGGAGGACAGGGAGGCTGCTCAAGCCCTGTGCCCCTCCCTGTCCACACTGCTTCACTCGCGCCTTGCTTGCTGGCTCTGTTTCGGACCACCCCAACTTGTTCCCTCAGAGACATGGTTGTGGGGATAACTCAGTCCTGTGACCCCACCCCGTAGCCTGGAAGGGTGAGATTGCACCCAGCTGGGCTCTGGTCACACCACGCTCTGTCCCAAACCTAGCCTAGAAGGCTTCTCATCTTCAAACAGGCTTACAACACATAAACTCATGCTATAAATGTATTGTCTTGAGGTATTGCAGAGTCCACATAATTTCAGACACTTTGAATGGAAAAAACACAGAAAATATGAGACTCAGATGGGGGGGACTAAGAGGAGAGTAAGGTCCAGCTGCTATGTGATGGAGATATGGCCAAACTTGTTTTAGATAGGACCAGACCTGAGCAGCACAGAGGTCACCCTGCCTGTGTCCCTTGGTCCCTGTTCCTCTCTTGTTTTCCTCTTCACTGATACCTTGAATTCCTGCCCAGGTCTGTTTTGGATATACAATGTTTTTGAACTTCTACATCAAAAGATAAATAATTCACCTAGCTAATGGAAGGAAGGAAAGAGAAGTTGCTTCTCCCTTTTTTGTGTGCCCGAGGTCAACTCAGTCATTTCTGGGGCAAGCCAGAGGGAGTTATCATTTCGGGATTTTGGGGCTATACTCAGCAGCAGCTGAATCCAACTTATTGCCTTGACTGTCTGCAGCAAAGACAAGCTTTGCAAATTATTTTGTTGATGGTGTCAACTGGCTTTGAGTTCAACGACATGAGGAGGAGGAGGTAGCAATTTATAAGGAAATATGGGACAAAGCTGTAAGCTTAGCTGCTCTTCCTCCTGCTGCAGGCTGGAAGGGAGGGAAGCCAGGTGTAATTGCACTGGAGTTCAAGCGAGGTTGGTCCTAGGCTTCAGTCAGCACCTGCTTTTCACGGGAATGACAGCCCCTCTGTTCCTGGCACAGAGGGAGCTCAATGAGAGCCTGTAGAGTCAGGCAGCCTGGCGCAGACCCAGGCTCCCGTGACACGATAAACACTCTGTCTCTCTACTGCTCGACAGACATCCAAGAGACAGGGAGAGAAAAAGAGATGCAAACAGTATGGGAGTTACATACCATGTGGAGAGGAAGCTTTTCCCCAGGGATTGCAAGATTGCTTCTGTACCAAACGCCTGGCCATCAAAAGCCGCCTCGCAGAATGTGTTAGCAATCACAGTCATCCATGCAAGGAAGAATATGTGGATTTGCTACTGAGATGCACCTTTGAAAAAGGAGTTAAAAAAAAAGCAAGCCCGTCATGGCAGTTCTGCATTACGCCTCATCCTGGGAACCTTGCCTCCAGGAGTCTGAAGGCGTCTATGGAGCTGAAAGCAGCAGAACTACGGACAGAGAAGGAGAATGTGCGTGTGCTCTGTTTGAGGGTGGCTATTGTTTTACGGGAGGACAGAGGGGGTTAAACAGTATGAACTAAATGCACCATCGGACATGGCTAGCAGACCAAAAAGGTTTTGCAGACCCCAGTCTATGTATCAAATCATAGAATCATTTATGTTGGAAAAGACTTTTAAGATCATTGAGACTAACCACAAACCTAACATTGTCAAGTCTCGCACTAAACCATGTCCCAAAGTACCATCTCTACACATGCCCTGCCTGTTGTTAGATGCACCTAAAGCCTCACTAAGGACCTACATTTCTGTGGATATACCCTAAAACACCCAAATCCTTGTAGAGCTCCTAAAAAGTCTAACTCTCAAGAAAGCCCTGGTAGAATTCCCAGATTAGTGTCTCAGCAGAATTTCAGATGAGGCTTCAGAGGAAAGATAAGATGCTCTAACAGTCAAAAAAAATGCAGTTCTTCCTGGTCCTATCTGCAGTCTTATGGGAGCTCTGATGCTTACTAAACTCTCAAAAAGTTAGTGACCTTTCTTTTCTAGTTTAGTTCTCTGCCAATTAAATGAGCCAAAACAGAGGTTAAAAGAGTGCCAGAGTGAATGCAAGGGAAGGATGAGGACCATGTGGCAAGGAGCCTTTCAGCAGCTGTGAGCTGCTGGATCATCTCAGACATCTCATAAAACCTCCTCCCCACAAAATGTCCCAGGCACACCTACATGGGCTTTCACACGTGTCCTAACCATAAAAATCCTCCCACTCTCTTTATACCTGCAAAGCCTGCAGTTAGAGTACAAATTACTTTGACTCGCCATCACCAGATTAACCCAACCATTGACCACTAGGATATCCTGGATGGGACTTTCACCACAACAGCTCCTGTTGAAGCTATTTCACTTTGAATAAAGTATTTCAGTATTCATTGCTGAAAGGATGGGGGCCGAGGCATCCAAGATACTGTCACAGTGAATGGGAGACCGAGTCCTGAGCTAGGCGTCGGGGCTCCCTGTTCAGCTTACAGGGAGAGCAGGCTGTTCTGCTGCAAATTATGTTAGTCTGCTACTGTGACATTAAAAAAAGCATCTAGGGGGAGGAGGGAGACGATGTCTGCGAAAGCAGAGCTGGAGGTTATACATGAACTTGGACAGGTCCCAAGGAATTTCACCAGCCTATTAAGGAAGCATTTACATTAACCACAAGTTGCTTAATGTTTACTATGTTAAATAATCCAAATTCCATGGAACTCTTTGTTCTTATGTGTTCGGGGAGAAAAAGTGATACCTATAAACAGTGCTCTCCAAGCTTTAATAGCCTTGGCCCTGTGTGCTTGCTGTGTTCTGGTGGCTTTCGTGCAGTTACCTGGCAGAGCATTACTCCTTGCAAAGCGCGCGTTCCTGGAGAGACAGGTCGTGCTTCTGGGCTGCCAGACCACCGTGCCAGGACCCTTGCGAACCCGTCGAGGTGAGAGTTAAGCCTCTTTGCCTGAGAAGTGATATTATCAGCTCTTTTCTCAGAGAAACCCCATTATGCCTGAATAGACCTGGAGCGGGAGGGATATAGGCAAAGAGACAATAATGATTCCTTTTTTTGAAGCAACATAAAAGAGAACGAGGACCTCAGCAAGAAACTTGAGGAGTTAAGAGGCAGTGCTGAGGTCTCAGTGGAGATGGGGTATTCTTCTTCCCCTTACCAGGCCCTGGAGGTATTTTGGAGTGGTCAGAGCCAGAGGGGAGTTACTAAGTGCCCGCCTGATAAAGGGATCTTTGACTGTGGAAGGTGAGCATGGGGAGGAGGGTTTTCAAGTTAGATTTGGAACAGGGCCAATGGACTTAATCATCTTGGCTCCCAGGCTGGCTCCCAGTAGCTCCAATCCCGCCCTTGTTCACTCAGACATTTTGGTGTTGGTAAAACATGAGTGAGGTCAGCAGAAACCCTTGTGAATGGAGGTTTTTTTCTGCTGCAGGCTGAAAAGAAGAGAGAGGAGGATTCAGACCCACAGATCTCAGCTGTAATGGCTGAGTTGGAAAGAAAGCAAGGTTTTTCCTGCCCACCCATCATGATGGGATTCAACCCATGAGGGCCCTTCGTGCTCTTCTCTACTAGGCAGAATGCCCTGCAACAATGCTGCCATGGATAAACAAAACAGGGGCTTAGGTATGTGGCAGAATTAGCTGGCTTCAATAGCACCAGTGGCCTTTTTCTTCTCCTCCATAGCATCCCACATCCACTCTCTTCTGTGGTCCCACTGGTTGGAGTTACACACTACTCACATAGACTTGCCTCTGTGCTTCTCCAGCACTTGCACCATCATATCTATTGGAGATCTGCTACAGTGCCCAGACATAAGGCTCTGTATGGCTGTGCTGTCTACTAGCTGTCTGGTATTTCGGGCTGAGTTCTCAGTGTTACAGAGCCATGGCTGCAGTGAGACCTTGTATGTTTGCAAAGTGATGGCAAACTAGTCTCTTCAGGTCCTTGGGCTTTTGGGTCTGACAAGGTTTTTCCTCTGTTTTTGTGGCAGAGCACATGACAGCCCTTGTGTTGTGGGATTCCAGATAAAATTTACAGCTGTGGTATAAGTGGTTTCAGATTAGTATCCAGTGACTCCACCAAGAAATCTTCACAAAGCAGACAATTACTGCAGAAACAGCTGCTGAACATGATGGAGAAGGTGGAGGGGAAATTCCAAAAAGAAGTTAAGACCTGTGTTGAGAGAGGAAAGAAAAGAAAGACTTGGGGAGAAGACAGGTGGCTGAGTAAAGGACAGCAATCCTACCTCTTGTATGATTTTCACAACCGGATACCATTTCACAAGTCTCTTCTGTGTTCTTGGTTGTGAGTTTACAGTAAGTGGGGAGCTGGAGTTGCACGACCTGAAGGCAGAAGCAAAGATGGTTCAGGGGGCTTGGAGTTAATACTGGAGCCATGAATGTGTAGTGCTGGTGGTGGAGGTTTGGGGAACCTGTCTGCTGCTGCTAACAGTAAAGCATGCACCAGATCCAAAGATGGTGTTGAAAGTTTAGGAGGTGGAAATTCTGATGGTTCCTCTTTGTGAAAGAGGTGTCTGGACACAGAAGCAGAGACTACTGGAGGAAGCAGAAGAAACTAAAGTGTCAGGAACTGGAACTATGGAAGTTGGGTCACAGGGGCTGGAGTCAAAACCTCAGGGAGCTGTGCACCCCCAGAGTTTGTACCAGAAGAGGGAATTATTCCTGCTGCCAAGGGCAATGATGTGACAAACACAAGAAGGTGGGAGTGGGGGTGGAGGTGGAGAGAATGAGTATGGGAAAAGAAGGATGATATGAAGAGAAGACTTTTCCATGCTGCAAGGTGTGTCTTGACCATAAGAACTAAGTCTGGAAAGGATCTTGGACCAGATGCCAAGCCAGAAACAAATCTAAACTGTCTTTCAGGCATGTTTTTCTGGTTATTGACATCCAGAGATGGAAGTATCATGACCTTTTGTACTGGGAAGTTTTCCTCCCTGTCTACCCTGAAACTCTCACTGAAAATTAGGTGTAACTCTCCTTATGTACCACAGTTATGGAGCAGACTTTTATTGATGGAAGCCTACAAACAGCACACAGTGAGAACAGCAGTAAATAAACTGCTATGCAGAATCTACACCATGCTTACCCTGTGGATCTAGAACAGGTTGTCTTCTTCTGTCATGGAAGAGGAAAACTGATATCAAGCCCATGTATGCTTACTTTCACTCTACCACTTTATTTCTGGACATCCCCAAATATAAACAAGCATCATCATTTGCATTTCACAGTGAGGGAAATGAGCTATAGGAAAGGAAATCACCAGGCCATACATGAAACCAGGAACAGAATGCAGATTATGTGGCTTTCCTTCTTTGAGAATCTACAGATGAGTTGCTCCATTTGCTAATTAAGGTTTTCAAGGATTGCTCATCATAGCGCAAAGAAGTTACTCACTAATACCTGCTTGCAGCCCACAGCTTCTGTTCAGCAGCATTCAAAGTCTCTTTTCACCTGGTACTCTTGCAACACAAGGCTACCAAGAGCACTTAGGAATTGCTGCATTTGTAAATAGTCATCTGTTGTGTTTTGTTTTCCCAGAGGGTTAAGTACTAATAAAAAGTTAATGGCACTTACAAAGAGTTTTCTCTGCAAGAGTATGCTCACGAATGGACCCCTGCACCATACCAGCAGCAAATCTGGGCAACCCAGAGTCCCGGGGAGCAGTCCTCGGCCACCCTTTCGAGCAGTTTAATGAGTAAAAAGTTGTCCATGCATCCAAAGCTGCACCAGAAATTAATTTCTTAGCCCCTTCCAAACAGGTGGAAGGATACATCAGGAGGAAGACTGGCTGACACTGATGGGAAGGGAACCAGAGCCACAGCCTTGCAGCAGGATTGTCTTGGATGGAGATCTAGCCTACTGCAGAGCTGGCCTCCCAGTGCTGCACATCTGTCAGATTGTGCCCCTTCCCTTCCATGGTGGTTACTTTGAGTACCAGAGAGAAATGTTCAAGCTAGGGAAGCAAGAAACAGGATTGCTTCAAACCTAACATGTTCTGTGGGGGTGGTGAAAGCTGCATTGTTGTGATACAAATGTCAGAGAAGGTACCAGGTATTGATGCAAGACCCAAATCAGTATAATCTACCCTGCACTTTAACAAATTGCCTCTAAGCTGGTTTCAAGGCCACATGCAATAATTATCAATAGTTTTCTATGTGATGGAGGACACTTAAAGTTGGCTTTGAGGTGAGGCCCCAAGTGGACCTCTTACACACCTCCTTCCTTAGTGTGCTCTTCCCTGGAACGTCCTGATTTGTGGCAAGGCTGTTTGTGTGATGCAGCACATAGATGATAACTCCAGGCTCTTTCCAGAGAGAGGCCCTATGTGACCAAACTCTGCTGTCATCTAAAGTACCTATAATAGTGACATAATGAAATATAAGTTGGGAAAACTCAGATATGGGTGTGGGACAAGTCTACTGGGTGCACCAGGACATTGCTGAGAGAGCACTGGGGTATATATATTTGGAAATCCAGAAAAAAGGCAAAAGGCAGACTTGTTAGAGCGCTTATTTACAGACACATGTCCTTGGTCAAAAATAAATAACAATCAAGAAAAGCGATGCAGGAAACATATGATGAAGCATCAGAAAGACAGAACAATGATCTGTGTCAAGAGCTTCCAGGAGATGTCGGCACTTTTTCTAAAACTGTGGGCAGAGCACGCAAGGCCTGCCTGAATTTCCCTTCCAGCCCATTTGGAGCAGCTTCTCACCATCACACACCGGATCATACACCATGCTTCACTTCCCATCTCATGCCATTGGAATGAAAGGATGAAGCAATGGGCATGTGCTTTGTCACTAAGGTTCGTGAGGGCTGGCCCTCCAGAATGAATTTTGCACATGTGGCAAGGAGCAAGGAAAATCTGCACTAATTCCTGTCTTACTTTTTTATTTTTTTCCTTTTAAACAACAGCAACAACAAAGGGTCTGTTTATCATTAATTAAGCAGCTATGAGAACTATTTCCTTAGGAGACATTATCGTGTTTCAGTAAGCCATCGGGTTACAATTGTCAACTGAAATTAACATTAATTGCCTACATGTTCTTGTTTAATGAGCTATCGGCTTCGTTCTATGCTGTGGTCATCATGGAGTGATTATTGTGAGCTTTGAATTCACATTATGTTTGAGATACGCACTTCTGCTCTCTGACAAACTGACAAGTACAGCGACATTAATACAAATTTGGTCGAGCATAAACCAGGGTAAATTTTTCTGCTCACAGGAACAGTTTTCTGGTTGAGATTTTCTAAAACTCCTGCCCTCTTCTTCTTCCCCAGTTATCCAAAGGCAGCAATGCCTCCTTTGCAAAATAGCTAGCAGGATTTTGTCATTTTGGGCAAAAGCATGACCAAGGCAGGGAGATATGATCACCTGCTCCCTGTGAGCATATCTCCTTTGGCACTGCTTAGGATCCTGCACCAAAATGGATGCAAGGGCAAGGCCATCAACCTTACAAGGATCACCAGTCCAGCACCAAATGGCCCACATCTCCTCTGAGACAAGGCGAAATAATGACAAAGATCTAAGTAAGGGGCTAGTGATGTCCGAATATTGGCCCTTTACTGTCATCACAGTCCTACAGCTCAGAAAAAAGACTGGCTTGCTTTCCTGAGAGGGATCAAACCTTCACTTTCCCCTTTTTCAGTCAGAACCGTGATGAGTGGCAAACCATGCCTGCATCTACTCTGCCTTTGCTAGATCTATCTTACTAAATAAAATAAGCAGAGGCTCATTCCCTGGCCCCAAAGCCAAAGGCAGAACAAAGATCATGTAGTCACTTGAGGAGACTCACTTTCCCTTGCCCTTCCTGAGAGAGTTACAGAAGGCACTTTGAGCCAAAACTCTCCTGTGATTAAAAAGAAACGAAGCTTCTCACCAGAGTTTGCTTTTTTGGTTCTGTCTGACAAGCAGTGTGACAGAAATATGATGCAGTCTCTCCTTTTTCATATCATGTTCGGCTTAGATTGCTTCAAGGAGAGTGCACAAGCAGTCCACAGCGTGGAAGGGAGGCATAAATCATGCCCATAAATCAGGAGCCCAGGCTGCCCGTACTGGCAGAGAGAGGGGAGATTGCAGCAGGTGCACAGATTAGATCCCATATTTTACTGCTCCTATCACCACACCCCCTTCTTACTTAGAAAACAATTGAAGCAGGGAAGACTAATTTTATCTCCTGCCCACAACATGCAGTGGAGTTTTCTGCAGAATCGCAGGTCCACCCAGCAGACCCTCATGTCTGGAAATCAGTTTTTAAATGAAAGGAAAGAGCTACTTGTTCTTGTAAGAAGTAAAGAGTTGTAGGCTGAGGGGAAGGTCAACAGGGATCACAGGATTAACTAGTTTGAATGCCTGCCTAACACTATGTGAAGTCACCCCATTTCTCCTGGCTTCAGGCCCACCAAGTAGGCTGTTGATCAAAACATGACATCCATTCAAGTTTGCTTTTCTCCAGAATTAAGTAATTCAGCACTCTCCTTTGGAGTTTAGTCCAAATATCTTTACTCTCTCTGAGAAAACAATTGTCTTGAATTTCTCTTTCGCAATTGTTTCTTTGGCTTTTGCAGTTCCTTGACATTCTCATCTCTGATGGTCAGGATAGTCTGTCATCACCCAAACTCTGTAGAAACATCGCACCTATGCCACAATGCCATTCAAACATCTTTCTTCTGAGCTTACAGTGTTTAGCTCTCTAACCCACCTCAGACAGAATTAATGATGTCACATTAGCTTCAGACATCAGGATTTAGAAGAGATGAATCCCGATTTCACTAAAAGACATTTTTTCCAGTTTTCCAACCAATACTCTGTTTCTGGCACCACCTCTGAAGTTTTGTTGGTTCTTTAAGTGCACCAAATCCCAGCAGCTGTCTCCTCAGGACTACAGTCTCTGCTCTGAGCAATTGATTCGTGGCTGGTTCTTTTAAGGATTCCTTTAATGTTTGCTGCCAATCAGTTGCAATAGGAGTTCATGTTGAGCTGCCAGTCTTCTCTGACCCTTAAATCCTTTAGAGACGTGCTGGTTTTTGGTCTGTCATTCTCTGGTTGTTGCCTTCCTGCCTGACTTAAGCCTACAGATGTGTGACTTTGCATCAGCATAGCAAGAAAATGCATTTTATTAACTCAGCTCTATATGACTGCCCAGCCTTCATCATTACTGGACTTTATCCATTTATTGAAACTTTATCTGTTTATTGAAACTTTATCTGTAACTTTTTCAGGGTTACAGATATATTTGTAGATCAACATTAAAAATGTTGAACATCATGGGACGAGACCTCTGCAAACTTTCTTTCAAAACTCCTTCAGCTCACAATGATTTTTCAGTGACATACATTCCCTGAGACCTGTCAGTCATTCTGTCCTTGATACCAAAAAGTATGGCATTATTGATGTCATTAGTTTAATAAGAATTAAAGCACAACGCTGAGTCGAACACCTTCAGCCATCGAAGAACATGACATCTGTAAAGTTACTTCCATCAGCCAAACTTATTCGTTCATCAAAAAACAAACCAGGTTTTGTTTTCCAAATTAATGTCTTAACCAAACACCTCCAAAAAACAAAAAAAACCACCCCACCTCTAATGATAGGCAGCTTTTACTTCTACAGTGACTGAATCACGTATCTGCTTTTCTGATATTTTCTGTATAAGCTCTATTGGCTCAATGATATTACATGTACCCAGCTTATTCCAATTTCTGGCTTGAATGGCCCAAAAGTCACATCCACACTTCTAAGACCACTTGATTCTGTGACAACATCAGACACATTCTGCATTTTGATATGAACTATGTGCTTTGACCCCTGTCCTCATCCACAAGTCTCCTCCCTGACTGAGTCTGGAGACAGATCAATACGGATAAGTGTTAAACTTTGCCTTGGGTTCAACTCTGGAGCGTGGCTGTCTGAGAGCACAGCTGCATCCTAATTTACTCCATTCAAGGATATGGCCAAATCCTGTCTGTTTCAGCTGCAGTTAGGAAGTTGAGCACTGGAGGTAAAGCTTGGTCAAAATCCAAAAAAAAGTCTCAAGGGATCCTTAAAGGATCTTTTTTCTTCATTAAAATTTGGGCTGCTTTATTGTGCAATGGGATTCACCAATTACTCTTTTTTCTATTCCTTCTTTTCTATGTGATTCTGATATGCAAGCAGGTCACAGTGCTGTAAAGGGAAAATGAACAAAATTTATAAAGTGATAGTTGGAGGATAATGCAAATTTAGAGAACTGAATGCTAAAGTAGTAGTGACAGGTCATATGCCCTTGGCAACTGACTGCAATAAAGGCAGCTTTAATTCCTGCAGCTGTCAAAAAGCCTTTGAATGAATTTCCCCATCCCAGCATTCATGGACTTCTCTGAAACATGGCTCTCTTGAAAAGGTTTGGTGTACAAGCCAGTTGGGAAGAGCTAAGCAGAGACCTCTGAGCGTTACACTGCAGTTACCCAGAGGGTCAGAGAAGTTTATCTTGTGTAGATGGAGAAATTTCAGGGTATTGGCTGTAAAGGCTAAACTAAAGCCAGGATACTCTAACAGATAATATTGTCATGACCTGGATTAAAAGTCTGAGAGAGACAGATCCTGAAAAATACCTTTGTTATGTGTTACACAAGGGCATTTCTAAAAGGCAATTGAAAAATAACTATTTCATCTAAACTGACCTTTTCTAAGAAGTTGTATTTGGTCAGGATCACCCTGTTAGGTGTCAGGATCACCCTGTTAGGTATCAGGATCAAGAATCATACAGGGAAAGAAATACTCTGGCTCAAGCACGCATTTCGTGTTATAGTGCAAGGTGATGAGGGGAAAGAACTCCAATAGTCCCTTGCCCCACCAGGACCCATGACAGATAAGCTCCTCTCTGTGGGGTAGCAGCCTGGAAATTTTCCAGGTATTCACATAACAGTCAAGGTGAGAATCATGTTAATGGATCAAGTCACCCCTCTGACTTTGTGGGTTGTATTTATATTTCAGGAAACATGGGAGCAGGTCTATTGTCAGATTTAGTTCTCCTGTTTCAAATGGATGGATAATTTTCTGGATACCAGCACATTACTGAAGGTCCTGACTCCTCATTTTTGGCTGGTATTGTGGATTGCCTACATGGTCTTCACCAAGCAATGTAGACCTGATTGCCCAAAAATATCTGGAATCTGAAATTAGAGTCTTTGTCTTTGAAGATGTGGATCGCAGTGTCCCAGTTTCCTCTCAACTGGGTGTGAAGAGCCTTACCTAATTATTTTTAAAACTGAACACTTCGAAACTTGACTGCATGGGTCATGAGGTACAGTCACTGTCTACTTCACAAAGCCAACCACATAAAACCCTTCATAAACAGACAGATGTCCTTCTATTGTTCCTGCATTTCCTAATGAGAGCCTATTCCAGAGTTTCACAGCTGTGGTGATTTGTTCACGGTCAGTCTACCCCAAGTGTCCTTTTCTCTTTTAATGTAATGGCTTTCCTGAGATTGCTTGCAGCAATCATGTATGGATTACCTTCCTTCTTAGGCTTTGCTTGAAAATTTAAACAAAGCGAATTTCTTCTCTTCTTTTGTGGCCAGATCTCCACTTCTCAGCTATCTTCCTTACCTGCTCAGGCTTGGTTTTGAACATTGATCATCAAGATTTTATGTGTTTTCTAGAGATACCACCAGTGCTTTTTTTCAATGGCACTCTACCCTTCTCTCCACCAGAAACACCTCTTCTGATGCAAAATTTTCCCCTTGTATCTCAGGTGTTTTGAAATCTTCCCAATGAAGAAGCAGTTCAGTACAACAAGATACATATACAAACTAGACGAGCCATTTTCCCATTGAAGCAAGTGGCAACACACTTTTTGCCGTCACTGCGGTAGAGTAAGGTAAAGCTAAGTAAATCTGGAAGCTTCTCCCTGCATGTACTGGAGAACTTGGAGTTGAAGCCCTAACCCGTCATTGTATTGATTAGGATGAGCCAAAACTAATGTTTATTTTGTGGATCCCCAAACTCCATCCCTTTCCAAGAAATGGGGGAAGGAAAAAGAAGAATCTCTTTAAAGTTTGCACCATAGGAACTGCTGCAAGAGTTTTTTTTTCCTTAGGTGAATTTCAATAAGGTGACCGCTAGTCTTGCACAAGATGCAGCTGCTGTAAATCCAAGCTCAAAATGTCAGAGTCGTAAACTATTTTGATGAAATGCCATCAAAGAAATCATATTTATTGGGATGATTTGTTGATACTGAATATCCAAACAGTTTGGAGTGCAGTAAAGTTCAGGGGGATGCAGGAATTTATGGCTCTCTGTTGCTGGGGTTGTTAATAACATTTCAGGAGACTAAACAAGAATGTTCCAGGGACGTGAATGGCTCAGGCAGGGGAGGGACAAAGTTTCTTAGTTCTGAAAAGAGCAAATAGGTCATCACTGTGTCTGTGGAAACAGATTATAGTCCCATTACATTAGGAAGATCCCTGGACCAGAGGAGAAGAGTTAGTCATCATGGCCTTCATTTTTGGCTTTTTCAGTTCTTTTAGAAATCTGGTGCCTTGAGGTGGCCATAATGTTGGGAAATGCAATCCAGCACTCAGATCCCCTGAGCAGATGAAGGGCAGGGACTTGTACCTGTCTTCCAATGTACTGAGTATCATTTGACTTCATTTCTAAAGGAGTTTGGCCCTTACAGAGCACTGAATTTCTTGTTGCTCATGTGAACACCCTCCCCATCTTGGTCTCAGACTCTTAACCATTCTTGGTTAGGAACAAACATTCACTCTGAGTTGCACAGAGCAATTGTATTATATTAAATGCAAGTCATTTTCTTCCCTTAGTCCATTTTATTGACTGACCCTTTGCCCTCTTGCTACAAGGGAATATTTTCTAGATGCCTTCCTCCACATCATTCATTATTTTGTATTCCACATCCTATTCCCTCTCTGCTCTAATCGGTGATGTCATTCTGCAGTATTGGCTGCATGTCCATCACGAAGGCCCACTACGGTCTTGGACAGACAATGAGTCATGTCTCAGCAGGACTTGACATGGCCTGGAGCATGGAGAAAGGAAGCAGGTTTGTCCCAGGAAGGGTTTTCAAGGATGCTCTTTGGAGTAAATGCAATTTACTGCCCAACTACTCGAGCCCTTAGTCACAAATTGGCAGCAATAGGGCATGAAGGTGATGGGAAATCTGAGTCTTACCCCAGTATAAATAGTGTGCACTTCCAAGTCTTGGTTTTGTCCCAGTGAGAGATGTCTTGAAAGCTTTTGTAGAAGGGAAGGCATTTTCCACTCAGCTAGACTATAATTAAGAAGCACCAGCTACCCTTTTTCCCCTCCTGTCTCCAAGGGCTAGTCACCGACAAACAATAGTTTGGAGAGTAGCTGGTTCCACAGTAGGATCCTAGATTATATTTGATCACAGGTTCTTAGCAAGGGGTGGGTGGCCCCATTAAACTTAATAAATATTTGGGAGGAATGTTAAGTTGGTCAAATTTCCCATTAGATATGTTAATCGGTTAAAAAAAAAAGGGTTGTCTAATTAAATCAGGCAGTTTGTGGGCTCTGTTGTCTCTCTTCATGGGAAAAACAGAATAATTGTTGTCAGAAAAACAAAAGCTTTCCTCTCAATTTTTGTCAGGTTTTTAACAACAAAAAGCTGAGATTGTACAAGGACAAAGAAAAGATCCAAACATTTTCCAGCCAGTTGTAGTCTTCCCTAGTGGTAGATGAGAACCGGATTTCATAATGCTGATGGGAAAAGATTCCCAAAAGTTTTAATTTATTTCTTTCCTTCTTTTTTATTTTATTTATGTTTATTTTACAGCATGACCTTCCAGCGTGGAAACAGACACTTGGTTAGATCAATTCTGAGAAACATCTACCTTGGAATACTGGTTGTTCTTGTAACAGGAAAATATTCAATATGTTTGGGGGGGGATTGTTTTGGGATTTTTGTTTTTTAATAAATACAAATAACTGGCTATTAGCGGGATGCTGTAATTATGCAATATGAGGCAACGGAACAGATCATTATTCTAAGAATTTCTAACAAATCCAGAATCTTATAGCTAAAGGAACATAGCATAGCTACTGCAAACATTGAGGGTACTTACGTGAGTAGGCTTAGTGTATTTAAAGTAGGACACATATACACCAGTCACAATCGAGAGTGAGAGCCTGAAATTTTTCAGAGTTCAGGAATCATCTTTGCTCACATCTGCAATGGTAAGAGAAAACGCTAGAGAGGCAAGTAGAGCAGAAATGACAAGCCTTATATCACACAGTAGCTTGGAAGAAAATGGAAAAAACCACGTCTCTGGAGTTTGGATCCAGTCTATACCATCCCCATTTGGGCTGGATATAAAGCCTTGCAGCCTATACAAGTTGCCTTTGCCACAAAAAAACACAGATGCTGCTAATACTGTCTGGGCCATGGTGTCTTAATGGTGGGACTTATGTTTCTGTCATTCCTCAGATGGTTTCACCTGTGACTTTCACGGTGGGATGGCCAGAGCAGGGCGCAGACACAAAGGTTATCTGCATTCCTAACCGGAGGAAACAGCAAGTCCTGAGACCACTGAAGCCATCCCTGTGGGGCTAACCTGGACCCATTGGTGTCCCAACACTGCACTGGGACTGCCTTCATCTGCCCATGAGTTACCCCAGGGCCCTCTCACCACCAATTCACCAGGGTCCCTGTGTGTTCTGGAGCCATCTGAGGATGTTGGTATCTGGTTCTTAATAAGATCAGGACATTTCATCAAGGATTTCAGGGAAGAGCAACAAAAAAAGTTACAGACAGGATAGCATATGTGCAGGTTGCATGGACAGATAACGGAAATGGTAAGCTTGTATGTGGTAAGGGAGAAGGTAAAAGTGAAGTATGTAAGAAGATACTGTTTTCTTCATGTTGATGTAAAGACATTGGTCCAGGAGGAACACTAACAAATGCTCGATGCACTAAGAATATCAGAACAGAAAAACTGCGTAAAATGGATGGAAAGAAAGGCTGGATCTATTAGAACCAGGTGAATCTGGCTTAGGATGGCATATCTGGGCTGAAATGTTTATAACAGGATTTAACGGACCCAAATGTGTTTAGTTCAGTCTTGCAGAGATGCAGATCTTATATGAACATATTGTCATGTGTATGTCTTTGTCTCTGTTCTCATCAATGATTTCTAATGTATTTCTTATCCAATCTTGTCCAGCTTTTCAGGGTGTCTCCAGAGCATGTTGTTCATGCACGAGCCATGAAAATTAGCAGTAGATGAGGACAAAGATAACTTAATGCATCAGGTAATAGAAAAGATTAAAACTCACCCTTCATGGAGCCTCACACAATCTAGAAAAGATAATTTCTATTTTAAACCAGGATGGACACACAACTAGTTGTTTATCAGATTCTCAGGACCTGCCCAGCTCTTATGGAAGGACCTAGACTCATAAAGCCTGGCTATGTTCTTCTGCTTCAAATCATGTGTTACAACCAGCCCTTCTCCGACCTGGATGAACAAAGCTGTATTAGTGGCAATGACAATGGGACACGGCTGATGCCCGAGATCTCTGAGAGTATCTCTGAGATACTGAGAAACTCCCTCCCTACCTGAAAGTCACACAGAGAGGACAGCTATGGATAGGCACAATGCCTTTTTTATAGGTTCTTTATTCAAGACCTAACAGCACTTTAATGGAAAAAGTCCTTTGGTGACCTACAAATCACTGTTTATCACTCCAGAGGCTCCTACAGTCACTGAGATAATGCACCAGTGTTATAATACTGATCGATGGATATCTCCTCCCTGCTTCTCCTATCTAACAGGCTGCTCTCTTGTGTGTCAGGAATGAAATACTTTGGCATGGAAGATGGAATTTGGAAACTGTCCATTCACAAGCTCTCAGCAAGATGTCCAGTTTTAACCTGATTTTCAGAAGGCAATTTCCTGAGGCGTAATGCTTTTTTTTTTGCTGTCAAGGTTCTAATTGCACACAAACAATAAATAAAGGGCTTTATTTAGGGATTTTAAAATTTTTATTTTATGAGGTTTTATATTACTTCAGGACTGCTTCAGATGAGACTGTAATCCTTGCTAACAGAGCCAGGATTGGAATGGCTGTCTTCTGTGAGCATAGACATGGCCCTCAGCTCCAGAATATCAAAGTCTTTCACATATTTATTCTGTGAGGTAGAGAAATACCCACTTTCAAAAGGAAACAGTAGCAAAAGAGGATAAGGAACTTCACCAATTTCCCAGTGGAGGCTTGTGATGAAAATCATCTCTCATCTTTCACTGCATCTTCAACCACCCACTCCTGAGGATTTGAAAGCTCTTTGCAAAATGGGATGAATTCATCAGTCCCCTGGAAGTGGCTTGTTATTTCTGCCCTATTTTCC
This sequence comes from Limnodromus scolopaceus, assembly GCA_028565335.1. Lineage (NCBI taxonomy): Eukaryota > Metazoa > Chordata > Aves > Charadriiformes > Scolopacidae > Limnodromus > Limnodromus scolopaceus. The sequence goes on along the minus strand of JAOXNO010000033.1, from coordinate 41,140,824 downwards.
CAGAGTGTGGGTGAGTTGAAACGTGGGAAAATGAACTGGTGTGTTCAACAGCACTACAGCAAAGGAGCTGCTGTGTTGCAGGGACCAGGGTTACCCAAAACCCAAGTAAACTGTGAGCTCTCCAAACCTCCCACGTGGGCATAAACAGCAAAACCAATTTCCTTGGCCTTCCACAGCATGTCTCAACCAAGACCTTACCCAAGACTCCACATGGTCTGGTGGCCAATGCCTCTAGTATTATGTCATTTTACTATGGGTGGCAAATGAATCTTTCAGTGGTTATATTGCCCCATCATCCTTACTATAGCTTGGAAAAAAACTAGTTCCTCTGAGTGTAAACCCTGGTCTGTACCAACCTCTTTGCATTAAAGCCTGATCTCCACCTTGGTGGAAAGGCTTCCAAACTTTCATTTCCAAGATTTCTGATTTTTACTTTATTGACCATTTTGTGTCTAGGTCTCCAGAGGCTGAAAATAAGGAGAAACAAGGATAGAAGAGGGATGGGTTGGAGCAGGGAAGATGCAGATTGGCTCTAAGGTAAATTTCAACCCTCTTAAACTGTGCTAATGTCTCCTGAGATACATGCCACTGTATCAAACTGGAGGACACAGAGCTCTCAAAATGTCTCTTTACAGAGTCCTGAGTCAGCCAAAGTGGTAGGACAGGGTATAGTTCCTGATACTGCAAATATTTACTGTTTGGCTAAGAAATTGTCTAAAAAAGTGATGACTTCAGAGCCTCAGATTTTTGAAGATATCGTGGCGGCCTATGGACCAAAAAGGTGTGTTACAATGTTTTACAAATGTGGCAGGCAGGGCCTTAGCAAGCACTGAGTTCAATAGGGAGAAGGGTCTTTGCTAGGTCTTTCTAATCCCCCTGGAAACACCTGCTGTTGATTTTCCCTGCAGAGTTTTGAATTCCTGCATGTGCTCTATGGAATCTCATTGTGGACTTTAACGTGGCCCTGCTAGAGACAACACTCCCTGATCAAGAATCAAATCCCCACCGCTGCTCCACCTCAACAGCTGAACCTGAAGAAACCTGAAATATTGCTCCCCTCCTCTCCATTATCACCCTATCTTGTATCCAGCAGTAGAGACGACTGGAAGAGGAGTGACTCTGGTCTCTTGAAGAGGGACCAGTTTTATCTGGGAACTGTTCTCTGACATGGGAAAATGAACCATATCAGATGGGTCACTCTGCCATTTGACAAAGCAATGCACAGCCAAAGAGAGGAATCCGCTGATCTGCCAGCAATATATCTCCAAATTGAACAGAGGTGCTGCTAGCTGTCTTCTAGACAAAGGTATGTGACGGATTTGACCCACACCCTTTTCTTCTGATGCAGTTTTTAAGTCCCTGCTGGTTCCTGACTCATAAATTTCCTTCAAAGGACCCCGTGTAGACCCCCTGAGGACCTGGATGCTTTAGTTCTCAGTGGTGAGGTCCCACTTCAGCACTAGGCTAGTAGCTGCTTCGCTCACTGGCACATGGTGTTTGGGTTCCTAATCTGCTGTGTGGTTTCTCCCAGTGGAAAAATCACTGAAGCTGGTGGGCATCATTTTGGGAAAGCCAAATGGAGCCATTCAAGAACAACAGCAAACAAACTCCCTTCTTGGAAGTGATGTGGCCATACTGGTGTTGGGCAAGTACATTTTCCAGATACAGAGCTTGCTGGGCTGTCAGTCAGCTCCATTTCTAAAGTACTAAATTCACACATAAAATGCTTGGTGTGTTTTGGAGAGAAACCTAATCTGTGCAATTTCTTTGAAAAATTATGGACACTGACATTTTACACCTGTAATTATGATAAAAGCTCTCAACACAAGCCTGTGACAGTTTCAAGGAAATAAATCATCTTAACCCCTTGCTTTTAGGAATTTAGGGATCAGCCCTCTGCTATAAATTAGTAGCAAGTGATAATAGCCCTGCTCACAGCTGCCGTCTCATACTTTGGAGATGAAACATACCACGGAGGAAGATGGAGTGGTCACAGAGCCTCCTCCCCCTGCTCCATCCATACAGTTCACTAACAGGAATGCAGTTACTCATAAACTATGTCGACGCCTGTCATCAGTGGGCATCCCCAGTTACTTGTTCCAAGTATTTGATCTACATAGGTACTGTGTGCATTTGCAGACCAGTAAAACACTAACACCCAGGTCCTATTCAGCAGATTGCCTTTCCAGCTGAAGTGGAAAAAAATGCCTTCTGTCTTTTTTCTCTCAGGAAACTTAAGAGGGTACTTGGAGTAAATGACACTATGTGCTTTAAGTGCAGAGAGATTCCATGTTCAGAGGTTTCCAACGTTATTATTATTTTTTTAAATTATTATTATTACTACTACTACCAACCTCAAGAACAGACATTTTTCAAGAGCTCTGTGCACCTTTAGACTGTTTAAGGTGACTTGTATAGGGCCATCTGGTGAGTTCCACTATTGCAGTGTATCACTGGGCTCACATCAGGTGGCTATGCGAAGGAAAGATTTGAATCAGAGGAGCAGGACAAATAAAGTGAAATTAAGGTGCATTTCACATCCATAGGACAGTGCGGAAACAGGGTGACCACCAAGTGAGGAGGCCAGTCCTGGACTCCCTGACGAGGTGTGAGCAGGAGCATGGGAGGGAGAAGTGAACATTGCAAGAAGATGGGATTTTAGTATTGGGAACTGAGAAGCTTTTCACTAGTTCCTGTTGAGCCATTATCCCTTGAAGCTGATCTGGATGCAATCTCCCTGACTTGGCCAGAGCACAGATACCTTGAGGAGATCCCTTTGTTTTCAGCGATAGAGCAGCCAGTGGTCTATCCCTTGGATAACACGGAACACAAATCATGCACAGTGCCTACCTCTGAGAAAGAGGTCTGTGCTGTAGGTGTCCACATGTAGTCAAACAAACTCTCCATTGATAAGTCTTCTAGTCCAAACTAGAGTCCTGTGAAGGACCCTAGAAAATCAGCTTGAATAAGCAACCCAATTTTCTAGGATTAAAGATAGGAAGCCCGTTCCCACCTGAAGCCTTGATGATATGGCTTCTGGGGCTGAAAACCCAGAGCTGTTGTCTCCATTATACCTACAGCTTCCAGACGTACAGCACAATGCCTGCAGGAGACCTCAGGTGCCAGGCAGAAGGAAGGTGTGGTTGTCCTTCCTGGTTTTGGAAGGGGATTGATTTCTTCAATGACTTCCTCAAATTTGGCAGGTGGGATCCAGTCCCATTTCCCCTTTGGCAAGTTTTGCATTTTGTTTTGGGGGGACAGGGGAATGGGAATTTGAAGCTCCTTATCCCGGTTCAAATGATGATGCTTGAAAGCGCTGGCATAGTAGTGGGGAGAGCAATTCCTTCCTCTGAATATCCTGAAATGAGAGCCAGGAGAATGAGAACAGATGACATTAAAATTGTATGAAAAAAGAGCCACACTAATGATTGAAAAACTTCCCACACCATGCCAATCCCACATCTTTGCATGGCATAAACCTGGTCAAATCATAAGAAAACCCAGTGTTCAGAAGGCTGATGATAACATAAGGAAGAGGGGAAGGAGCTAGAAGACATGTGGGGAGGGGGTAGTAAAAGCAGGAGAGGGAGGGAGGAAAACCACAGACTTTCCCTGGACCAGGAGAAAGCCCAGTGTACCAGACTGATGGGGCTCCTGTGGAATGTGCTCCTGCCAGGATAATGTGCTGGTCTGTGTTTGTGCACAATATTTCAAGACATCTGACACCACCGAGCTCTTAATAGTGGGTTAACATAATCCTAGACTCTTTGTGGTCACAGGAGGTGGTGGGAGGAAACAGGGGTATAGTGTCATGAGTTACTTTAATCACAGGGAAGTGCCTTTTCCCTGCAAAATAAATGACCCCGGAGGAATATATACTTGATTCATCTCAGAGACACTTTTTTATTTCATTGTCTTCACATTATCTTCAGCAAGTGATGCAACTTTAAGTTAAACTTCAGTAAGGCATTACAAGTAACAGGCAAATCATCCCACAGAGCTGAAAGAAGTGCGTGAGGTTTAGCAATGAGAGCAAGAGATTCCTCAGCTGGGTGAAGTAAACAGTGTCTTGTAGTCAGAGCAGAACACTTGTGTCTAATTTTTTATTGTTCCACTGATTTACTGAGTCCCTTGAATAAAAATCTCATCCTTTCTTATTTTCGTGTGAAATGGCAATGGTTAGACTTTACTCTTAACCTCCATGGAAATGGAGCTTATGGACAAGCAGCACTTCACTTGCTTTGCCAATATAGAATTATCAATTATTACATGGTTTCTCATTTCCATTGGAAAAAAGTACAAGTAAAATAGTAATTTTTTTTTCTTAACAATATGTAGCACATCTAAAACTATGACTATTCATCTTTCTGTTGTCCATGGCTTTGGAACTGTTGTCTGTTGGTTGGCAGCTGAACAAGACAGAAAATGGTCTTGATTTTTAAAGGCATGATTTTTAAAATGAATGATGACTTCCTCCCATTCAAAACCCAATTTCATTAAATTTTATACATTTCTCTAAAACCCACCAAAGACTTGTTTTCCTTACCTTTTCAAGGCAAAGGGAGTTTTGATCAGAAACCAGTTTCACTCACTCTGTTTTTGACACTGAATTCCACAGCTGTAATAATATCATCCCAGTTCATGTCTTCTTTCTTGTTCCCTGGAACAGCACCTGGGGTGGGGGGGGGTTAGGGGTGGTGGTGCAGTCCAGGCATTGGAATACCATCACCAGCACCATGAGGTGCTCCCTGAAGTTGTTTTGGCCTGACTTCTCCTTAGTTTCCATAGCATGCAAATAATGGAAAAAAAATGCTCCACAGAACAGTTTGGTGCATAACATGGTCTGTACAACATGGATTGGTGGTCATGGGTCTGGCAACATCCCAAGGTCACAGCCTACGGCTTACCCTCCCCTTGGGCAGAGGTGGGAACCAAGGACCTACCACCTCACAGACCTTCATTAGCACCTAACCACCTTGTAGAACAGGTCAGTGATTCAAAAAACCAGACCAATTTGGTGTTCAAAGAATGAGGGCAGTGAGTGGAAAAGCTGGAGGACAGCGGTTAGACAGACAGACAGGCAGGCAGACAGATAGGTCCCCCTTCTCCTATTCTAGCTCTGGCTGAAGGTTCACAGCAGAGGAGGTGTGCTATTATGTTAACATGGCTTATTTGCCAAATTCTAATTACAATCTGCTCTATTGACTCAATCTAACAAGTTAATTGACTGCTTTTTGTGGCTTTGGTACACCACAAGCCTAACTGTCCTCTTAGGTAATGCAAGTGTGGGTGTGATAAAGCAGTTCGACCAGGGCTACAAAAGCTGTTCCAGGGAATATTTGGCTTGAGAGATTTTCACCACACTTTCAGCCCCTGGACTGGCTGCCAAGTAAGTGTCAATAACTGTCAAGTCTGGTTGGGAAAGAGTAAACTCCATCAAAATTTAAATAATAAGAATAATAGGAAAAGCCATATTGTCCTACAAGGATCAGCAAGGCAGAATTGGAGCCTGTTTGCTGTAGTATTTTACAATATTTCTTTTTCCCTGAGTTCTAAACTGGCTGCAGGTTTCCTTGCCCAAATTTCAACATTCTGCAACTTGTCCAGTCATCTCAATCACAGTAGCACACAGAAGTTGCCACTAAGGTTGGAGCGATTTGATGTTGCAACCCAGCTGCTAAAAGGCAGTTTCAGCCTCTGAGAATCAGTGATATAATCTGAAAAATTAAAGAAGGCTTGATAACAGTATGACCATTTGAGATGCTTTACATCTATATATGTGTAGCTGAAGGCATGTTTTGAAGGAGGTTACTGTCATCTGATGGGAAGTGTCAGGGAAATGGTTTCCCGAGGGGCTCACAGCAAACCAAGGAAACAAGAATGGCTACACTGGGACAAACTAAGTGCTTTGAATAGCTGGGTAGATCTTCCTAGCCTCTAGAATAGTCTAGCCTATTGGAGAAGCATTGTTCACATCAATATGAGTGCACTAAATACCCCAGGACTCATGCCACACACATAAATTCATGTCCTCACCAACAGGGTGGCTGTGATAATTGCCAGCAGGAGCAGACAATGGTTTTGGATATCCCCTGACCTCTACCAGATTTTCTTTTGATGGTACCTGTTTGCTTGAGTCAAAGCCATGCCAGGAAGCATGCTGACAATTGACATAATTGAATAATCGTGGGGCAGTGCTTAGCGCAGGACCTGTCCCTCTACAAACACTGTCACTGGTCCTTCTGGTCCCCCATAAACCCAGCAGAAGGCAATTAGAGAGGGGTCGGGGGGTGGGGAGGGAGAAAGGAGGAAAAGTCTGGGGATCAAACTCCTGCCTACCATGTGCTAACACAGTGACAGTCTCTTATTCATTTAACCACACTGGGGAAGCTGACTTCAAATTCTCAGTTTGGTGTGCCTGACTCATACTGAAACCCATCCCCTTGACTCATGCCTCTGCACAACCCGTACCCCAGCAGCTCCTTTCCACCACTGGGATTGCCAAACACTGTAGCTGTCCCACTCCAGCTCTGTAGGTTGAGGAGGTGCAGAGCAGCCAGAGAGCCGTTTCATGCCCAGAAATGCTCACCTACAGCAGAGAGGGAGCAGACCATGCCCTCAGAGGAGGTCGTCCACCTTCCTGTGGCTTCCAGGAACACCCAGGCACACACACTGAGCACACGCAGCCCCCCCATCCCGCTGCCCTTTGGCATGAGGCATCGGGGCTGGAGTCCACAGAGGCATTGCAGACAGAGAGCAGACTGTTTACAGGGAAACAATTCAGCCTTGTCTTCAGTCACGTTTGACTTCAGCACACAGGTCTCCATGCAATGCCTGGAGAAGGTCACGGGGGAGGGCGGGAGACAGAAATATTTTGTGTTCTTCCAACCAGGCTGGAGCAATTCCGTGATGGTGACCCCTCAAATCCCATTTTTAGCTTTACGAGAAACAGGTCATCAGGAGAAACAGAACAGCCCCGTGGAAGGATGTAGAAGAGAGCTTTAGTCCCAGACAAGTCCCTCCACCATCAATTGCCTCAGTTTACCCTGTGCAAAACAATCTTCAAAGCACAGGGCAGGAAGAGATGGGAGTTTTGTGAGACTAAATGCATTCACTTCTCTCACGTGAAAGGGGCCAGAACTTGGGGACTGGTATTAGTTCTGCTAGCTACTATTGGCTCCAATTTTCCTCTTGATGTTGTGGAAGCCTAAAAAGTGCTAAGCCCTTCTTTGCAGCCAGGTCCCAGGCAGCAGACTCAGAAATAATTGTTCCCAGGGTAGCTGTGAGTCCTTGAGCCTGATCAGGGGCTGCAGATGTTTGCACCCCTGGACTGCAGATGTTTGCACCCCTGGACTTCCAATTAGAAGAACAGCAGACAACTGGAAATGAGGGTGAGGAGTTCCTGTCCATGCTCTGCAAGATCCAGCTGAAATTCCTGCAGAAATAATATTGCATTTGTGGTGGCCCTAAAATGTTCACACACAGACACCCGTACTCCCAAAGTGCTTTACATACCACATGTTGGGCTAGGTACACCGAAGTTAAGGATATCTTTCAAACACAGAAGCCTCCTATTTCTTTGTGTACACTAGCCTCTTTAACGTGCATAGAAAAAATTGGAGTGAAAGATTTAATTGCTGAAACTAAGAGTTTACATTTGGCCAGAACTCATGCTGAAGTCACTCCTGTGGTTGCAGCATGTGACAGATCTCTGACAGCATTGACATGGACTCCAGTGGAAGACCTTACCTGCAGGCAGGGGGGCCTGGTGCACAGAGGCACAAGAACTGGCAAAGCCTCTTGCTTAAGTTAATATCAGGGCATAGTATAGAAATCAGATATGTTTTTCATCCCTATGAATCTTAACCTTGCATGAGAGCGTCCTTGTGCAGCAGCAACATGGCATGTTTGACACCTTGCATCTGCCGCTGCCTGGGGTGTAGCATAAGGCAGAAGCTTCCAGTTCCTTCTGCCATAAACCCAGCTTGAACACATGTCCTGTGGACCAGGGGTGTGCACACATTGTGCTGTTCTGTTACTGAGTCCCACTGCACCTACACACCCCCCCTGGGGCAATGTGTGCACGGGAAGGGCCACCAGCCCTTCACCAAGCAGGGCGGTTTAATGTAAACCACCACTTTTCCTATTCATTGCCTGGCTTAACACCAGGGATTTCATCCATCTCTTCCCACCCTTCCCTTTCCCAAGGATCTTTCCAAGCCCTCATCCAGCTCCTCCTGTGAGATCCCATGGGGTCACTGTGTATTTGTCTGTTCCCCCTTAAAATTCAAAATGCATCTTTTTTCATCAGGGACTTATGGCTGGAATTACTTAAGTTAATAAAGCAGTTAAATAAGACAGCGCTGGCTGCACTATCCACAGGAAGGGTATGTTTTACTACCCTGGAGACAGAGAATACAGTAGTGGCTTTCAGACCCTCAGACTCTTTCCTTGTATGTGGCTAAGAAAATCACAGCAAGCTAGCATCGCCCTATTTCTCTGTTGCAAAGTGTTGGCCATTGGTAGATGCTGCCACAAGGGACTATGGTCTCCCTGGCCAGCAGTGACAAAGGCACATGACAGCTACAATGGCCAGGCAGGGATGTTAGAAATTAGTGTGAGCTGAGTCCACTGCGAAAACACGTGATCTCTGGAAAGTCATGTTACCCTGTGTATCTGTGGGTCCCACATGGAAAGTTGGGGAAAGCGAGAGCTCTGTCAAGACAAAACAGATGCTGCTTCTGAGCAGGCTGCTCTTGAGGGGAGAGGAATGGTGTAGGGGCTGTTATACCATGACATTGTAGCGTTTTCAAAAAGAAAAACAAGTATACAAGGTAGTTAGTTGTCAGCGTAGCAGGAAGGCTTGTGCTGGACTGGAGGAAATGGCCAGCAAAATACCTACTATTTCCCTGTCTACCTTCCCTTCCCACCTGTCTGCAGACAACTCTCTCAGGTGCATCTCTTTCCCAGTGAAAGGACAGCAATGGTGGTTAGGACAGGAGGGAGGTGTGATGGGCACACTGGTAAGGGAGGCTGGAGCAGGATACTGGGTATCCATGAAAGGACCCTAGAAAGACCACTTTGAGCCTACCCCTAACATCACTCCCACGGTTCTTATCCTTCCCCCACCCCACAGCCCTATTAGCATCACAGCCAACCCTTCACCTGTAAAAGGACCACTCTGTGAACTGCAGGGATCTGGTGCTTTTCTATGATCCTTGTCCCCTGTTCCCAGCCTGTGGCTCTCCACCTCCTTCTAGTGGCCAGTCCACACATAGAGATGACAGCTCCTCTTCCAGCTCCTTGCCCAGGGTCATTGGAACAGCCCTACAGACTGAGCAACCCTCTGTCCACACCGGGGCACCCATAGCTCCTCCAGGTGCCTTGCGCATCTAGAAAGAGGGAGGTGCTTTTGGGTATAATACTTATATGGGCACAGATATATATGTGTGTGTATTTTTGACCAACCACCCTGGCACCGTGGTCTAGCCTTCCCTTCACAAGCAGTGGGACTTGCACACTGTCTCTTCTGGCTTCTCCCCAGGGTCCCTGAAGAAAAGAAGGCTTACGAGGAAATTCATTTAGTCTTTTCCTAAGCCCTTCCATCTTCATATGTGTAATTTCCTCTTTCTTTCCTTTCTTGTGAACACAATCAGAGTAGTCTCAGAGAGTCTACATTTTTTGCCTTTTCACTTGATTTGCTTTTTCATTCAGATTTCTACCTTAGCAGAGAGGAGCAGAGCTGTCTTCTCAGACAGCAGGGAGCTGGTGCCTCTGCCCAGCAGCTACTTTGATGGTGACACAGAAGTCAGGAGACACCAATTTCTGGGCTGCAGGCATTGCTGTCACCAGTCCAGCAGGGATGCATGAGGGAGCTCATCCCTCATTAGATTCAGCCTTCTGCCCGAATTTAACAGGACCCATGATGGTTTCTCCTCTCCCTTTTGCTCACATCTGTGAAGAATAAAAGAATTTTAAAAAGAACCTTTTTGCCTTTTGACTTTTCATCAAGTAATAAAACCCTATCTCTAGATTCAAATCCTTTGGAAAAAGGTAACACAAAGTGCTGCGGACTCCTCCATTCATGTCCTATCTGCTTTCTCGGAGTCTGTTCAGATGCTGATCATCCTGTGCCCAGGGGTGCCTCTCCTTCAACCCACATCCCTCAGTGGCCACTTTCAGATATGGTCCAAAGTGGCCATGAGCAATCAGAGCCAGCTTGAACTTTCATTGTGAGCAGTAGCAGACTGTGGTCGATCAGGTATGGTGACTAAGACAGTGGTTATCAGGGGCTATTATGGACCCTAACTCATCAAAGCTCAGAAGAGAGGTGCCTGAGAAGAGGCAGAGAAGAGGTCTATCAAATCTTGGGAGTCTTATAGAAAAGATGTAGGAGTTGTTGGGAATTTTCTTTCCCTCTCAGCAGGAGAACTGTATCCAATTAAATAAGCAGTTTTCAGGTTCAAGGCACACAGAAAGAAGCAGTGCTTCTCAAAGTGTGTGGTTAACCTCACGGAACTCTAACCGTGGGACTCTTCACAGAAAGACACTGTGCAGGTTAAGCATCTGCACGGATCGAAAACCCAACTGTAGAAGTTCATAGCAGGAAAGTCCTTCAAGGTCTACTAAATGTAAAGTCCCCTCGCTCAGGAACACACATCCCAAAAGGCAGGGAAGTATTCTGTGGACAATCACTGTGTACGTGCCTTGTTAAGGACAGTACTATCCTTTCAGCAACATCCTGACTCACCTCTACCTGCTCATCTGTTGGTTGTCTCGGTCCTGAGTGGAGAGAGGGAGCACTGCAGGGTCTCAGGGTGTAGGACACCTTGCAACAGCCCAGCCTGTGAGCAATGGGAAGTCTAGCACACAGCAATCCTGACCACAGCTGAAGCCTCTGCGTGACACCACAGTACAAATTCACCGTTAAATCCCAGGAGCCTAATAGAGAGTACCTGATATTAAGCAATTCCTTTTCTTCTCTTTTTCTGCTATGCTCTTCATCTTAGCTATGATGGTAGCACTAAATGGATCCTCACACCGCATTCAACTCCCATGGTGCAGCGTCTTTGCCAGGGTTTTCCAGGTCTTTGACCAAGCCCTTTGCACTAGATTTAAGTATATCTGGGCTGAAATAGATGGACATCCACTGGAGCACCAGACAGCAGCGGGTCCTCTGAGCTTTTAAGACCATGGGCATCCATATCTGCATGGCCAAGTGACAAGAAAACAAACTCCAGAAACGGATCAAGAAAAAAAAAAAAGCATCAGTACCTTGATATATATATGTATGCTTCCAGTCCTCAGTGTATATAGAACAATGCAACCCAATTTGCTTTCGTATTTATAAGGTGTTAAAGAACTACTGATTCCCATCATACTGATAATCCATAAAATACATGGAAACTACAAGGGAATAATGTAGCATGTCCATATTCCTGCAGGTCAGATGGTTTCAGAGAAATAGAAAGGTCTGTGTGAAGACAAGAAGTTTTGTTCTGGATGGGGCTGGAGTGTCTGAGATGTGGTTTGGATACAAATAGGGGAAGAAAAATAGAGAATTTTATAAATGCTCGCAAAGAACAATAAAAAAAAAAACGTTGGTTTGATTCAAGTGTTTCAAATAACCCATTTTCTTATGATTTATGTCTTTTTGTAGATTGTGTATTTTAGATGAGGATCTAGGTATCTAATTTCACAAAAATAAAACATTTGTAAACTAAAAACTAAAATTAAGAAATCGTATTTTACAGTGAGCAAATGAAATACTTGGTCCAGAAAACATCAGCATGGGATGTTTCAGCATGGCCTGATATTTTCTCAAGATTTTCTTCCAAAATTAAGTGTCTGTGAAACATGTCTCTCTGTGCAAAGCACACCAGTTTCAGCAAACTGCATTCTGATGGAGTCTGCTTCTCTTGCAATCTCTCCAACAATTTTTTACAAAAAGTGCTTCTACTTCGCCATATCCCTCCAACCATGGCATGATGGCTTGTACTACTCCCCCTCCAGGGTAAACAAAAAGTTTCATGACATCCCAGTTCACTTGAGAATCTAAATCTCAACTTTCTAGTACAAGGTCTTGGAAAGGACATCAGTTGGATGAAGATGCTTCATCTTGGAAAAGCAGTGACTGGTCTAGGACAAAGATCTGTATATTCTGGCTGACCCAGGGCAAGGAAACATTATTGTTTCTCCCACAAGCCGAAAGCATGAGGGTACATGAGAAGTTGAGAATGAGGTTCACACAGACAGAAGACAGCACTTTCTCCCACCACACTAGGTTAGTCTTTGGGGTCAGAAGAGGTAAAATGATACATTCCTGGAGGACATAATCTCCAGAGGCCAAGACCCCAGTGCAATCCCCAGATGACAGCTGAATGCTGGGAGATTATAACCAGGGGAGGGATTATTCATGTTTGCCCCAGTCACATACCCTCTTTAAGCACCAGCTGACTTTAGGTCAGCAGACCCATCTTATAGGTGCTATGAGTAAATGAGCATCTGTCTTCTTCTGTTCTTCTGAGAACGTAAGTGAAACAGCATATTTCAGTACTTTGTCACTGAAGACAAATGATAAAACTCAAGTGATAAGAATAAAAAAGCAAAGAACCCAGATATCCTCCATTCTCTCTCACATCACAGTGTTTCCTGGGTATTTCAGGGAATTTTGAAGCAGTAGGTAAAGTCAAACTTTGATTTACAATGTGGGAGAAAAGCAAGGATCTTGTATAATTGTATGTTCCATTCCCAAGACAGACACGGTCTAATCTTCAGAAGTGGCATGCCCCATCTGTCATTGCCGCCTTCAGGTGAAAAGGATCTTCCTAGATTCAGCATCCTTAAATAACCGTATCAAATTTGTTTAAAGGTTAAACATTATGATATGGGGAACTATGTGTAGTAGCCCATATTTGGAAATTCCTGTCTGAAATGTGTCAGGAATATAGGGTTGGAAGGTGCATCTTGGCACGTCCAGGAAACCATGTCATATCATCTCATCCATAAGCTTATCATGTGCCAGAAAAGCACTTAAAGACGTGCTTAATTCCCACGTACGTCAATGGGACACAGACATGTCCTTCCCTGACTCATGTTGTAGTTAGATATGTGCTTAACTACTTTTCTGAATCAGGGCCATAGGTGTCTTGGGAGTCCTGCCCTGTCAAAAGCAATGCAGCCAGATCCTATATTAGGTAATAACATAGGACAGTATGAAACAGCTGCAACCTCCCACAAAAACAAAAACACTGCATTGCTGCACATGGCTCAGCAAAGCAGTTTCCCTGACTGCTCTGAGGAGCATGAGGATAAACGTCAATGTCAAAGTTGGTTAGTAATGTACAAATGGACTTTTCTCTGCATGGCCAAGTTTTTTTCCACAGTGGGAGTGACTTTGTTCCGGATCCTGAGACAGTGGGAGGGTGGTCATAGTTTCCCTTGTGTGGAGAACAGCACAGGCCTGGCAGTGGGGAATGCCGGAGAGGGAGAGGAGAGGATAGGAGAGGAGAGGAGAGGAGAGGAGAGGAAAGACAAAAGGGTAGAAGACGGTGATCTCCAGCCAAGTAATTGAAAGTCAGGCCAGAGAAAATACCAGCAATAGGTAAGGG
>JAOXNO010000033.1:41045151-41126832 GCA_028565335.1 Limnodromus scolopaceus | reverse complement strand
AGAGGAGAGGAGAGGAGAGGAGAGGAGAGGAGAGGAAAGACAAAAAGAAATTTAAAAAAAAAATATAAAAGGAAGAAGAGAAAAAAGAAAAAAAAAAAAGAAAAAATGGAAAATAAGAGAATAAAAAAAAGCATCAACTCAGATTCAAATGGCCACCAGACCAACAGCCCACCTAATACTGTCCTGTCTCACGTAGTGGCTGACAAGGCTAACATTTGTTCCTTAAAAAAATTTAATTCCATCTGCCTCCAGATTAAAAGACAACTTTCTCTGCTGGCTAATCCTGGACTGTATTTCTTCCTCCTTCTATGGTGTCATAGTGAGCCATGGTAAGGGATCTGCCACTCACAGGCAGTCGTTCGGTTTTGATTGCCAGCATGTTCAGAATGATGAGCAGTTTTAAAGTAACTTAGAGCAACATGAAGATTTGATAGGAACTGAAGTAGTAGAAATGGATGCTGACATGAAAATGTGAAGGGATAGATGCACAGGCATCAGACAAATTAGCACAGGTAGGTAAATTGGGTATGAGCAAGGTATTTGGATAGAGGAACATCAAGGAAAGAGAAGAGTGAAGAGTGGCTGCATTGAACTGTAGCACCTAATCCAGTACCCCATGTTCAACAACGGCAAAGAGCAGCCAACAGCCCAGTAAGTGTCCTGTTGTGTTATTTATTCTCCCAGAAAGCCCTACTTGGGGCCGGAGGGCACTACATTCACTGCATTATTCTGCTCTCCATGCCCAGATGTTCTGCAGAACCCTTGCAGTAATGCTAGCCAGCTTCCACTTTTTACCTTTCCAGTGAATTATGACCCTATGATTTTTTGAAACCTCAGAGTTCACAGGGAGTTTAGTGTCTCCATACGGTGAAATGCCGTGGCAAATGCATTTGGCTCCAGCTGCACTTATGGCACGAGGCAGACTCAGTGCTGAGCTGAATCAAGCTAGCTTATCAGGACAGGCAGAGAGCAATTTCTTCTGCAAAGAAGAAAGTAGAGCAACACCTAACACCAGGGCCACACTTGGATTTTTTCTTTTGGAATGATAATAAACCTCTGGCAGATCCTTCAGCTCCTTGCAGCACAATCAGAGCTAACAAGAAAAAAACCAGCTCAGTCAATGGGGAAATGTTCCTCAAAGATTTACAAGGTTTCCTGTGGTTTTCAAATGCAGCAATTATATTTTATTCCATGCAGTTTGCACTTTGCTCTCAAGGTGGAAAAGCCACAGGTCTGGGATGTCTGTACTTGCATGTGTGCATGTGCTTGGGAAAAGAAATGCAGGATGGGTCAGGAATGGGATGGTCTCACACAATCTTCCCAAGACACTTCGGGGGTCAAACATTCCTGAGATCTGCTTAATCTCAGTGACTCTTCTTTTTAGTGCTGGTAGTTTCGAAGAGATCCCTGCTGGTTGAAACATAGTGTCAGATGTCAAGGATGGTCAGGTACCTGATTCTCTAGTTGTTTCCATGGATAGTCCAAAAAACAAGTATCTTTGAGCGCCTAGGAATAACTGCTGGCAGAAGAGGGGTGTTACTTCCCAGTTGGACAGCTGCTAATCCCAGGATGCATTCCTCAGTAATTTGGGCTAGGATATCATGTCTTGGAGACATCTGATGGGTAGTGTGAGAGTTGGAAATAAAATCACCAAGATTCGCTTGAGGCATGGACAAAGAGGCAGTCAAATGACACTGTATCTTCATGGTCTTCCTATAGAAGAGCATTGAAAAGTTGTTATTTGTCTTCCTGAAGAGGCCTTGAACCCCATCTGAGAGGGAAGCCAGGCAGACAAGCAGTCCGTGCTCAAGGGAGCAGCTTCTGTCCAGAAAGAGGGCACAGACTGAGCAAACAACAAGGCTGAACCAAAACTACACAAGCTAGAAGCTACCACTGGTTGAAGGAAAACTTTTCCAGAGAACTAAAATTATATTCTGCAAATTAAATATAAGAGTTTTATTTTTTTTTCTTTTAATGTGAGTACACATACGTGTGTGCCAGTATGAATCAGTATTATTTTACTGTAGTTGATTCAGACCCACAGTTCCGGGGTTGGGACACAGGCAGAGCAAAATGAAATCCCCTGACCAAGAGTTACGTTTCCCTGTCCACCTTCCTCCCCTGCCTTGTGCATTAGCCTAATTTAAGGAAGAAGTCCTGAAGTTTTTTCTCTGACATAGAAGGTCGAAGACAGCAAATGCCTGATGTGAATTGCTGGAAAGGTATTCCTCAAAAACTTGGGGTTCAAAATTTCACTAGCACAAATTCTTTTAAATATTTGGAAGGAAAAGCAGACATTTTTTCTCCAAAAATTAATCCTGAGATTTTTGCATAGTCACATTACTCCAGCAATTGTTATTATAAAACCCCTATCCCCAAATTGAAGTGTTATGAGACTGTGCAAAAGCTGACTTTGCACTGAATTTTCTCAGCTCTTCCACTGGCATGTCAGGTCTTTCTTTGGTTTTACTTGACATCTTAATTGAAATTTCACTCACCAATGGCCAGCACACATTTGAACTGAAAATGGAGTCACCAAAAAAGTGTCATGAATCATTCTCTCTCATAATGGTGGAAATCAAGACTAACTTAATTTGAGTAACAGATAATGAAGCTGATGAATGAGAAAGAATTAAATGTTGCAGTTGATTAACTCCTCTAGAGACAGATTGGTCCAAAGTCAGGGAGACACGGCCTTCATTTGCTTGCTTCAGCCATACTTTACACTTGGCATTCAGGAGCTGGGACAGGCAGAGATATTCTCCCCCAAGGATAAGCATGTGACTGAGTCAGAGGTTATTTTAGCCAAAATTAGGTATATAATAGGTACATAATAACCTGTTTCCAGTTTCAATCAGTCCCACTCCCTTTGCTGCAAGCAGAGAGAAGAACACTTGCAGAAAGCCTATGATTCACTGAAGTGGAAGAAACAACTCATCACCAAGAATGCAGTGTCTCTTCATTGACTGCAGAGGAGCCCAGACAGTGCCTGTAGGTTGCAGCTGGAGACCTAAAGGGAGGTGAGATTAGTCCCTCTGTAGCAAATATAGCAATATTCCTCTTCTGACACAAACTGTCAGGATTTCCTCAAGCCAAATCTGTGTTCAACTGCCATCACAGCAGTGGGCAAATGGCTCGTCTCTCTGGGCACATCTGTCCAAGAGAAGCCATTACAGGTGGTCCATGTCTTTCTGTGCCTCCGTTCCCCTTCCCTTTAAGGAACAGGCTTACTCACACCTTTTCCCCTTGAACATTGCAACAAGACAAGAGACATTGGTCTGGCAAAGCACACTGATGTGGGCTTAACGTACAGTGCTCCCCCAAACCTCTTTGAAGTCTGCATGAATTAAGCAGCCATCGAGGAACTTCACTGAACCAACAACTCATTTATTCATTCATGCTAAAAAAGTCCTCTGAGAACTGTGGCTGATGCATGCCCTCAAAACCTGAGGCACTGTTATTCCTAATGCACATAGGGTGATCGATGGTGGCTCTGGTGACAAGAAGTTCAATCAGCCAGATCTGGCCCTGAGGTCACAGACCAGAAGCTGGGCAATGGGCTCCTCTTGGTCTACCAATAACTGTCCCTTCCTCCAGAACTGCAGCATGCCACGGGCTGTGGAGGGCAGGATGGGGAGGGTATCCAAAAGACATGAAGCTAATTAATTTCCATTCCCTCAGAAGACACTGCTGCTGGTGTTTCCAAACTCTCCTTATTCTTTACTTACCCTTTTGGATCTCAAGGGATGCCCCATGACAAATTGGAGTTCTCTGGTGAACCAATTGCCTTTTTTTTCCCCCTGCTTTTTTTTGGTGTTAAAGATGAAAGATTTAAAATGCAATAATGTTTTGTCTAAATTCTTGTGGAAATAGCTTATGACCTTTCATAGAGAAATGTGGTTTCAGCTTTCCGGTAAGAGAGCTCCCAGCTAATGATTTAGCTCTATTTTCTAATAAATAGTTGGCAAGAGACGACCACTCTTATACCCTTTGTCATTAGGGACCTATTATTTATGACTCAGAAATGAATCATTAGGCTTGGCAAACAGCAATTTCTTTGTGGCCAATGTATTTTTCCACTCGGTAGCAGAGTATGCTTGTAAATTCTTCCTAAAAATTACCATTAAAGTATCTCCGAACAGAGTCTCCCCCACACTGCCATAAATTCTCTCCACTTTGGTGACTATTGGTGGTCTTCCCACCTCAGGAAAAAGGGTTTCTTTTCTTTTTTGTTCTTAATGCCTTTCACATTTCCTTCCAGCTAATTACACTTTTATTTAATAAGGTAAATGTGTTTTGTTTTCCTTACAGTCTCCCCTTTACAGGATAAAATATTTTGTTCTGACAGAGCCTTCCTGTCTTCTGTATCCTGGCTAACTCAAGGCCTCTGAGCGATTAGAGTTGGAGAAGACCTTTGTACTTACACTTACTTGTTAGTGTCCAATTGCCAAGGGCTTCAAAAAGTCATTTTCATGGGAAGGTGTGATGACACATGTTGGACACGAATCATCCGAGGAGCAAATTTCCCAAATTCTGAAAATGTGTAGGAAAAATGGCAAGCCGGTAACTAATTTCTCTCTCCCTCTCATTCTTAAATCATTATTCACCTAGCTGAGAGAATTCTTGAATCTGTTTCTTTTTGAACTGCAAGTGTGTCTCAAAGGACATATAGTTGTCCAGCTAATCAGGACAAGGGAATTAAAAACAACGTTGAGGAATATGGTTCAGGCTTTGTTCCAGATAAAAATTTTGCTCACTAAGGTAACAAATCCAGTAGACTGTTTCTTAGTGAAGGTTCAGCCTGACTGTAAGAATTTGATCTCAATACCAACTTTTCTGACATTTGGGAAAGTATAGAGCACTGGTGTGGCATCAGGATATGTGAGATTTCTGAGCAGAAAGCAGAAGACAATAAATTTTGAGAAAAATTAGGGGGGGAAAAGTGCAACTAAAAGCTTGTGAGCATTGCAACCCTATGCTGACTATCCAAAAAGATGGACTAAACCTTGCATGTTTAGTTTCACAGATTTTAACACTGAAGGAACCACTAGCCCACTTAATTTGTCCTTCTCCAGAGCAATTTGCTCTGTTGTTTGGGATCCCCTTAGTGTGTCTTGCTTACCTATAACATCAAGCAAAGACTGCTCTTCCTAGGAAGCAAAGGAAACAAAAGGAAGCTTGGGGACAGGTGGCAAATGAATATTAATGCTTGCCAGTGCAAAATATTAAATAATCACTGGCAATAGTTTTTCTGGTGAACAGCAACAAATCAGCCTAGTCCTAGCCCAAATAGAGAGAAAATAATGTTCTTTTCCCGGTCAAAACAGCAATTTTTATTTTAAATTTAGGGTTTTGTCAAAATTTCTCTTCTTAATCATTTTCTTCCATTGAAAGATTACAGGTAAAATATACACAATGTACTAGAAAAAATACATTTTAACTGAAGTTTGCTTCTGGGGTTGTTGGATTGGATGGTTGGTTGTTTTTTTCCTTTTGGAAATATATCAGCTTTAAGTCAGTTAGTAGGTCAAGTGAGAAAAGAGAGAAGTAAGGAGCAGAGCACCAAAATCTTTGGGGAACAGAAGAAAGAGCAAAAGGTATGGGTGAGCCAAACAGACTTGGGGTGTAACAGAGGAAAACATAAATGCAGTATCAGGAAAACTTTTACAAGGTAAGAAAAATTTAAAAATGGGTTCTGAGAAGTGGAGCTGTGAACATACAAATGCCTGAGATGCCTCCTGGATGTGTAGGAGTAACTAATCAGCAGGGGAAAGAAGAAGAGGTAGCTGAAGATTGCCACTCAAATATTTTTGAGTTGGAATATAGAAAAAAAAAAATACACACACACAAAAATGAGTTTCTTTCTGAAGTCTGGAATTATATTTTAAAAATACCACAAAGTTTTGGAATCTACTGATTTATTTAAAAAAAAAAAAAAAGGATGAAAAATAAG
Source organism: Limnodromus scolopaceus (assembly GCA_028565335.1). Lineage (NCBI taxonomy): Eukaryota > Metazoa > Chordata > Aves > Charadriiformes > Scolopacidae > Limnodromus > Limnodromus scolopaceus. Next base: position 41,120,879 of record JAOXNO010000033.1, on the reverse strand, counting down.
CCTTACAATAAAAATCTGGACAAAAATAACTTATTTTGGTCCAGGACTTGTCTGAGCATCTGTCATATGGAGAAGATCAGTGTGCTCCCTGCTGGTTAAGATCAGAGATCCATCTCGCGGTAGCATCTGTTTGCAGAAATGTTCTGAGGAGACACTTTAAAGGCAGCTATGAGAAACCTCTCACAGAAAAAATATTCACCTGTTTATGGAGAACATTCCCATTTATTCCTTCTTCTCTCTCTCTGAATTTTAGTCAGATGTCAGTATGGTGCTCCAAATAAAAAAGGATTCTGTGTTCTTTCTAAGCTGTTGCCTATTTCTTTTGCTACTGTAACTCTTAATAATTTTGTTGACCGTATAGATGACTAAGGCTCCGTTGACACTTGCTGAGCTCTTCAGCCATGGAGTAGACTTCAAGAACCAGAAAGGTTTCTCTAGGTTGAGAACACAATCACCAACCCGAGAACAACAACTTTGCAAAACACTTTCAATCCCTTCAGAGGAGAACGTGTCCAGAAGAGGTGAGTTTTTGTATTACAAAAGAAGTATCTCTCTCCCAAACTTGCATATAACGTGAAACGAACACATACTGAACCTTATTTGAGGTTTGAAAAAGTTTGAATAACCTTTTTCTGCTCAATATTTTCATTGTACCTCAATGTTTTCCAGTTCAGGCCAACACTGAGAGCATATCTGCCAAAATTCTGGAGAATAAAAACAAAAATAGAAACTAAAAAAAAAACCAAAACCCACCCACAGAAGACCCCTATTCTCTCCTGGGCATTCCTGGACCAGCTGGATGTTGAAAATATTGGCAATTTCACAGAGAATGAAAACCTACAGACCCAGGAGGTTAAATAAACACCATACAGGTTCTTGTTTGGTTGGTTGTTTGCCAAAGCCCAGAAAGGAATACAATGGAAGAGTTCATCTTTCCACTTTTTTCTAGCTGTTTATCTAAGTCTAATCCCACTAAATTGCCCTTGTTCCTGGAAATATGTAATTTAACTACATATTTAGTAAGAGCGAGCGTGGATCTGGCTTGTAAGGAAAGACCAACCTTACAGACTGTGATTGCAGATACAGATGGGCATCTTGTCTAAGTCATTTGTCTGGGCCTATTAGTGAAAAAGGGTCATCTCCAAAGGGACATTTACATGTCCCCAGATAGCCGGGGAATGGACTCAGATGGACTAAGTCCTGTCACTGTTACTGTAGATAAATTGGGAATTGCTATGGTGAGCATCTTGCCTGATAGAGACACCACTGCATCAGTTGTAGACTGTAACATCCAGAGCAGAAAACCTGGCCCAAGACCTCACCAGGATCAAGCTCAGGTCCTCCTTATTTCAAGCAAGAAACACACTGCTTAACACCTGATGGCCTTCCTTGGTGCCCAATCCCAATTCATCCATGAGTATCTAAGGTCCAAAGCAGAAATGCACCTTCACTCCCTCTGTCCTTGTCGTGCATACATGGAGCCATTGGTGTTAGAATAGAGATCATCAGACTCAGCAACTACAGCTGCAGGGCCCATTTCTGTATGGTGATCCATTGCCAGATACTGACAGTGACTCCCACCATGCTGGAGGTCAGATAAAGCTTGAGACATTTGCAGTACAATTATATTGGTTTTCTGGTTTGGATGAGGAGTACAGTTCAGAAGTGCAACTCCCAGATCTCTTCCTTTACCAAGCTTTGATTCATGCTGCAGCGAAATCTCAGAGTGAACAAGTTGAATTCCTTTTGGGTGAAACTAACCCAAACTGCACGCTACCAGAACAGACTTACTGTGAGCACTGAAGCTACAGGATCTGATTAAAACTAGTCCAAAGTACTCCCTGCAAGCAGAGATGGCATGGCCACAATGGTCCACAACCATTTGACTCTGCAGAACTGACCTTTGCACTGAAGGATTTGCTGATTGAAATATAATCTTGATGACTGCAGTTCTCAGGGTTTCCACATTACCTTCCTACCACACTTGCTTTGCTAATCTTAATGGTTTGTTCTTGACCATCTGACTGCTAGGACAGGAGAGAGTTAGCGATTAGCAATTTAAAATTCACTTAGCAATACGGGAAATGAAAATTGTCATACCTGCAACTAAGATAAAATAACAATGTGCAGCTAGGTAGATGAATACAGACATGACTTAAGTTCTGCAGTATATTATTACATTTGTGAAAGCTGGAATGAATATATTGAAGTTCCAATGACACAGAGAGAGAGATCCACACATGGGTTTTTCTCCAAGTCATGAGCCATCTCTACAGGATTGGCTCAGATTTTTTTATCTGCACATTGTCCCTGATCTCTCCCCCATCTACACAACTGACTCCTGAGCTTGGTGGCCCACTGGGGATTCTATGTTCAATCCACTCAAGTGCTCCTTTGCAGACCCAGGGAATTGTCTTGGCTGATTTGATTAATCAACAAAACTTCTAACAAATTAGATCTTTTAAGGGTTACGTGTTTTTCATCTGTGCAATCTGGTATATACAGAAAATCTTTGTGCACTCAGGTAAATAGAAACCAGGTTAATCTTTCCAAAGCTCCGAGTTCTCTCAGTCCTTTGGCATGTGTAAGTGGAATACCAGAAAATTTGTGGATGATGAGCCACTTCTAGTCTCTTGGTGGAGACTGGTGGTTTTATTTTACAGGTGGCTGCCATTTGTTCTGGAGAGCCAGACCATATGTCACAGGTCAATTTGGCATTTGGGCAAGGGGTCTATCAGCCCCACACTAAATGCAAAAAGAGTTCAGTGCTAGGAGGAGCTGGGAATCCCATTTGTGAAGAATGTAGCAAACAGGGCAATACCTTGTTGTGCCAGGCACAAGCAAGACAGCACCTTGGCAGTGACAAGCCACCCCACACTTGTCTTTGAGAGCACCAATTTCATGGTGCCTTGGACAGTACTGGGGCAAGTGCAATCCAGCGTGCTGCCATTGCTTGTTCTTTAAAGACATCTCCTGATCCTTCAAAAGTGGTGCTGGAGGCAAAAGACCAGTTCTTTTCCCCACATCTGACCACTTTCTAGTTTGCATTTCTTTTTCTTCCTATGGCCATTTTTCTTAATATGGTTCCCCTTGTTATTTTCCACCCATATTTGTCCTCACCATGAGGAACAGCACCGCCTCTTCCCTACCCTGAAATGCAGGCAAATTGGACACTCTGTTCCACAGAAAGCCCCGGGGGGCAGCGGGACATTATTTTAGTATTGTTTACACTTCTGATCATCAGGCCCAGCAAACGCCCACAGACTGGAAACCCATCCTAATTATTGTGAGTTGTTTTGTTTTTTTCCCCTGGTGGAAAAAAATCTGTTTGTTATTAATCATCACCAAAACCTTGGTTTTCAGCAGTGCTGAGATGTCTATATTGCATCCAGAGAGTTGTCCTCTCACAGACATTGTGAGAGGAGGCTGTGTCATGGGGATGCAACTGAGAACCTGGCTCCAAGAGCAATTTAAGTAGCTCAGCTCCTTAAAGTGCCCTGCTACACTGTTCTCAATAGATAAAGTCATTTTTGGCCATAATGGTCCCAAAGGGCATATTTGCTTCAAAAGCTCCCACCCTCCAGAACATTCTCACTTAGCTTCTCCTCATCCCTCCAAAATCCAGTAATACAAAGACATTATTTATAACAAAATATAAACTGGAGACTAAATCATACAGCATTAATCTAGCCATTTATGCACTCAGATTCCATCATCCTCTTGTCTATTCTCATCTATCCATTTATCTATTTATTCATCCATTCCTGTTACAAACGTTATCTTTCATCATTATGTATTTACCAGTCCAGGTTTACACACAAACACAAACGCACACATTGTTTGTGTGTGTCTTGCCAGGCTTTGGAACAGTGATAGACCTGATTTGATTCAATGATGTCATACATCCCCACTGTAAAATACTCAAAAATGCAGATAACCCTTAAAGTTGCTACACCCTGAAAGCACTGACTGGGCTGCCTTCCTGTTGCACATACGTAAGAAGAGAATGATTTAGGACCTATCCTTTTAAATGTATCTCTGAATCCCTGTTTGGAGCTACTGCAGAAGAAGCTGTTTTTTAAAAGGAGATGCAAAAACAGTCTGCTGCTCTAGTTGAACAACTGGGGAGGAAGGGGAGGAAGGGAAGGAAGGAAGATGCATTTGGTCCTAAGGACACAAAGAGCCAGCAAAAACCTATAGTCCCAAACTGCTGGAAAAGAGAGTGTTGCTGGTGTGGGAAATGGGCTGTGGAGGTCACTGTGCCAAGCAGCGGGTAGAGCTGTTATGTGTGACCAGTACTCCATAAAGCAGTGACAACTCTCCAACAATCTGCATGGTTCCAAATTGGATGTTTACAACCAGGTATAAAATTATTTTCTATGTTCTCCCAAGCTCTTTCCTTCCCTGAGGTGCCCCTAAAAAGACATTGAAGACTGTCTTCTAGAAGGAAAGGGTCTCATATTTTCATCCTACCTCTGGTTGTACCCTCATTTTGGGAGAAATGCGGTACGGGAAGGGAAAATGAGGATGGAGGGCTTGCACCTGTTGTTACCTACATCCACAACTTCCCTTCCCCATAGCATCTGCAAAATGCAGATGTCTGTGTCCATCCTCAAAACATTAAAACAGCCTTTCCTCCCTGTGGAGTACAAGTGACCACTCTCTCGTGCTTCCAGCAGACACATCTTATCATCCTAAATGGCCTCCAGCTGAAATATAGTTCTGTCTCTGAAAAAGGGCCCAGAGCCACACAGCTCCATGCACTAAACCCTGACACATTGCTGGAAAGGTCCCCCACATGTCTCTTCCAAGAATAACAAACCTTTGCAATGTGCTCTCGTATATCATCAACAATTAAGGATGGTAACAATCCAAACAGACATCTTTCCAGGGATGGAAGGAGGGAAGGAAGACTTATTAGGCCCTCAAAGAAGCGTAAACGCAGCATTGTGCTGGCCTTGGAGTTTCTGCCTGGCTTTGAGAGTCTCGGTGCAACTGGGATGCCTGGTCTCCTCAACTGCAGCATGGCTCTTGAGGGGGATCAATGGTACACCCTGAAGCTGCCAAGAACACAGCCTTCTTGGAGACAGATATTAAGGCCAGAGCTTGCGGCATCTCACGCTTCCTCCCCTTCTATTTTTTGGACCTTGCACAGCATTGATCTCCATCCAACCCACGCTGTGGAGAAGGTGCAGTCTGTGCACTAGACAGTGGCATGGGGGTCTTCAGTGCACTCGCCTATTCGGCTGCTTTTCCTGGAGCCCACAAGCCAGGTTCAGGGTACAAGCAGAGCCGTGTCATTTGCAATTACTTATAAGCAGATAATTGTGCCCTAAGACAGCTGAATGGGTGCAATGATTGCTTTCCCAGGCCTTGCCAACCCTGTTCTCCTGTGATGTGGTTTAACAGGAACAGGCATCCTGCTGGGAATGGCTCCGAGGTGTTGGCTCTTGGGGTCTCCAAGAAAGGAGCAGACAGACAGACTCTGGTTTTCAGCTACGCCTGAAGATCTGTCGGCTGCGAACAGGGCCATCTGGCTGGTTTTTTTGGTGGAATTGCTCCCATGGTTCTCCTGGAACAAGTGTTTCTCCTCCACTGGAGGGGCTGTAACTTGCTCTCCTCCCTGTCCTAAGGACAGCTTGGCTGCTGCCATGTGTGAAGACATGGGACATCAGAGGCGCAGCCTGCGGGGTGTGAGAACAATGTCACACCTCCCCAGCCAAACCAGCTCTTCCATGTGGAAATAAGAGGAAAAAGCTCATAGAAATGGCCTATCCCATCTTCTGCCTCTGCTCCCTCTCCCTTCCCAAGCACCTTGGGAACTGAAGGAAACCTGTCTGATGTACTTGTGAGTGATCAGAGCAAGGGTGGGGGTTGGAAGTAGCTGCTCTGCCATTTCATGTGTCCATTAACCTACCTTTGCTCATGCACTGGGAAAGGTTTTGCAACATGTTCTTAATGCCCAAAGGAAAATGTTGGGTTTAGACCTTGAACATGTAGGATACAGCTCTGCTGAGGGCTAAACACCCATTCAGGCAACCCCCAGACCAACTCTTGACCCATGTATCAACATTGCACAAAGGTATTATTTTGCTCATTATTGCACAAACCCTGCCCCAGCCTATGCTGTTGTATGACATGGGACAATATCCACCATGAGCACATTCATCAGGCAGTTCCTTGCCAACCGCAGCTTCACAGCTCTGCTCCACGATGAACACTTGTAAAGAACAGCCTCTGCTAACTTTGTGCTTTTTGGCACGGTTTGGCTGACCAAGTGGTTCAATATTAATCACACTTCCTTCTTTGGTCCCTGTTGGACTTCCACGTGAGGCCAGGATCAGGCCCCAGGTTTCTCAAACCTGGCTCCTTGCCTACCTGCACTGCTGGGCCAAGGCACGTTCTGAGCAGGCCTGGCAGAAAATTTTGCATGGGAAAATTTTCAGTTGGCAAATGCTGCATCAATGAAACCCAAATATTTTGTGGGTGTAACTCAATTGCCATTAAATTCTTGACAAAAATTGTCCAAAACAGCTCCCCCCATCCCTGCAACTTTGAATTTGCCTTTTCAACTTTCTCCTTTTCTTTAGGATTGCCAACGCATTTTATCTGATAAGGCAAAGCCCACTGTGTGTAGACATTGCTGCTTTGAATAGTTTTGTTTTGATTTTTAGAAATTACATTCAGTAACAGCTTTAATATTTCAGTGTGGTACTATTTTGATATAAAGCATTTCTGTCTTGTTGAAATGAAATCTTCAGCTTTGTCAAAATGAAGTAATCATATACTATCAAATAGAAGTAATCCCATGGTGCTGAAAAACAACCAGTCAATGCTATTGACATGAAATATTTCAGTATTTCCAACTAGAGTTTTTTTGGAAATGCCATTTCACAAGGAGGTCCAGATTTTCACTTCTGCGTTCCAATTTGGAATAAAAATAGAAGTAGAAATGTTGGCATTTCTCCCCTGGGAGGGAAATTTGATTTTCCAAAAAGTTTTAGTAATAATCTGGGTTAGAGGGAGACATTTTAAAACCTGTTATTAAAAATGATTGTTCAGCCAGTAAAAATGGTGTGAAAGGAATGGATTCAAATATAGATTTACTGGTTTTTTATGTTTCCCCTCCGTAACTAGCGTATCTTTTTATAGATATATTTCACCTTCCTAACACTCCTTCTTTGTTACAAGTACCAGACATTTTCACTCTTAGATACTCTGATTAACCTGATCAACTCAACTGCAAGCAATTGTTCTTAAACTTCTATTCAGCTAAGACAATTGCTGCTTTTACTTCAAAACTGAAAAAGAACTTGTCTGTGAAAGCTAGCTTGTTTTTTCTTTTTATTTTTCAAAATGCATCATTAGATTCAATAAAAAGCATTACCTCTTCCTCCAAGCCTTGCATAATTGTAAATCTAAAAGAACTGATGCAAGAAAAATGTCTGGTTTTTTCAGTGCGTGCAGAAGTTATGCTGAGGTTGCATCGCATACAGCTACAGTGCTGGTTCGAGACCATGAGAACAGCCGCACCAAGTCAAACTAAAGGTCTTATCCCATTTCTGACAGTGACCAGCGCCAGATACCTAGGAAAAGTGCCTAAGTGAGATTAGAGCAGTCCTCTGGGATTGTACTATCCTGGGCTCTGGGAGTCAACAATTCTGGAATTTACTAAGATTAAATTTACATCTGGACTATCACGCTTAATAACCATGGATGGATTTATCCTCCCTAATTTATCTAAGATCTTTTAAATTCAGTGGACTGGGATATGTTAAAATGATTCAATCTGAATTATAATTCCTGGTTCTTTTTGTTTTAAAAGTTCATGGGGGAAAATATTGCCTGCAGGGAAAAAAGGTCTCATTTTAGCTTTTTCATATTTTAAATTATTTTCCTTTTATCCCTTCTATCACAGTCCAGTGAACTGCAGTTTAATCAAACAAGAATGTCTGTATATTCAATTTGAATGGATAACCAATATTTCAATACTTATTTTGATTTCCTAATGCTTCATAATTGAGCATTCATCTTAGAGGCAGACCTTTTTTGGTCAGAATACTGTTGTTTCTATGTATGTCCCATCAAAATAGTAGAATTTCTTCATGTACATTATAAATATGTGTGTGTGTTTGTTGGGGAATCTGTTTTGGACGAACAGTTTTATAACACACTAATGTAATGCATCTATTGCATCCTCTCTCATCAAGATAGATAACGATGCAGAGAAGACAGCATGGAAAACAGTATGATATTTTGGGGATAAATTGCTCTGTTTGTGTGTACAATCATAGATAGGGCTGAAGATTTAGGTTCCTAATCCTAAAGTCACTCAATGGAGAAAAGACCTGTTAGAAAGGAGAGATGTTTAGTCTAGGAAGAAGTTTTAATGAAGAGGATAATGATAAGGAGCTGGGGAGGAGGATTCTTGATGAGGAAGTGATATCCGATTTTTCATCCTATGAAATCTAAAGCAAAAAAAAGAACTATGAACTGCAAATTAGATTAAATTACTTTAGTATGTTCCAGGCAGCCTCTGATGTATTTCTCTCCTGTTCATAAAATCAAGAGCAGTCGCCATAAAATATGGGGACGGCTCTTTATTAACTGTATGTGAAAATGAGCGCACATAAAGAATCTCTAAGGGAAAGTCCTGAGTCCGGGCTAGCAGTCAAGCCTGAACCCTTAAATCTTAATAAAATAAGACATGACTTCTTCTGGACGGCGATCAGGAGGAATCTAAGCCAATCGTCTTCTTCCTGGCTTGGATCTTAAATGCAGAACCAGCCTTTGCTTGGGGTTAATAAGCTGATCTTCTAGCCTTAAATAAAATAACCTATAAAGTTAACCCTGCAACACATACTTCTGTTGAGAGGGGGAGTAGGGTTAACTGGCACATTTGTTTGTTTGCTTACTTTTTAATACAGACAGCTCCAGTAAGCCAAATTCATCCCAGATGTTATTCAGTTGACCTCAGAGTATTATTTTGCATTGATTTTGATAGGGTTGTGCTGAGGCGAATTCATCTGCAGACCTGCCACCTTCTGTGAAATGGCTGCCAAGCTTCCTTGCCGTGGGGAAAACTCCCTGCCTAGCTGGACTGCCTGGCCCTTTCCACTGCTGCCTCTTCCCAGAAAGGCAAGTTCAAAGGTTTTCTGGACCCCTGCCCTCATGGAGTGTCAGCACCGACAGAGTCCATGGGATGCACCCCTTCCCATGTTCATGCTCCTTTGGCTTCTGCATGGCTCACATTCAAGCTCACACTCGGGTCTGGAGCAAGTCCAGTCTCTCAGGAGAGGCAGAGTTTGTCCATGCTCAGAATAGAACAGTAGTTCTGAGTCCTCCTGTGCCTGGACAGATTATGCCTGAGCATCTCTTATTCTTCTGCACAGAGGTTAGACTACCTGGTTATGGCTATACTAGTAAGCAAGGTGTAAGCAAAGTAGGGTCTTGTGTGCTGGCACATGAGCCTCCAGATATTTTTTTTTCATTCTCTCTGTCCACCAAGGCTTTTCTAGGCATTCCCATGCACAGCTAAGGGGACAGTGAGGAGAGTTCCTAACACAGAGAATCATAGAATCTATAGGTTGGAAAAAACCCGTAAGATCAACAAGTCCAACTGTAAACCTAACATGTCTACAGGTCTTTTAAATACCTCCAGGTATGATGACTCAGCTGCTTCCCTGGGCAGTCTGTTCCAATGCTTGATGGGATGGATGAGGCCACCATCTTTGGAGGAACAAGTGTTTAGCCATGAGGACATAATCCTGGCTAAGCATCTTGGCATTGGAACCAAAGGACTGCTCTTAATCTATTTTATTTATTAGTATACATTTAGCTTTGAGACTGTGGTATAACCAAGCTAACAGCCTGGACAGACATTTTATGGAACAGAGGCTCAGCACACTTAGGTCTGACCTTGAACTTGCTCCTTCACCTGCAGTGATGATATCCCCAGCGACCCGTTGGATGAGGAGTCCATCTGGAAGCCATTCTCATAGAATAAGAGAATAGTAAATCTGTAAGGGAACTAAGAAGGTCTTTCAAAAATGGACAACTATCCCACAAATTTTGGGATTGGGTGAAGTTGTATCCAGTCTAGGTTCAGAACCAGTTCAAGACATCACAAAAAAAAACCCTGAAATGTTTGGTTACCAGAACAAACCAGTCAGAACCAACACCCATCAAACTCAAGTCTTAGTTCAAAACAGAGTGTTGAAACTCAAAATTAAAACTATTGTTTTAGACCGTTTGTTTGTTTTCTGACTTTAAAGACAAAAATTTTCCAAGTACTTTTTTGTGTTGTCAAATAAATAAAGTTTTTTCAAGAGCACTTTGTTTTAGTGAAATAAAATAATATCTAATATATCCTCTGTCATACTGTGTGTCTGCAACAAATTGATAAATCTGACTGAAAATGTTCTTTCAGCACACGCTTGTGTTGCTGAAACTGCCAGAACAACTTTTTCTAGTGGACACAGCTCTGGCATGACATTTTTGCATTTTTGTGATATTCCCAGTAGATTATTATGTCTTTTTTTTTTTTTTTTTTTTTTTATTGAGGCATGGCTCGTCTGCAAATGAATCAAAACTTGGCACAGTCTTTTGGGGAGATTTCCTTCTTTCATATATCTCTTCTTATTTAGAGATCTCATGAACTCTGTAAAGAAGACATTCCAGACCTTCATCTGATCTTTCAACTCTAGACAGAGTTAATGTTGATTCTGTAACACTGTCTTCTGCTTCTGTGTGAAATTTTTCCATGTGCCTACTGATATTAATGAAAAAGATATATGAAAAATAGATATTTTTCCCTTTGTTTCTCCTTTGATGCACATGATTTTTCAAAAGAAAGCAGAAAATTTTCATTTTCCCATTGATATAATAAAAAACCCAAACAACAACAACACCACATAAGTTTTTAGCAACCTTCCGTTACTGAGAAATATTTGTTTTCATCTGAGTCCTTCCAAAAAATTAGGACATGTTTAATGCATCTCTGTCTCCTTTCTGGCAGACAAAGCAGATGGTTTGAGATGTCCATCAGCAGCAAAACCTCCTGGGTTCCAGGGGCCATGCAAATGTGTCATTAGTAGAGTGCCAGCTTTATCAGAAATAAAGGAAATACCATTAGCATGGAGGGAAATTACAGCATATGAGAAGGGAAGATGCAGCATTAGCCACCTGAATTGAAATTAATTTGTGGCAGGGACAAAGACAGGCACAAGTATATCTCAATGGTCTATCAATGGAGAGGAGTTGGAGGCAAATGACATGTTGTGTAGGCAGGTGCCACCTTCTCCTGGATTTTGCAATTCTTCCTGGAGGCCTCTAAACAAAATCTTAGTCCTGTACTAACAGGGTTCTTTCCTGTAACTCCAGTGGGAAAAGCCTGTATGTTTTAGGAACAGAAGAAAGAAAAAATTATGTACTCTTCTTGATGTCAGTGTTCAGGCTTAAGTGAGCCAACATAAATGCATTTGGGCAACAGAGGGTTTATTGTTCCCATGGCCCTGTTATTTTCTTAGGTGAGCAAACGTGTGTTTTGGAGGGGAAGGTTTTGACAGTGCTAGTTAAAGACATCATATGTTAAAGAGAGTTTGGATGTTACCTCTTTAGTCATCCCACCTGTCACTAAGTCACCCTGCTATTTGTCAAGAGGAAAAATCTTTGTTTGCTAGGAAGCAGTCATGAGTTTGAGAAAAAACCTGCAAAACTGCTATTTTATTTTAATTGGGGGAAAAAAGAGTTTTAGTTGCTGTTATGTCATCAACTGGACCCTTCCATCTCACAAAATCTCCTGGAACTTGCTCAAGACATACAACCCCAGTTAGGCTTTCAAGAAGTGATCATCTGGTAAAATTTAGGGCAGCTTTCAGTGGTCTGGTTTCAGAGGAAGTGCTGTCTGGGTGCAAAAAGAGAAGAGGGTGTCTGTACAGAAAGAAAGAGAGCTCCTAAATATTCCTTCCTGGGAGACACAGGGCTAGCTACAGCCTCTTTCTCACTATCTCTCATTATAGAGCTGAAGGGTCCATCCTCTACAAAACATCTTGAGATGCTGCAAGCGTATGGCAGGAAGACTGGGCAGACAGGGTGAAATTCCCCTTGCAAAAGAGAGGTGACCCAAAATTCAGACCACACAAGAGTGGGATTTCCACGGTCCTTCAAGTTTGTGCCAGCTCCCTTTGAATTCCTCTCAGTGGTGGCTGGACGTGCTGGGATACAGATGTGGTTCCTGTAGGCATGGTAGCCTGCCAGCCATGTGCCACTTCAGATACAGGCTGCTCTTCACATTAACACATCACTTAAAAGATCTACACATCCTCTGCAACGAGGGAGGACAGAAGTGCAGAGGGAATAGTGCTGCAGTGACAATCTTCCCCTCCCCTTTGGCAGATGTGCAGCTGCTTCTCCTCCATCAAAAAAATTCCCTTCATCTCAGCAGGAAAGAAACATTTCAACCTATTTCAAGGTGTCAGCCAAGGAAAATAATGTATGACCTGACTCCTAATTCTACTGCACACGGAAGCGAACAGGCTGCTCTGCCCTGTTTGGACTATGGCATGCTGCATAGTGTAAAGATGTAAAACATAAACCTGATCTGCCCAGACCTGGGTCAGAGCTGGTGCTCAGTTAGATATGAAGGAACATTTGTTATCCCAGGAAGCAGGGGGAATTAATGTAAATTACTTGTAAAAATGACATACTCTTGTAGGGTTTGAACCAAAACTAGTGTCCTACATAACTAGGAATTCACTGTAATTTGTTAACTATTTCCATGTATTAGAAAAATTCACATCTCTGCCATAACAAAGTAAGAACACTCTGGAGAGGGGATGTTAACAAGCCTGTGAGCACTTTAGAGATCAAAGGTAGGACACATAGCCCAGGATCCTTCTATCCATCTACCATGGTAGAGTTATGGATCTATCACTTTCCTGGTTCCTATATGCTTGCTTCCTTGATCTCACCTTTTTATTTATTTATTCTCCTGAAACACATGGATAGTATTGACTTGTACACTGAGACACTCAAATTTATAACATGTAAGTGTCCTACCAATATCCTACAGGTGAGTAGGATATTTGACCTTCCTTTCTGGTCAATGAAGATCAACAGTATGATTCATTTGCCTGAATACAGATGTCTAACGTTGTTTTAGATTTTCTAGTGTATTCAAGACATCCATGTAGGGTTGACAGATACAACACAGGATCAGTAAGAGAATATGACCTTTCTACAGTGACTGTTACAGGCAGGGAAGGATTTTCTAGGGTGTCTCCAATAGCAATAAATGTTTATGTTTAGCCACTGATTACTGCCCATGGTCTGAACTGATGAGGTCACCATTGACTATAGCAGGTGCTTGGGCAACTCACTTAGGTCAAGACTCTTTAATTTTGGTCTCATAATCTGCATGCAGGATGATACCTTGGCACTTAATATTAATAAGCCATTTGAATGGAGGTGGTATAGAGTATAAGCCTGCAGACAGCCTCATCCACCTCTACAACACAGCTGCCTCTATAAGTATCGACTTCCTTCCATTAACCAGAGACAGACCCATGGTGACTGGTTGAGACTAGAAACCTTGCTGGAATTAAGAGGAATTTGTCTCCAGCTTGGTTAAACTTAGATGAAACTTCATTCTTCATCTTCATATCAGCGTCTCCAGGCCAGGAAAGGCAGAAAAAGTTAATTATTTTCAGCATTTGCTTTGGAATTTGGTGTGAAGAAAATGTCCCTTTTGAAAGAGAATTGACACAAGAGACCCTTCCAGGAAAACAGGCATGCAACAGCAGTGGGACTGATAAGTGTCAGAAATCCCCATCAGTAACATGACATCAGTAGAAAAGACCGTGACAGAATCCTGATAGTGGTATTTCTGAGAGGCAGGGAGTATAACTTGAAAGCATAGGAAAGTAGCCAAGTGACACAGAACAACAGTATTAGCTTAGAAATATCTCCAGAAAGAGATGTCTTGGACAGAATCCAAGGTGAATGCATACAACTCCCATAAAACTGCCAGATTGGAAAAGGGTAGTTCACATCTAAGGCCTCAATGAGAATAGAGACAGAAAACAGCGAGGTATCCTGGGTGTGCTGCCTGTATAGGACATTTCGAAACAGAAATGGCTGCACAGCCCTCAAAACAAAACCAAAATGTGAGACGAAACATAGAGATAGTGCCGCCAGGAGATGCTCAGCGAGCAGACTGTGAAAGAGGAAAGTCACAAAGCAAAGCTTATAGAGATGTACAGATAGTATATCAGTATATAGATGAGTGTACAGAGGAGTTTGGCTTCTGCCCAGGCAACAAGATGTGCTCATGGTGGAAGGAAATCACTGTCATTTGCCTTCAGATGCCAGAATTTTCATCATAACGTAGAAATGGCTGCAGTGCAGCAACTGAAACTGATCCCAAATTCACACCTCTGTTGTCTGCTTTATTGAGACTTCAGTGTTTGACCTTACTGCTCCTTCGGGAAAATCAGCAGGGAAAATGCAAGGAAAATCCCCTCAGAAATTCCTCTCTTCTGCAGTGCCAAAATGCAAAGCCATGTGAAGATCCACAGGAATGCGCCACACTATCACTCTTACCAGCATCGAGAAACACGTTATCAGAAATAGGGAAATTAACTCAGTGATGATCCAGCCAGTCTTTTTTTTTTATTTTTTTTGAAGAAACAACAAAGTCACAACGGTCTGCATAAAACCACAAGTTCCGCTGGCACTTGGAGAAGTCTGGAAGGGAAAGAATACCAGAGTTACTGTACAGTATCAGCTGTGCTAAAAGGGGACTGAGCAGCAATTCCAAGGAATGTGCAGCCAGAAATTCTGAGAAAGAGTCAGGAGGGACACAATGTGCTACAAAAAAGACAGGAGGAAGCATATTTTGTCAGCTTGAATTAATCTGCAGGTTGAAGAACTGGTTGGGATTGCTGCATCTCAGTATCTGAGATGGTAAAGCAAGGAGACTTCCTTTATTCCTGCTGTACTCTTCATTATGTAGGCACAGATTTCTTTGAATGGCTAGCAAAGTTAGATGTACTGTTCGATGTTAATGATGTTTACATTTGGTTTTTTATTTCTCCTGAAGTGATTCTGCCAAACTCTACAGCTGCAAGGAAGCTGCCCCAGGTACAACTGGTGCCCAAGCTCTTCATTCAGGTCACAGACAGAAGTCTGCACCTGTGAAAATGTGAAGAATTTATAGTAATTGGTATTTCATGTGCATACCAACTCCATGCATTACCCAGGGACCAAGAGAATAGCCCCCAAAATGTATATAACTTGCTAATCAGACACTATCCAAGGTGAATGAAGATAGCCAAGATTTCTATCTCAAGGTACTGAACTTCCTACACAGAAACATGCCCAGGCAGCACTGGAGAGGCAATGAGGAGACTGTCTGGGCTCACTGGTGTCAGTTTTATCCAAGGGTTAAGACCCACATGCTCCAAGGTACAATGCATGCTCTGATGAGAGGTAAGGGCTCCTACCTGTCCAGCAGGTGCCAACCTGGTAAGTTGTCCTAGAAAGTGAATTTTACCTCTGCTGTATCTATATCAAAATTTTGCAAATGCTGCAGAAAAAAAAACTCTTCCCATCTCCACTGCCCCCTGTCAGATTAGCAAAAAAGGTCTGTTCTCCCCATAAAAACAATCAAAAAAGTAACCACAACCTAAGTCAGACAAGATAGTGGGCTGAAAGGCAACAAAATCCCCTGAGATTTCATACCAACATGCAGGAATCATGCCCAGAAAATTCCAATGTGAGATATCCGTGATGCCAGGTGCAAACCAGTGGAAACATCGCAGAAGGTGCAACACATGATGGCCACTACTTATGGGAAATTACTGGTAGCTGAGGACCACTCCTTGAAGAGGTCGTGTCTACTCTTGGTGATACCACACACGTATTTAAATGAAGCAGTTGGGACTCCAGAGGGGCTACAGACATTAAACCTGAATAAACCTACTCAATGCTGTTTGAAAGCGTTCTTTTCTTGCCTTTTCCTTATCTGCTTTTATCACCTGAGGACTTGCAGACAGAGATACTCTGGGACAGGTGCAATCAGCTCTTGCCCTCTCTGTCCCAGCACCGATGTCCTCATGACAACCCTTGGCTGCTGATTGCTGATGGAGAGAAGCTGCCGTGCAGAGCTGCAGAGCAGCACAGAGGCCCTGGGATCAAGCAATATCCATGCTGAAAGGAAAGTTAACCTTACCAAACAGCACGACAGCCCTTCTTCCATTTCCAGGCTATCACCACGCTCAAGCAAAGATGGTGTTACATGTTCCCTTCCCTTTCCTTCCACTTTATTTTTTTTAAGTGAGGTCACCAGCTGCTCCTCTCCAGTCTGACTCGTCCTGCCCTGCACAGACGTTGATGTGGTTGCGGAAATTGAAGGCGTGATAGATGACAGAGTTGAAAGAAAACACAGAGGGCGCTGGGTTTGCCTATTTATAGCGGACAGTTCAGAGCCTGCCACTTAAATATACATTCCTGATAAGTGAATAATCTCTGGCAGGGCATAAAAATAGCTCTGTGGCTCCAACCATAATTACACGGTCGTGGTTCAGTAACCTGGCCTGTATCAAATACACTACAACTGTCACTGATGGGAAAGGACAGAAGCAGTGAGAAGAAGGAGCACAATTTAAAGTTCAGGATAAAATATAGTGTTTTGAATGCTAAATATATAACTATAAAGTATAAAGCTGCAAGGACTGGGGTCAGAAGTGGTAGCAAGAGGTGCTCTTGATTTGGAGGCTGAGGAGGGACAGAGAGAGGCTGGAGCACTTTACATCCTGCTCTGAGGAAAATAACCTGTTGCTCTCCCCACAGAAAATACTGAATCTTCTTGACCTCTGCTTGGCCAGATGGTTTAGGGACAATTGGTGGAGTAATCAAATACTTCTTCTGATAACCCCTGACTGGAAAGAATGGAAGGAGATGTCAAGCCAGGTCAGCCCCAAGGTCTAATCTAGCCAATATCCTTCCTCTGGCAGCTGTAAAATCCTAGGTTTTTTTAAGAATGGTGTAGGATATCCGCAGAAGAGAATATCAGCCCTCTGTGTTAATTGCTATACTGAGAAATTGGTTTAGGCCCAGAAACATGCAATATATTTTTTTTCTATTCATTGCAGATTTTTTTTTTCTTTTAAATGATAGTACTTCTGCAAAACTCTTGGCCTCATCAACATCCTGTGGTGATGAGATTGACAATCTGATTATAATCTGCATCTCAACTGGATTTTTCTACCTCTGTTTGCATACAGGTGAAACTCTATGCAAACAGAGGTATATTCTGCTGCTGAGGTGCTTACATCTCTATATTCCTGTGAAGAGGAACAGCAGCCTTTCACCACTGTTATAGCAGACCTGGAATGAGATCAGGTCCCCACCTAGCACGGGACAGCTGTATGCTGAAGGGGAAAAAGAGTGAGAGAAGGATGGACTTGCTCATGACCTTCAGTTTCTCCCAGAAGATACACTGTGTTTTTCCCCTTTGTAGAAGATATAGAAAGTCCTTGCATGTATATTATGTCACCCTTCCCTGCCCTAAACATCTGTGAGGAATTATAGAGAGTTGACCTTGCCATACGGCAAAGAGATGTCCAGGGTGAACTCTTTTTCTCCAAGGCACCATAATCCAGAAATTAGGAGCAAGATCTGGTAGCTAACATAAGAAACAGAGGCAGAACTCCTGGGTTCTGGTTAAAGGTGACTAACTGTGGGATTTGCAGAATGGCATGGGATCAATCTCACTAACTGTTTCTGTCTAACAGTTAGGTGTTGGTATGACCTAGCTATCTAAACCCCTCTGTCATCACAGGTAGAGGATAACACATCTCTGCTTTCCCAGACCCAAGATTTTGGATGGATGGATGGATGGATGGATGATTGGTCCCTGGAGCTCTCTCTTCCTCTTTGAGGGAACCTAGATGACTTAGAATCATAGAATCATTTAAGCTGGAAAAGACCTTTAACATCACCGAGTCTAATTGTAAAACTAACACTACCAAGTCCACCACTAAACCATATCCCTAAACGCCATGTCTTTTAAATACCTCCAGGGATAGTGACTCAACCCCTACCCTGGGCAGCCTGTTCCAGTGCTTGACAATCCTTTCAGTGAAGAAGGCTTGGGCAGGATGGATATCTGCTAGATGGCTTAAAATGAAATTAAACAAATCCTTCCCTTGATCTCTTGGGTATATAAATGTGCTTAGTGAGGAGATAGGTTACTAAATCAGCATGCAACACAAGGTTTCTTAGTGTGTAAAGAGCCAGCTTCACCAAAAGGTCAGGCAGGATAGAGGTGTAAGCTTCAAGGTCACCCCAAAGAAGGGAACAGAGCTCAAATCTTCTCTGTCTTACTACAGCTATCCTGATTCTTCAGGAAAATAGTTTTGGAACTGGTTACATTTTTATTCATGCGTTCAAAAGCAAACATTTCCTATCAAAATCCACCCAGTTGTCTGGAAGCAGTAATCCTTTCTTCTCAAAACATGAAAAATGCTTAGAAATATTCCTCAAAGCTCCATAATGTCCTTGAGAGCTTCAAAATATCCCCCAAAGACATCTTCTCCATTGTCTGGCCTGGGCTGAACTAGCCCATGGTCCAAAACACTCATAAGGGAAAAAGGAAAATTCAGTTGCAGTAGATATCAGGAAAAGAACTCATGGCCAAAGAAAGGAGGTGACTTGCTCAAAGAGGACCTGGGATCAGAGAGGAGGTCACTGTGAAAGTACGTAGACATTTTTGCATGTGGGTCACGCTGCCTCTCCATGCCCCTTTACTCCTGGGGGCTCTGAGGAAAAATGCATTGCTAATTCATTGAGGAGCTCAGATACTGTGGCAGTAAACATCATGTAGGTATGAGGGGAAAAAAAAAAAAAAAAAAAAGGATTTTCAAAGGTCGTTTTATTATTTTACTTCATGCCCAAGCCAACTGCCACATGAGCAGAACCCTTCTTGACAACGAACAGAGAGAAATGAGAAAAGCCTCTTTTTTTTTTTTTTCATTCTTTCGCTGGGGACCTGCCATGGGAGCTGGATGAGCCATGCACACACTGCTTGTTATTACAATGTCTCCCAGATTCTCATCCGTCACTGCTTGCACGGCACAAACCCACTGAAATGTATTACCCAGTGAAACTTAAGGAAGGGGAGAGCCGAGCTCTCCTTGGTGCTCTTTCAAACCACAGCATCTGAAGTGGCACAGGGCAACATCTTACATGTCAGATCATTAGACCACATGGTTTATATTAATCACTTGATTACACAGAAAAGCCTCTTCGCCTGCTTCCAAACTGCGCTTTAACACACAGCTAGGTTTGAGGAGGTGTCTGGTAGGAGGCAGCTTCTATTTTCCTTCCCTGTGGAACTCCAGAGCTAAATCAAATATTCCATATGAACCTTGGTTACAATGTTTGATATTCTTAGGATTAATTGTGTGACTTACCGTGATCGCTGAGATCCTAAATGGCACTGCAGACAGGTAAAGCACTTCACACTCCACATGACTGACTGCTACGCAAGTTCATTGCCTGTTTTGCAATGAAGAGTGAATCTTAAACATCTTCTTGCCCCATTTAAGCATTTTTGTTTTAGAACACAGACATCCACAACTGAGCACCCGTGAAACCTGGCGCTTCAGTGGGCTGCTCCTCCATCACCCATCCTCTCCTGGAGGTCATAAAGTCGACCATGAATATCGCAGCTTGGGTTCATTCATGGATGTCTGGATACGAATTATCCAAAGAATTCCAAATCTGTTTCTCCTTCTGTCCTCACCCCACATCCAAGCAGAGTAAAGATGCTCTAAAGCAACCATTACCCAGCAGCCCTAGCTGACATCCAAGCAAACCTCAACAACTCTGAGCTCTCCCTGAGGGTCTCTGAATGTCATTTTCCCTGCATTGACAAGGTATCCAAAGCTTAGGGGACCCTTCTCTGAGGAGGACGAAAGGGTAATTCCCAACGTTTATTTCCACTATGGTGCAATAGGGTAGATGTTACCACTCATTTACCATTGCAAAACACTTTGATTGAAAAGCATTGTAGGAGAATATTATATTCAGAGAGTTCAAAAATTCAGAGACCTCAATTGGTGCTAGCAATTGCTGTCAGAGCCAACACTTGACCAGCCACTCAGTTTGTTAAAGGAAAAGCCATTTATACTCTACTTCATCCTGTCTTAAATAAGTACTGCTCTGGTTCTGCTGTACTACAAAATCTTTAATCACTTCCAAAGACACCAGTTGTGCTGTGCAAGGACACACGTAGGCATTTGGCATAGACACCTGCCTACCCAGGCAATGAAGCTCCAGCACTGCCACCTCTTGGCAAAGCCCGCAAGATCTGGCTACCACTGGACCCATCTGGCAAAAAGCGGTTTCAAGGGAAGAGGAGAAGAAAAGCGCCAATGTTGCAATTGGAAAGAAGGCACTAAACCAATTTTCTTCAGAAGCTGACGATGCAAGCCCCCTGCCCCAGCAACTTGAAGGAAAGCCACAATTTCCCCTGTTGCTTTCCTGGCCATCCTCTGTTTCCCCCCAGCACACGCAAACAGAAATCTCTCCTGCTTGTTAACTCTGGTTCACCAGATCCTCTTCAGGGTTGCATCGACGTCGGCACTGGGGAATGTGTTTGTGTTTGTTTTGACTTTTGCCCTGAGCCACCACAAGTCCTCAAGGCCAGATTTCAACTCGACACTCTGTTCTGGGGAAGGCAGCCTGTCATCAAGGCCCTTATTTTGTGGGAGAGGAAGCTTGTACTTAGTGTCAGCCCGGGAGGAGGAGGAGGGAAAGAGGGGCAGAGAGGGACAACTGTTCTTTTTTTGCCTTCCAATTTGGGGCCCTTTGCTCCATCCTTGGCATCCTTCTTTCCAGGTTCCTCCTGGATATGTCTTCTCTCTGCCCTCCCCCCAGAGTCAGCTTTACAGCTGCTGGAGGCTGTGCCCAGGTCCCCCACCTACAGAGGAAACCACAAGACCTTGCTCTGCTCAGCATCCTGAGACGGCAGCAACCCAAGGACAAGTCTCTCCTCCAATACCTCTTGCTCTGCCCAGCCAAGAGCAGCCATCAAGAGCACCGAGCTGATCTGTTTCATATTCGATGGGACTTCGTCTGTATTGATTAGCTTGATTTCTTTTTTAAAGATGATAATTTTTCTTTTCTAACTGCCAAAGTCACTCAAAGATGTTTCAATTTGCCAGTCTTCATGCCAAGCCAGTAGCATGATGTCCATGCAGCCTGATCTCATGCATGGCCCATGTACTCCCACTCCAAGACCCAAGTGTCCAACCCAACACAACGGATCTAAAGCATGGCTCACTCTGCAAAACAAACACATGCTGCAGCCCCAAGCATCTTTTGTCTTCCTCTGAGCTCACTTATTCTACAGCAAATAAAAGGCGGGTGGGGGATGAAGGCTTGTTTGCTTTTTCTCCTCCCTTGCATCTGATGGTACTGTCTTGACCTGCCACCCAAAAAACTGGAGAGACGTTGCAACTGGCACAACCAAGAGGAGATGGCAAAGGACGGTGTCCTTAATGACTGAGCTCGGCACCCCGCAACCCCAAGTGTTGCACTCCTCCTTTTAGCCAGGCTGTGAAAGTCTAACAAAGAACAGAGCTCGGCCTTGGACCTTCTCATTTCTAGACTGCCAATTTGTATTCAGTAGAGGAATCTTTAATCTAGCAGACAACAGCTTAACAACATCCAATGGCTGGAAACCAAAGCCAGACAAATTCAATCCTGAATAAAGCACACTCTCTTTCAGTATGATAATTAACTACAGGAACAACTTGCCTAAGGCTAGTGTGGGTTCTCCCTTTGAAATCAAGATGGGATGTCTTTCTAAAACACATGCATGAACTCCCCTGTAAGTTACGGCACAGGAATTCTGGGGCAGGCAAAGGGATTTATGTGGGAGGTCAGAGATCTTTTTTTGTCTTACATTTGATGAATCTACCATTTGCTACAGGAGTTGGATCCTTTTCCCCTCTGAAAGACTGCGTTTCAAGAGATTAATGTCCAGCAGGATTCCTTTAGTCTATCAATCCATTTCAGATTTTTTTTTTATTTTCTAATCCCTTTCCTGATAGGGAGAGGACACCATCACTGACTTCAGTGCCAGCTCTATGTCCTCTTCACCACACTGCTTTTTTCCTCCTGCTTTGTCTTGGAGTAACCACGTTACATTTCTGTCTTTGAAGAACTAATTATTCCCTGGTCCCTTTTTCTGTTGGACCCTCCAAAGCATCCATCAATATGGAAGAAAGTACTTTGGTTCCTCTTACAAGGGTGCGTGTAGTGAGGTATCTGCCATATCTAACCTGCAGATTTCTTTTTGGAAGAACCACCAACTTCCACGTAATTCTTAGCTGCAGGATCTTAGTGCCTTTCTTTCTTTATTTTTGCAGAACAGCTATGAATTGCTGGTAAGCTGCAGACATGTATAGATTTCAGCAAGCCTGCAAGAACAGAGCTAATTTCTTATCCGTAGCAATGATATCTGTACATTGGTTTGGGGTTGGTCTTTAGCCCCAGGCTATTGCAAATCTGAAATCTCCAGCTAAGCTAAGTCTCAACAAAGAGAGAGGTGAAAGCAGACATTTTTGTAAGGCATTTCCACAGTGTGTCCATTACTAGTCTTGAACATGTATTCTTCCAGAGAGTGGTTTATACATCCCTGCTGTGGGAAGAAAGCAAAGCCATGGTGTGGGTGAAGCTCTGAATGTATCCTGTCCCAGCTTCACAGGACTATACTGCTTCTGAGAGGTAGCCTGCAGCTCCAGCTGCCAATATTCATAATATTTAAGAGATCACACTGTTTAAAGAGTGGATTCAGGCTGCCTAGAGATCATAACTGCCATTTCAGAAGGAAACATCTGGGCTTTTCTAGGGTTGGCCTCAGGCAGTCTCATCAGCCTGGGATCAGGGTTGCCTGGCAGTGGCAAGGCTGGTTACAAGGTATGGTCCCACTCTTGGAGATTGCTCTGTCCAGCCACAGAGTTTTAAAACTTTCTGCTAGCAAACCAACCTATTTGTCTAACTCCATAGAGAGAAAAAAACACCATGGGTATTTGTGGGTTCATCAGCATTTGATGGTCCACACCAGGCACCCTCATGCCGGGGTTTTGAGACAAAACCCATACACTACTCCCTGTCCTGCCATGGGGCAGGGCCTGCCTTCTCCAGATCGAAGCATGTTTCAGGCAAGAAGACAACCTGAGAGGCTGCAGACAGAGTCAAGAAAACATACACAGTGCCAGGCTGTGCATCCCCAACACCATGGCTTTGAAAGACAGTAAGCTGCTCCTTGGCTTCTAGAATAGGGAAGAAACTGCAAAACTGAGTTGAGGAGCAGGACACAGGACGCACCTGGATGAGTCTTTTACATCAAGCATATATAATCATTTAGGTTGGAAAAGATCTTTAAGATCATTGAGTCCAACCATAAACCTAACACTGCCAAGTACCACCAGTAAACCATGTCTCCAAACAACACATCTACAAGTCTTTTAAATACCTTCAGGGATGATGATCTGACTGAAATTCAGGGACCTTCAATCTACACCAAAGTTGTGCCGAAAGGCTGAATCTGAAACTAGTAGCAAAAGGTTTTAGCCTATTAAGGTCTTTTGCTGTCTCCACTGTGCCCAGCTCTCCCAAATGCCCTCTGTTCCTCTCCCTTCCCCTCCCTAGCCATGCATTTCGCCACCATCAGTGACTCAGTAAGCCCCAGCTGAGGATGTGCCAAGCAGGTGGGGAGGAGCTGGGGAGCAGCAGAAAAGGGGTATCACTGGGATCTTTTCTAGTAGAGAGGTGAGAGCTGCAGTGAGTCCCTGAGTCCCCAGGGCAGGAGGGGAGAGGGAAGGCATTTCACACTGTGAGTGATCTCCCCAGACTGGCCTGAAAGTAGGACAAGCTTTTGGATGGAAGTGGGAATCTCACAGGGTTGGGTCAGCCAGTTGCAAGATGCCATGAAAATAGCCTTTCCTGGCATGGATTTTAGTGCTTCCAGCCAGAACAGGGAAGCACAAAGACATGAAAAATAGTGGAGGAAGAGGAGAGAAGCAAGTAAATATTCCAGAGCACCCACAAAGGCAGGTCAGTGTGGGATGAGACGTGGGCTGAAGCACGGGGCCACCTCTGAACATCCCCACCAACTCTCCTGTCCATGCCCAAGGGACAATGGCGACGTGCAGACTGCAAGGATCACGGCGCCTTGCTCAGCAGCAAGGATGGCTCAGCTTTGATGAAGGTGGTTTTGTTGAGAGCCAGCTCTCGACCGCAGGTTTTTAGCTGTTAGGAGCCTTCCTCCTTCCTCTCTGCAATGTTTCTACTCGCATCTTCACATCCTTGAGCCCATGGCGGCTGCCACCCAAACCACAACCTAATTCGATGTGTCAACATGCCCCGCAGAGGCACATCCAGCTGATGGAAGAGTTTATAAAAATAAATGTTCCTACTATAAATGCTTTTGGATGAAATAAAATTTTAAGAGGAGAGGGGATGGGAAGGCCACGCTCTCCTTTTCAGGGAGCATCTAGCATCTGGCTGCAGAAACCATTTCACGCTAGGGTTTCAGACTTTCACCCCACCTTCATCCAGCACTTCCAGATCTTTTTAGCCCACAGTCCATTGTGGTGGCTAAGAACGGCCCATACCTCACCCTGGGATGTGTCTCCTGGAGATGTAGCATCCTTGGGATTGCTCAGTAACGTTCAGCAACCAGGATAAAGTCCTGGAGGTGCAAAACACATACATATATAAATACATATACAATACAGACTCCTGCAGGTTTAACACAGTAGCTGGCCCCAGATCCCTCATCTCCCAGTCGCTTCATGCACAGACATGCAAATGCAAATATGCGCCTCTCAACCAGCTAGTTCAGACTTAGGACCTCACCAGCAGACAACCCTCAGGCCCCACACACAGTCTCTTGAGTATCTGGGATGTGACCCGTGATGCCACTCCACTTTCTGGCACCCGGCCTTCTGTGCACACACATGGACACAGAGCAGACAGTCCCTCACACAGATAAACCGGCTAGAAATGGAGTTTAATGAGAAAAAGGGACAGCCTGGGTGGGTCAGAAGCAGGGCATGGCCAGACTTGTGCCAGCCTGACACCTATCTACACGCAGCCAGATCCTTTTGTCCCCTTATCCCTCTATTTTCCCCAAACTTATTCCTCCCCAAACCACCTTGATCCCTCTCATTGCTCGACTTTGGTTTCTCCCCTAAAAGTCACGTTATATGCTACACTTGCCACAGTAAGTCTCACACAATCCTGAAATGTTCTTCTTCCACATCACTTTGTGAGGCACCCTGGACTCACCGTGCACCTTGCTTGACTCACAGGGAGAGGAATTACCCCATCCGTGGGGCCAGCTGGTCCCCTGGGACAGCCCTAGGGTTGGCTGGGCCTGGGCTGTCCTTTGTGTAGATGACCCCTTATTCACATAATCTAACACCCACAGTCCCTTCTTTGCCAAGGAAACACCAGTCTCCTGCTTTTTCTAAGGCACCTGTGCCTGGAA
Source organism: Limnodromus scolopaceus (assembly GCA_028565335.1). Classification (NCBI taxonomy): domain Eukaryota; kingdom Metazoa; phylum Chordata; class Aves; order Charadriiformes; family Scolopacidae; genus Limnodromus; species Limnodromus scolopaceus. The sequence goes on along the minus strand of JAOXNO010000033.1, from coordinate 41,095,312 downwards.
ATACAGCCTGCAAGCCGTGAGGTGAGTACCAGAGCGTTCAGACAGCATCAGCAACACGTTTCAACCTACCTCTGCATGGGGACATCTATCAAGCAGCCAGATATGCTGAAGAAAATCTTCTCTTGACACTGTCTCCTCTTCCTTGTGGTGAAGACTTTGTAACTTCAGGTCTAAAGCTCTCACACCATTTGGATGCTGCCTTTGCTGCTTAAGTACTTAATCCAGCCCAAGTGGCTGCAATCAGTGAGACAAACTGCTATCAGTCACAGCTGTCATACCAAAGGAGCCTCTGACTCCTTGTACCACAGCCAATTTACGACAGACTCGAGGCACTGAATGTCTTTGTGGCAGGGTAGAGAAGGAATCTTGAAAGGCGGAACTTGTCTGAGCTTTAATCATCAGGCAGCAAGAATCAGGGGTGAAGAGAGGCACCAGCCTAAGCCTTCTGTCTCTGTTTGAGGTGCAAACCCCAGAGCAGCTACTGAGATGACCTGGACATCAACAGGCAATCAGGCATAAAGTTCCCTGGGCTCAGCACAGTGCAGCATTTGTGTGCCATGGGGTTTGCAACCCTTTCACTGAAAAACACTGGTTTTTTCCAGGGCCAAGGCACAGTGCCCTAGAAGCCACTGTGCAGAAAGCAGTTAATATCACCTCAAATGGAATACACCAATTTGCTCGTACTCGGAGCATATTCTTTTTCACTAAAGCCTTTCTGTGGTTTTGGCTGGGCGCCGTCGCCTGCCCCGAGCCCCAGAAGCTGGCAGGACCGGCGCGTACATAGACACACAATTGAAATGTTACCAGCGCGAGGCTGTGAGCGGCCCTCGGATGACAGAAAAGCGCTTGTGAATTTATTGGCTAATTAGGAAACAGGCACATTGGAAAGTGATGTGGGAGGTGGCGTCAGTGACTCAATGGGTGGCAGGTTTCCATCTCCCACTGGACTGTCCTCTCCGTACTAGAGGGCGCTGCGCCGGCAGAGGTGAAGACAGAAAAAGGCATTGTCCCAGCTCAGGCGTTCAGGAGGCTCTGGCACGCCTGTGTTTTGCTTTGTTTTTCTTTCCAAGGGAGATGTGTTAACCTCCTCCTCCTGAAAGCTTTCCCACTGGGACTAAATGCTCTGCCTTCTGCGCACCCGTCCTCCCCCCCGACACACACACCTCTCGCAGCAATTTCCACTCCACAGAGCACATTACACACTGCATCGCCCTTGTCACCCTGTCCATGGAGGTGCTCAAGGCTGGATGTACCTGGTTATGCACCTCCTGCTTTATAACTCATGTCAGTTCTCAACCCTGAACTTCCCAGCTCTACAGGTCAAGAGGCACTTCCTAGTTTATGAATGTGCAAGTAATGTTGGTCTGCAACAAGCCAAAACCATTCTCAGCTCACATCTGCAATTTTTGGTTCAGAGAGGCAGCTGAAGTGCTCAACGTGTGCTGCAGTCCCCCCAAGAATCTGGTTCCTCAGCCAGGCTACAGCTTTGCAAGAAACCCCACAGTCACAGCACTCCTCTGATGTTCTCTGGCAGCTCAGAGAGACAGAGTAGATGTGATGCCCACCTTCAAGAAGAAAAAAAGAGGGGATGAACCTCTAAATGATAACTCTTAGAAGTTACAGAGATATTGCATTTCTGTCTGGGAACGTTCATCTTTCAAAAGCTTTAGTTGGATTGCGATTGGTTTTTTTATTTGGATCAAAACAATTTAAGTTTTAGGTTAAACAGCCCAACCTGGAATGAAAACATGAAGGATTTTATTTTTTCCTAGAAATGTCCATTTTGCAATTTCAGTTGTTGCTAGTGGTCATTTTGTTGCCAGAAGACTAATTCCGGGCCTGAAATCTATGCTTCTCACTCTCCAAACACTCCTAACCATAGGCTGTTAAAAGGAGTAAAGCCATTACAGTGGCAATTCAGCAATGAGCTCCAAGGAAGCTGTGAACAACACAACTTTTCAGTATTAAAGCTGTGAAATTGGCCTTGAGAGGAAGGAATGGACTTGCTCACATTGAATCTCTCCATTAAGTCCTTTCCATGATGCACAAGGCCTTAGACAAATCCAGAAATTAATTCTCTTGGAGGAATCTTTTTGGCAAGTCTCAATACTGGCCAGAACATGGAAAGAGAAAGTCCAAGTTGCTTGTGTTCGCAATGCAAAATACCGTACAGTAAAAGTCCAGGAACATTTCTAACATTTGTTCCTATTCAATATGTTTATTTAGGCTCTATCCCTACAAACTCTGAAGCAGCCTTCCCGGGAGTCAAGGCAGCACCATGACTCGCAAAGGACTAGTAGACAGCGAGGTTTAGTGGCCTGATGGGCCATCAGTCCCTCTTGTGGTTGAACAACATAGTCATAAGCTAAATCATTCTTGCTACCTTTAACAGCTTGTTTTCTTTAAAAGACACTAGGATAGGTTAGACTGGTGAGATAGGGCTAGGTGTTATGGTAGAAGGAAGGGAGCAGTGCTGTATTCAGTCAGCAACTCCAGCTTGCCTGTTAGCCTAGCAGTGACCAAAGCAGCAACTTCCAAGCCTCCTTTCTTGTATCTGAAAGTCCAAGCAAAAAGAATCACAGGGCAGTTGAAAAAAACAATTATCTAATGTGCTAAGAAAAAGAAAGAAGAGGTGATTGATGCAACTCCCAGGAATACACAGAACCCACGGATCTCACCAACCTGCACATTGAAGGGAAAGTGTCTTTTTTTGATGTGACACCATGCAACGCTCATCACCAAAACTGGATGCGGGTTCTGCATGTGGTCCAATAAGAACCGTTTAGATGTGGGCAATTGCTCTTCTCAAGATCCTGGCTGTGCTGGTGCCAGTACAGCCTGGGATGTTGTTGGCCACCCAAATGTTGGTCAGCACAGCTGCTCCCCAGTCAGGCAGCCCCCAGCCCCAGATTTCCCCCAGTCCACTCTTTCACAAAGTTTCTGCCCTTACTGGTTCTCCACTGACTAACACCACATGAACATCTACAACACATCTGCCTTCCTCAGTTGGGATGTTTATAAATGTAATTCATCACACAGCTCTCTTTTATTGCCTGAAATAGGCCAAAGCCTCATAACTTTGACACTTCAGCCCCAAATCCACTGCGATTACAATCATCCACGGGTATCAAAGTTCAGAAGAAATGCATAATCAAGCAGAAGGACATGCATACAAGGCATGACAACCTAAAATTTATTTTTCAAGGAAATCTCAACTAAAACTCAAACAACGTGCAGTGCCCAGGAAAGAGAGCAACAGAACTATTCTATGCTAGGACACTGGACTTTGGTTAACTGGGTTTTTGGGACATGGTATAGTCTGGAAGAGGATGCATTTGCTTGCAGAGCGTGTCTAGTATGCATTACTGCTCAGCAAAGAAGACACAGATCTGAAGTATAGGGTATTTTGCAGCTCTTGTTTTTAACAAATTCCTCTCCCTTTGGGCATGTTTCCAACTAGTGTAACCAGCCAGTGACTGTATTGCAGATCTGCAGAAAATGTAGGAGCCTTTGGAGATCTCCTGGTGACAGACTGAGGCTCCATGCATCTTGGGGCAGACCTCAGCCACTGCGGGGTCCGAGGATGAGTGCTCGGTTTCCCACTGCACATCCATATAATTCACAGGGTAATGGCTCTGAATTACTTCTGTTTCTGATTTTTTTTCTTTCCTGACTGCAAGGAAATTTGTCTCTCAGCCAAGCCATCTTAGACAGCAAGAGTGGCAGAGGCAGGAAAAAGGCGGATTTGGCATCGCGCTTTCGAGACTGTTCATTTTAGGTAGGGCGCAGACATTGGATAACTTTCATAGAGACTTGACATATCATTCAATTTCCTCTTTCTTCCCCTGATTCCAAACACTCCATGGAGAAAGACTGAGGAATCAAGCAATGGCTGATGGGGAAAATGTCTCATTTCAGAAAGTAAAGGGTGAGGACAGTCCTTTTTCCCCTTCCTTGGTACATTCAGAGCTCTCAGTCTCCTCTAATTATTGCTGATTTAAATTGTACTGAGAGACACACCCTGCGCTGTAAAATACAACCCTCCGGAGGTAGAATAGCAGCCCCTTTCTGACAAGCATCTGGAAGGTAGAAGAAGTTGTGTCAAATTGTGGGCCCTTGAACTGTGCAAGCTGGAATAAATATGTTCAAAAGGATAGTTCTCGGAATGGAAAATCATGGGGAAATTAAAGAAAAAACACTGCTTGGATCTAAACTCTCAGGAAGCTTAAGAGGTTTTCATCAGTACAAATCTGAGTGCTGCGAGATCCTGGGAAAAGTCACCCACCTGGCAAGCCAGGCTTTTTCATTAAATACAATTTGGAAGGGGGGAAACCATCATCTGCAAGGTCATGTAAGGGACTCCTAATTAATGTCGATGGAGAATTTAAAAGAGTAATGTCTCCCAGCCAAGGCACATGATTTGATTTCACTTCTGACAACTGCAAAGTTGTGGAACCTATAGTCAATTATTTCCACTCTACCTTTCCTCAGTGTCTGCATACACAGAAAGTCACTGTTCGCAGAAGACCTGCCTACAAAGAGCATTGGGGATTGTTTACACTCCCTCTTATGGTCTCTGGAAAGACATTTGAAATGTCATTCACTTTGCAAGAGTACCTTCTTGAGGAAGGCAATGGTAGAAGGAGAGGGGTCTCTGAAAGGTCCAGGATGTGTTTCTGCTCCACTAAAAGCTTCCTTTATGCCCTTGGGCAAGTCACATAGGGTAGTCCTGGAGGGCGACTTGTCTATTTTTTTTTTAGGGTAAGGGTGGTGAAACTCTGGAACAGGTTGCCCAAAGAGGTTGTAGATGTCCCATACCTAGGAACTTTTAAGACCAGGTTGGATGGGGCACTTGATCCAGTTGAAGATTTCCCTGCTCATTGCAGGGGGAGTGGACTAGATGACCTTTAAAGATCCCTTCCAACCCAAACCATTCTACGATTCTATTGCCTTGCAAAGTGTGGCACTGCAGAAGAGATAGAGCTTCAAGGGTGACCCCAACCCATCTGCACCCCATCATATGACGAATGAGGGGAAGAGGGCCAGTCCTGCAAACCAGGAATCATAAGAAACAGTATGCCAAGGAGGAGAGTGCAAGCCAGGGGATAGGAAAGCTGAAGAGCTTTTTTTCAGGAGAAAAAAAAGAAAAGCATAAGCTTCATGACTTCACTGCTATTGGAAGAAGCAGGGGAAGAGTGAACCCAAGATCCAGTGACAAAGTGAGTAGTTGTGAAACCTAGACCCTACAGATATTATGAAATTATCTCCTCATATAAAACAGAAGTAAAGAGAGAGAAAAAAGAGGTTTACCTTTATATGATAAAATACCCTGAAGAGGGCCAGGGTACCTCTTTTTGAGGAGGGCGATCATGGGTTCCTTGTTGCATGTGACATGGCTTTGAGAAGGTGCAGCAAACTTCTTCCCTCCAGTAACTCTGATCTTGGCCATAACAATTCTTTCCGAAACAGAGGTTGGGAAGAGTCATAATCCTTTTTCCACCAAATACAAACTAAAGCCAAGGTAGAGATATCGCTACTGAAGACTTAATAGTCCTTCACGTCCTTTTGTCCCACCACAAAATGACAACAACCATACTGCTGCAGAGTACTGTTTCATCCTCCCAAGAGCTCGTGAAATACTCAGATATCATAAGCAATATATACTGAAAGAATATAACCTGTCTTTTGCAGAAGAAATTGGGCTTTAAGGACATGAGATCTGGGTTGAAGAGACAAGCACCAAGACAGAGAAAAAAAACAACCCTTAGAGTAATGTTTGCTCAGGGAAGAATAAATATAAATCACTCAGTCATTTTAGGCAGAGAATTACCAACAAGTTTCCAGCCACTGAGACAAGAAAGTTCTGAAGCAATGTTTTAAGTAGGAGAGAAGGGCCAAAACTCTCAGAGTTGTAACAGAGCTGGATCATTTCACTACCATGTAACCCAGCATCCCTCAGCCACAGGGACCTCAGGCCAATGACCCCAGAGGATTTTCAGTTCTGATTTACAGGGATGAGACCATGTGAGGAATTGAGACCTATCGATTCTTTGGCCCAGGACCATTCCTTGTTTTAACCCAAGCTTTGTCTGGAGCTGGAGTGGAAAGGGCCAAATGAAGATATTAAATACAGCTGTCCTGGCATTGCTTGTCCCAGATGAAAGTTGGTGTTGCCCAATAGCTTCTTAGCCACCCTGTTTCCAAGTACAGGCACATCCTCTGGCAGGTAGTTGAGCTTTGAGGTGGCAGACTGACCAGAACTGTAATATTATTGAAATGCATTGATTCCTGTTGTGTAACCATGCATAGAAAGCTTTTCATAAGAAGTCTGGAAAGAAAAGAAACCCAGAAGCTGAGAATACAGTCTCTCCCACATTCTTCCTAGAAGTCTGGAGAAGCTTCAGTCTGTAAATGACATAGGTGCCAGGTGACCAGTCATAGTGATTGTACTTTCATCTTTACAGTGTAGAGCAGTGGGAAATTTACAGTAAATATTTCAGCTGAAGCAAAACAGAGGTGATTCTCCACAATTCTTCTCAGTTACTTAATAAGACATCGATTTTCAAATATTCCCTATGGGGTATTCATCTCTAGATTGAAGGTAGCTATGTTATCTTCAAATGACTGTTTGCATTTTCTTTGGGAAAACCTCGGAAGAAAACGCAGTACTTCCCCTGTGTCTCAATAAAACCACGGTAAAATATCACATGGACAAAGTAACAATTCTCTCTTAATCTCATTACTATTCTGGCATATCAAAGGGTTGCTACACAAGAGATTCACAGGTGTGAGATACCACAGAGATACCCAAAATTTCACAGGTAAAACCACCAAATTTTACAATCACTTTATCACTTTTCACCTACACAGGCTAATATGGAATCTTCACAAGACGGCTCTGTTCTCTTCTCCTCTTTAGGGAAAGCAGATGGCAGCCTGTTATTCAGTTTAGCTCTCAGCATTTAAACTAAAACTGAAACAAAACTGAAGAAAAAGATCCCCTCCACACAAAGGCTTAGTTGAAGCATTATCAGACTGTGAAACTAATCGCCACGTGTTGCAAAGGGAAAGAAGATAGAGATAGATCCAAACAATGAGCTAGATGCTGGATATGAGTGAAAAGAATATCAACATTGGATGGAGATGCAAGGTTTTAAATTGCCTGTTTAGAAGAGTTCTGTAAAGAGCCTAAATCTTAGAAGCCATGCTACATCAATATTATTAATTTATTAACTTACAAATTAACTAGCACCACCCCTGTTGGGAGATTTTCTGTTATTTGCAGTGTTTGCTTTGGGCCGCCAGTGCAAAGCAAATCCTGCACCAGTGCAGAACATGCAGTGGAGGCTGGGACCAATCTATAACCATCATTCTATGATGGGAAAACTCAGTGATCATCATCTCCAAGGAGCATGTGATGAAGGTAGCGTTGGGCTCCCAGGCCCCAGCACTGGCATCCCTGGAAATGTTATAATTTTTGGCTTATTAACTTCACATTCATGACTTTCCAGGTCCTCCTACCCACCTTTTGCTCCAGGGACAGCCCCACCCTGGTGATGGCTTTTACTGCCACCTGGCCCAGCAAGTGACAGAGTAAGTGAGAATCCAAGAGGGAGGAAACACTGGAGCTGAAGACATTTGCCTCAACCAGAGCAGACATTGCTGATTCAAGAACCTGTGAGCTTATGCTGACAGGAGCCAAGGCTGGATGCACTTGTAGCACTTCCAAGCCCAGCCCAAGGCGCTAAATAACCCAGAGAAGGGAGGGGGAAAAAAAGAAAAAGTGAGGGGAAATAGCTCACTGCTCAGTATGAACAAATATAGTTTGAGTGTGACATGCTAGGAGGAAGCTACTTCACGCTCCCATCCCTATAGCATCATCTATGCCCCAGCATATGCAACAGGATCGTTAGCAGTTCCTCCTGAGAATTGCAGATGCCTAATAGAACTTGAGAAACATCCAATACTGGGATGGGCAACAGCACTGAGGGATCCATCTCTTGACACAGAAATCAGAAACCTTTCCACCCTATAAGGAAAGAGGGGCAGCCAGCAGGAGCAAGAAGCTCTCTTTCCTGTATGCCACATTTGGTTAAAGAAAATGCTCTGTATTCATTCTGTGATATTCACCTCACCTGACTTCCAACTTCCATGTCAGTCATTCAACCTAAACTCACAGCTTGTGCTCCCTCTGTCAGGAGAGTGGGAGTAATGTACCCCAAGGGTTGTTCGTCCCAGCCCAAGATGGATGTGCGGGTTGTTTGAGAAAGAAGTCTCTCAGAAGTATGGCCCTGTCTCCAGTGATGAGGGCAGTCCATGAAACTGATTTATCCCAATACATCTAACAAACATTACTGCCTCTCCCCTGGCAAAACTTGTCTGTCTTATATCCTTCAGATCAACATGGAAATCCCAGAATACTACTTGTTTAGACTAGACAACTCACAAATATTTAATTTAGATCAAGTAGGAAAGATGGAACCCATCAACAAGACCAATTTTCATCTCCACATGAATAATGACAGCTTTTAAAGTTAATGAGGTATTCTGACAAAAAGGAAGGAATTGTTAGGTCAGATGTGCTTCCCCACAGTATCTCTAGGACACAAAAAATAAAAGGACAGTTAAATTGCTGTCATTTGATGTAATATCTAGCAAAAATCAAAAGTCATATTTATATAAGAAAAAAAGGAAACACTTCATTGAAAAAGTTGATTCCAACTTTTGTGGTATCAGTACTTCAAGAAATTGGTTTTATACAGTATTTAAGATAGAAGTGCATTTTCTGAGAAGAAAGCCTGTCTGTTGCAAGATTTCTGAGTAACTCTGATATGCATAAATCCAGACAAGACATCAGCCTCAGCATCACTTCCCTGCAGAAAGAGCTCCTTGCCTACTTCTACCTGTCCAACCCTTGTCATTAGCATTCTCACCATTTCAGCTGAAGAAGTGTTGCATGTCCAACATAAAGATCAAAGGCTAAAGGGAAGCTGAAATGTTCATTCTCTTTACCATTGCCTGGAACATCATCATCTTCCAGGTTGCCCTTGCAGTGATGGTCTTCTCATTGCATGTTGAGAGCAACATGACTTTTGCCATTAATGGGGTCTGCATCACATCCCTGCCTGAAAAGCTTCAGTTTTCTTTTGAGATTATACAGGTCAGGAGCCTACAGATTTCTCAACACCTCTACAGCTAAGAGAACTGAATCCTATCCTGCAAGTCTGTTATTTAAGTTAGTCTGGAACAGATTAAAACAACCTTCCCCCATTTAGTACAAGTTCATCAATGAGCAATATGGCTTTGTTGCGTTTCTGGACCTTCCCCAAGCAACAGTTCAGTATAAGGATCACTTACTCCAAAACATCCCTGTTTTTGATTTTGTGGGGGAAAGGATTGACTGATATTTACAAAACCAAACCAAGCCCGTTTTTCCCATTCTGCTTTCCACAGGCCCAGTGGTTCTGCTAAAATAGCCATCCTTACAATACCCTGCTCTTCTGCTTTTGATCTCAGCTGGAGCCAGGAAACACCAAAGAAGCCACAAAACAGGATGGGGGAGGGAGGAAGGGGGAAGACTGAGCAAGGAAAGTTAATTGAACTTTTCTGAACCACAGAAAATGTTCATGGGATGATCTCATTTTATGGGTCTATAATCTATGTGCCAGTCCCTCGATCATCTTTAAGAGCTGAAATACATCAACAATTTTGCTTGGAATTTGGCAAAGAAGGAAAGGGATCATGAAGTAGTGGGATAAAGATACCTTTCATGCATTCAGAGCTGTAGAAACTTCAAGGATCAAAGCACCATCCAAGAGATGCTCCATCAGTGGTCTACTGAGCTACTTCTGACACTGCCAGAAGTCTCCAAGAATAGGTACTTGCATTTTACAAAAAAAATCCAGGATTATTTTAAACATGCTTTTTCTATAGACTAGGTGGATTTAAAAAATTTCCAGCTCCTCCCTCCATTAACTGCTTTCTAGATGTCCCATGTTCAGCATGTCTTTTAAGTCTGGATCTAAAATCACATCAGGGCTTACCTAGTGTTGAGGTGCTTCAGAACAAAGGTTTCAGCTCATACTCATTTTCAGCATCTGCTGAGCATGCAATGTTTGCCTTGGAAGTCTATGAAGCAGGATAGACTTTCGGGGTTGTAGGATCACTGACCGTTGCTAATGCCAGCTGCCGCAGCAAACAGGACTTTTATTAATGTTGGAGCATAAGCTGCAAAAGGTGGCACAGGAGCAGGTACCTCATCTGGAAGAAAAAGCCATGGGACACACACTGAGTTCTGCAGGAGAGCACTAGGAGAGCCGGAGGAGACACACTAAAGAAGCCGCTCCTGGAATTGCATGGTACAGTGAGGTACCAAGAGACAGCATGGACAAAATTCCAACTAACCATCCCAAATTCAGCTCAACCTTCAGAAGCCATAAATCTAGACAAATTCCATCAACTTCCCATCTAGATCACAGCAGATTATTCTCAATTTGGCCTTGCAAACTGCCACTAAGTGCTGAACAAACCCACCCAGAATATTTGCTTAGAGAGTCTTCTTCAGCTTAGCATGATGTAAAAAAATCCTGCCAAGGGGAACCCCAGCTGTGTATCTTCTCAATGACTGTTTACTGCTTAAGTCCTGAGCCTCATTCCTTGACTTGCCATTGAGAAAACAAAAAGAGAAGAAGGAAGAGAAAAATGGGTCTTACAAGCCAGCAGCGGCGGCAAGAAAAATGGAAGTGATCGTCATTGATTTTTCACAGTTGTTACTCAAAGGCCAGGATTACAAGTTCACGGGGAGGCCACTGGCAGTAACCCCAGTCTGCAGTTAATGTGTTCCATCCAGAAACTCCTTTGCAAAAGCCATCCAGTTCCTAGGAATCTCAGTGATAAGTTGAAGCTACCCAGCAGATAATGGAAAAAATATGTTCAAAATACAATGCACCTGTCCGATTACACAAAGGAATTACCAAAAGAAAAGGGATGCAAAATGTATGTGTACATAACCACTTACTGGATCAAATCCTCCTAGCCCATAAAGCTATCTCTATGACCTTGACATCACCGGCCTTTCAGGAAAGAATTAGGGTTGTTTCTGTTGTGATTACTACCCCACCAAGAGTAAAGAGATGCTTTCATCTGGAATGTAGGAGGAGCTGAGATGACAGCGCTTGTGGTTTTTCCCCCCCCTTCCAGTGGATGGTGCTGAAATCAAAGTTTAGTTTTTCAATTGCACTCACCACCCAAAAATGTGCATGCTTTGTATTAGAATTATCTCAAACATTTGCACTGGGAAAAGAGGAAAAAAAAAAAATTCCAGTGGCCTGGTTTGGAAAGCCACATAATAAGATTTCCACCAATTGTCTGCTGTAACTCCCTGGTTTAAATAAAAAAAAAAAAAATATATATCAGAGAACCAAGCACACCTGTCAGATCACCCCTGCCATCTCTCAGCTAATGTGGATTCCTGCCCCCAATTAAATTATCCATTTTAATATTAAAAGCTGCAGCCAATGTGGCTTACACACACACACCACCACCTGCTTCCCCCTCTCCCCCAAGGACATTTCCAAGCCAAATACATTTCATTGATGCTCTGAATGGTCATCTTCATCTCATCCTATTACCTCACCACTATAACATCATTAGACCACACTAAGCAATACATTACCCTCTACAGTGTTGACATCTTCACTATTGTTAAACTATTATCATGTCCCAGTTTTGGTTGGGACCTCCTTACCAGCTAACATTAATCACAGGCCCCAGACCAGATGATTCTGTGCAGGATGTTGTACTTTTAAATCTTTCTTCTTAAAAAGAGTCTCACCAGCTCTTTGGTTATTGCTGCTTCCCTTAATTGTCTCCAATTTGTCCACATGTTTCTGGGCACATACTGTGCAGAAGTAAATATATTAAGTCAAATTTACTGAAGTATTCACCCTGTTTCAGGCCAAAGCAGCTTCAAGGTGCCAAATATTTCCTGAAGGTGCCAAACTCTCTCCAGGAGGCCAAGGACCCAACACAACACCTGCTTTCTCCAAACGAGAACCCAGCTGTCTTCACCTAGCTTGACTGGAGCAAGATAAGGAGGTAAAGCATGTGCCCCAAAGGCATTCAACAAGCCAGTAGTCAAAGCAGCTAATGGGGGACAACAAGTCCAAAAGAGGGACCCACCTGCTCAGCTTCCCACTACAACCTTGACTTAGTTGCAGCTTGTGGGGCTTTGTAACAAGACCCTATTCAGATGGGGAAGTAGGCTGAAGGGATGGAGTCTTGAGTGGGACTAATGTAATATATATTTAGTAATAAGACAGCAAAGAAGGTCATACTGTTTCTATCCTATAATGAGGTTTGGACCAGCTGATGGGAATATATGTATACTCATAGGTATATGCAGGTGTAGCATGGGTACACAACCAGCAGGGTGGAAAAAGCCCATGAGTATCAGCTATAACCTCAGAAAGATTTCTGTGAAAACTATGACCTCTGCCCAGCCAGAAATGTGTATTCACTTTGCTCTGCCAGACACTATAGGCAACACAATTTCTCTTTGCCCTCTAAACATACAATCATCTTTGGCTGGCCCAAAATACTGTGGTCTTCCCAGGTCATTTTCATAGAGTCACAGAATGGTTAGAGGTGGAAGCAACCTTAAAGATCATCTAGTTCCAACCCCCCTGTCATGAGCAGGGATACCTCCCACCAGACCAGGTTGCTCAAAGCCCCGTCCGACCTGGTCTTGAACACTTCTAGGCATGGGGCATCCACAACTTTGCTGGGAAACCTGTTCTAGTGTCTCACCACCCTCACAGTAAAGAATTTCTTCCTAATATGTCATCTAAATCTCCCCTCTTTTAGTTAAAACCATTACGCCTTGTCCTATAACTACACTTTTTTTTTTTAAATCTTAGAAAGTCACTTGTCCGTGGAAAAGATAAAGGGCTTTAACTTTTTTGTTTTCTTTCCTCCTATCTCTCATTTCCACCCGAAATAATTCTACTGACTTCCAAAACAGGATTTTTCTGGATGGATTTAACCCTCACCAGAATTATTACCCAGCTCTGTTCTTCTGAAGCTGTGGTTTTAGGCAACCTTGAAAACATTTAAACATGTAATTATAATAATTTACAATTCCCTCAACTACCCCCTAGACAGCAATTGCTAAACAATAGCTTTTTCCCTTTCTCCTACTATTCCCTAGCCCCTCTGTAAGAGCAAGGGAGAACAGCATACTGCATAGCATAAATCATAATATTTAACAGATTTCTGGACCACAAGTCATGTCAAGACTGCAGAAGTATATCATATTAATTACATATAATATCAACTATTGCCTATTAGATAACTTTTTATGTGTATACACACTATTTTTTATAGAACCACAAAGACTGAAAGCCAACAGTACTAACATTAAACTTTTGCCTGAAGAGCACTTTTGCATGCACGTCATTCTGATTGAAAACAAACAACATTACCAGTTAAGTGATCTCTCCCCCACCATAATTGCAATCAGGAAGCGATTATGCCATTTGCACATGCTTATGCTGTGATCTCAAAAGGGAATCTGCTCTTGATCTGAAGTTACTCAATATTTTTATCACTGATGTAAAAGAAAATACGAAATAATTGCTGTTAAAGATGATACAAAAGGGAGTGAAAAAATATATTCCATTATTCTCCTGGCATTTTCCACCTAAACTATACAAAAGAATGTCTACCACCACTTAATATCCAGTACCTGTGGCTAAGGCAGTAGATCCCATTTCCTTCTCTCCAGCAACTCTATTGCGTACACGCGATTTTAAGTCACCCTTTCACGCAGCCAACAAACAAGAGAGTATGCAAGATTAATACTAATTGGGCTTGAAGGCACCTCAAGCGGTTCGTGGCTGCCCTAAATCGGAAATGCGCATGCCAAACCCATGTGAATACCTCAGCGTTTAGACCCCAGAGGGCTCAGCTGGGCTTTCTCCCAGAGCCTCTGGCAGTGAGGGAGCTGAACCTGGGTCACATCAAGCCCTAATTGTCTGCCCCAACCATGGGCTGGCTTCTCTTCTTACAGGACTGCAATTCCAGGAACAAGGAAAGTAGGTCACATTCAGCAAGTACATTCCCAGAGAGTCTGAAATCCCAAGACATGCTTGAGGTCACAGATGATAAGATAGGACCCATAGTCAGCCTTTGGGTGTATACACAAGCGATGAGAAGGAAGGTGGCATGTCCTTTACATATGGTATTTATGAGAGCTGACCGGAGACACCATCACATTCTGGTGTTCACATTTCAGAAAGGACATCAGAGAGGGCAAAAAAAATGGAAAATTGGAAATGGTTCAGGAAAGAGCTATAAGTATGGTCTGAGGTCTGGGAAACCTGCCATAAGTATCTCAAACTAATAGCTTATCCAGGAGAAGGTTAAGAGGTGGCTTGATCACAGCCCACAAGTACCTGCATAGGGAAGAGATTTTTGATAGCAGACAGCTCTTTAATCAGGCAGCTGATGACTACATAATGAAATCCAAGAGTCAGAAGCCAAAAGGAGGCAAATTCAGGACTGAAATGAAATGGAAGTTTTCTGACAATGTGGGGAATTGACTGCTGAAACTGTCTACCTCAAGACACCCTGGGCTTTTTTTTGTTTTGAGCTTTAAATCAAACCAGTTATCTTTCAAAACTCTGGGTGGGATTTACATCACCGCTTTTTCTCTCTGCAATTAGTAAGAAGCAGTCCAGGTATTTGGTTTAATTACCACCAGAGAGGGGAAACTCCACAGGACAGGTTGCCCCCAGCTTTTTTTTTTTTTTTTTTTTTTCCAAAAGGGATGTCTATCAGTGTTTTCTCCTCTTACATTAGTGTAGGGAGATGTCAACATGTTTTTCCACTTCTCAAGAGGCAATGGACAGGTCATGGCATACATATGATTTCTTCTGAGAGCTGTTCATCTGTTAGTCCTATTCAACTGTGAGGGCCCTAACTCATCTGGCTTATGGACCAGCAGCATGTTCACATTGGTCAGTTACTTGGGTTGGAGACTACAGGTCCACTAAGCTTCCCAACTTGCTGTCACTGTGCCTCAGTGAAGACAACCTAGAAGAGCTAAAGAACAAGAAGGGACCCCCCCAGCCCTTTGTACGTAAGTACAGGAGCACACCTTCCCTGTTCCAGCACAAAGGCAACCTGAGAAATCTAAATTGCTGCTGCTGGTTCTGGGAATTTCTACATGGTTTGCAATCCAAACTACATTTACGGGAAAACTCAAGCAATGGTAGCATCTAGCTCCTCGAGGACTTGTGAGCACACTCCAAGAAGGCGTCAGGGGAGTCTCAGTAGTTCGGATCATTTCCAGGCAAGGACTGAAGCTTGGATACAATCAGCAGCTTAACGAACAGCATAAGCATCCCTTAGGTCAAACCAGCATTCATCTACCATAGCTGATGGCTCTGTACAGTGGCTAGAGGATTCATTCCTTTAATTAGTGTTTGGGAGACACTCAAACACGACAGCCCCGAGGGCTGTAACAGCAGACAGATGAACGCTTGGGAATCCTGGTAAATGGTATCAAGAGAACAAAATGTTGCCCTTTCCCGCTATGCTTCTGGCTTTGCAAGTTTATCCAGAGTAAGACAGTCTCCGCAGGCAGTTTCGTTTGCCTGAGCCTGGGGTTGTTACAAACTGAAATGCAAAGAGAGACTATAAACTTGACTCCCTTTCATCTCCCTCACCCCAAATAAATCTTGGCCATTTACGTTTAGTAGCCAGTGAGCTATTAGGAGACAGTAGACTTTCCAAGGCATGTTTCTGAAATGCAGCAGCAGACAGAGCAATTGTTGCTTGGGGACTCCTTGAAGTTTTTACAGTTTCCATAGAAAACTCAGGTTGTGAGGGCTTGCAGGCCTTTTTTTTATTTTATTATTTATTTTTCAGGAAAAAAAAAAGTTTGCTTTTTAGCTGATTTCCAGTTTGGTATCTGTTCAGACCTGCCTCCAACATCTCTCCTTCCTTCTTTTTACTGTACAATAATTTTAGGACAACTGAAGCTCGCTGCTTGCTGTAATCTACCTTGTTTTCAGAAATTGCATCTTATTCAAATGGTAGAGGAACCAAAGAGGAAAGGAGCCATGTTGGACCTTATTCTTACCAACAAGGAGGGGCTGGTGGGGAATGTCAAGCTCAAGTGTAGCGTCGGCTGCAGTGATCACGAGATGGTAGAATTCAAGATTCTTAGGGCAGCAAGGAGGGTGTGCAGCAAGCTCACTACCCTGGACTTCAGGAGAGCTGACTTTGGCCTCCTGAGGTACCCGCTTGGCAGGGTAATGTGGGAAAAAGTACTGGTGGGGAAGAGGCACCCAAGAAAGCTGGTTAGTATTCAAAGATCACCTCCTCGAAGCTCAGGAGAGGTGAATCCAAAAAAAGGAGTCAGGCAAAAAATCCAAGAGGCCTGCATGGATAAATGAGGAGCTCCTGGATAAGCTCAAAAACAAAAGGGAGGCTTACAGAGGGTGGAAGCAAGGACAGGTAGACTGGGTGGAATATAGAGAAACTATCAGAGTGGGCAGGAACCAGATTAGGCAAGCTAAAGCCCAGACAGAATTAAATCTGGTCAGGGACAACAAGAAAAACTTCTGTAGATGTGTCAGGGACAAAGAAAAAACTAGGAAAGATGTGGGCCCTCTCTGGAAGGAAACAGGAGACCTGGTCCCCCAGGATATGGAAAAGGCTGAGTTACTGAATTACTTTTTTGCCTCAGTCTTCACTGGTAAGGGCTCTAACCACACAGCCCATGTCGCAGAAACCAAAAGCAGGGGCTGTGAGAATCAAGAACCACCCACTGTAGGAGAAGATCAGATTCGAGACCATCTAAGGAACTTAAAGGTGCATAAGTCCATGGGACCTGATGAAATCCATCCATGGGTCCTGAGGGAGCTGGCAGATAAAGTTGCTAAGCCACTTTCCATTATATTTGAGAAGTTGTGGCAAACTGGTGAAGTCCTTGCTGACTGCAAAAGGGGAAACTTAATCTCCATCTTCAAAAAGGGAAAAAAAGAAGACCTGGGGAACTACAGGCCAGTCACTCTCACCTCTGTGCCCGGCAAGGTCATGGAGCACATCCTCCTAGAATCTCTGCTAAGGCACATGGAAAATAAGGAGGTGATTGGTGACAGCCAACATGGCTTCACCAAAGGCAAGTCATGCCTGACAAATCCGGTGGTCTTTTATGATAGTGCCACAGCATTGGTAGACATGGGCAGAGCAACAGCCGTCATCTACCTGGACTTATGCAAAGCGTTTGACACTGTGCCACATGACATCCTGGTCTCAAAATTGGAAAGTCATGGATTTGATGGATAGACCACTTGGTGGATAAGGAACTGGCTGGGTGGCCGCACCCAAAGGGTTGGGGTCAATGGCTCAATGTCCAAGTGGAAGCCAGTCACAAGCGGTGATCCTCAGGGGTTGTACTGGGACCAGTGCTGCTTAACATCTTTGTCAAAGACATGTACAGTGGGATTTAATGCACCCTCATCAAGTTTGCCAATAACACCAAGCTGTGTGGCACGGTCAACACGCTGGAGGGAAGGGATGCCATCCAGAGGGACCTGGATAGGCTTGAGAGGTGGGCCTGTGCAAACCTCATGAAGTTCAAAGCCAAATGCAAGGTCCTGCACTTGGGACACGGCAATCCCATACACAAATACAGGTTGGGTGGACAATGCCTGAAGAACAGCCCTGAGGAGAAGGACTTGGGGGTGTTGGTGGATGAGAAGCTTGACATGAGCCAGCAGTGCGCACTGGCAGCCCAGAAAGCCAACCACATCCTGAACTGCATTAAAAGCAGCGTGGCCAGGAGGTAGAGGGAGGTGATTCTGCCCCTTCTAGTCTGCTCTGGTAAAACCCCACCTGTAGTACAGCATTCAAGCTTTGGAGTCCTCAACACAGGAAGAACATGGAGCTGTTGGAACGGGTCCGGTGGAGGGTAATGAAAATGATCAGAGGGTTGGAGCACCTCTCCTATGAAGACAGGCTGAGAGAGTTGGGGTTGTTCAGTCTGGAGAAGAGAAGGCTCCGGGGAGACCTTATAATGGCCTTTCAGTACCTGAAGGGGGCCTACGGGAGAGATGGGGAGGGACTCTTTATCAGGGAGTGGAGCAATAGGATGAGGGGTAATGGTTTTAACTAAAAGAGGGGAGATTTAGATTAGATACCAGAAAGAAACTTTTTACTGTGAGGGTAGTGAGACACTGGAACAGGTTGCCCAGAGAAGTTGTGGATGCCCCCCATCCTGGAAGTGTTCAAGACCAAGCTAGATGGACCTTTGAGCAACTTGGTCTGGTGGGAGATGTCCCTGCCCATGGCAGGGGGGTTGGATCTCAATGATCTTTAGGGTCCCTTCCAATTCTAACCTTTTTATGATTCTGTGATCTGGCAAAAATTCACAGGTCCAGAGCAGGCACATGTGCCTTGGCCTCACCTCAGCTCATTGGCAGGATGGGATCTGAGCACTCACACCTCTCCCCACTTGCTTATTTACACCCCAGCATTTTGGGGGACAAAGAGATAGGAGGCAGCTACTGCATCCTGCAGACACCTATGGTTGAGGTGGCTAGAGGATTACTGTAGTACAGACTTATCACATGTTTTCCATACAGGATTGGAGAAACACCAGAGCATGGAAGGGAATTGAGGGACCACGCAAGTTTAAAGTACCCCATGTAAGCAACAGCTCCTATGGACTTAAGAGAGCAAACCAGACTGCTTTAGAGGCCATGAGGTGCGTAATGAAACAATAGTCTTAAACACTAACTTGCAAAATAGTCAAATGACTTGGATTCTAGTGATTTCTCATGGCCACGTCCATCAGAAACAGAGTCCAGTTTTCCTGCTTCATGCTTATCCTATAAAGCTAAAAAGGTGGGATTAAGTGATTCCTCAAACATGTGTAAAACCCAAACACTCCTGGACTGTGGAAAATTTTTAATTTGACTGAGAGTTAAGGGACTGGACCCCAATCCAGTTACAACATTAATAACCTACCAAAGAGCACATGTTTGGAGCTCCCCTCCCAGGACAAAGCCCAGCACAAGACAGTGAGTCAACTGACCTTTTCATGTGCTGGATCAGACCCTGTCTTCTGTCATGCAGGAAGAATTGCTGTCTCACTGCAGAGCAGTAGGTGCCAACACTAGGCAAGAACAGCCTTTGGTTTTGTCATGATCCTGCTGGCGTTGAGCAGAGCCAGCCAGTGTTGTTATTTTCTGCAGATCTCTGATTTCTCACTTTGCAAGCAGATCTGGGAAACTGGAAAAGAGATTTTCTTCAGGTCAGACCAAAACAGAAATATTTAAAAATTTTCAGCAAACCAAAGACCCATAAAAGTGTCACTGTAGGGTCGAACACAGCCCATCATCAGACTCAAAATGAAATGTCTTGTTTCCTCCTTGAGCTTACTAAAAGCTTTTATTAAAAATAAAAATGAACATAAATTTTGAGAGAAGTTTACTTCAAATCCAAAGTTGAAACTTTTTCATTAAAAAGGCTGAAATGAGCCATTTAAATTTTTTCACCCCACTGTTATTAAACAGTTGGATGTTTCCATCAGAACAATTTGTCCAAAATCAACACAAATTCCAGAAATGCTTCCTTTGAGCCCATTGTACATTTTTCAGTGAAAAACAAAGTTGTGGCTGAGAAGACCTGCTCAGGTCCAGCTGGGAGTCAGCTCATTATGAGGTTTTTCAGAGTTTCTGCCACAGGCGTGACAGCAGAAAGTGCCACAAAAGTGCTCCCTAACCCCTGTCAAGAAGGCAGCCAAAATCCA
The DNA here is from genome assembly GCA_028565335.1 of Limnodromus scolopaceus. NCBI lineage: Eukaryota > Metazoa > Chordata > Aves > Charadriiformes > Scolopacidae > Limnodromus > Limnodromus scolopaceus. The sequence goes on along the minus strand of JAOXNO010000033.1, from coordinate 41,075,490 downwards.
CCTGTCAGTGAGTGCAGGTCCTAGGTTACACATCACTTGGCTGACTAAAACAAACCTTTAATTGGCCTCATGAGTCATTTTGCAAGCAAGGTTGTGGGTGCCATAATCTACACCCTAGAAAAAGGGACCTGTGAGCATTTGGTGCTGCTACCACCTCTGGCTGGCACAGATAGATGTGGGAGAAAACACAGATGCATGTCCTATCCTGTCTGAAGGTCACCACAACGTACATGCTATCATCTCTGATTGGACTGACCCATCTTTCCATGCTTAAAGGAGCTGAGCACAAAGCCAGCTCCACCCTACTCATTTTTGTATTTCACATGTGATCTTGTTCAACAGGGAGCTTTCAACATGAAAGCCAGGGAGCGACCCACACATGTGGATATCCCAGGGCTGGAGGTGAAGGCAGGAGCTCTGGAGTCTTTCTCCACCTGATCAGTAGCAGGGCCTGACCACAGTTGTCCCAGGTGCTGGCTGAAAGTTCTCAAGTGCCACAGGGCTGTTGGCTATTCCACCATGTTCGGCTACTGTCCTGTCAATGTGATTGCTCATGAACCAGGGAAACCCTTTCAATTCAAGATCTGAGCAAAGCTAGGATTTTCACAAAAGAAAACAGAGGTTGTCTAAACCAGCTTAACATTTTCTGACACGTGTAAAACAGATCTTCAGGGGAAAAAAAAATAAATCTCAAGGGACTACCACATCAGCCACAGGTTGCAGCCCAAATGTGAAAGTTTCCTACACTTTAATTAGTAAAAAAGATTAGAAGTGAGTCAGAAAGTTAAAAATAGAATAAGAATTAGTGTTCTTTATGAACATGCATGGAAGTAAAAGGGAAATGATCTCCCACGGTTGGAGTAAATTGTCACTGGAAATTTAGTTCCAACCATCACTTCATTAGTTAGGTGTCTTGTCATAAAGCCATTTCCAATGGGACACAGTGCCTAGGACCAAGAGACATGCTGGCACCTGCACAACCTCCTATTCTCACCTCCTTATTGCTCTGCCGCAGACTGGGGCACCTAGTGGTTAGCCTAACCTAGAAGGAAAAAGGAAGAAGCCCCAAGCTCCAGTCAAGGACTGATGAAGTCAGAAACAGAAGTTTTGGATGCACCAGTACCGGAAGAGGCAGAAGCAGGCAGAGATTGTGCAGGGACAAGGGCATGAAGCAGAAGCAAATCAGGCTGCACATTCCCAGCAAGACTTTTGCAGATCCGTGCTAGCTGTCCACCTCCCAGCTGCAAAGCTGAGCTCAGCACAGGATCTGCTTTCTAAGATCCCAGGAGCCAAAAGCCATCTCCTGAGTAACAACTTACCTGTGCCTTGGCCATCAGTTCATCACACCAAAGCAAGGTAACATCTTGCTGCTATCAGCAGTGACCTCAAGGCAGTGCACACAGGACTTGATTGTAAGATAAGAGATAAGGTAAGACATACTGCATGAGGCCACCAGTGCATCTAGACAAGCACCAATATCCAACAGCATCCATAAGGACGTACACAGGGAACAGCAAGAACAGGGCAAAGAGATATGATAGTTCCCCAGAGGATTCAGACTACTTTCAACTCGAGAGGTTTCCTGAGACTAAAGGACTACAAGGGGGGTGAACCACACCAGATCTCTCTTCCAGGTACCTGTATGCTCTCATTTGAAACCACCAAGAAGTATCAAAACCACAAGTTTCCATGCACTGGAAGATATAGGATGCACCAGCTCAAAAGACAGAGGTTGTGTCCATAAGCAGAGTGTGCAAAAAAGCTGTGGCACTCAGTTGCATTAATGCATTTATCCCCTGATATGCCACACAACTGCCAGCTACTGGCAGTGGAGGCTGGGGAGTTACAGCAGAGGAACAACACTGCACCAGTAACACACAGTCCAGCAACTACTGCCATGAAGGGAAAACTTCTGCTAGACTCAGCTCCAGCCACACTGATTTTCCCAAAGCCATGTCATTACACTGGCCCAGGGAATGAGGAAAATTTTCTCAATCCTCCCCAGAAATACTTGGGAGCAAAACACAATTAATGGGACTTGTGCTCCAAAGTCAGATAGGGACATTTTAATATCTCTCTTTCTGCCTAGGGGACAGGCTAAGTCTCTCTTACAAAGCCAAGCCTGGAGCAAGATGCTAAATCTAAGAAACACTCTGGGTTTTTTCTTTAAGCAAATCCTTTGCAGCAGGATATTGTGAAATCCAGACAGGGGCCACTGTTAAAATGAAATGCCACAAGCACAAAGGATAGTGCTTACAGCAGAAAGCCCGAGCGACTCCATGCATTCTCATACACTATCTATACACACACATTTTATAATTTTTAAACTGCTCTGATTCTCTGCCAGCTGCTGTAAATTTCACCTGGAGAAGGGGATCAAGTCCAGGCCTCATTAGGTTTTTATATTCTTTCTGATTGCTTTTGCAGGCCTCCAAGCCCGTCTCCAAGGGACCCCAGGGTTCAAAGATCAAATAAATTGTCTGGCAGATTTATCAGGTCTCATGGTAGGTAGCCATGTAGTAAACTTCCTTTGCTTTTCTCCCCCTCCCCCTTAATTCAACCACAGAAAATAAAAGGGACACTAAAAAGAAGATGGTATTGCATCGCCTACTTTGTCACCTTTCTGCTTTTAGGATGCTGAGATGCCTTCTCTGCAGTCTTCACTGGCAGAAAGCAGTAGCAGCACAGGAGGAGAGCAGGCAACAGCACTATAGTCAAACAAGCCAGAAATCCAGAAATAAAGCTGTTAGACTGAACATCAGCAAAAAAAAAAAAAAAAAAGAAAAAGAAAAAAAGGCATTTGCAAAATCACCACACTGTCTTTCGTGGAGCTTTCCTCTGGGTATCACACCCTGGAGTATTTCTGCAGAGGCTGTTGCAAGCAAGGTGCGAATCAGCCCTGCCAGATGCCTGCAGGCAGCTCTGATCCCAGCAGATCATTAGCTCAGAGAACTGCTTTTACCCTTGTTACACAGCTTCCAGTCCCGTGCTGGCATGCAGCTGGCCAGGAGGAGTACAGGCAAAATGTCCCCATGTCTGCCTCCAAAAGACCACGTATACACAGGGCTTGGGCTCTCCCTCAGAACTGTCCCTCCCTACTGCACTCCTATAGCTAAACCAGAGAAACAAGAAGTTTTCTTCACTCCCAATTTTCAGTGATTAGCTGAAATCAGGAACACACAAACATTCTCTTGGGTTCTTGTTGAAGAAATTTCAAGTTATACACCCTGAAAGTGTAAGCCTGCAGCATAGTCATTTACATTCCTGGGGGGAGGAATGGCTCAAAGGTCCTTGTTAGGAGGAACAAGCCTGAGAAGGAAGGTCAGTCTGAGATCTGGGACAACGCAGGGCCCACAGCACTCCCCGGCAGTGATTAGCAAGAGCAAATGAGGAAAATCAGAGAAGAACAGCAGTGGGGTTTTCAGCTGCGATGGGTTGCAGATACAGGAGAGGAAAGGCTTGTAGGAGGCAGTCATAACTTATGCAGCCAGTGAAGATAGCTGGAAGGACAAGAAAAGGCGTGAGGTTGAAAAGCATGGGAGCGTGAAAGCATATCTTTTTATTTTAGTTTCTTTTTACAATCTCTGGGTAACCCAGATGGCTACACAGGGATAGGTAGGAACAACAGTGTTCAGATGTGATCTGGCAGGTGGCAAGGCAGATGGTGTTGGTCAGGAATATAAACCCTTTCTCATGAGACTTAAAAGACAGCCAAGGCAAAGGGGATAAGAGTCTAAAGGATGTTATTATGGAGAAGGAGGCTCCCACTACCGCAGTGCTACCTAGATTGCTTTTGCCTTGGTCACCTCCAACAGGTACTTGGCTGTCTATGAGATATTTGGGTGTCAGGAAAGCAACATCATATCTATACCTTCCCAGCACCCTTTCCGCCCAATAGCATCTTATGACAGCCAGCATGGGGTAATCTATACAGACATTATCCTCAGCACTTCCTTGCCTGTTCTTCACCCTAAAGTTGCAGAACAGGAGGAGCATCACCTGTTGACATCAGGCAGGGAAGCATATATCAAAAGGCATGACTTCTTGCATCAAGCTTTGACCAGTGTCATGATTTCCAGATTTATTGCTGCAGTTCTGGAAAAGGATGAATGCACAGGACCAGAGTGAGAAACATTGTTGGGCTGCCAGCAGAAATCTGTGGGGAGAAAATGCGTCCAAATATTTTCTTTAGATATTGAGAGAGGGGTTTGTATCACAGGACTCCCAAGCCAGACTGATAGCTCACAACTGGTTAACTCACAAGATGAGCCAGGAAAGAAAAGGTTTCACACAGTGCTTGAGCCAGGAGCAGAAGTGACATGGAGACAAGCAGAAACATAGGAGTGGACAAGAACAGCTGCCCATAATGTGTCACAGGAGTACTCCACCCAGGAGGGAGCAGACAGAACAGGTCATTTCAGCATTAATTACACTTCCCGAATTTTAGTAGCACTGGGAATCCATTGCTAGTGAGCTCAGTAGCAGGCTTCCCTTTGCAGTTTTTGTTCCAAGGGAGAATGGACTCAAAGGGGCCACCAAGTCCCCACCCCCTCACCTCACTCTATTTGCCTACCGGGAAGGCAGCCCATACAAATGGAAACTCCCAAACCCCCATTGCTGACTGCTTAAAGTCACTCTCTAGTATGGGCTCCATCCCTCTCCCCTCATCCATACCAGAATTATTGTACCTCTATAGTGGCTAGTAAAGACATCCTGGGAAGACTTTGAATTTGATGAACATCTTGATCCCTAGCAAGCTTATACAGAAGGCAAGATCAAAAGACCTCAAAGAAGGACCACTGCCCCCTCCCCAGGACTGTGTCCAGCTTGATGTTGCTGCCTCAAAGCCCAGTGCCACATCTGGGGGCCTGGTATCCATCTCCTCAGCACTGTGCAGCTAAAGAGTCTCCTGGAAGACTATCAGTGTCACCCCAAAACCTCCAGACCATTGAGACTGTGCCAATTTTGGCCTCAACACTGCGTAAAGGAGAAGTCTACAGTCATCCAGAGCCAGCTGGACTAAGTTTTGTCTTCTGCTAAGCTCTCAGATGGTAATGCTGAGCCTAGTTAATCAACTGTAGCGTTCCACCCCAGAGTTGGCTGCTCTTAGGGGAAGAGGGAAATGATTTCTATATATAGGTCAGTAAGTACTCTGGGAATGAAAGATGCTTTATAAAAAGTCCTCCTCCTTAACATACAGCATCAGCTGTGCTTTTCAGGAGGGGTTTGGTGTTTTTTTTTTTTTTTTTTCCTTCAGATGATTTTTCCATGCAACAGCTGATCTGGAGTTATCTAAATGAATTTCCACAGGCATAAAGCTTAATCTGCTCTCCTTGCAGACTTCCATATATTTTTAATATGTCAAGCAGTGGAAATTTCTCAGACCGAGTCAAGGGAGCTGTGAGGTTTACTGCTCTGGAAGATCAGAAATAGCTTATCCATCTAACAGACTTACCTATAATAGCAATGCACAAAAAAACCCATTTGAAATGGGATGTTTAAAAACAAACAGGAGGTATAGAACAGACAGTCACCTAGATGGATATCCATAATGGTGTCCATGCAAAATGGGCTTTAGAGCAAGTAGAACACTTTCCATTGTTTTTTGGGGTTTTTTGTTTGTTTGCTTTTTAGTATTTTTCTCCCCTGTTTCAGTAGAACTAAAATGCTAATCCATTTTGATGAAAACAAAATTTAAATCCTGAAGTGAAAACTTCATTTTCCCAGAAAGTGGGCCATCTTCTATCCTTCCCATTTAGATATTCTATTGATGGTTGCTCATTTCCTTGCAATACCACTTGTATTAAACTTTGTGCACAGGCCTTGCAGAGCAACAGCTCCTGCCTGAACAGGCTCCAGAAAGCAGAGCTCAGGGAAAGATTAAGTAATGTAGAGGGTATACAAGAACTAGGTGTTTCTTCTAGGCTCTTCTGCCCCGTCCTCCATGGGCTAGGGATGTCAGACCCTATGTTAGGATCCAGGATTTCCCCAAATGCCATCCCATACTGAGACCATCCAAATAACATCACTGAATAAGGACCTAGAGGTGTTATAACCTCATACCTTAGAAAGGGAAGGGATCATCTCACATGTCCATTACTGAGCAATATGAGGATGCATAGCACTGCCTCGTGAGATGCAAGTGAACAGGGAAGTCCCAGTCTTTCTGCATGCTGCAGACAACAACATCGGGCACACAGCAAACCATCTGTCCCCTCTTCCAGTACTAGACCCAAGCCCTATCAGCAGCTGGAAGTGTTGCTCTCCAAACAGGAGCCAGTCAGGTTTGTAGTGACTAAAAGATCCCATGGCAAAGCTCATTCTCTTCCACTTTGAGATCTGAAGTTTGGGTGCTAGAGTGATGCAGCAGGTACCTCTTGTGCAGATAAATCTTATCTGGTATAGTGAAAAGAGGCTCCCACTGTACACCTTTACCTCTCTCCTACCATGTCTGGTAACCTACTTCCATGGGTACCTCTGCCATTGCATCAGTGCTCTCACAGCCTGCAGCAGCTACTTTATGATGACTACTCCGATGAAAAATAGTTATCCATTACATTAATGGTGAGAGTTCTCTAAAGCCTAATAAAGGGTTATCTTTTTTTAAACCTGGAGGAAAAAATAAACTTTTTCTTCTCTCAAAGCTTGTCAGATGTAGGACTCACTTTGTCTAGACATTGCCATCTAAAGTATAGCTGTCTCAACTTCAGCTTGGAGGTCCAATTTTATTTCTTTTAATATTGTTTTTTAACTAGTCAATGGAAAGAAGTGCCTCCAGAGTGAGGCTCATCTCATAAAGAAGAATCCCACCCTAAATCCTTTGGAACTTCTTTTACCTTATGAAATCCTAGTGAAATGGTCTAATTGGCCCAAAAATTATTAGGGAGGGTGACAGAAAGAGACACTGTAATTGCATTAGCCTCGCTGCCTGAGGAAACGAGGCTAAGAAAATCCACTACAGAAAACAGAAGGGTGGAGTTTCTCTTCCACTGCCCAGGCCAATTTCAACACATAGAAATCCCACCCATGCTCTTTTGCTCACACAGAAAGCTTGCAGTGTGCCTGCTGCCTCTCCAGGAAGGAAAGTGGGTGGAAAAATTACATCACTATTCAGTTTCTCCCCCTTATTTAAAGACATTTAATGCTAGAAAGTGGAAGAAGCAGCCAGCATCATGGTTACAGACAGCAAGGAGATGACAGCAGGGGAACTCCATCCAAATAACTTTCAGTTGCTTTGTTATGCCTGCCATAACAAAGGCTTGGGGGCACCTCATCACAGTTCTCCAAAGGGCAAGTACAGAGGCTCTCTCTTTACAAGGAGCCATATGGAGAGGATAACAGGCAACAAGTACAACTTGCACCACAACAGGTTTCATCTTGATATAAGAAATAATTCTTTTTTACAGTGAGAACAATCAATCACTGGAGCAACCTCCCCAGGGATGTGGTGGAGTACCCATCACTGAAGGTTTTCAATACACAACTGAATAGGGTTCTAGATCATCATCTATGTTCTCTTTTCCACAAAATGTTGTGCCAGATGATCTTGAGGTCCCTTCCAACCTGGGCATTTCTACAATAACAGGAGTTACTGTCCCTAAAATCAACCATGCTATTTTAAGCCCATCTTCTATCTCCTGCTCTGGCAGCCTTCTGCAACAGGAAGGTCTGCTGCTTACAGGGGACATAGCTTTTGTAAGCAGAAGAAAAGCAGAAGAGCAGTGACCTAAGCCAACCTGGTGAGAATTAAAGGCATATTCCACATTAATTTAAGTCACAAATACTTCCAGTAGCATTTGCTGGGTCGTGCTTACACCTTGCTGCTCCTTTGCCCTCACTTATTCCTTTTTGAGGCTGTGCAGAATTAGTACTTAATTTCTGAAGAACAATTTCAAGGGTCAACTTCACTCACCTTTTGCTATGGGCCATGAAGGATCTTTCATAGCCCATGTTTCCACAATGATGTCTGACCTTTTCCCTGCTCCAACACAGGATACAAAATGATAATTGCACCCAAAAGCACTGGGAAGAGAAGCATTGACCAGATATTTTGCTAGGACATAAACCTTGCTCGACCATGGTGAGGGACCAGCTGTACATACACACTGTGACATACACACTACTTAGTGTCTAGGTATTGATGCGTGTTAATATGTCACATTCCCAGTTAACAAGGGTTTAGCAGGATGACAAAGGATTTTAACTGTTACTCAGGATCTGACCTATTACCCTTGACCTTGCAGTCAGTATGGGATCGTCCTTGGGTGAAATACAGGGTAAGAGAAGACATGGTATATCAAACAGCAGTCTGGACTTCGACCAAGAGCCCGCTTGGTTCTCCACTCAGCCATGGACTGCCTTGGTGATATGCAGGCATTCACTTTCCTTATCTGTGAAAGCAAGCTGTAAAATCAACCTCTTGTCTATTTATGATGCATTTCCAAGGCAAAGCTTGATTCCCAAAGACAGTCAACAATGACCAGGCATATCCCACATACAGGTTCTCGGTGAAACCTCACTCCCACATTGCAAATATTTTGGTACGAGGGCTGCTGTGCACAGCCCAGAAAAATGAAGTGTCTGTTACACTGAGGGCTGAATTCAGCTCAAGCAATGAAGTTTCTTCCACAGCTTCCCTGAAGACACGATACATCAGATTAGACCTCATCGTTAAGATGCTCCTCAAGCAACATTTCCTTTTGTAAGTCTTTTCTCTCCTCATTTTTGGACTCCCAGTCTAACGAATTCCTGTCTGCCAAAATTGCTCTGATCTCTGCCTGCTGTTCCTTCAAGCATAGAGGCTGGTGGGTATTTACCTCCAGAATTCACAAACATGCAAGCAGGCCTGCTAACAAATTAGCCTTCCATCTTCCCCCTAGCCCAGCAATCAGAAGGAAAAAAAAAAAAGGGTTTCTGCATCAGCCACTTGAAAGACTACAGATCACCTACAAGTATTTTTATTGCAGGGGTTTTGTTCTTGTTCCGAATTGTAAATACTTTATGTCTTCCAGGTGTTGGCTACTCAGCTGTCGATAGAGTGTGTTTTAGCAGCACACACAGCTGCAACATGCAGGTGTGTGCAACTGGCAGCCAGCATGAAGCTAAACAGCTGTTGGACTAGGAGAAACTGGAAGTCATTTTCAGTCCTAATGAAGATGGTTTCTTATTAAACTTGAAGCCATGGCAAGAAGTTCTATAGGCCTGGAGAAAATTTACATCTAGAGGCAATTCCTTCACAAACCGTTTTGGAGACTTAAATAATGGAAGACAGCAAGCAGTTGGGGGTAGAGGAATGACAGAAAGCAGCATTGGAGAGCCTTTGCATGGCCAACAGACAGCAGCTTTCAGACACATGACTCAACAGCTTTGCTTCATAGATAGTGAAGGATTGGGAGGTCTTGGCAAGGACAAGGCAGGACACTTGGCAGCCCAAGATGAGCACAGTCAAGAAATCAGGATGAGGAAGAGAGAAGACTGTACCAACTGCAGTTGTAAGAGGTATTTAGAGGAGCAGAAATGTTCACTCATATTGGAAGAGAGGCCAGAGAGTAAATCACATAAAAGCACAGGATTATCAAAACGGCCCACACAGATGGTTGATTCTGCCTCTCGTACACTTTGTCATCTCTCACTGGTAGTTCAAATGCAAACTCAAGACCCAGCATTTCTTAGGATAAAAAGAGATCAGTTAACCTAGAAGACAATATGCACCAGTCCACTGATACATCCTGGGTCCACAGAGCTTAAGGACACAAGCTTCCACTGGGAAACAGACTCATCCTCAGGCTGGCTTTCGTCATCCATTTCTGAATAAAGCCTTTTGACAAGAGCAAGGAAGGCAACCATAACTTTGGCTCAAATCCTAGGTTCCTGTTCCTGACCTTTTGAATTGATAAAATATTGTAGGGGCAAGGGGGTTTCAAACAAGCATTCTAATTTTAATGGCAGGAAGTTTGCACTGGCTCTATCAATTCATTTCACACACATCACCTTTAAAATTATCAAGTAAGCATGTTGACAACAGCCTTGAATTTTGAGCAAACATTTATAACTGTTAATATTTGTCTCCTGGGATCTGAACCAGTCCATCTTCTGGTTAAGTCTTGGTTTAGATTCAGCCGAGTCTGAAACAGTTTTGTATTCCTTCCAGTTAAAAGTTCACAAAATGCTTTAAAATAACTGTACAATCCTGGCTTGGGGCAAGGAGAAATGCAGGGCATTCACACAAACTCTCCATTTAGGACCAGCTCAGCTCTGCCTTTATCATTTAGTCATGACTAAAGGAGCCCCTGGATTTGATGCTATACCAAGAGATCAGACAAGATTCCCCCAAGATGCCGACCAGAATGATGAAGAAGTAAAGCAGACAATGAAGTGTGAGGACCAAATCACCATCTGATCCAAGCCAGTGCTGTTTCACAGGCTTCAGGGACTCTGCACAATATGCCAGCAAAGAAACATCACTTTTCCAGCCATGAACATGCACCCCACCAAACTCCCTTTAAGCATGCAGCTAAATAACACAGCTAAACTCACAACCATTTTCTTCTCTGCTGGATTATTTTTCTCCAGCTTAGTACTAAGGCAGCTCGAAGGTAATCAAGCACCAGGGCCAACTGGGAGCATGTGGCGCGGATTGGAGCGGGGATCAGGTAAGATACATCAGACTTAGTCCACAAAGGAGGAAGTGTAACAGCTGACAGCAGACAACTCAAAACCACCTAATTTGTCTCTAGCATTCTGTATAACTAAGTGGAAATTGGCCACGTAGTTGTCCTTAGCAGGTAGCAACTGTCTTTTACACAGCTTCATATATGGTTTAAGTCAACTGGGCAGCACCGCAATAGAAAGACATAGGTCTGCTTTCCCACCACCTCAAACCACATTCACAGGACCAGTTTCATCTCAGGTCTGTTCTCCAGTCTGGTTCACCATCCAGTGTTGGATATTTGTGCCATTAAAAAGGAGCAAGCAGCCAGGGCAGGCAGTACTGCTTCTTTTGGCAGTGGCCCTGGATTAATCACTATCTTAACTTACAGCCCAAGCTTTTTTTGTAATAAAAATAAACCAATTCAAATTGCATGTAGAATTTTGATTATGGGAAAGCTAGCAACAGCCTTGCTTGCTGCCCAGAGTGGAGAGGCAGATTATTTTTTCAACTGGACTATTCACTAAACATGTCTTTGAAGCACGGTTTGATTTCATAAGGAGAAAAAAAATCACTCATTGCCCATGGGCAACTAGCAGATTAGAAACCTTTTACTGTGCATCTTTCTTAATCCTCAAATTCATAGGTAAAGGGTGCTTAGCCTATTCCTAACAAAACTGGAATGAAATCGGTATATCAAGGAAAGATTTAATCACCTTCCAATAAATATCTTTTTGCTTTTGAAAGGGAAATTACTTCTAAGAAAAGTCCAATCTGTTCATTTTAAGAATGTGTGAAAACAAACTCTTGGCCTTAATCTTTAAATTTCCTGAACTTTAGCACTTTTTGCAGTGCTTTTAATTAAAATTGGTTGGCTTTATGTATATACTTTGCAGCAATAAAACAGGCCTTAGGTGCCTCCTCTGTATTGGAAAATGGGCTGTGGTGAAGAGGGAACATCTGCAGCCCCTGGAGTCATCCAAGGTCTGGCTGCACATGGTTATTAAGATGTCACCCTTAAAAAACAGCAAACAGGTTAATTCCCAAAATTACCCCTTTAATGTTGGGAAGATTTGGACCATCTGAAGATAGAGGAGCTGTTATCACATTCTTCTCTCTCCCTCACACATTGTGACAGTTTCTACCAGCTCCACAACAGATGGAGAGTGTGTGCTCAACACTCCATGTATCACCACCTGACAGGTGGATGGGGAAGGGTTTGGCTTTGCTGCTGTGCAGTACATCATGTTCTGTCTCTAGGCTGTTTTACTGTAGCCTACTGGCTGGTTTTCCATCAGACCTTTGTGTGAGAAAGCTGAGTTTTCACTAAAAAAAGCAATCTTTTTAGTTAGACTAAGGTTATATTTTCCACAGGAAGTAATGACCTTTTAAAAACAGAACACAAAAATGCTTTGAACCAGCTACCCACCACTCAAATTTGGTTTTCTTTGCCAGTCAACTGAGTAGGGACTCCATCTCCCAAAGTTCATCATGTGAGGAGAGTCCCAAAAAGGGAGACTGTTGTGAGAAGAGCATGGTCCTTCCTGGGAAATGCAGTCTGACCTGAGAAGATAGCCTGTAGATGGGACTGGAAAAAATGCCTGACAGGTATAAGTGGTAGCAGATGACTGAGAAGCACAGTAGCTACTGCATTGACTTGTACCTCCAGCACAGGATCAAACTCCATCCACGCAGGTATGCCCACGTCTACAGACCATTTCTACCCCACACTGCAGCAGATATCTTGGAGTACCTGATCTGCAGTCAGGACTCCACTAAAACTGACTACTGCCTGAACTGAAGAGCAAGATTATCTTAAAATAAAATCCAAGTTGTCCTGACACTTCCAAACAGATAGTATTGTTACAGCCCTTAGAAGAAACTATGATCTCTATCTTGTGCAAGCTTTAGTTAACATGCAAATCCCATAAAGCAATGAAGTCTCACTTGGGTCACACTACACAGTCTTAAACTCCAATGATTTAGCTTAATACATAACTTGTCATCAGGACCCACGTTAGGCAGAATTCTAAACAGTGGAGAGAAGCCAGCATTTTTGGAGGGTAACCCAGGGGACCTCAGTGAGGTGTTTTGCCTCTTTCCAGTAATCCAACAGGAGTCTGGACTCCTGAATGTACCTTCAAGCTCCAAGAATGGGTGGCTCAAACACCAATACAAGGGTTTATCTGTACAAACACCTAAGCCCAGCTTGCACAAGTGAGGTTCACCAAAAAGCTATACTGAGATAAAGCTGTCACAGCATCAAGAGTTGCTGTTGTTTGATATCCAAAGGAGAGTAGGAGCCAGCACCAGACAGCACTCCTTTTGAAACTATGGGAGACTCAGACACGAGGTATTTCTCAGCTCAGAGATTAAACCCAGTCATCTCAGCTCACAAACACAAGGTGGAACATCATAACTATAAGCTTCCTGGAGCAGGAGCTATTTCTTCATTATATGCCTGAATATTACCAACACAGGGACTCCAGTTTACCGGTTTGGGTTCTGGATGTGTGCTACAGAAGCACTAACACTCAAAAGAAAACATAATTTCCCTACTGATTTCTGCCTGCCAAGAGGCACGCTCCTGACCATACTTACCTCATACATGAAACAGAATCATAGCAGCACAACCATGTTGTGTTAGTTGGGTCACAGCAATTGAAAAACATAAGTTTCAAGTGCATCCTTTGCCAAGTATATAGAGCCAAGTTAGAAAGATGAGTCCTGAATTGTTTAAGCACATTATAATATACACAGGAAGACAAAGTGTTTCATTTTGTCACACTCACATAAAGTGTTTAGGCAAATCTTTTTCTTCTATTTAACCTAATGGATTAAAGTCTTTAAAAAAGACCTTAACATCTGATAATGGGGAAGGGTGAGGGGGGAAGCCAATTCTTCAGCAGAGATAAGACTTGCCTGGTAAGTCAGACTTAAAAGGTACTTCATATTTCTTCTTGTTCCTCACCAGGGCAAAAAAATAAACTGTCATTTGTACTGTTCTCCTGGCAGGCCATTGTTTCTAATAATTGAATACCCTGGCAGTTACTTACATTTTGGACAGTATTTTAACAATGGACTGAGAGCAGTTATTGATCTCAAAAGTATGTTTCCAGTATTCATTATCTTCATTAAAGATACTAACCTTAATAAATTTTAGCTCAATTTAATAGAGAAATTATTTCATTTTATTAAGTTACTGACTGATGACTCCAACATACTTCTACTAGGATTGAGCTATTCAGTAGATTAGCTACTTTGGCCTAAGGCAGTAGAGCTAAATTCAACCTCCCTTCAGGCCTCTTAAGCTATGTCAGAAAGTTTGTACCCAAAAGTCACATTGGGAACCTCACCAGACTTTCCTTAGTCCTGAGGATGCAAGGGAAACCCACTGAGGCCAGGGAGCACAGCATAAGTTTTAAGTAATATTTATCTCTGTGTGAGAGCTATGAGGCATGTCTATTTCTCCACAGGAGGTAATTTCATCCACAGCAAACTGTTTCTTCACACACATCAGCCACACAACATCTGCATGAAGGATTGTTGACATGTTTAAAGAGCTGGATGCTGATTGCTGTAAAGATACCACTCAGACGTGGAATAGCTGCCTCTCCCATCACCTTCCATGGTCAGAGCTTGGACAAGACCACGTGGACTTGTATGACCTGAGGAGCCACTCTCACTGCCAAAGCATAACATGGTGAGAGAGCAAAGCATCAACTACAGTGAGCTGATATAGCTCATACTCCCTGCAGGACCCAGAGCTGCAGTGAGGAAGAGGAATAGGGACAGACAACAGGAAAAGTCACTAAAGAAGCAGTGCCACAGCACAGCAATGGCAAAAAATCCAGACTCTAGGGACTAGGGATTGGCAAAGTTGCACAATACATGTATGGGAATGAAACCAGAAACAGTAAGACCTACATATATAAGAGCTTGGGAGTCACTGATATGCCATAGTGCAGCTGGGTCCCCTCGTAGCCCAGCAGTTATCACCACCAGCTACCAGTAGGCTCTCCTGGAAAAGAGATTGAGTGTAAGATTCAACTCCGGATGCCCAGGAAGTAGGCACATACACCTAAGACAGCCACCATAGACATCTACTCAACAGTTATGGACACCTTTTCATTACACCTTTGCAGAGTAGCTAAGGTTTGAAACCCTACCAACGAGCTATTCTTGTCCCAAGAACCAAGGTGAACCAATCAGAAGAAAAAGCTCTTACCTCTCTATCACTCCCCAGATCTCTTCCACTACCTTCTTTCCACCACCCACCCTTCTTTAAAAGCTACAATCATCAGCCCTACCTTATAGAGCTTCCCCAGCCCTCCCATTTCCAATCACCTCCAGGAGCATCAGGTGTTCATAGAGTGCAGGTACTGAAGAGGGTTCATCTCTCTTCCCTCTGCATGTTGTTTTTTCTGCTGTTTCCCCTTTGCTTCTTAGAAAAGCCAGGTTTTTATGATCTGTAAAAATATCAGTATACAGCTGATGCTAGATTTCTCCCAGAGATCCCCTTCCTCATACTAACATGCTTTTAATAGCTCTTGCATGTTCAAATAGCACTAGTGGAAATTAACTTAAAGGTAGGTCAGCCCATGCATCCATTATGTGCCCTCAGTTAGAGCCCACATTGCCAGAGATGTTGTATACAGGCAGAGCAGGTCTCAGTCCTGCCTGGGGCTGCTAAGGGAGATTCTCCTTCTAACTGGAAATCCCAGAGTCTTCCCACTTGTTTTCACCCCAGGTTGAAGCAAACGATTGAAATATAAAGTGTGCTTCTGCAAGGTTATCAAATGAGAGCTATGTTCTGCTCCAGGGATTGTATCTGCCGAGGTGAAGGAGGGACAGGGGGTTTCTAGAACAAGAACAAAACTTTGAAGTGCTTCTGGGAGGTGTGGAGCAGGTGGATGGGGTGAGGACACAGAAATTAACGTAAACTACAAATAAAGTGCTGTTGTTCATTGCAATGCACTAAAAATGCTTTGCAGGTTTTGGCAGGTTTTGGACGAACCTGCCTTTACCTCTGTAGGGAATAAAAGAGAAAAAAAAAGTACTGTGATAGAGGTATTAAAAGACAATATTTAATTTTAAAGCCATCTTTACCTGCCCTTTTGAACTTTTTTTTTTTTTGCTATTTTGCTGCTGGTGTCAGCTGAATGGGATGACACTTAAATGGCAGTGGGCAGTGGGTTGCTTGGGACACGGGATCTGATCTCTAAAAACAGACTCTTAGTGCAAGATTAGGAGGGATTCAGAGAAGGTGATTCAGCATTGGGAAACACAAGAGGTAGCAGCAGTGAAGGAGAGGGTTGGCATGTGCCCAGGCAGCTGTGGATCTTCCTACAGGAGGATGGGAACAGGAGTGAAGGAGTCATTCAATGTTGGGCGAGTTTGGCTGAGTCGAGGTGGAAGAGAAGGACTGGACTCTGCTGTAGGTGAGCCAGAAAAAAAGCCTGAGTGTGGTAGAGAGAATCAATGACCAAACGAGCTGAGAGTGGTGAAGAGATCACAGCTGAAAGGATGAGTGGCTTGATGAAGGAGCAGGAGTTGGGCAGAGATGGGGCCATGCTAAATGAGAGGCAGCAATTACAGCTAAAAGAGCAGAGTGAAGGGTCCTCTTCTTATGATGCTTGAAGTCATGCCACTGACTTACTCAGCACCCCTCAAAAAGCAGCCTGTGGGTAAGCAGTACAATTGGAAAGATAAAAGTCTGCAAGTAGCCTGTGTTAAAGGAGTTTTGTCTGTGGTTAAGAGCTCAGCTTCATGTCTTTAGGCCAGAAGATTCCAAGTTAAAGATTTAGGAACCCCTCTGGAAAGTGTTACCTATGTAAAACAGTCCACCTTGGTGCCTAGCTTTTGCTGGACTTTAAGGGATTCCCACTTTAAGGGTGGGAAGATCGTGATGCCAGGGGAGTCATTCAGTGAGAACAGTGAACCCACGGACATTCAGGAAGCAGGGTGACAGAGCTGGAATGGTAAAAAAAGGGTTGTGTTACAGCAGAAAGATTCCTGAGCTGTCTTAGGTAATTTCTCCACTCATAACTTAGTATTTCAACTAGCAAAGACTGTGGTGGGCAGGGAGGCAAGTTAGATTTCTGCTTACTTCATTCAGGAGATTACCGCAGCAGGAACCTCACAGGTAGGACACATTCCTTTGGTGATCCTTGGAGTCATCCTCCGTGTCCCTAGACCTGTTCTTGAGTGCCTTGCGCTCGCTCAGGTGGAGCACAGAGCGGGCCGGTGATGGCAGTGAGCCAGCAGATTTTCCTTGTCCGGTCACCACACCGGCAGTTTCTCTTCTCGGCTGCTGTTTGGAAAGGCTGTGTGCGGCGTGGAGACCTCCCCGGAGGTTTGACTCAGGCGCTACCGTGTGGCGTTTGGACAGCTCCAGCATCGGCAGCGCCTGGCGGTGGCCCTTTCCAAGGAGATAAATCTGCTGACTTTCCTCCTGCCTCGTCCAAGTTCCAGGAATTCCTCTGCCCTCAGTTGAGTTCCCATTCACTCCCCCCTTCCTCTGTGAACCCAATAAATAACCTGAATTGTTCCCAAAAATACTGAGCATTTCATCTGGTGTTAAAAAAAAAAAAAAAAAAGTGATAACCAAAAGAGACTAGAAATTACTTTGTATGCTGCAATTCTAAGTGTAAATGAGTAACATACAGTCTGGCCATCTGGGTGGCTTTCAAACACAGGTAAACTTATGAATATGATTTTTTCCACTCATCTGATTTCCTTGACAGATGCGGGGGAAAAAAAAAAAAAAGAAAAAACCCACCCAACTCCTTGATTTCTCACTCTGAGCCAGACCTGAAGGATGAGAAATCTCAAGCTTTCAATAAATGTTTTACATGGATAAAACCTCTATTTTTGGTTCTGCTGTGTAAAAACAAAAGAAAATGAATAACATTGTCCCTGTTGGAGTCAAGCTTTGTTTCTCCTTATTAATTCTTTTTCCTTTCCACACTGAGAAGGGAGCACGCCAGGGGTCAGGCACAGTTCAGAAATATATACAGTCCAGGCAGGATTTTACAATTCCCCTCAGCAGGAAGATTGGGTTCTTCTCTGACTCCCAGATCCACAAATGAAATGAATTTCTTCCGTAATAATGAAAACTGGCCTGTTCCAATACAGAAATGGCACCAGTACAAGGTAGAAATGAATCCAAAGAAGATGGTCTTGAAATATCTGCTACTGCTTGTTATTAGATTTCCTGCAAAAACTACAATCTTTCATTAAAAATTTTATATCAAGGAACAGCAGTCCGCCAGCGGTTGTTTAACTAGAGCGCAGTGAAATGCTCTAACCTGGCTTGCTTTCCGCAAGAAGAGAATTAAAACAGATGAGTGAATTCCTGTAATGCTGAATAATAAGTATGAGCAAAATAGCCTATGGCAGAATAGAGTACCTCATGTGATAGGGCAGGTGCGTATGAGGAGAGACGAACAAGTCTCAGTTTCATCATTCATCCTACTCCAACGTGAGACACACCAGTTCTATTCAGCCACGTGTAGGAGAAAGTACAACTGCATCATCTAAACCTCCAAGGAGCTCCAGGCCCCTTGGACGAATGGCCACAGAGGCATACTAGGAGAGCTGCTGTCAATGTGATAATGGAGGAAAAGGTATCTCCTTTTCCATCTTGGGATGGAGGTGGATGCAAATGGAAAGAAATGCCCCCTCTTAGAATACCCATTTCTGATAAGAATGATTCTGCGCTGGCCACAACTGGTTGAGGTTGGGACGAGAGCTTTTGGCAGCCTCAACACCTTCCTGTGGGTGTGGTAGCAGCCAGATTCTGCTTGGTGTGGAGGCTGGAGGCCAGTCCCTCTCTCATTCCCCATTCAGTGAGGGTGATGTGGGCACCACCTCCCCACTACCCTCCTGCTCTGTTACCCATCCTTACCCCTTGCAGAGCAGGTACCACTCGCGTAGCCTGGATGCTTCCCAAACAAACAGATGTAGCAGCAAAGAGCTCGGGAAAGATGATAATCCAGCCAATTAGCAATCAAGAACTGATCCATAGCCCACCTACAGACTCACCACTGTCCAGCATCCAGCTTTGTATCTCTTTCCATCTGATACCATATGCAGGCAGTCTACTTAAGAGTTTGCCTCTTGGATAGAGACTGCTGGAATCTGTACTGTTTTTACTGCTTCTTCAGGCCAGTTTTTCTCAGTCTTGGCCAGCACCCCTGATTTCCAGCCTCGTATCACACTGTAGTATTGTTTTATTTTATTCTCGGCAGCTGCTTGAGCTTCCAGGCAGGGTAGACTGAAACTGAGTATTTTCTTGGAGAAGAACTGAGTATTTTCTGGGGTGGGTATCAGTTGTGCAGCCAGCCTCAGTTTCATCAGGAACAAAGAAATTAAAACCTCACACAAAGTTCTGTGTTGGTTCATCGTTAAGCTAACCACCTGATGGGAAAATGTGATCTCCTGAGGATAGTCCCTGTTCTCTCCTTGCTACCATGCTTTCCTACCTTGTCCAAGGTATCACCCCTCCCTGAGCTGCTGCAGTCCTCTGGCTCAGAGGGCACACCTACACCATGTTAATGAGCTGGCAGGGCCGGGTCTGCCCAGCACACTGCCTGCCTCTCCTCTTAGAAACCTGCCTCTAATAAGCCCTGCTGGTGCTTCCAGTCCTCAGCTGGCAGTGGCACAAGCATCTCTGCTTGTGCTCCATTTCATAATGTCACCACACCCAGAGCGTGCATCATTCGTGTGACGGCACTCCTATGAACCACAAGGAAGCCTTGCATCAGAGCAAGACTCACCCTCTCCCAGTGAAGCTTGGTCTCCCTTATCCAGCCATTCACTTGCTCACTGGCCAAGCAATATCTTTTTGTACATGCGAAGAGGGCAAGGAGAAAGGAAGGCAGACCACTAGTTAACAGGTTCACCATTTCAGTGACCCATTTCTGTCCCCCCCATCCCAGCAAGCTGGCACCATGAGCCATGATTCACAGTGCAGGCAACTCTGCCAGCTCCAGCGCATGCATGGGGAAATGGTCTCAGGAAAATGACGAACCCCCAGGAAGTAAACACGGAAGGAGTGCTCAAGCAGTGTTTGGCACTGCTCATCTACAGGAGAGGAGAAAGGAAAAGTGTTTCAAGGACTGTTAGACAGGGAGACCTCCCTTCCTGCAAGACACAGTACTTTGGGAATCTTGTGATCAACCTGCACTGGGAGATGCCTTCTGCTTAACAGCAGTAGAGACAGAAATAAGAAATCCTAGATCCAGTTGCATCTGCAAGGGGAATTTGGTGCTTGGAGGATAAATACCTATTTTCGTTTTGGAAAGTAGATCGGGCTCACCCACAGACTCTGGCAATGAGCTCCACAGGAGTGGGGAAGGGGGTCAGGGCTTTGGTTTCACGTCTCATTGGAAATATGGCACGCACCCCTCATTCTTTCCCCTAGCAACATTTTGTTTCATGCTGACTTGGGGGAAGAGGATGGCCCCTTCCAGGCCAGCCCCTTTTTTTCTGCAGCATTGTGGGTTCTCCACGGAGGTCGGCTGCCCAAGAAGTGGCAAAGAGGCCAAATCTCTGTAGGCGCTGCTGAGAACACAGCTGGAGGTGGCAAGGCTTGCAGACAAAAAGCAATATGCTGACAATGTTCAGCTAAGGAAGTGGGGGGAAGGTCGGCTTTTTTTTTTTTTTTCTTCAAGCTCCAAGGAACTCCCTGTTCTTTGTACTCCAGAAGCTTCTGGCATAATAAAAAAAAAAAAAACAAAAAAAAAAAACCTAGAGCCGAAAACCATGGATGGAAGCTGGCAAACAGAGGAACAGAAAAGCAGGTAGGGTCTTGCATGTCTGTTCCTTTCCCTTCTGGAAAACTCTTTCCATGTAGAGTCCTTGAGGGAGTCACTAATGATTGGGACTGAAGACAAGGCTCAGATGCCATTAGTAGCTTTTTACTGCAGCCTGGGAGAATGAACCCTTTCCCTCGAACTGCTGCCATGAACTTTTCCCAGAATGACTGAGCTGGACAGGCAGTCTGGGAGCAGTAGAAACCTGGAGCCATCTCTCCTGGAGTGCATCCTTGCATGAGATGTGTTCCAGAAGACTCGAACAAAATTTGCTCTGCTTCAGCTGCCATTCTGAATAAGTCTTTCATGACCAGGTCACACTTTTTCTTCTCCACACTGCTCTTGCTTCTATATAATCCATATAAATGCAAGGGGATGGTGCCATAAAGAAGTGATGTTTAATCCTCACAGTCAACAGGCTCCGTAGCTTTGCACAGAGGAGCTGAAGGTCATTTGCCATACAGCTTCTTCTGTCAGAGGACTTCTAGAGACTAATCCCTTCAGGAAGGGAGGGACACCAGCTCATCACGCCCAAAGCGTGTCATCCTCTGCAGCAAAGGATCTATGAAAAGGAGCTAGTGTTGTTTTAGCCACCCATAGATGCCAAGCCAAAAGCTTTAAAATGTTGAATGGTAAAAATTCAAGCTAGTGCCTTGTCTAAGTACAGGACATGGGGACCTTTATGATGAGTATTTCATAATTGTTTTCTAAATTCTCATCTTACTCATGGACGTAGGATGAGGTTATGCTGATATTTGCCTTTCCCAGTTCCACTCAGGGTCCATTCTGAGACCCCTTTGTTTATCCCAGTTTCTTCTGTTAAACATCTTAAACCAAATTCCATTTCACATGTGTTAGTATGAATGATTTCAAAG
Source organism: Limnodromus scolopaceus (assembly GCA_028565335.1). NCBI lineage: Eukaryota > Metazoa > Chordata > Aves > Charadriiformes > Scolopacidae > Limnodromus > Limnodromus scolopaceus. Next base: position 41,054,149 of record JAOXNO010000033.1, on the reverse strand, counting down.
CAGATCTGGCAAAAAAAAAAAGCATTGCAACTTTTTACTATCAGACCAAACTTTTTATTATTGTTCACAAATAAGAATTTTCTTTAAGTCCTGTTAAGGTTAGCATTCTCTAATTTGGGTAACAATGCTCACTGAAAACCAAAGACTTTTAATTCAGCTTTCTTGCATATAACTTCACTTCTTTACCTTTTTACTTGCTGAGAATTCCCAGGAAATCCAATAATTCAAATTAAAAAAAAAAAATCCACAAAAGATGTTTGCTGACAAAGCCATTTATCTCCAAGCAAATGAAATCTGACCTACCCTAGCCTTACGTGAAAGCAGCCTTTGACTCCGTAATGAAGACTAAAAGGGCTTTTGTTTAAAGAGCTACTTTTTCAAAGTGGTCTAGAAGGCTCATGTATCAGTAGATTGGCCTGAAAATTGCTGCAGTGCCTTTGTAGCAGAGGTGGATCTCATGGTGCAAATCTGGAGTCACTGTCTCTGGTGGATTGGGACATATCCTTTCCTAGTCTACATGCTGGGTATTTCTGGTGTCCAATTCTTACTATTTCTTCTCTAAAGCTGCAGACAAAATAAAACAGGTGGGATCCAACCCAAAAAAAAAGAGATCATTGTACTCCTCCGAGCTGGGAGCAGCATGGAGAGCCTTCCCTGCTCATGGTAGCGTGGGAGTTTCCTTGTGGACCCTTCAGGCTGCTGCTGTGTCCAACATCTGGTGCACAGCTATGGAGACATCTGAGCAGTCAAGGCTCAGGTCTCTTCTTCAAAGCTTTTTCAGAGCCATGCAGCCAGAGAAGCTGAAGCCTTGGGTATAGCTGGCAGGCATGATCACTCCTCCAGGGCCTCTGGGTAGAACTGAATTCACGTCCCAAGCTGCCAGGGAAAGAAGAGAAACAATGCAGAAAATCTGCTTGTCCCTTGCAGTCACAGTCAGGGGAGAAGTCCCACCTCCAGGACTGGATTTCAACAGGCAAGATGCTCACTGGCTGGGACAAAACCTCAGACTAAAGGTGTCCAGGAATTCAGCCAGACCAAGATGAGCCCAGTTGTCTCCTCAACAGGCTGCCCATCACACCTGAGCTAATCTCTGGTTTTGTGACAGGAGGGGACTGCAGAGTTCACGACACAAATCCATCCTGAGACCTTCCCCAGAAAGAGAAGCTTCAGAAGGGGGGAAATGGTAACAAGCAACAAGCCAGGCAACTGTTCAAGCCAGTGGGGAACACTGTGTGGGCCACGAGTTTGCAGCTCCATCTTGACATAAAAGGAAATAAATATGAGGAAAAACTTCTTTATGGTGAGGGTGAGAGAGCACTGGGAACAGGCTGCCAAGAGAGGTCATGGAATCCCCTTCTCTGGAGAGTTTCAGGACCCACCTTGATGCAGTCCTGAGTAACATGCTCTAGGCAATCCTGCTTTAGCAGGGGAGTTGGACTAGATGATCTCTAGAGGTCCCTTCCAACTCTGACAATTTCATGATTCCATGATTCTGTGAAATATCGATCCTGTCCTCCAGCAGGGATTGTCACCAGGATGGTGGACCACAATGGGGACAGGGGCACCACTTGCTCCAGGAAGGCCCATTTACTAGCAAGGTGTGTTTCTACTTCACAAGCATTGAGTAGCTTTGGCAGGATCTCCACTCTTGACGGCTTTAAACAGAGCACAAAGAAAAGGCTTTTTAAAAAAAAAAAAAAAAGAAGAAGAAAAAAAAAGAAAAAAGTCCTTATTTTAAAAAAAGCAAGAAGAAAAAAATTCTTCACATTTAAAACTCTTTTTATTGCCCTCATTGCTTAAGATAGCGTTACCATAAATCGACTCGACCATAACATTATTTGGAAACCAAAAGGATTACCACATCTATTAGAATATTTAAACCATATGTCTGGGGTTCAGAGCTCCCAGTTTCACAGTGCATGCACACACTGGCCAGCAAGGCTTCTGCTCCTGTTGGGAGGGAGCTGCTAACTCTTCACAGAGAGGAGGACTGTGTCGCTCTATTGATGTGGCAAATTGGGCATTTCTTTGTTCTTTTATGGCAGCATTTAGCCACGGACCATGATGCAATCTTCCAATAATACCAAAGCCACACAACTCCACCATCCCATTGCCAGCAAGAGCATGAAGCCTGCTATATCCCACAAGGTAAGTGAATCCAAATTAATAGGGGCAGGATGGGGAGAGATCGCATAAATTCACCTGGTTCCTCTAGGTTCCAAAGTAGACCTGAGGTGGACCAGTCCCCAGTGTCTGCCTTTAGGAGCCCAAGTTATGAACAAAATGATCCGTCTTAAGGGAAGACCATATTGGTTATGAGTAGAAAGCAGACAGATCTCTCAATGCATGTTTCCCCATGGATAACAATTTTTTAGTGTCAAAGCCAGCAACAGTCCCCAAAAGACCTCACTCTTCTCCCTCTTTGGATGCAGTTCACAGTCAGATGGTGATATGTAGACATCCTTCCAACAGAACAAGTGGACCTCCAGGAGACACATACTGCATCTTCAGCATCTCCTCCTGCCAATACAGGAGGCTGTGAAGCTTCAGATCCACCCAGCCACCCCTGTCTCTACAGGAGGATGGTAAATAGGCATAAATCCTCTGCCAGTCTACACTGGTTCTATGTGGTGCCAGATCCAACAACAACATGTGAAGAGCAGATCACTCTGGAAAGAGGACAAATCGCTCTTGGAGTCTTTCTTTCTAAAGACAGTGCAGAGAGGTGGTCACATTCAACTGGCGATTTTAGGAAGTGCCTTCAGCCTGCTGTGCATATTTTAACTCATCCTCATTTAAAACTGGGTGACCAGATTATTTCACGTAAAAAAATAAAAATCTGCTTTCTTTTAGCAGGGTTGTTTTAAAACTACACTATTTCTTAGACTGTTTTGAGACCGTGGTCAAACAAACACCTTCATTGACATAGCCAGGGTAGATAGTGAGCAAGGATGGAGGCCCTGTAGCACCCTGAGATGGTCCTCCTTAGGCAGGTTTGATGAGGAAAGATTTGTATCACAGCACCCAGACACAAAGTCTGACCCACCGTGACAAACATGTGAACTGCAGCAGCATGTAGGACTCAAGTTATAATGACTTTCATCAACGGTTGGAGGAAAGATGACACTGCCAGAGAGGAGGCAGGCAGTAGAAAGACAGTGAAACAGCAGACTAGGTGAGCTATAATTGAGCTATAATCATTGAACTAAGTTCTAAATGAGGTGAGCTGGCACATCTCTGTTTAAGGTTCTGTTTCAGTAGTCTATGAAACTGTCACTTTTCAGCTATCTGGTCCGACCTTTTTCCCATCGTGTGTACCCAAAACAGCATTTTTCTAGTCAAGTTCCAGCAAAAGCGGTTCTGCTGTTTCTGAAAATTGCATTCACTAAAAGTAGGCTATCTTATACACCAGGGAAAGGAAGAAAGTTTCCCCAAGAAATTCCAGCTGGAGAGAAATTACTTGAAGACAGGTTCACCCCATTCATAGATACCTTCCACTCTTAGTTTAAAACTAATTCAGGATGGCAAAGCTGTAAGTCTCCCATTCACTCCTACTTAATGCTGATGTCCCACAAGAAGAATGCTCCAAATCGGGAACACCACAGCTTTCAGGGCTTCCCCAAGTGTGGTTGCTCTGACCCACTGTCAATCAATGTGTTCCTAAGATCAGGAAAGATCATCTGCTCCCAGTGTTCCTGCTGCAGGTGCCAAGGATGAACGGGTTAAGGGAAGGCAGCTGGGTCTGAAGAGGGATGAAATAGTTGAGGAGCAGAGCTTGGAAGAGAAAAACTGGGACACTTGAAGTGACTGGGAAAGGATAGTGGTACAGAGAACAGGAGAAGAAGGGCATTAAAGCAAGGGTAGTTTGTGCTTTAACTCACAACGATGAGTCAAGGGCTGGAGAGCAGACCTAGGATGGTCTCAACATGAAGGCAATTGAATATCACCCAGTAAAAACAGATTCCTCTGATGAGAGAGATGCGTCCACAGGTGCTCTAACAAACCTGCTTGGGGGGCTCAGCACATCTTAAACATACACTGAGTAAGACTGCTAGAAGGTGGCTAGCACACTGCAGTGCAGACAAGAGGGACTGGTCAGGAGCACCTCCATCCTCCCTTCCCAAGGCTGCCCTTTAAAAAACACTTAGAAAAATCTGTTAAATGGTCCATAAGGCTTGAGCATGTGGAAAAATTGACTCCAGCCCACTTTGTCTGGGCCCCGATATAGAATATAGGCATCTTCTCTCCTTTCTTTTTTAGATCTGTCTTTGCTTTAGTTACTTGGAGGCAAAGCAGTCTCATCTGCAAAGTAAAAGTATCTGGATGTCTGTGCAAGGGGGCCCAGAGAGGGAACCCGTAGAGAAGCTCTGAGGGGACAAAGCATTCAACAAGATCAGGCTCAATCTGCCTGTCCAGCACCTGTGAGTTGTCCTCTGCCCTGACACAGGATCTTTGAGGCATGGCCACACATCCAGATCTCAGCAGGGATGGGAAATTGTGCATCAGAGTCCTCTTGGCTCCATTTATCACCCCAGGAGGATTTTTTCCAGGATTAACTGGAGGGGGTCTTCTCTCCCATCAGCCTTCAAGCTTTTTTCCAGTGTTCCCTCCAGCCTGGCAAGTAAACTGAGAATGTCCTACTGGGATGGAAACTGTCCTGGGGGAGGGAGGTGGCGGAGGATAGGGGGAGAATGGAGAAGAGATGCTTGAACAGACTAAAGTGGAGGGATTTTCCAGTCAGGGTATAAACTGGGGGTGGGGATAACATTATATCAGGAGCTGCCTTGTCTTCAGGAGCTTGGTGTCAGGTTGGTGCGTCAGACTTGTTAATAGTGACAGGCCTGGATGGGGTTGAGGGGGTGGGGGAACTCTGCCTGTCCCAGTTAACAAAGGCTGGAAAGAGCTGAAAGGCGAAGCCAGGGCTGCAGCACCACATAGGATTAAGCCTCCAGCTCTAGCCTGAGCCTGATTACTGCCTCATCTGCAATGGAAGGGCTCCCTCTGGTGCAACCAGGAATCCTCTCTGCCTCCTTCCCGCCCCGCCCCCCCCTCCCCATTTTTTTTCTTCTTTCTCCTCCGGGAAAGGCACCTTTGCTGCCACATACCTGTATGCTCCAGCAGGGAGGACAGGACCCACCCTGACCTCTTCTTCAAAAAAACAATTCTTTGTCTCCCACCCACCACTGAAATATCCTGCCCACCCATGACCACCCCAAGAGATACCAAAATGCCAGAAAACCTTCACCAGGAGAGCAGGACTGCGATCACCTCCTTCAGAGAAGGCAACCAAGCCTCACAGCCTTGTGCTTTGAAACCATACAGTTAATTGTGATCATGTCCAGTGGGACATGATCCCAAGTTAAGAAATGTCCTGGTGCCTGGGTACGAAACCCAGCACCCCACATTGCTCTCACCCCTGTCCTTTTACTAAATGGAGCTGGACCCTTTCACTTTGTGTAAAGTCAGGTAAAACTCCGGAGAGGATCTTTGGGTTGGGGCTAGTTGCAGAGCCACAAGACCTCCACCAAGGGCCATCTGCAGCTTGAGGTGCTGCTTAGCCTCTGAATGAGCAGTTGTCCTAATTTTTTACAGGCTGGAAGGACAAGAGAAGGCTCTGAACTCTGTTTCCCTGGACCTGGCAAAAGGTCATCGAATAGATGTGGCCAGAAGATGCCACAGGGCTAGCAAGCCAGGAACAGGCTCTTGCCTCCACCAACTCTGCACTACTGCATATCACCGCCCTCCTGATCTGAACAGAAATGAGATGCTGCTCTTATGACACCAAGCCAGGCAGGCATCAGCCAGGCAGCTCTTCACCCATCTGACAGCTCGGTGCAACCAGGGCATAGCCCTGCCGGCAGGCAAACATTTGCCTGCAGGTTTCCATCCATCAAAAGGGTGTGGGTCATTCTCTCCTGCTTGTAGGTCCCTTCCCCGGCAGCCGTTGCAGTGCTTTGCTAAATGCCACTGCTGCCGTAGCCAGAGGTGGCTGCATAGTGGTGCTGGGCAAAACACACCCTCCTGAAATAGCAGGGAAAGGGGCCTGCGAGGCGACCGGGATCAAAGATGTGCTGCAATATAGCAGCTGTTGTTATGGATGTCTTACAGATGTGGAGGGGCACGGCTCCATCCAGGGCTAATTCATCTTTCACTCACAAAACCAATCTGGCAAGGGAGGATTTGAAAGTTCCCACATGATTTTTTGTTTGTTTCATCTTTTCCTCCCTTTTTTTTTTTTTTTTTAATTAAGTTTCTCTTGATTGCAAAACCAAATGTAAAAACCTATAAGTCTGAATAGCCCTAGGGAAAGGAGCACTCAGAAACTTCTTGACAAAATTATAATTCCTGCTTCACTTGTGCAGTGAGAAAATGTGCTGGATGAGAACAAGTTGCATGTATTAATTATGGCCATAGATGACACCATGATTTAAAAAGACAGGAACGGAATAATTGCCATTAATGTCATTGGAACAGAACAAGCGGTTCTGAGGTGGATCCCAGTGCAATCACAAGAGGAAGACATCTTACGTAACCTTAAATAATATTTAATAACTATTTAATGAATTATTTAATAATTGTACATGCATATTTTTAACCTGGTTTTCTAAGGAGATGAATCTCAGGCTATGGCTTAGGTTAATTTTGCATTTGCTGTCTAGTTTACTGAGTAGATGGGGGAGTGAAAATACTGATTTGACTACAGGCTAAGGTAGCAGCTGTCTCCACCGAAGGGAAGGGAAATAAAAGCCAGTTCAAGAGCTGTATTGTGATGAAGCTTGGCCTGGGAAGGACCTGGAGGGGCAAATTAACCAGGGCTAGTGCCAGACTGAGGATATGGATGTGTGCAAGACAGACATCTTTGTTTTCTAAGAGAGCAACAACTGGGCTAAACCAGAAGTCCAAGGATATTTTAGTAATACCCTCCACACTGGCCAGCCAGTCCCTGCACAGGGATGAACCTTGTGGTTTCTGTTTGCAGAAGGATAAGCAAATAACTCAGGCTTTGGCTGTCAGCTTACCTGCCCCTGTCCCCAGGCCCCACACTATATCCTACTCCATGCTTCCATGTCTTCTCCTAGTCTGCACTCACTATTCCCCTTGTTTTTAACCACGGCAGGAGGAAAAATCCTTGGCTGGGCCATGGTGCATGAACCTCCTTATGGCTTGAATTCATCTCTCTGAAGCTACATGAGGAGGGGGCTGTGCTGGGAGACCTGAATGAGTGCTTGCTGTTCACTGGCTGAGGGGAGTACTCCAGTTTGACAGAGCTGCCAAATCCATAACCAAATGCAGTGGAAAACAGCAGCAGTGAAAGACCCAAAGCTCCCTCCAGCTTCTGAAGCTTCTTTCTTGGCAGTATCCAGCCATCTCAGCATCCTTCCTCGGGAAATGGACTTTACATTCCAGCCACGCATCTCTAGACTTACAGGGATATTTTGTTTTTTTCAGACACAGCTGTGCCTCTCCTGTTTTATGCACCCTTTTCTTCCTACCCCTTCCCTCTCAGACCTTCCTCTTGCTGGAAAGCCCAATTTGCTGCAGGGAATGCAAACAGAAACTCACCACAGAGGTGGGTGATGTGTTACACAGGGGCTTTGAAGTTTCTTTTATTTCCTTTAACCATGGAAAACCACCCCCAAAGATGTCATAAAATGTGCCAGAATTCAGTATGGGACAGGTAGCGGAATAAGATCTAAAATATGGAAAACATGGGTGTGTACAAGGAAGGAAAAAAAGAAAGCTGGAGAGAGAGAGGGAAAGGGATAAAATGAGAAAAATTAATTAAAGAATAAAGAGAAAGAGAAAGAAGAAAGAAGAAAAAAAAGGAAAAAAGGAAGAAAGAAAAGGAAGAGAAAAAAGAAAAGGAAGAGAAAAATAAAAGGAAGAGAAAAAAGAAAAGGAAGAGAAAAAGAAGAAAAAGAGAAAAATAAAAGAGTAGAAAATGTTCTAATGAGTTTACACATAAATTTTGAAGAGGAGAGGTTGTACATGCAATTATTATATGTTCAGGGGCAATAAAAATACCCTGTGGGACTTCACATGGAATCAGATTTGGGTTAAAAGGCTTGGCTCTGTGCTGAGAAGCTCATAGTTGCAAGGCAAGAGGCACGAGGCTCCCTGGCTCAATGGTGAGTTGCTTTCCTTCCTACACAAATGAGTGGAAAAGAGTTTGTGTGAACCCACCTCACCATCCCAGGGTGGGGAAACAGGGTCTAGACAAAGCCACCTTTACTTGCCCTGTCCACCAAGGCAGACAAATGCAATCATCAGTCCCTACAATACAGCAAACAGAGGAGCAGGAGGAGGCTTCTTGCAGGGGAGCCCAGTGGCAAGACAAAAAAAGAAAAATGACAATCTGGATTTGCTGAACCCCACTTCATTCCTCCTCCTCAAAGCCTTCTATGATTCACTTTTTTGGAGGGCATGGAAAAAGTGAAGAGATTTAACCAAAACCACTCAGGAAGTCAGTAGCAGAGAGTGAAATAGCTGTCTGGATTCTTGTGTTTTGCATCTGTTTCTCCCAGCAGCTCGCAAAGGTTGCTCCTTCTCTTCATTTCAAGGATCAAGCTTTCGTTTTGAGACACAGACATCAAGAGGTATCATTTGACCCCAAAGTCCAATTCCCAGCACACAGAAGGGGAGACTTTGCACAGCTAAGGGAGTTATCTGAGCAGTTCTCAGACCTGCTTTCAGGTCTTAAAACAGGGTCAAACCAGGGTAAAGTCACACCCAGGTCCTCAGACATGTTGGTCTCTGCGTCCAGACAGCTATGCATCACTTAATGATGCACGCTGACTGGCAGTGATCTAGAGGCCACCAAACAAACAGGCTCTATCTGAGCCAGTCCTCTGTCATTTGAATTTATTTGATCCAAATGTCCAGGATTGACATCAGCTTCGAAAAGAAAAAAGAAAAGAAAAGAAAAGAAAAGGAAAGGAAAGGAAAGGAAAGGAAAGGAAAGGAAAGGAAAGGAGAGGAAAGGACAGGACAGGAAAGG
>JAOXNO010000033.1:41022615-41045051 GCA_028565335.1 Limnodromus scolopaceus | reverse complement strand
AAAAGAAAAGAAAAGAAAAGAAAAGAAAAGAAAAGAAAAGAAAAGAAAAGAAAAGAAAAGAAAAGAAAAGAAGAAAGGAAAAGGAAATATAGATCCCAAGTCTGAAACTTTGAATCTTTAATTTTGTGGCAATTTAGGAGTTAAGTTCAGTCCACCGGGTAGGCAGGACCTTGAAGTCTTTCTCCCTGCACTGTGCACCTGGAGTCATCTCCCATCACAAGCTTTACAGCTGACAGACCACTGGATTAACCTTTCTAAGGCAGCCGATAGCCCCTCAGAGACCTCACGCTCTGGCAAGGCGTAACTGCCAGGAAGGCTTCCAGTTGGAGCAAGCACAGGATACGACCATGGTCCTCAGAGCATTATGTTCTAATAGTTAATTGCTCTCGCCGCTGGAAAAATGAAAAGTGCTTTATTTCCACACCGAATTTGCGGTGGGTGCTTGTGACCAGACTGATCCAGCGTAGCATGTTTCTTTTTTATTTATCTGTTTCACACTTGCTTCAAGAAACTTCATCTGGGCTGGGGCCCCACTGTGGTAGGCAGGCTATAAATCCGTCTATCCCGTTGCTTAAAGCGATGGCTAACCACCCACCAGCCTGCATGGAAACTCGATGACCTGCTCCCTCACACCTGTGAAATTCCTCTGGCTTTGGAGCAGCCCATCCTGATTTCAAACAGCCACGGGGACATCAGCTTTGAGCAGGGGGGACATCTCAATCTTCAATGCTTACATACAACACCACAGGCTTTAGCAGCCATGAAGAGGGGTGTTAGCCTTTCTCTCCTCTGTGAAAGAAAAGGTAAAGAGGGATAAGGAAAAATGAAAGTCAGTTGAGTGAACAAAGCCGTTGTTCCTGCTCACTTATCAGTTTTGCTCCATATATTTCATTTATGGCTTTTTTTATTGACCAAAGGAAGCCCTGGAAACCTTGTTTTCCTTTATGCTGTGGTAACACCAACTCGGTGAGACTTGGGACTGACCACAGGCAGATCTGAGCATAATTCACTAAAAATTCCAGTAAATGTTTTTCTAGTATGAAACTAATAGTAAGTAAGCAAACCCACCTCCCCCCGGGGAGCAACTAACCTTGCTGTTACCCGAGAATATTCTGCTGAACTCCACCAGCTACTTTGCCTCTCAAGTGGCACCTCTGGGCTTTGCCGGGTTCAGGTTATTGTTGATGTTTGGTTTTTTGACTACCTCCCTGTGAGAAGCCAGGGATGGTCCCTGCAGCGCGGGGACTCGCTGGCTGCTGCTGCTGGAGATCGGGAGCATTTCAGGGAGCAGCCGCCCACCTTGGAACCAGTGCCTCCGTGGGCTTGTGGTGATCGTGTCTCTGTTTGTGTTGGGTTTCCACCGGTGGAAAACAACCTCCCTGTAGCACTGCCTTGTGTGTGGCTGAAGCCATGAGATTTGGAGAAAGGGGAGCCTGCAGAGCTGGAGGAAAGAGGGAAGAGGCGCCAGACCAGCTCAGACCAGAAAGAATGAAGGACAAGATGGGAGAAGATAGTACAGTGGCATCGAGCAAGGAGAGACTCCTTCCCAGGGTCTCAAAACCCATTTCTATGTGATCTCTAGCGAATCCATATCTCTCCCCCTTGGGATTTTGATGGCTATTCCTAATTATGGCAGTAAATTCCTTGCAGGAAACTGTCTGTGAGAGGAAGCTAGAAATAGACGGGGGGGGGATGACTAACATCAAGCAGAAAATTTTGGGGGGTTTCTGTTTAACCAAATTCCTAATGAGAATCATCAAGGGCATAATACAGATGTATACAGTCTGGCTTTGGAGCTTGTTGGCTTATGCTCCACATGTCACTGGCAGATGGCTTCAGCTTCTGCTTCCAGTTGAAGTCCTGCCTTGCCCATTAGAGGTAAAACATCATTATCCTTTGCCTGGCTGGTACAAAAGGAACTGGGGGGATCAGGAAATGGGTCAGGGCAGGGCAGGGGTGGCCCCATGTTCCTGATCATCCTTCCTTGACTTTGCTGTGCATGTCTTCATCTCTGTACACTGTGTCCCCGTATTTTCCATCCATTTATCTTGCTGACCGTCTACACACTAGCCCATGCACACATACAGTGGCTTATCTTTTGCCCTTGAAACTTTGGTTCTCATCTCCCCATACTCTTTCCCTGGATGCCAGGACAATGTTCATATGGCTGAGCTCCCAGGAACAGCAGTGGTTTCCGCTGCTTGGAGTTAATAGCCATCATGCTTGGGGTCACAGGATGGCACACTCCATAAATCAACCTCCCAGATTTGTAAAGGGACATTACGCACTCCACATCTCCTAAACACAGCCCCCCAGTTTCCAGGAGGGAAAGAGGGAAAAGGAAATCAGCACCTCTCTGGACTCATGAGACTTTCAGTAAATACTGGCATCCCTACCAGACTTAAATGGCTTTTTCTCATTTTTTTTCTGTTTTTGTTTTGTTTTGTTTTAAAGAAAGACTGAAACAAGGCAAACAGCATCCATACGCCTTAACCCTGGTGAAGACATGCTGCATTCATATGGAACTGCTTCCTCCAGACATGCCCTTAGTCTGCAAGGGCATCCCTGGGACACTTCAATGAGAAGTTGTTCTCAGCACGAAGGAAGCAGCCGGCATGTGAAGTGCTCACTACTTGCTTTAGGTCTTGAAAATCTCCATAGTCTAGAAGGATTAATAGAGGAAGGGAAAGTAAATGGTAAGAGATGACAATGTGCAAAACAAGATCTTGGCTGTGCAATCAGTGGGCTCCACCTCTCTCTGGAGTGCTGAATTGCTCTCCAGGTGTCATTGCCTGTACACACAGCTTCCCTGCCTGCAGTAGTTTGGACTCCAGCACTCATGAACACAGCCAAATCTGAATGTCTTCATGTGGGATTCAGTTGCTGAAACATAAGTGTTGATTGCTTTTTGCAAAGGTCTGGGACACCTGAGACAAAACCCAGATGAGTTGTCACATTTTGCACCTTTGCCCTTCTGGGACAGCAGCTGGTGCAATGTCCTGAGGCTTTGGAGTTGACACCAGCAGCCTTGTTTAGCTGTTCGTGGACAGACATAGAGGACAGACTCATCAAGGGCTGTGGAAACCTCTTCTTCAGGCAGTCTGTGCCACCAGAAAGAAAATGGTGAAGTCCAGAGATCCCATGCCTGCTGTGTTCACTTGCCCAGTCACCTGACAGTAACAGCTCATGTAGGTCATGAAGAGCAGTGAAGGATGCTCCTGCTCTGACTTTCATGGAACTTTTATAAGAGACATTAGTATAATCCTGTGGAAGGCAAACAGAGGCAAAGATCCTCCAGGGCCTTGCCCACAGTGAAAGAAACCACGCACAGAGCTGGAGCTGCATGCAGACTCTTAAGGAGGATGTGTCCGTCCCATTCTAGCCCAGGCTGACATGAAGCAAGGACTCTCTGCCTCTGCCTGTTGGGCAGTTATCAGCAGAGAAAAGGACTCAGTGAGACATCCTCAGCATCACTTCTGTCCTGCAAGTCAGGACCCTTTCCTGGGCAGTGGGCACCATTCGGAGGGGTACACAGTTGGAGTGAGACACACTCAAAGAGAGTTTTCAATGTGTTGCCCTTACTCATTTGGTTAAAAATAAATGCTGATATTGTCAAAAGGCTCTCAGGAACTCACAGGTGCTTGAGCCCTGTTGAAGCTTTCTGGAAATTGCTTCTTTTCTGCTTAACTAAAATAAGAATCCACCCAGGGCAAGAAACAGCTCTTGAACAAAAACCACTGTCTATGGAAGCATCCTGCTGTCGAGCTTCCAAGTCTTTGACAAAATATCACTGAGCAGTAGTTTCTTCCCCTGTTTTGCCTCTTGATCCATTCAAAAAACATCTCATTTTTCTTGTTTGCCAATGCATCAGGAAGAGGGAATTAGTGCAAAGCCTTTTGAAATTGTTTAGTAATAAGAGTCATCTCATTATCACAGAGAATTAATTTAGAAGTAGCTTCCTTCATGAGGCTCTTAAACTCATTACTTTGCTTAGCGAGGTGAGTCAGTTTGCAGGAAGGACGTGTGCCCTCCCCTGAGGGGTCTGGCAGCGTGAAATGGATCCCACAGCATCCTCTCTGGGCAGCTGCACAAGGCAACTGCAGAGTCAATACTATGCGCAGCTCTAGGGCTATGAATATGCGTTCATCAACATTTTCCAAATTTCAAAGTAACTCCTACCTTAGTGGCTTCAAACTGTACCCGTGTCAATGTTTTTAGATGAAGCTTTATCCGAAGCCTTTTTCTGAAAATAAAAATTTCAGAACAACGATTTCAGAGTAGAAAATATGGGAGTGTTTTGGTTTGAAAAGTCCTGAGAAATAAGATATCAGTAATGAGATTTCTTCTTCGTGAGGTATAATTCTTCAGAGAAAATGGAAAATGCTCTTTTCTTCCCTCTGAGAAAAGATAAATCCTTGCTGAAAAAAAGCTGAACTTTGCCATATGTAGTGATTTCCATTTTACCATCGGTAAAAACGCAGTAGAAGAGAAGTAAATTTAGTTCTACTTTGCTTTTCCTTTCTGATAGATCAGAAGGCAGAAATCACCAGTTGCTCTTGGGAAAAGATAGATTAAAAGGCACAGAGAGGGGCAGGTATTTTTTTTCTCATGGCCCTTAACCCATGGAGAGCCTCAGAAAAGCTGTGTTACCTGTGAAGATGGCATCTATAGGACCCCATACACCTTTGGGTCTCATGCTTATGTCTGTTCTCTGCCATCACCACTCATCTGAGCCCTCAGTGCAACCTGCCAGTCAGAAAGTGAGCGAAGGACGGAAATGTTTGCAAAATCAGGTCTATTCTGACAAATTGCAATTATAGGAAATAGAAGATTGCTATGAAGCATTTGGTTCTGATAGTTTTAGTAGTCTATTTATTTGCTTAGAACCTTAAAAGATTATGTCCTCCCCTCAAAACAGAGAAGAGAAAAATCTCCATTTTTTTCCATTTCTCCTCTGACAATAAGACAAATCTGTGTTAAGAATCAGCAGAACAAACTTATTAAATCAGGGAGATCTATGATTATACATAGAATATATATATATACATAGACTATATACATATATTATTACATAGACTGAAGTAATGCCAAAGTTTATGAGCAAGGACTGGGATTCTACTCAGCAAGGGGCTGTGCAAGCACAGTGCAAAAAGATGGGTTCCTGCACCAGAGAGCTTAAAATAAGAGTGATTAAGGAGTGGGAAATGGATGTGGAGAGTGGGAGTTGTGGTCACGGACAAGTTGGGGTTGGGAAGATTGAGTGGTAAAAGGAGAGAGGAAGAGGATGAAGGATGGGCAGAATTCAGGGACTGGGAGAAAAAAAGGCTGAGACAGCTCACACTGACAGCTATCACACTAGAAAAAAATCCCCCAGTGCAAATGAAGACAGGCATCATCTGTGCCTGATGGCTCCTGCCAGGGGGAAAGGGCATGACAAGTTTTAGCCTCTTTTTCTAAATCAAGAAATGAAATTCAGCAGCACCTTCTCCCTCCTGGAGCCACTGAACTCACCACCCAAAATTTGCTGGAAGGGTGGAAGTCTCAAAAACAGTTTTGTTTTGGAAAACCATATGAAAATCACATGGGTAGAGAAGAAAAAAGAGAAGAAAAAGAGCCAAAGGATGGTCCCAGAGAGGAAGGGACAAGCAAGGTGCTTCAGCAGCTAGATGTGGAGAAGAGGAGTAGGGAAGGACGTTTACGCTGGGACCCCTCTCAGGCAGCATCTTCCTCCCTTTTGCAGCTTTGCCATGCACTTGCTTAATCACCAGCATCTGGTTCGTGTTGTAACACACAAGCCACAGACCAACTTGGAGAGGGTTTACTTGTGTGTGCACGTCTGTGTGTGTGTGTTTGTGTGTTGTTTTTCCATTCTAGAGGAGTGAAAGGTTAAAGCAGCTGTTTATGCAGAAAGGAAAATCTTGGATTAAAAAAGGGTCAGGAGACAAAAATACTTGAGTTCCCATGGTGTCTTTTTGAGGTGAGACACTCTCTCCTTCAGGACACTGCATAGTAACTGCTTGGACATTTGCGTCCCCCTGCATGTATTTGTGCAGAGGTATGCGTGCTTGTGTGCATACATGTGTTTCCCATGTGCATATAATGCATAAGACCCATGGTAAAACACAAGAAGAGGATAAGGGAGCTGCAAAACCCTCTCACATTGTGGTCAGCAGCATTTCATGTGTTCTACTTTTCCTCCAAAAGGATGATAAAACAGGAGCGGTTCACAGTGGTGGGACCTGGCAACAGTAGAGTTAATACAGAGCCATTGTACTCACCTGCAAGAGCCAAACTAGACCTTGACTGGTGTGGCTTCATACACCAGAGACACAAAACTTTTGCCCCCAGATGGCAAGCAGAAATCATGGAGCCGTAATAAGAACTCAATGCAAGCCAAGAAAAAGCAGCAATCTTTTGCAAAATTTTGACATTTCCCTCAATCTGGTTTTCAAAACTCCTGTCCTTAAAGCAGATATACAAGACCCACACACTGGGAAAGTCACTGTTGTAGGACACCCAGCCTCTCTCCTGAGCCTTCTGGGCGTTATTCTGGCCTCCATCACACTGAGTGGGAGTTGTTGTGGCCTGTTGGACTTCCCCGTGTCAGCAGAGAAAATTAATCAATGTCAACGTGACATTGGCTGTGGTCACAGCCCAGATGCATCCAGCAGTCTATGGATTTTGGAAAGGGTCTTGTGGACAGGAGAAATCCCCCACAGCCTTGAGTCACCAGCAAATGGCAGGACGCATCGCCAGACATATGAAGTCCACATGAATCTCTGATGATGGCATGCAAGCTCGCTTAAACCAGATGCAGGCAGCAAGTCAAAGAGGTATGAAGACAAACACCCACTACTCCACAAGGAGTGAATCCATTCAACCTGGCCCAGCACAGGGAACAGCAGCTCAGCCTCTCTCTGCTCCTTCCCAGATGAAACTGGGGTCACGACTGTAGCCTCCCTGAACCCCTAGACGAGACAAGACTCAGCATGTGTCCATCACTCTGTGGGACAGCAAGTTATGGCACACAAAATACCAGCAGCTTGAAAGAGGACCAGAGGAGATGGGAAATGGGCATGATGAAATCCGCTGGGTTTCCTTATTAAGGGCTTAATTAAAATCTTAAGGATGTAAGGACTCAACTTTGGGGAAGACAACATACTCAGCTGAGGGATAGGAACATCCTTATACCCATGTTTTCCCTAAGTACTGAGAGGTGAGGCTTCACCAACCTCAGAAGGAGGGGTTGTTCCTCAGTCACTCTCCACTTAGGGCTCGCTCAAGCCAGTGACCACAATCCTAACTTGCCCCTCAGCATCAGGGTGCAAGCCATATTTAGGTCTCCATGGATTCTTGGGACTAACCAAATGCTGCAGCTAAGGCCACTTGGATGCTGCAGGTCTCCAGCCTATTGCTAATAGGCAACATGAGATCAAGTCTTGCTGAGGCTGAGCAGAAACATGGTGAGATGCTGCAAGCAGAGCTTTATACGGTTTCAAAGGCTGAAGAACCTTTGATTTAAGGCTATGGTGGGTCACCTTGGCCACAACCAACAAACCCAACCCCAAACCTACAGCTTTGTTGTGAGGCCAAGATCCCACTGAGGGACAGCTGGTTTCTCTGAGTCTTTACTAGAACTAGAACTGAGTTTTACCCAAAGATGAGAGTGGGGTGGGAAGGAGAGGAGTGGGTGCATGGCAAATAAATGGCAGAGCCCAGTTGCTCCCAGGACACAGTATCTCTTGCATTAGATAACGACAGCTATCTGGGTGAGTTGGCACATTCCCAGTGCAAATGGTATTTATATAGATGATCTTTAAAGGTCCCAACCCAAACCATGCCATGATTCTATGATGGTTCTATGTGCAGTGGACATTCATATACATCACCTGGTAAGAAAACTCAGCTCTCCACTAGGCTGGAGCCAGGTCTTTTGCAGCTGATTTTCCTTTCCTTCTTTAGGTTGTTTCCTATGCAGAATGAGAACTGAGGTGAGTTGGGGAAGGAAAGGAAGAGGGAAGCATGCTGACTTTTGTTATCCAAGAAAATATATGTAAAAGGGGATATTAACCAAGTTATAAATATAGAAATGAAAGCAAAAGTGTCACCTCACTGAACAATGGGGGCATTTATGGGATAAAGTTACCGCAAATTAGGGGCTGGCACAAGCTGACTTGGGATCACAATTTATAGTGTAGCCTAAATCCTGGCTCGCACACAAGTGGGATAAAGTTGAGTTCATTGTGAAAGTTACTATTTTCATATCACAGGCAGGGTGAGCTCAGCGAGTGGTGGAAGAAATGACTTGAGGGTCCTGGGGGAGGCTTAGCCTACTTTGCAATATTTGTTAGCTCTACCTAGAACTTTTCTTTTAAAGAGGGAAGTCCCAAGTCAGATTAAGGATGTATGACCTTCCTGAACAACTGGTAGAGCTGGGTTTTGAGGAACAGTGAGTCTCTCCATGCATTCAACTGGGTTTTAACCCAAGGAAGTGCACTCAAGAGCAATGAACTTCTTACCTGTGCTGTCCAATGCTTAATGTGGCAAATCTCCCAGGGATGTTCATGGTGACATCCTCTCCAAGGGAAGGGATGGAAAAGGGGGTACAAGCTCAGTTCAACAGAGTGATGCATGGATTTAGAGCAAGAAACAAGAAATTGCTATTTCAAGTGGAAATTCACTCAGCCCAAATTCCACCAGTGCAAGCAGTGATGGGGGTAGAATTGCTTAGCAAACACTAGACCAGAAAAACTAGATAAATTAAACTCCTCCTTCGGGTGCTCCAACTGCCAATGCTGAGATGATGGACAGGCTAAAGGAGGTGGCACACAGTCATGGATGAGGCCCCATTGTGGTTGGTGCCTTATAAAAGCCCTGCCCTGGGGAGAGCTGAATCTATATTTGAGACACGAGGTTTCAGCAAGGAGAGCAAAGTCCATGGTGAAACGAGGAGAGCACATTAGCCAGCACAAATAACAATAGCTCAGCAACTCATGTGCTTTCATAAAAAACATAAGGGCTGCAGAGGGATTTCAAGGAATATACTAGGGGAATTTTTTTGAGATTCACCTCTGGGAAAGCTCCTCATTCTCTCTCCTGTGTTCTCCATAGGGATCATTGCCAGATCCACCACTGGCTTTCTCAGTCCCTCATTTTAGAAAGAGGTGACCTCTTCTTCAGCCTGCATCCCCTGATAGCAGCGGTGTGCCACCACCTCACCCAGGTGTAATGGGATTTCAGGGCTGTAGCAGAAAAATAACATCAGTAGTAGAAACATCAGTGCCTTTTCATGTTTCCTCTTCATTCTAGGAACTGCCTTTGCTCAGTTTCTCATGCCTGTGACAAGAGAAGAAGCAGCAAAGTACAGAGCCTTCTATGATAGTTTAGGATACAGGTGCAAACAGCTCTCCATCATGGTTCACAGTTATTGCCTTTAACATCTAGAATAAACATGAGCAAAGACTTTTATATTATATAAACCATAAAGCACTAATAAGAGCAATTTTGTGGGTTTGCTTTTATTTTTTATGATGAAAAGGTAAAATCTTAACACAGATTTGTAGCAGCCAGACATATATGTGCAGTGATTTTATTTACCTAAAAATCAAGACTGATTTAAGCATGGCTACTTGCCAGGGGTATTAAAAAAATATTAAAATCAAGCTCAGCTACTGAGCTCTAAAAATAGCATTTACTGATAAGTTCCAAATTTAATACTAGCCTCCTAGGGGCTATTTCTAGGATGTTGTCTGCCTCAGGACAAAATGCATGGGGTTACCGAGGTGAGCAAGTTACAGGCTGGTGAGGTGATGTCTCATGGCGTAACCTTCTTGCACACTAAGCTCGAATAGCAATTTCAAAGGTGGGTCTGGACTGATGCAACTCCCAGCGCTCCTGAGGATGTCAGACACAACTCCATCTGTTCACAACAGCAGAAGCCAGGGTAGAGTTACAGTAAGTACTACGTGCCCTAAGGGATGGTAGAGAAGGAGAGGAAGAAAAAGTGAATTGTGTCTGCAACCTGACCTCACCAAGCAATTATGGTTTGTCAAACTTCATGGACATCCACTGCAGAGATAATGAGACTGGAAGTTTCCATGGGAGCTGGGCTTCTTAGGGAAACACTTCATCAGTTTACTCTCTGAATACTGCTTCAGGTTAGAATTTATACAGGCTTGAAAAGTCCTATTCTCCTGGGCAGAACTGTCCGGGAATTGTTGGTCAGGGCACAGGAGAAGGAAAGAAGAGATGTTGTCTTCTGAAGGTCTTCCCTTACTTGCCCTAATAGCAAGATAAGATTAGAGCTATAACAGTTTGGACCAAGTACTCATCTAGTCCAGCATCCTTTTTACTGCAGAGGTCATAACAGATGGAAGCAGAGAGAATCTAAGAAGGTGGCACACGTTGCATGGGTCTTCTTCTGGTTACGTCCTCCAAGCACTTGGCCCTCAGCAACTGAGGGATTTACAAAGCAAGAGTTTCCATTTAGAAAATGGTCTAGTTTCCATTTCCATTAACTTACAGAAAATGGGAAAGATGACTTGTAAGTAGGATGAAATTCAAAGCAAAGCAAAGAATTAGCCCTTCATACATGGTAGAATCAAGATGTACAGTGGAGTTGTGAAAACCACAAGGTTACATGGCTTCTGGGAATGACAGGACAAGATCATAGAAGAAAACCCAATGGAGGTATGTTAAATACAAAGATGTAATCTCCCTCATAGGAATTCCCTGATTTGCAAATCCCTGGAGTCAAGGAGAGTATTCTGCAGACACATTCCTCTGTGCTTACCCTGATATCATCCTGATATTACCCTGATATTGGTTGGTCTAGCTTAATACAATTGCACTTCTGTCTTTATTTTCTTGACAATAGGAAATGCCATTGAGCTTAACGATTCAGTCCTCCCAATATGTCTCATTCCTCATGTGTCATCTCAGAGCTGTAACACTTCCTTGCCCAGGAACAGTGATTTATTGGAGAATCCAGAAAGGGCAATGACTCAAGGCTTGAGAAATGCACCTTGCATGTCCAGGAAATCAAAAAAAACAATCTCTGTAATTTAATCAAGATGATTGGTAACTTTTCACCTATTTTGAACTATCAAAAACAGTCCAAAGTAGCTGTCTGGTCTCCATCTATGGTCAGTGGGAGAGATTAGCAGCTTCAGAGGGCTAAACTAGATCTGCAGCTTTTGTTCCCTCAGTTTCCAGGCAAGAAGAACCAAGTATTGTATCAAGGTGGCTCAGAACCTGGTGGACATCAGTCCTCTGATCCTGAGGTTTCCTATACCTTGCAATCCCTTTTGCAGTGGATTACACTCTTTTTTAAACTACTTCAGGGCTGATAACTAGAAGCGACATTTTGTTTTTGCAAACTAAATAAAGGTTTTCAAGAAGAGTTCCACAATCTGAAAAGAAAAGGAAACTTTTTGTTTCAAGTCAAAACCAAATGTTGTGCTACATTACACACACACATGCATATGCTTACTTGTCTGTTTTGTTTTTCAGGCTCAAAAAGCTTGAAAAAGAGTCTTTGTTTTCCACACAAATCAAATATCCTAATCTACTCCAGTCCCCAATTTTTCAGGTCATTTGCTGAAAAGAAAGAATCATTATTCACCTATCTCTGTGTACTATAAATCAACTCCACCACCGCTTAGAAGAATATTCTTGGACTGCTTCAAAATTGGTCATTTGTACAAATTCTTTCACCCAACCTGTGTGCCGTGGCTGCTGCCTCCACGGTGCTCCTCCAGGCGTGTTCATTTTTCCTTCTTTTGCTTGATTTGCAGGCAGAACCCTCCAAACCAGACCAAGCTCCCCTGTTACTAGGAGCGTGCAGGCTCGTCTCAAACCCACAACAGAAAAAGAGAAGTCCTGGCTGCAAATATCCAGCCTGGGAGCACTGTGAACTCCTCTTTTTGCCACCCATGACTGTGGCACCTGGGTGGAGTGGGAAGGAGTAGTGGGAAACTGCTGGGAGGGCAGAGGGGGAACAAGAGATGGGAGAAGATGCAGGGAAAGAAGCTGAGAGCTACAAAGACATGAAAGGCAGGGATAAAGGAAGGGGAGAACAACTCAGAAAATGCTTTCAACAGCACGTGACAATCAAGTATTTGAAGAAAGAATAAAAATAAGAAAAGAATAAGTAATTAGAGGTTTGGCTGCTCTGTAATGTCAAATTTTGCCCTTTATGTCTTTTCCAAACTTCCATTCAGGCCAGGGCTGCTGTTCTGGCTGTCTTGAATCTCCAAGGCGATAAAGTTAGATAAACTCCTCAGCCGAATTGCCTGGCTGGTACACCAGAACTAAAATGCCAAACAAAGAAGCAGAGGAGAAGGGGGAAATGTTACCAACATTTTCTCAGCTGAAAAAGCAAGGTGGAATGAGCATGAATGACAAAATTTTGGACTAACTTTGACAGTCTAAAAGGTGGGCATTTCTGTCCGTCAGCTTTCAGGGGAACCCAGCCCAGGTCCTAGTGAGGAGAGTTGAAACCTGCTTGCACCAGTTACGTGGAGCCTACTGGGGTCCAGCATCCAGAACCTTTGAACATGAGATCACTGGTGGGTGGATCCCCGCCTTGGTGCCTGGCTGGAAAAGCTACAGGGAGGTGGAGCCGACCCTTTGCTCCAAGTTGAACTTGCTGTTCGCATTCCTTTCTTCCAAAAAGCAGCCCTTAAATGGGGGATCGTTTGGCCATGAGGAAATAGGGACAGGGTTGTTTCAGGGACCGCTGGACCTATACAGTTGGGATACCCTAGAGAGTTAAGTCAGCTTTCCAGTTCCTTTTCCCAAAGGCGGGGAACATCTGAACCTGGCTCTGCATCCTTGGGAGCCTCCTGCCTCATACCTCTGTGACAACACAAGGGGCTCAGCATACGTACACCAAGCACATCGAGCTGTGGTGGCTGGGATGCATTTCTGCTTGCGATGACACACTTTCTGCAGTGACATTCGGCATTGTGCACAGCCTATTAACTTTGTCACTCAAGAGCGTTTGCATTACAGCAGTCAGAGTCCAAACATGATGCTGTAGTGTAAATGCCAAACCCTCCAGAAAGGGCAGAAATCATCTGCAGATGAAATGTGAAAAGAGCTGTGGTTAGACAGGAGATTCTTGGACATATCAGTCACTCAAAAAAAATGTATTCAAGATGCTGTAACAGCAGCAAATGATGTCTTTTTCCTTCTTTTTTTTCTCTCTTTCCTTAACCCAAGCTATAGTACTGTAAATTCCCTGCCTGAAAGCTTTCTAATGCTGGCATGATGGCAGCTGAACATGCTCTTTATGTGACAATAATGGCTAAATTTCCACTGGATTAAGTGACATTAAACTGTGGTTTATCTAGCCTTTGTGTTTAGGGACAATAAACCTAAACAGTATCTTCCTTGCACCATAGGTCAGGAAAAGAGCAGGGAAGACAGAGCCCAGAACTGAACGTAATTCCGCTTGAGGATAACCCAGAGCCTCTCTGATTTTGGATGATGGAAAACACCCTTCCAGGCTAAACTCTTGTGCAAAAGGAGAACAGCCTTAGTGCCTGGAAGAAAGACATTCCACTGGAAAAGTGGAGAAAGAGTAGAAGACAAAAAGGAATTTGTGTCTTTAACCCAGCTTGCTTATCATCTGCGATGAGTCAGAGATGATGTGGTCCTGATAGCACGGCACATCCCAGGCTCATCACCCTCACACCAGCAAGGGCACAGTGCACATCAAGCAGGTGAACGCCCCAAATGTGGAGACGTGCACCCAAAATAACCCTTTTTCCTTCCATTCCACAAGCACATGTCTTGGCAGCACACAGCACCAGCAAAGCAAGCATCGGAAACATTTCGGCATTGACGTCCCTTCCACATGGCCATGGGACATGAGACAAACAGAAGCCAGGCTCAGAGGTAAAGAGTAAAACAGGGGGAGATGTGGACTATATGGCAACAAATGTTATTTGTTTACCTTCCCTGCCAATAAAATCCCAACATGGAAATAATGAATGGAGCTTGCAAATTAGTCACTAGAAATCACTTAACTCGTAAAAAATTATTAGCCCAGAAACAGAGGTTTGGAGGAAAAAGAGGTGAAAAAAGCCAGAGGAGCTCTTGTCTTCAGACAAACGTTTTTTACACTGAAATTAATGGGGGTCGTGTCAGGGCATGGAAACCATATAAAACAGAGCAGAGAGGGGAAAACTCTTACTGAGGAAGCCAAGATGAAGTGAAGTTGGATTTGGGTCAAGTAAGCATTAAAACACTGTCAAGAAGCCTGCCTTTTTAGCCAAAAAATCAAATTCCAGATAGAAGCACAGATAGAAAGAGGTTCTGTTTTTTTTAAAGTCAAAATCCAGCACGAACAGATGATTCTCAACTATGGCTGTGTTACTGCAGGGTTAAAAATAACTTCCTTGTTAAATACGTCCCACAGATTTGTAGTTTTTCTTAAGCATTGCAAGACTTTTCATATCAAAGATCTTTAAGGGGAGATTCATTATGCTCACAACCTATGGCGCTCTGCTGTGTGATCCTCTGTGTCTATTGCTGCAAGTGATTTTGGGACACAATCTCTATTTTCAAGCGTAATTTATATGCATGAGCACCTCAGAGGGTGCAGGAATAAGGATTGGGCATGGCATTGACCACTACTGGGGGCTTCTCGGCTGACAAAGGCAGCGAGATCTGAAATGCTGACTCTGCCTTCTTGAAGAAGAGGCAGAAAATACTTTGATTTCCAGCACTTCCATTTAATTTGTCGTGGGGAATTTTTTAAGGCAGGGGCAGTACAGGGTGAAGTATTAACACAGGAACATGCAGACCTCAAATCCATCCTAAGCTCCATCAGTGATGAATGCAGTCCGGAGCGAGCCTGTTCACCACCCCAGGGCTCAGCTTACCCCCAGGTTTTTCATTCAAATTTTAGGAGCAAAGCCCATGATTTAGAGTGGCTGTACAGAGCATCCCCACAATGGGGCTGCTCCCCCCTTTTGGGGCAGGGCACTGCCAAGGCCTGTCTGACCAAAGGAGAATCCCTGTAGCACAAGGAAATGAAAGTCAAGTCCATACCAGTGTAGCCAGTACTATTCCTGCTTCTCCTTTGCTGCTCCCATGAGGAAACCAGTGATGCTACAGCATCCCAGAGACTGCAGCAGCCCTCTTCCAGCTGCAAAATATGGGTGCTCCAGTCTCCTCCAGGAAACTTTAATGAGAAGAAAATCAATCATTATGATGGTTCAGTGACGATTTAGTATTTTACCCATTTTATTAGGAGAGAAGCTGGGTTTTTTTTCTTTACTCCTCTCTTATTATTTTTTTTCTTATTTCCTTTTTCTTCTTCCCATCCCAGGGCATGGGAAACAGCCTAATGGTGGGAATTATCTCAAAGTGCCTCTTGAGCAACTTTACCCCATAATTTACTTTGTAACAGGTATTTATGAAGCAGCAGGGAATGGCACTCAGGCTCAAAAATGGCTGATGATATCCAACTGTGATTTTTCACAAGCTATGACTCTTCAGGAGAAAAGGAAAAGGACAGGGGGGGTAAATTTAAAACTGAATTACCATACACAATTAAAGATACCAGTTGCCACGGGTTGTCTGGGCTGAATCTGGCCTTTCATATGAAATCTCAATTACACTGAGAGTACATTCTTTTCTTTTTTGGGGGGGTTGGGAGGGGATAAAATTGCAAGTAGGCCTCCAAAACTTGCTGCACCACCAGGCTGTTTTGAAACTTAAGTCCTCTACACCAGCAATTGCCTACTGTACCCAGAGTCACAGATGCCTCATGGCCTTGTTTTAAATTAAATCCAGACATGGCTTTTCATTCTCGTCTTAAGCCCCTGCTGCAAATTGACAAACAACGCCCTTTGCCAACAGCTGCTAACAGTGCTGCTAATGAACATTCATCAGGAAGGAATAAACAGAGGAAGATGAAAAAGCTTGAGAGGGAGAGAGTGTTTTCTCTGGGGTTACAGTTGTCTCTGCAGGCATTATTAGAGTCCACCATTTAAACTCAAAATCAGCAGCAAACCTTGCAAGAGCAAACTGGACCAAGGGTGCAGCTGTGCTGTACTGAGTGTGGGCACCCAGCAGCCTTAAGCACTTCTCCCACTACAGGCAACCTCTGGGGTTATTTATCCGGGCTCATTCTCCTGTGGTTCAGTTTGGCTGCCACGAGGATGCCCTTGCAGAGACTTCATGTGGCTGGTAAGGGATTTTCCTGGGTCCCAACCAAATTGAGCAGTGGTTTAATTCTGAACGAGAAAGGCCAGCATGGCTTTTGTATGGTGTAGCTGACCCCTTGTAAAGCCATGCCTTCAGCTGGTTTGGAGTGTCCTATGTGAAATAAGAAGGATGAGAGAGGCTGAGGACCAGGATGAATGGTGGAGAGCACAAAACAGGAGCAAACCTGCCCAGTACAGGAGATCTGGGAAGTCTGTGGGTTAGTATAGCACTAGGCATGATGCAGTTAATGTGCTCATGTGAATAGAAGGTCTCCTGATCCTTTTAGAAGATGAGAAAACTGAGGCATTCCATGAACTAGGGTCAAACTTTCAAAAAATCCCTAGTACCTAGACCTCCTTTTCGGAAATCAGTAACTGAAGTACCACAAAGGTAAGTGTGAAAGTGTGAAAGTGCTGGTCAAACTAAATGTCTCGTACCCAGTGCTTCTCTTTCATTGTGACCAAAAGCAGATGCCCCAGCCTGATTATAAGGCCAGGGTAGGCAAAATGATGCCCCTGCACAGACTCAATGACAGGCTGATATGAATTACCTCCAGGACTACCCTTAGGAGCCAGCTTGGTGCCTGCCCAGTTTGTAGGGAAGTCACAGGGCTAGCATGAGGCAAAGAGTATGGCCATGGGTCCTTTCCAGAAGAAATCCCTGTATTATCCATTGGGATTTGATCAAAGTGTTCCTTGCACTGAATTTAAAGGTAACCTACAAAGTTTGAAAGCTTGTTGACACGTCTAAAGACAGCTGCGGGATTTAGGGCATTAGGTCCATATTAGATTTGGTGAAAACAGCCAAGACAAACCCTGTGGATGTCCTAGAGGAACAGCAATGGAAGGGCACTGGTCTCAAAAGGACTAGCCCCTGGCACCACGTCACAAAACCCCATTCCAGGTGTATCAGCCTCCGGCTTTCTAGCACCCAGTATGTGCTGCTTCTTGTGCCCTTCAAAAGATCTTAATTCACCTGGTGTGGGCAGGTGTTGCACAACCCAAAGATCACAATATATGGGGAGACATGACCAGCTAACTCTTATCAGTCTTGTGGTGCCTAAAAATACTTTCACAGGGCTCTTGGCAGAAGGTCTCTCTCAGAAGATACAATCATTTGGGAGGTCATGTGTTCAGAAGCTCTGAGAGGGATTGTCCCAAAGCCTGAAGAGCTGAAACAATCTCCTGGACGAAACCCAAGTACTTCCAGTTGGCATAAAGTCTCCTGCTACAACACCAGAGCGAGCTCTTTTTTGTTGTTAAGGTCTGTTCAACACTAGAGGGGGACTTTGCTTTACTGCGACTCCCAGTAAGTTTGTCAGTACACTCAGGAGCCTTGCCTGGGTCGTCTCTTCCCATGGTTCTTGGCTGTTTGATTCTGGTGAAATCTATCTGCTACTCTTTTCTCAGCAAAGAAGGATTTCTCTCTATGTGCCATTTTTCCCATTCCTCTGGAAACATCTACCAAGCCACAGACTTTAAATGCCAGCTGGATTTTTGTTCTGATTTCCAGGGCAAAAAGATTTACAAGGAGTACTGAAGAACTGGTAATATCTCATCTTGGAGGATAATGATTTAAAGGGACATTTCTCTTATGCTGTCTCCAGCAGCTATGTAACTATCAGCCCTTGGAGTAATGCAGGTCAGAGTCTTTTTGCACATTTTAATTTGCATTCCAATATTTATATAAAATCTACTTATTGAGGATGATTTTGCATTCCCTTTCCATGGATGAATTTGTTGGCAGGAACATTTGAAGAACAACTACTAGGAAGTCTTGTCTGCATTGAAAGTTCTGAATTTTCAGTGTGTTCCACCTAATTATGTTACAACCCCCTCAGTAGAAGACTTGTGTCCCTCTTGTGTCAGAGTGAGAGGCTAACTTTCTTTACCATGTAACCCATAAATCAAAATACTGAATGAATAAGATCCATAGGACTCATGCCACAGAACATGGAAAATAGGGAATATCTGAGCCTGGAAAGCCTTGGACTGAAAAATGTCTGCACTTGACCTGCCTACAAGACTGTCCTGACCAGCCAGATCCATCTTCAAGACTGTAAGTTGGGGTATGGGCAGCAACATCATCACACAAGCAACAACAGAGGCTCCTTTTGGAGGTCAGGATCATGCAGAGTTATTGCACGGGGTCAGCAGGTAGAAGGTCTGCCCCACTGTTCCCCAGGCCAATGTTAGAACCACAAGCAGACTAGACTGGGAGCTGGCTCTTTGGAGTTGTGCTCAGCCAGATGAGCAGAACCAGCCTGGACCTGGAACTAAACATCTCATCTGATGCACGAACAATGAGAATGTGGGCAGAAATGGTTTGGAGAGCATGCATAAGGATAAAGATTTTGATGGCTAAACTACTTTGCTGCAAGAGACAGCCCTCATTTTTATATCTGCCAGCCTTATAGCTGCTGTTCCTCCACTAAGATGCTTTGCCCATCAGTTCTGCAATTTGGGGCAGAGTAGCTCCATCTCCAAACTTGTACAAGGCCTTGCTCTAGTGAGGCTTGATGTTTACTGGCCCTGAGGCCAATACCTTTAATTCATACAATTCTCAGTGAAATAAACCTTGAGAAAAAGGAGTCAGCTTAGCATGGCATGGGAGCAGAAACAGGCAGCATTTCTTGGATGGCAGAAATCTCTAGAAATGACTATTTGATGGGCTGACTTTTATGGTGTGTTTATTTTATTTTTAACCACAAATATATTTGTAATCTCCTAAACACAGGCATATTTCCACTGCTGTGTGGTAGTTGCCCACCAGATGAGTTCATTCATGTTTTTCTACAGTAGTTCTTAGATGCTCTAACCCAAGTCAGAGCTCTCCCAGGTGTTAGGTGCAAGAGTCTAGATCTCAAAGAGCTTGCAGGTCCACCCAGAGGAGAGAGATGGGGAGGCACCAAGGCGATAGGGAACAACGTGGCTTGACAATGGTCATTCAGCACAATTGCAGTGAAGATGGGGAAAGTCCTCTGGAAGCTTGGCTTTTTTCACTCTGGAGCAATCAGATAGCTGACGTTAGCACCATGATACTGAGAACCAAGCTGTCAAGACATTCCCAACACCCAAAAATATCACCTCTCCAGAGACTGGGACAAAGAAACAAGCCATCCGTCATGTCAGCACGTCTAGTCCCAGGCTTCTTCTGGCAATGGGGAGCACAGAAAGGGTGGAAAGTTTTGCAGCTCTGGCCACGGCATGCGTAGGATGGGGCCGGGGCGGGGGGTTGGTGGCACATCTGGATGCACTCGGGGCTGGTGCGGTGGCAGCTGTTCTAGGCGCAGCTGTCAAACTGAGTAGGTCACCCCTTATCTGGAACCAATTTCTGAGAGACTTTTATGCATGAATTTGAGACCAAAGTCTGCTTGGCACCTTATTTTCTGGTTTCCCCTTACAGCTGGGCTTCTATTCCTTGTATAGGCTTGTCCTCAGGAGGCTTAAAAATAGATGCAGAGGCTGCGGCGCTGTAAAAAGAGCCACACGGCTCTTCCAAGGGCCTTGCTGAAGGGAGGGAGGGGAAATCTGCTCTCCCTGGAGCTGGGAAGGGTGTGAATGGAAGAAGTCACTGCAGGAAATCAGTGGGAACAGATGCTGAGCTGTGCTTACCTGCATAAACCCCCTGCCAGCTTGAGCACTGATGCCATTTCCTTAGCTGGGAGAGAGGCACCCAAAAGCAAATGTATGGCCAGGCAGATTATGGCTCAGAGAGAGAAGAGCATCTTAGTTTGTGTGTTGGGACTTGGGTAGGGCGTGGGGCCTTATGTCAAAATGTCTCATTTATGAGATCTTTCATTGCCACTACTCAAGTTTCTCACATATAAAACCCCTTATCACCAAAACAGGTCATTTCACACAGTTTTAGACATCTACAGGGCAGATGGCCCCATGTGAACTAGTTCCCTGGGCTCCTTCTCGAGACAGCAGAGAGAGGTTCCCCCTGATACGGTTTTGGAAGCTTATCAGATCCATAGCATCAGCAAGACCTGAGCATTGTTTTAGTAGCAGGAGCAGCTCTCTAGTTCATAATTGGACCTGAGTATCATTTTAAGAGCTGATCAGCTCTCTGGGTGACACATGCACCTCTGGAGAGGTTCTTCTTACATCCTAGGAGAAGAAAAGTTCATTGCACAGCAGGACAGCTGGTTAGAGAGGTGAAGGTCCAGAGGGGCTTGCCTGGATTTAATGTGTTCTTGGGAGCCTGCTGCTGCAAAGCAGAGCCGAGCAGTAAGAGAGAACAATACACTGGGGCTGCAGCAATAAAAGATTATGAGCTCTGCCTTCCCACCTGGCTAGAAGAGCTCATTTGATGCTTATCCATATATTTCCCATAAACCATTATTTGAAAACCTGCTGCCCACTCATAGTATATGTTTTTGTTTAGGATGCTGTGGTGCGTGGAAAGCAGAGATGTCCTCCAGCTCCTCTCTTCTCCCTCATCACTTGATGGGATGCATGGACCAGGGAAATGCTGGATTTGGTCCACCGGAGGACCAAAAATCATGTGCCAACCCAAGAGATTGGTTTGGGAATGTTGTTGCGTGAGTTGCAGAAGAGGGATGGAGCTGAACAGAGCTGGTGAAGGTGGTGGGGATTCATGCTGCATTTATTTCCCGATATTTCAGTAACTTCCCCAATCCCTGGAGATACCTGTCTGTTTGTTCGCTCATATCTTTTATACACTCACCCATATGCAGACAAGGTGCTCCCAGTGCTCCCTCCTTCCACTTGAATTGAAACTCTTTCAGATTCAGTGCTTACTGGTGAGCTATAGATGAAAATATTGCATGGACAGCTATATATTATGTGATATATGATACATTATGTGTATAATACATATGCACATATTCTGTGTTTGTATATATATAGGTAACACCTGTTTCCCTACCTGCTGACTGGACTAAGAACATTTGACTCTGTAGGGAAGATGTTTAAGGACTTTCACGCACTTTAAAACTTCATTGCCCACAGACTGTGCCACTTTTCACACTTCTTGCAACCTCGTGGTTGCGAAGGTACCTTGAAAATGTGAGCTGATGATCGTAAGCAGAGGGTGCAACAGCCCAGAAACAGGATTTTAAGAGGTGTGAATAGACCTGCTCTGCTCCTTAGCACAGGAACTCAGTGAAGGCTGTTCACAGGTTGCTCGTACCCACTTTGTTACTGGTAGCTTGAGCAGAAAAGTCCGACTCGTGTGCTTCCCACGAGATCTCAGGTTCTCTCCCACACCTTTTCAAGGGCCAAAATATACACCTTTTCACATCTCAACAATATTCACACAGCATTTCCAATTAAAACCAAGAGTCTGCAGCACATTCCAAAATTATGTGTGAAATATGCTGACTTTAATATCACACCAGCTAATATAGGGGCTGCTGGGCTGATTGCTACTATTCATAATTTACCCGCAGCGGGTGCAGAATTGAATTTCCCCTTGAGTTTCCCCAAGGACCTCAGTGAGGACATAGCTCCCACAATTGAGAGAGAAAGCGGAGTCTCGCTAGCAATGAATATTTAATGTGTGTGAGTGTGTGTGCATATGTTACCCTGTCTGGAGGGAGTCAGAAAGGCAGTAGTGGCAAAGACTCCTGGCAAACTCAACTGTAGATGTTGAAAAGAGTCATGAAGCCATTGTAATTCACTAACACAGCAATAAAGTGGCCCAATGGAGGACAGTGGAGGCTTCCTTTTCCCAAGAGCATCATTATTTTCATTTTTTTTCTGGGTAAATATATCTTAGTAGTGCCAAGGTTAAATTCAGGCTGCTCCCATGCTAGTTTTCATCTCATAAGAGTAGCTTTATATGTCCTGAGGTTGTAGAGACCTGGCGGCTCAGAGGGGAGGTTTTTCCCACCAGCGTCCTAGACTTCACCTCTGCAGGCAAAGCGTAAATCAGCGTCACAACAAATGCCGACGGCAGCAGGACCCTGCTCCCACCCCAACCCCAGCGGACCCTGGGAGCCCACAGTAGCTCTCCTGCTCTCATCAGTTTGACAAGGTTAACAAGGCAGCATTGACCTCGTTGTCTTCACCATGTAATTAATTTGCCATTTCATTTTACCTGTGGCCAGGCTGCTCTATATTTGGGGGAAATCCATCTCTTCCTCCACTTTGTGGGAGGGTATGTGGGGTGCTCCTGGCTCCAAGGCTGGTGTAACCATCAGAACTTTGGTTTCTTTCATCATGGGATGATCTATAGGACATCAGACC
>JAOXNO010000033.1:40994139-41009624 GCA_028565335.1 Limnodromus scolopaceus | reverse complement strand
TCCCATTACTGACCCCTGAGGAACACCACTCGTTACTGGCCGCCACTTGGACATTGAACCATTGACTGTAACCCTTTGAGTGCGGCCATCCAGCCAGTTCCTTATCCACTGAGTGGTCCATCCATCGAATCCATGACTTTCCAATTTTGAGACCAGTATGTCGTGCAGGACAATGTCAAATGCTTTACATAAGTCCAGGTCTCACAGTTGACAGGACAAGGTGTGTGATCCCCATGTAAAGCTTTCATGGTGTCATAGATCAGGGGACCTTTCAGGGGACCGCACACATTGTCACAGCTGGGTCATTCCACTGTTCTGCAACACAGCATCTCAGGTGGGAAATGCAGCTGGCAGACGTACAAGTGGCTACATTACCTAGGAGCATTCCAGCCCCAGTCCCACGTCTGTCCTCCCTTCTCCACATTTTCTGTGAAGCATTTCATCCCTTGCAACAGCAGCAGAGAGGTGAGAAAATAAGAGCACAGCAACCGCCTCTTCCCTGTCCTGTTCCTTCCAGCTGTATTTTTGCATTCCCACACCAAAGAGGGAGGGTGCTGTAATTCTATCAACACAATAAAACACACCAGGAAGCAGAAGGTTTCAGAGCTTTTCATTTGTAACCACAGTGCATTTCGCATTATTGTATATAAGGCATAGACAGGTGATATATATGTCTTCCAGCCATTTCAAACCCCTGAATAACAGGGAGACACAGGGAATACTTTACATAGATCCTACCTGCTGGCTGGCTTTTGTGGAGAGACAGAACCAAGCTACAGAGCGCCCACAGTCAGGCGAACAGATGGATATGGCTGTTCAAGCAGTAATGCAAATGGGACTAAGGTGGTGTTTTCAGACACTCAGACCTGCTTTTACCCACCACAGTCCCACAGAGTCTCCTTGGCATGAAAATTGGCCCTGCAGCCTGGGCTGGGAGCACGGAGGATAGCACGCAGGGGTGTAACCCTTTCCTTTTCCTTATGCAGTTGAATGCCCTGGATCCTGCTCTCCCATCTTGATGACCCACTCTGGTTTGTCAAGGAAGAGCTGTTGGTAAGTGCTGGGGAATTAAATCTGGTTTATTACTGGCAAAGGCTCTGAAGAGGTAACACACGAATGTCTTTTGGTAAGGTTAATTGCTTCTGCTGGGAGAGACAGTGGTTGTTGTGGTAGGATGGGTGATGAGCACCCAGATATAAGCAGTGCTTTGCACTCAAGCATGAGTCACTCATCTCTTTGGGGCTCTTGGCACCAAGATTTTGTTTCTGAAACAAGTAGGAGTCACAGACCAATAATGCCAAGACAGGAAATTTCACAGTCATTGCAAACCAAAGAAAGGAAGTTAAATACTGAGCCTGATTTCCCACCATAGATAGGAGAGCAAAGCATGCCAGCACTCAGCAAGATATGCACACGCCCCCCTGGCAGAGCTGGGTCATGGTGGAAGAGGTGCAAGGACCAGCCACACCAACATTTTCATAAAATATAAAACCCAAAACTCATTAAGAAAGGTGCAAACACAAGCAACTTTTGCCCTCTGCTCACCAGATCCTCAGGGAGAAAGCATTACAGAAAATTTGACCAAGACCTGGTAGTTTGATAGTGGCTAATAAATGGGGGTGTGGATGCAAATGAGCCTGGGAGGCTTCTAGGGAAAAACTGAACAAATGCAAAATGAAGCATTTAACTGTGCCGGTAAAATGAAACACCCACCCTGGGGCATGCAAGTCCAGAGCCAACTTCACTGCTTAAGTTTTTGGGAACGGGATGCTGGAGTAGCCAAACCTCAGCAGCAAGGACAGGTTTTTATAGCTGCATGTTCTCTGTGTCAAAGACACTGTCTTCACACATGGGAGCAAGCTGCCCTGTGCAGTCTGGGTGCTGTTACAGTACTGAATAATAAAGGATTTAATGCTCAATGCATTACATCCCAATCCAGCAAAGCAATTAGGCGTGTGCTTTTTTTTCCCTGCCTTCTGCTAAGCACAAGCTTAAGTGCCTTGCTGGAGCAGGACGGGAGCTTACATTAGCACAGTTTGTCCTGAGAACCTCTGATCCCCCAGGATCACTTTTCACTGCTACTTGCTCTCACATGTCATGCCGAGAAGCAACAGCTCCAGGGGACAAATGAAACTGAGGAAGACATGTCTCATCCTGCTGAAGGGCAGCAGGGAAAGACCTATTTATCGTCAGAGGGACTGTAGCAAAAGTCATGCTGTGCCAGAGCAGCGGGACAGCTGTCTCTCAAAGGGACATTTACTTTCATGCTTAATGGCCCTGTGCTGGGAGATGGTTCCTTGCAGGATGAGTGGATCCAGGATGAAAATTTGAGACTGTTTTGATTAGCATCATGACATCAGCCAGCATGACAAAACACCAGAAATCCCCATAGTCCATACTACTCCATCCAATTGCACCAGCACAGACAGACGGAGAAGAGGAGAGAATAAAAACCAGCAGAAATGTCCCAACACTGCCATCCCAGTCCTGTCACAGCTGTCATTTGCTCAACAGGAGGCTGAGCAAGACCTGCAGGACACATCTCATAATAATTTGTTTGCAAAGCAGAAAGCAAACAAGCCCACCTCCAAAGGTGCGGGTTATCTGCCTCATCAGCACCCACCGGCAGCGAGTTTCACAGCTTACACTGCACTCTGGTTTGTACTGTTTTGCTTAAGCATGTTTGGGAGCACAACAGAAGAAAGACTAATACATTCACTGAACTGTGGCTTCAGGGGATGCATATAGTAGGAGAGGAGAAAAATAAAGTCCACCTGCACTGCTTTGCTCCTGGGATTGCTCTTGGGGCAGGGCTCAGCCCAGCTCTACTTTCTCTGCCACAACAGCACTGGTTTTGAAGGGTGGCGTGTGGGACTGTAGAGGTGAAAGAGCAGCTCAGAGGGAAAACAAGGTCCAAAAAACATAAGCCAGACTGTGCAGTCATTCATGAACACAAGTTTCAATGGGGTTTTGGATTTAGCAATTACCACCAACTCCTGCCCAGTTTTCGCATCTCAGCCTCTTCCCTGGGTCCTGTATCTGGTTTTTGCTCACTTTGGAAAGGCAACATATCAGCCCATGGTTTCAGGCTGTGCAGTATATTTGTTCTTCAGTAGACATATATAAACCAGACAACATGCATTGCACAGCAAAGGAAAACTGAGGCTCGTTCAGAGTGCAAAGAAAATTGTGCTCAGAACCTGAGAGATTTTGGCTTGCACGTGCTGCCTATGCCAGCAGCCCATAACTTCTCTGTTAGGGTCTGCAACATCTTTGTGTGCCCATAGACTATAAATGAAAAGGTCCTTTTCTTCTGCACCTTCTTCAGTTTTGCACTGGTATTCAAGCTCTACAAATCAGAGCAGCTTAACCAAGAAAGAAAAAAAAAAAAAGGAGACGACAGACAAAGAAGAGAAGTAAAATAAGAAATATTTCAGAATAGCTATTTTTTACGTGCTGCTTCTGAGGTGTGTATTGTAGGTGGGACTCTGCATACTGCATCAGGGTAAATTGTATCATCATTTTTTGTAGCAGCCGAGGGTCTGAGAGAGGCTGTTCCTTCTCCATCTCCACCTGCAGATGTGATCCAGTGCAGAGCCACAACTTCTTTCCAAAATCCCCAGGCAGGCACTGGACCTGTCTGGCATCTTCCAGCACAGCTTCAGTTGAAAGGTTTCACCAGTTTCATAGCAGCATAGTTCTAGAGGGACGGAAAAACAAGGGAAAGAAAGGTTGATTTGAAGCAGGTACAGCAGGTACTGCAGATGAGCCTGCATTCAGGGCAGGCGTGATGGCCAAGCTCCCAGCCCCAGCCTGCAGAGACAAGCAAGCAATAAGTGCATCCCTGCTAGCATGGATGGTAGAAAGCCCACACATGAGAAAACAGGTCTTGTCTTCTTCCAGTAGTGGCTACTGGTCACAAGCACCAAGCAGCAAGCACCAGGAGTCACTCCTGGACTTCAATTGTTCCTTCCACCAAGTTTTTAAGATAAATTTCGCCCTCTTCATACCCTTGCAAGAACGCTGGCATCTTCCCACAGCACCATCCCAGTGCCCACATGCCTTTCTTGCAGGTGAGGAGACACATCCAGCTCTTTTCTGAGTTTCTCCAGCCTCCCTCTCTCCTCTGCATTCTGGTGCCCTTTCCGCTCTGCTCTCTCTTTGTGCTGCTCCCCCACAAAGCCACAGGGCTGTATTCACTACCCATGCCTTGACCTCACATCCTTATGGCTCCTTCTCCCCACCATCCCCCCAAAACTGGTGACCTCATCTGCTCTGCCTATTGGGTTGGACTCTTTGGAAACAGGCCCTGGCGCCGGTCCCCAGGCAACCGCCAAGTTGTGCCTTGACATTTTCTGGAGAGAGCTGCTTTTCACAGGCCAAAATCTGCACCCAGGATCATGCCAGCAATCAGTCGCTCTGAACAGCAAGAGGATGGCTCTCCAGCCCTGCCCCGTCCTGATCTAGTTTCTTAGTACAAACCTAGCCTGCAGGTCCATGGACTAGCTCCAAAGACTCTGCCAAAGGCAATCAAGAAAGGCAAACCTCTTGTTGATTTCTTTTTTTTCTCTGCCTTTTCTGCATCCCTTAATGCCTCAGCCATCTGTTTCAGCATCAGCCTTTGGTGTGGTTTTTGTCCCTAAAAGCAGACATCCCAGGCAAGCCCTTCCTGTGCCTGTTTTCTGGGATCTGTACAGTCCCTGTTATTCCACAGTGAAGTATGGGGCTGCCATGGAAAACGAGGTGTCACACTATTTTAGCCTATTATATGTGCAATTCCTTCCTTGAAAGAAGATGACAGCGCTGCGAAAAAGAATAAGCTGTGTAACACTGCTTATCAAGACCGCAATGAAAATACAGACGAAGATGCATGGTTAGGTCATTTGGAAACAGCTATATTTAAAGTAGCTCTGATTCAAACCCCCACGACCACATACTAGCCAGTTTGGAAGTCCCTCCCAAGCATATTGAATTTAATTGGTACAGGATGTTCTATCACTCTGTCACTTTGAAAAAACAACTTCGGAAACAAAGCATAATGCTAGTTACCAGCAAGATCTTTGGAGGAATGGGGAAAAAAGAGGAAAAAAACACAACAGAAGTAAAGTCTGACCAAAGGCATCTTGATAAATTACAACGTGTAGCAAATTATAAGGCAGTTTGCCAACTGAGGATTTCTAATAATGCCATAAATCACGCAAGCAAAGTTAGGGCAGTTTACCAGAAGTCATTAGAAAAGCCTCCAGTGACATATAACCTTCAAATTAATTATCCATCCATTTGTCTTTCAGAGTCTATCCTCAAAAATACTCCTATTTTTTATCATTTGACTGGTTGCATTCTGGAGGGTAGCAAGCTTTCTGTCCAGCTATGAATTTGTATTAACGAAGTGTTGAAAGCCAAGCAGGATTATCAATCAGCGCAGAAAGCAAGCTGTAATTAGAATTAATGGCAATGGAAGCAACACTGGGCTTGCAGAACACAAATAGAGCTTTAAAAGGTAGTAAACATTTTCATGGTGCTGCAAAGCAGAGCTGGCTCCAGCTGGAAGTAGCATTACATTTTTCTATGGTGGCAGCCACTGAAATCTTTACAATAATCGCTACTTTGGGGAGTTAACTTAACCTCAGTATTCCCTACACGTTACGGATACAGAAGCCCAGGCTGGGCTTTTATAACCTTTTTTTCTGACCTTGTGTCTGGCCCAAGACTTTCACTCAACCGTCCCCATAGCAGAAGGCAGAGCTCTTCTCAGCTATGGCAACGTCAGATGAAAAGTCCATCAAAGTCACTGGACCTTTCCAAAAAGCCCCACAGCATGCCATAAATGAGCACTGCTGGACAGGAGCATGGGGTGGAACCAGAGCATATCTTGTAGAAAGACATTCAATCTCGATACGGGGACGCCATGAGCAATGATGAATTTACCACAACCTTTGGCAAATTTTTGCAATGGTTAATTACCCTTCATCTCAAAAATTAGCATCCTATTTCCACTGGAACAGTTTCTCTAGCTTCAGCCTCCAGCTACTGGGTCTCATTATACTTTAGTCTGTTGTTTAAGGACTCTTCCGATGTCAAGTTAAATCTAAGGACCATCTGAGGAAATCATATAGGAAATATCCAGGGAATGTTGTTCCCAGAGTCCTAGCTTGTACAGACCATAATGACAACCACTTTGCAAAGAAAGCTAAAGCAAACCAGTGAGTAATCTGACACTAAGACTGGGTGGAAGAGCCCAAGTGAAAAAATGAAGAACCTCAGAATATCAGATTTTCAACATTTTTTCCCATTTCTGTAAAACTAGACAACTTTATTTTATGGAAATTTGCAATACCATGCAGTTTTCCACCCAAAACCAAAAAGCTTTTCAGTTGGAAATGGCCTCTCACCCACTAAAACAAGTTGCTCTGTAAACAGTTGCGCTAATGATGACTGATTTCTTATGGACTCGTGCCTAAATTTCCCGTACTGCAGCACTCCCAGCTACCCTTGGGTCCTGATGAACCTCCTCTTAATCCCAAAGCACTTCCAGGCCCTTCCCCACTTCTGCAGATCTCCCCCTGCTCCTTCCAGGGACCCCAGATGCCACTGGGGCAGCCACGGCACGGTCTCTGGCTGGACAACAACTGCTGGTTGCACAAAGCACCCCTGGGAAGGAGGCCTTGAAGAGGACCTGAGAGGAGGAATGAGAAGATCTTTATTCCAGCCCATGATCAATCACATATACTCTCTGTCCTGAGGATGGGGGAAGCACAAAGGCACTGAATCTTCAGAGGTTTCTGATCCCCTAAAGTAGCTCTAAAGGCATATATATTTTGCAGAATACTGGCATATAATATTTTGCAGAATATTTTGTTTCTCACCTCAATAGGGAGAGTACTTCCCTGGGATGTAAAGCATGTCTTGATGGGTATTCTGAACAAGACCAAGACATCAGCTTCTTTCTTTTCACTGAAAAGACTGAACCACTGTTATCTGGGCATTAGTGTCGAGAACCACAAGACAGCCCTTCACCATTTCGGGTGGTAGCACACAGCTTTCAAATGGGACATTTGTTCTTACTCTCCAGCTACTCTGACCACAAAGCTGGGACTGTGGCTGGAAGCTTTCAGCACTGTAGGACAACGGGAATAAATTAAGAAAAAAATCCCATTTTTGTACCAAGAGCTGATGAAAATGACCTGGGTTTGTTTTCAGGTGACATTCCTGTCTGCCTGGGAGGGGATGGAGGGTGATCTATGCACAGTTAGCTTAGCTCACAGGACCTTTAGTTTTCCAGGGCGTATTTTGGATGTATATTTCTTAGGTAAAAGATCTCTTCCTTTGGTATCCTTAGGCAGAGTATAAACAAGACAAGAGTTAAAGGCAGGGCTCAGACTTCTCCGGCAGCATGTGGTGCGTGGTGCACAACACCCCCAGGTGGAGAGGCTGTATGAAGGTGAAGGCAGGGCATTCAGACTGACTACAAGCAGGTCCCAGGGCTCCTGTTGAGCCAAAGACCAGCTGCTGGAACGCAATGACTGGAAGCACCCTGGAGGTCCCAGAGGAGGTCCCAACAAGCAGAAAGCTCTGGACAAGCTCTTCATGGAAGGCCATAGCACAAAAGGGCAACAGGAGCAGGAAAATAGTGACTTCACCTCTGAATGCACCACTTAGCATCCCTGTTCCTTAACCTCTTCCTGCTCAGACTGATGGTCTACGTAACCTATTGGATTCCCTTCAGGTTTCTCTCCCATCATTCACCTCTTTTCCCAGGATGAGAGGGGCAGGACACACACAAAACCCTCCACGTGCAGCGTGGGACCTCAAAACTGCATATGCAGTGGCAAGATTACATATACAGCATTAAATGCAACAAGGTCCTTATTTCAAATGGGGGCCTGATCGTGCTCCTGGAACGCAAATCAGAACAGAAGTGAGGAGGGATTGTTTTTCCATGCATTTAGTCTGGGATGTAATGGTGAGCCCTGCCAAAGGTCAAGATGCCAGGGGCATCCTTCATAGCAAACCATCAGCAGCACGATTGCCAAATTTAGTGCCTGATGAAATGGGAAAAGAACTAAATCTCCAAGTAGATACAGAACCAGTGACCTCAAAAATCTAGGGGAAGCTGGCCAAATACATAAAAACAGAAAAATTCCATGAAACATGGCCTTACTTTTTCAAAATATGACTAAAAATTGACCCAACCAAAATGAAATTAAATACAGCAACATTTAGCTAGGGAACAGGGAAAAATCCCAAGTAATAATGAGTGTAAATCAATATTTATAGTTTGCGAATTTTTCTTCTCTCAACGTTGTTTTTATGTGATACCACTGGAACGAATGCAAAGCTACTTGCAGCTTCAGGGAAACACTGAGTTCTTCTTGGTCAAAAAGGCCTGGTTTCTGCTACTTGACACAAAGGGGAGTCTCCGTGAATAGCTCCAAGTACAGGGCAGGGAGGAGGCAATGCAGCAGCAATCTGCACTTGTACAATTATTTCCTCCTTCATACTACTTAGCACCTCAGGAATCATGTCTCCAGCAGGACAAGTATTCCAGTTCTTCTCATGGATATGAGGATAGAAAGATGGGGAGAGCCATGACCTAATTCCGTCCACTTTTTTCTAGACGGGAACAACCAGGCATGCACGACTTGAAATCATCTGAAAGTGATTACGATGGCGAGGAGAAATTCCACACCTCGCTTTTCAGTTGCACATTGCAAGCACACAAAGCCATCTGCAAAAGGCAGCCACGTTCTCTCACATGAAGTTATAAATTACCACAATGAGTTCTTTTCTTAAAAAAAAAAAAAGTCATATACAAGAAGTAGAATTTGTTAAGTGCTGGAAAGAGAGAGGCGGGTCATTTTTCTTATCAGTCTGAGAGGAGGGGAAATGGCATCCAAGAGCCGGCATGAATTATTCCAGTGCCGTAGAAACAGAGGAGGATACAAAAACCCATCCCAAGCCAAGCTGGAAGGCCAGGGCTCCTTTATTTATTTATTTTATTTTGCCAGTGGAACTGACAGTAAGGTAAGAAAAAGCGACTTTCTTGATTAATGAGGTGAAAACCCTCCCTCTCATTTCAGACGTTACATTGGTATAACATGCTCGAAGCCTTGATAACGAGAGACGGGGCTGCCCAAATGCCTATAAATTCCCCTGCATCTTTAAACAATTACAGACCAGTGTGGTTTTTTGCCCTGTAAAATGGCTGCATTGCTAATTAGGCTGCATGTTTGTCGAAGATTTTCCCACCAGCCCTGCAACACCTCCAACATCAGCTGCTCAAACTTCTTTGAAAAAAATCAATTAGATATGAATTAAAATGCAAAGAGGTAAGCACCTTGCAATGAGTCTGTAGCAGAGACCAGAAACAGACTCTCTTTGTGACCCATCATGGTCAACCAGGTTGTTCCCCAGGGACCGGCATGGGACCTTTGCAGCATGGGACCTTCTCTGTCAGCACAGAGGTTGCTCAGCCACAGAGACCTGGGGAACACCTAAGAACTTAGTCAGCCCCCCTGTCCTCTCCTGCACCCATCATACCGGGAAGGCGTAGATGAAGATTCCCAGGAAGAGCAGCAAAATGAAGAGCACGATGGCCAGGATAACCACCCACTTGTACCGCCGCCACAGGATGTACTTCAGGGTCTTGTA
Organism: Limnodromus scolopaceus; assembly: GCA_028565335.1. NCBI lineage: Eukaryota > Metazoa > Chordata > Aves > Charadriiformes > Scolopacidae > Limnodromus > Limnodromus scolopaceus. The sequence goes on along the minus strand of JAOXNO010000033.1, from coordinate 40,999,973 downwards.
TGGGGAGGTGAACCACAGGAAGGAGGTCTCTGGGCGCCTGAAGCCAAACAAAGTTGAGGTTACTTCTGAGTTTCACAGTAGTTTCACCTTCCTGGATCCCCAACCCCATGCGTAAGCCCTGGTGTAACACGCTGGCTTCTCATCCTGCAAATCCACATCCCTCTGGGTAGACTATGTCAAATTCCCTCCTTGGTTGCCCAGACCAGCATCCCAGCCACCCTGGATTGCCTCAGCTCATACAGTCTGAGAATCAGCAGTTCAGAAATGGAGCCTACATGGGAGCAAGCCCATTGCAGACAGCAGACCTCAAACAGGGAACCCAGATTTTCAGTTTCCTCCTTGAGAGTTCTGTGCCCCAGTGGTTGCTTTTCCATTCAAAGTGCTCTTACTTGGGGTCCTCCAGCTTGGGGTTCATATTTGGCTCATCCCGACCCATGCCAGCTGGCCGCTCTTCATGCTCTTGTTCTGCCACAATTTCCAAAGTCATTTCCAATTTGCCCTGTGTGGGTTAAACAAAAACAAACTTATAAACAATACAAAACAAACAAACAAAAGGACAAAAAAAGGAGAGGTGAGAAATGAATGTGTGATGCAAAATATTGATTGGGGAAAGAAAAAGTACTTTGAACATAACCCAACCACTACACACAAGGACCATGAGGAGCCCAGTAAGAGTGGATTTAATCCAGATCCCTCACCTGTCCACTACAAAATTCTTAGCAGATATCCCAGGACATCTCAAATGTCACTGACACCCAAGCTTAGGCAACTAACTTGAGGGTCTTTTGCCGAACGACTTAATTCATTGTCTGTATTGAACAGTTGCCAAAGACTTCAACAGGGGCACATACACTTACATTTAAACATATAAGACCTTATAACAGCCTTCCAGTACCTGAAAGGGGCCTACAGGAGAGATGGAGAGGGACTCCTTATCAGGGAATGGAGCAATAGGACGAGGGGTAATGGTTTTAAAATGAAAGAGGAGCATAGATTAGATACTAGAAAGAAATTCTTTACAGTGAGGGTGGTGAGGCACTGGAACAGGTTGCCCAGAGAAGTTGTGGATAACCCATGCCCAGAAGTGTTCAGGACCAGGCTGGATAGGGCTCTGAGCAACCTGGTCTAGCGGGAGATGTCCCTGCCCATGGCAGGGGGGTTGGAACTCGATGATCATTAAGGTCCCTTCAAACTCTAACCGTTCTATGACTCTATGATTCTATATCAGTCCAACAGATTAAATCTTTCCCTGGTACTTGTCACAACACAGTATTATTAAGAATAGATGTAATACAGAGTCAAATTAGGTGGCACTTTCCAAAAACCATGCCAAAAATCCCACAGAAAGAATTGTTTATTCTGAAGCATTTGGAATCCTGGAAATCCTGGAAAACATCGGGCTGATAAAAGCTGGTCCAGTTTGTAAAATTTGCAGCCCAAGGCTGAGTTCCTTGCCCCGACCATGGCATCCTGCATGCACTTGACTCAACCACATTCCTCCTCAATGCTTTGAGTGAATCCCAAGGAAAACATGTGAAGAGGCCACCTTACCGCCAGGATCTTCTTTTGATCCTGCTCAGCAACACAAGGCCACCATCCCTTGACAGTTTTCTGCTCAAAGAGTGACACAAAGCGACTTGAAGACAATGTCTCATCTACTAGCTCTAAAGAGCACTTCTCAGCAGTCTTGGCAGGTTTGGGCATTCTGTTGAGATCCATCTGAATGGAGCCTGCAAAGAGGAACATTACTGGGAAGACAACTCAGTGTAACAGGCCCTTAAAATGGGGACTCTTTCCCTGAAGGAATATTCACTTTGGCACCCTCCTGACCTCAGGGAGCTTGGGCAGACACCCATACAGCAAGGTGGAGAGCAAGTTCAAGTGTAGCTTTATTTTCAAGCATAGTGCGAGTTTTAGTCAGTAGCTCTGCCCTTAGGAGGACATGAGCCATGAAGTCCTTCTAGAAGAGGCTGCAAAACATCTGCTGACTTACACAGCTATAACGTTGGATAACTTGCGCTGAAGTCAACCAGGCAGGCTGAGATTTTTAATGAAGACTAAGAGATTTTGGTGAAACTCAAATTGTACACGCCCACAACCCAGTCAATATAAAAGCATTGGGCAGGAGGCTTCCAGATCTCCAAATAGGCTATTTTCTTGCCTCACCCAGGTGAGTAATTGCAGCAGACTAAATAGGAAGGATATCCCACAAAAATGATAGCTTCCTTCTCAGACAGAGTGATCCAGTAATTAGCACATTTACCTAGCCTTTGGGAAACCTGAGCTCAGTTCTCCAAGTGTTAGTATAAAGAGTCTGTATTTAATTTACATTGCTGCATTAATTTACGTTATGGTTGTGAACAGACAAGAACATATACAGGGTCTGGTTCTGTGGCTCAGCTGAGGGACAGGAGCTTTTTTTATTTTACTGCTGTGGACAAGTCACTTTCAATACTGTGCTTCTATTTGTAGCTTTTCTGTGCAACAGATTCTTGCAACCAATGACAATAACAGCACAGATCAGATTTGTTGTGAAACACTTTTGAGGTTCATTGATGAAAAGTGGTTTACAAAAGCCAAAGAGTACTTTTGTTTGTTGGAATTTGAAAAGAATTAGGGTTGGCAGTCAAGAGCTCATGATGTACAGAGCCAGAACTGGAAAATACACCTTGGAGAGGTTATTTTGGCACTCAGCTGACGTAATTAATCAAAGACAAGATTTAAAAGGATCTTGATCACATACTTCCTTAATGAAGCTTTTGATGTTTGACTTTTTTTTTTAGTGACAAAAAGAAAGGTAGAACAAGATCCAATCAAAAAAACCATAATGCTGGAGCCTCCAGCTTCTGCACAGATAATCAGCAGCATGGCTCTGCTATCCTTCCTATTAGAGGTTTTTGCTTATTTTTTTCTTGGCTTAAACCTATATTTCTGAGGAAACCACTGAAAAAGGCAAGTGTTGGATCAAGCTGTGTTCGTGTCCAAACATCCCAGGTAAGGCAAGTCAAGACAGCTATCCTGCCTGGTGGTCTCAGCTCAAATACACGGTTACCCCTGATGAGCACATTTCAGCACAGACTCAGCTGAGTCACAGAGAATTGAGGCCTTCCTGGAAGGTGGTGGCCTGTTGGATTTAATGATGCTCTCAACATTATGTCAGCCCAGGAACAGGCTGCTGCAGGCTGGGACTGGAAATCTGCTGAATACAAACCACTTATCATAAGTCCTGAACTTACACTGACACTAAATCCTGTTCAGTGGCTTAAACTTAAACTTAAGAAAGTCGTTACACTTTCTTCATATCCTGAAATGATTCAATAGTTTTTTTCCTTCCTGTCTGCATCAGCAGGAATGGAGACAAAAAACTCTCCTGACTTACCCAAATAGTCATCAAAAGAGAACTTGTCATTGTCCCAGATCTGGAAGATAAGCTGTGGTGGAATCTTATTTTCTGTCTTGTCCAAGCTCCAGAAGTGCTCCTAAAATCACACCAGAAAAGAAACCAAGCTAAAATGAAAGGCTTATTAGTAGAAGTGGACAGAGCCTGGCTACTCTCATCTCACAACAGTGGAAGTCCTGTAACATTAGTGTGTCCTGCTTCAGTTCTGCAGGGCCAGAGCCACAGCAGGACAGTGCTGGCTCCGGTCAGCTCTTGGACAAGGATGCTCAGTGGAAAACTCAAGATGCTTCTGAAAGTTGTGTTGGTATCAATTTGTGCCTTAATTTAGTGACAATATTTTAGCAAACAAGCTAAACGTGAGATTGCAAATAGGATCTTTTGAAGTGACAGAATCATATTAATGTGATTTAGATGAAGATGACTCTCTAAGGTGAAGAAAGTAACAAGTGTTGAGTGCCAGTGCTGCCAAACTTCACCTTCCTCATAATTAATGGAAAAATATAGGAATAAATCTGGATCCACCGCTGCTCTGCCCAGTCTGTTGTAAGTAGTTTGTGTGCAGTTGGCCAACTTGCAAGCTGCAAACACCTCTATCACCTGTAAGTTGCCTGTGGCCCCCAAGTTTATTTACTAAACAAGAATATGTGAAGAAAGAGACTGGTGCTTTCATAGCAGTTCACTATGTGATGGGTTCCTCAGTTCTCAAATGACGTTCACCTTTTCTGCACATCTTCCAGGTTTTCATTCTCAGGACAGATGAATGCTAGAGTTGGACGTGATATCCTGGTAAATCTGCTGCTAATACTACACTGGGATGCTGCCAAGCTATACAATTTGCTTGCTGTATCTATTACTACATCCAAGTTCAAGAAATCAGAACACCATCAAGCCATGATGACCAGAGCCTCACTCTGTGTACAACCAATTGAGCGGTGGCACTGTGACACTTGATTTCAGTGTTTTAATGTGAGAGCTGTCACTGCCTATATGCCCTTCTCATTTCCATTAGATGTCAATCTATTAGATTGTTTGTTCCCTGCTACTAGATCTGCTGTGACAACCTTTTGAAAGGTTTTGCAGCAGTCCCAGAAGCCTATTTTCTAAGCACCTGCAATGAAAATTACACCATGAACACCGCCAGTGATTATCATCATTTACCAAGCCCTTGTGTAGTGCTGGAGCTATCATCCATCTGTTCTGCAACCCAGCCACAGTAATAAGGAATAGCCACTGCCTGCAAGACAGCATCCATATGGGAGCTCATCAATAGGATGAGGCGGAATTTTCTGCTTTTCTGGAGAGGAGATGATTTATAAAACAGTCATCCATGAGAAGTTTGCAACTGCAGTGGTCCTGTTACTACAGTGGATAGGTCAACAGCAAGGCAGACAGTCTGCCTCCTGGATAGTCAGACCAACACTCCCCAAAAAGCCAGAGGAGGGGAAAATTTAAAGTAGACTTCTCGAACAAGGAGGGTTTGAATCACATTACCGAGACAATGAGCTTGCAGTCACATCATTATAACATATGGTGGATATGTGTCCATGCCACAAAATTTGCTATTTATGTGGTTGCAACCAATAACATTTCCCAACAGGGATCTAATACCACTTTTTGGATGCCACAGGATGCCTCAAAGTTAGGACTGAGAAACGTTAGGACAGAAGGAAAGAGACGGAGACACACAAAAAAACCAAGGTCCTGTTATTTCTGGCTCCAACCAACACTTGCAAAGAGGAGGCAGAGTCACGACCAGTGTCTACTGACACAGGCTCAGAGGTGTGCCCTGTGGGCAATGCCTCCTGCCGCATTCTTGCAACATGGCAATATCATAAACGATCAGATTTAATTAAAACCAGGAAACTTCAGCATTATTCATGACACATACGTAGCACCATAAATTCACTGCAGTGGCTACAAGACTCTGATTCATTATATCGTGCAATATTTAAAAAAAGGGAGGAAGAAGGAATGTGTTGCACTCCATAAGAACATAAATATTCAAGCAGGGAGACTGTGGGCACTTAAATCCCATTGAAACCGGTTTCACTTTAAGAGATCACCCTGGACGATTATATTTCAATTTAGCTCAATTCCCTGCTTTGCTTTGGAAATACACGCCAGCATTTTTGCAATGGAGCATTTTATTTATGCTTTTTAAATATTTTATAATCTAGAAAAACAAAATAAAGTCAATGGAAACTTCCATCTCTCCCCCTCTGCTCATTGCAATGTATTAAAATGTATGTTTATCCAAGGAGGGGGGCACATTTTCCCAGCTAATAAGTAATTTTAAATTAAAACTAAAAAGGGAAAGAGCTTATGGTAATTCTTCCCTTTCCCATATATTGGTAGGGTCATAGAATCATTTCGGTTGGAAAAGACTCTTGGGATCATCGAGTCCAACCATCTACCCTACTCTACAAAGTTCTCC
>JAOXNO010000033.1:40952118-40994039 GCA_028565335.1 Limnodromus scolopaceus | reverse complement strand
ATTCCAAATATTTTACATATTTTGAATTTTTCTTTTTTTTTTTTTTTTTTTTTGGCTTGGGTTAGCTTTGCTAACTTGTCGTTTGACGGGTTATTTGTATTTCTTACAACCAAAGCATCACAAGCCAAAATAATGGTACGAACAACTGCATAGAAAGCACCTTATAGTGCTTCTCGGGGGAAAATGGAGGCTCCTTGTTGCGGTTTCATTGCAGTTGCTCAGAGGTATCTGAGGGCTCCACATGAGCTCCTCTCCTCTGGGAGATGCTCATGAATCACCTGACTCTTGCTATTGCTCTAGCAAGCTAAGGCTGGTGGAGAAGAGATCTTGCCAGATAGTATCCCAGCTGGGAATGGAGGAGTTGCATGGGCATTAACCATATGGGACATCCTTTGTAAAGGGTTCTCCATGGCTCTCCTGCAAACCTGGGTCCCTTTACTCCCACTGCCTGACACCCACATTGGGGCTTTCCCACTAACTCCATGTTTTCACTCAATGGGACTTGAAAGATCATTTGTACTTCTCAGAATGAGGAGGCTGTCTGTCTCTTGCATCCTGAGCCTGAGCAGGTTGGAGGAGACATGGGCAAGGGCACCCTGCCAAAGGGGATTAGGGCCCTCAAAGCCCCTTGGTGGCCAAGAGGTGCTTTGGCAAAATGTAACGTATTCTCCTCAAATACACCGTGCTTACTCTTTGCTGTACCAGCATCTTTCTGGTAATTCCTAGTTGCATCTGTTGACATTTTAAAGTGACTCTTCAGAAGCATTTCTGTATTTTCCTATTGCCCTTAACAATCAATAACACTCTTATTTATTAGTAGTACTGCCCTGGCACACAGGGACCCCACTCACAATTCGGCGCCTGTTGTGCTGTGCTCTAGAAAAGGAGAAGGATGGGAAACTGTCCCAAACAGTTTCCATTTAAATATTGCTCTTAAGGCAGATACCAAAATCAGGCCAAAGGCATAGAGAGTTTTACAATCCTTTGTTCATAGAGATCCCAGTGTGACCAGCTGTGGTGGCAGCATCTATACTACATCTACTTGAGCTTTAGTCATGATTCAGCTGACCAAAGCCAGGCTTTGATCTTGGCAAAAGGTGTATTGCATCTTCTGCTGACAATGTCTATGGGCTCTTTTCTGACCTGCTGTCCCCTGTGGTTTCCCAAGTTAAGGGAAATTAAATCACCCTTAAGGTCACCAGGATCTCATCCTGAACACTCTCAGGTCAGGTCTGCTGGGCATCGTGGCAGAGGTATAGAGGGAGATGGCACATCCATCCTCAGAGAGCTTCAAGGAGATACTGGCCAAGCCCAGGTGGGGACAGGGTGCTGCAGTGCAGGATCTCAGATAGGAGCTGCTCTGGCCCGATTTCTTGGGATGGTTTGACAGTTGGAAAAGGAGATTTATAGGACAACAAAGACAGGATCTTGTGGATAATTACAGAGTTCTCCTCCCAGGCAGGAACGGGGAAATGGCTCATGAAAGAGCTTATTTTGACATTTTAAGAAGTCATGAGTTTCTCTTTCACCCTTTGAACATGATTGAATCCCTGAAACTCCAGAGGAATGAGCCAGGATTTCAATGCTGAGGGAAGGGGACAGATCTGGAGCAGAGAGTTAGGTCTACAAGACGTCAGTGCTGCAAAGTTGTCTTGTTTTGCTTATGCCAAAGATTCTCAAGAGAAACAGGAGAGGGACAAAGGGATGAGTCTTGAAGTTTTTCTAGGAGGACTTTGGCAACAGCTGCACCAGAGGAGTGCAAAGAGAGGCTGGATTAGAATGGGTTTATGAACGTGGTTATAAATAATTGTAGATTAAGTGCTTGGATTTATGCAGGCTCCAGGCAGACCCTGAAGCATCAGCTCTGGCAGCCCGGACCTGATGTCCCCACCACACTATCACTTCTCCCCAGCCTTTACCCCCCAGGCAGGTGCAGGGGATTGCTACCACAGGGAGCAGCAATGGTAGCTCTCTGAGCCCCCATTTTCCAGAGCTTTTTCTGGATCTGGGGTTTTTCAAGGTTTTCTCAGGACACTGAGGCCACACTGCTGGGAAGGCAGACAACCCGCATGATCCAGATGCAGGGAAAAAATAACTCTTGTGGACCCCACCAAGGAGATGGGCAGACTGATCTGCAAGCTCAGCTTTCCATGAGGGGCAAGCCCACAATGTCCCATCACACTCCCCCTCCTCCTGGTCATTAACACCATGGTCGGAGGCAGAACCTGGCAAGTTCAGGAGCTCCCTCACACGCTCCACACCAGGCTTGACTTTTTGGCTGTAAAAGCTTTTTTCCTAATATTTAACCAGCTGCAGCCCCTATGCCTCATTCCACAGCTCCCACTTTCGTGAAAAGTTCCCCAGCTACATAGAAGGAGAAAGGAAGGAAGACGTGCACAGGCCGTTTCGGTGACACGCTTTCCAAAACAGGATTGTTTCCCCCAGGAGGCGTCAGCAGCTCTCCACGGTGTGAGGTTTATTATATTTAATCACATTCTTGTAGGTTCCCGGTGAAGGCCAGTAGAATGGCTTTATTACTGCCTAATATTCTGTTGCTTTTATTTTAAATTAATGGTTTGCAGCTTCTGTTTTTCTTTTTTTTTTTTTGTAAAATTTTATTTCAACTAAACCAAAAACATATTCACATAAATTAAAGATGCTGATGAACAGAGGTACGAAGGAGGGTATTTATGGAGCTTTTGTTTCCATACTTTGCATCCCAGCACAGCCACCCATCTGTCTTCTCTCTGAGACAAAGGAAGTTGCATCAAGTGAACAATGTTTTGTGGGTGCGAAGGATAAACAAGGTACTGGAGAGATGCGCGTAGGGCCAACAAAGCACATATCTATATATTACAGAGAGACAGGCTGGATGTTAAACATGCCTCTAATCCTATGCCACAACCTACAAAGATGCCCATCAGGGGCTCCTGTAAGCAAAAGTTACAGCTGCCATCAGGCTGCAAATGATTTCTTACTCCGTGTGCTCTGCTTGCTCCATTTTTACTCTATTTTCAGCAAGTGAAAGCCTGCTTTAACTTTCTTCCATCCCTCATGATCAGACCTCAAAGGGAGACTTTTCCTCCCAAAGACACAGTATAAATAACACCTTCAAGCTGACCTTCTTGCAAAGGTCTGGGCTGACTCACCAGCACTCTACACCCCAGGGCTGAAGTGTGTGGGCACCGCTCCGGGCTTGGCCAGTGGGAAGGAGTCACTGTTTATTGCAGCAAAGAAGTGGAAAGCAACACAACTAATTCTGGCCTGAAACACATGGGAGGAACGTGCACGGCTCTTGGCAGGAACAGCCCATGTCCTGTAACACATGGGCCAGTATCAAGAGGGATCTAAGAGAGGTGAAGAGCACAACCCTGCTAGGGGTAAATTTGGGGCATGAAGAAGAACTGCTCTTCTGGAGTGTCAGCCCTGAGAAAGCAAAGCAGCTTCATTGCCCATCTTACAAACCTGGGAACATACCAAGCATCTGATTTTCTCATGAAAAATGCATGACGGGAGGAGACACTACGCAAGGAGGGACCTGTCACTGCTTAGATGCTGCCTGGCATCCCCCCTATTCCCACACTTTGAGGACACCAGGTGATATACCTGCAAGAACCAGACTGTGCAAAGCTCTGCTGATGAGACAAAACCTTCCTTGGGGTCAAACCCTCCTCCTTGTGGAAGGCCAACACCTTCTTATTTCAACTTACAGCAACGTGATGCCTAGGACTTGTCACAGTCCCCGAGCTAAGACACGGAGGAGCACAGAAGTCCCATCAAGTCCTCAACCATGCCACTGCAGCCACGCAGGACACACCATCTCCATTGAGATACCAGGCTCTGATGGCGTGCACAGGCAAGACAGAAGCTGTTGGGAAAACATCTAGCCTCGAACATGTATATAATTCTGCTGGGCTCCACAAGGACAAGAGTGATGAAGCTTCCTCATCCCTCCTCTCAAAACTGACCTCATTTTCTTTGCCATGAAGGAACACAGTGCTGAAATGCACACACGCCTATAGCAAGATGAAATTTCCATTTTTCTAGGACAGCAAGGGGATCTTTCACACAAAGAAATGTCTCAAATTTTGCAGATCTTTAAAAATACATATATGCACATATATCATTCATAAAAAACCATTAATCGAGCAAGTAAGTTAGAAATTAAGCAATACATACATGAGGCTGGGCCCAAGAAGCTGGTATGTTAATTAATGCTGAGCTGGTCATACCGTCCACAAGCTACAAATTAAAATGATTGGTTATCAAGGGGGTTAGAGAAACAATGTTTAACATACATCAGCAAAAGCACAATTTAGGAGAAATAAAATGAATGAACCCAAACAGTGCCGTCTTCCCCCTCCCCTGGGCTATAAGGTTAGGTCTCCCTGGACAAGGCATCCTTGGCACAAGAGCAGGGTTTGGGTTTTCATTGATGTTCATCAAAGGGGACTGGGTTTGAATGGTTGCAGAGATTAAATGGTGTATTAAAGGGAAACTACAGCAAAAACCCACGTTACAGAAAAGCTGTTAATAGTTCCCAGTGCAGGACAGCATCTCCTCTTGTGGACACTGAGGGCTTGCAAACACAGCAAGTCAAGTTCATCACAGGAGACAGGGAGGAAACTGACCCAGGGTGTTTTTAACATAAAGGAATTAGGAGAGCTCAGGACCAAGGTCTGGTACAAAGAAAATGCAAAGTATGAGTGCAGCTTGTCCTTGGCAAACCAAGAGCTGTCATCATCTACCCCTGTGCTGGGCAACAAGCAGCAGCTCTGCTTCTGTCTTGCAAGGTGTGTTTCCTTCAAGATGGAGAAGGGGGAGAAATGAGATGTTCTCACCAGAAAATAGCTGGGTTTGAGCATCAGGACAAGCCCAACAGTGGTCCCCTTGCTCTCCAACCTGAGGGCTGATTCCTGAACACACTGCTTTCAACCCCATCAAACCAGACCTGCATCAGACCTTGGGTCAAGCTGAAAACACTGAATTTACAGCTGCTTCATGGGAGAAAGATTCCCTCAGGCTCAGTTCCCAGTACGACCCCATGGGACTCTCAGAGATTAGTGGGAGACAGCTCCTCCATGAGTATTCTATCAGAAGAAACAAATATCTGCTCATCCCTTGGGGCTGCAGAAGGTTGCCATGGTTGTCATTGCTTCTCTGCTTCCCATGGAGTTGAGAACACAGGAAATAGCATGGAGAACAAGGGTGATGGTTGCAGAGCAGAGGGTGTGGAGCAGGCAGGAATATGGGCAGATCCACACCTGGCTCACCCAAGAAATCCCACAGCCACTTGTGCACGCTCAGCTCTTGCAAAATCCTACTCCACGTGCATCTCCCAGAGAAGCTATGTAGAAAGGCTTAGCCCAGGAGACCTTGCTACAGAAAAACTGCTTTTCTATGAGTTTTAGGAGCTTTTTTTCTTCGCATTTGGTAACCATGATGTTTGCAGTTGATGTGCACACAGACTTGTTTTAAACAGGCTGAACTCCTCACCCCATTTGGACGAGATGGACTACACATTCGGCAACCTCAGAGCAGAGGAGTTCTGCATCTGTTTGTTTTCTCTATTTCAGAAGAGGACAACAAAGTGATCCTTTGTTCCAGTCATCCATCAGAGGAGGGACCAAAGCCAGGCTTGGCAAGGAGGGAGAAAGACTTTGGAGCCACACAATGAAACACATGCACGGGCAGGAACAATCCTGGCTCCTGCTTCCAAGGTCACCACTGAAAGAGCAAATGGTACAGAGACTGTGGCCACAGGCATGGGCTTCTGGCTTGGGATCCACCACCTTTCCCAGAGAGAAGGGGTAGGATGGCCTCTGCAGACTGGAACTCCTCCTTCACTCTCCAAACCTCGCCCTGGAGGGGAGCAGAGCAGGGTGGAGAGACCCCGATGGCTGCAGCATGTCAGACCACCTAAGGAAAAGTCACCCCAACCCATGTCCAACACCAGAAGAGGGTGGGCATAGGAGGTACAGCAGCCAGGGCCAAAATTCAGAGGCCAGGGAGGGAGATGGTGGGAATTTTGGTTTGGCTTTCCAGGAATACGCACCCTCCTCCTCCACTCTCCAAACAAAGGGCAAAAGTGAAAGACAAACAAACAAACAGAAAAGAATTAATCTGAGGTCAAACTGAATAATTCAATTCATTGTGGGGTGTTTCATTTGCGAAATGTTTGTTTCAGTAAAGAAATGTCAAAGTCTTCCACGCTGAAAGCACTACAGCAGAGTGTTTTGCCTTTGCAACATCCCTCTTCCCCTCCCATCCTTTCACCTCTCATTTAAACTATTCCCTAAATTCGGTCCGAGTTTGCAGATGCTTTCAATAGGCTTCAAACTGCCCCAGGGAACAAAGTATTTGTTGCAGAGCTGGGGTCCCTCCAGCTGCAAACCTCTGTCTCACTCCTTCCTCCAATACAGCCTCGGGCAGCTGCAGGAACCTCTGCAGCTCCTATGCTGCTCCACCACTGCTGGGGAGCAGCCCCCAGGCAGCAAATGCTGTGTAAACCCATATAAAAGTATGTGTGACCCCATCCATAGCTTTTGTTCCCAAAACACTGGTTTGAGCAGGTTTTTTAACGTCATGATGAACTCCCTGCAAGGTCTGGGAGCGCCACAACCTCAGTGTTTCTCCGGAGGGAAAAGCTGAGCCACTCCACCCATGCCAGCAGCCTTGGGAGCACCGCAGGAAACCCAGATCATTAATTCTGTTGCCCACGACTATTTTTGGGGAAGAAGGCCCTGCCTTCAGGGTCTGGGGACGTTGCAAAGGCAATATTTTTCTGACCTTTGCTGGACATTTAAAAAATAAAAATTACATAATGCAATACATGGTGTCATTTATTTTGGTTAAAGGAAAGTCAAATATGAGCAAGAGCTCACCTCACTTCACTTTGCAACCTAAGGCTGAGGGACCTTGTTTCAGTGAGGCCAGAGGTCCCCCTCCTTTACCTGCACATCCCCCGTTCATTGCCACAGCCTTCATCTTTCTCACAGGCATCCTTAGAGGCCAGAAGGTCGCTCACCTCTGTGCTCAGTACCCACTGGCAATAAATGCGCTCCTGGAAGTTTTACTTGTTGTTGGACCAAGCCTGACCCCCTTAATGATGAGGTCTGCACACAGGAATGGAGAGGTGGGCTGGGTTTTCTTAGAGACAGATTTACTTCTGCACATCCCAGCCAAAAGATGCCTCGGGAAGCAAGTATCAAAAAGGAAAAGGTAGGCAGGATCACTTGCAGGCAACACTGAGGAAGGGAACAGCCAGCCCATGGGCCAAAGCCTTGGGGATCTCCAAGAGGATCAGCTGTCATGAACTTCTCCACCACAACACTAACCAGGACCACAGCTTCCTCCCCACTGGGACTCAGATTGGGATGCTCTGTGCCCATGGCTCCAGCAGCACAAAGAGAGGGACTGAGACTGCAGGAAGAAGCATCTTCCCCTATCTGCAGCCCCAAACCTAGTAAAAGCTCTTCTCGGTCTGCAATATCTCCAGGGTGGTGACAGCTCCTCACCTCCACTGAGAAGCAAGCAATGGCAGAGAAATGCTGAGGATCTGACTGCCATCGTTTTCGGGTTGTCACCTGTCACTGCCTCTTTTGCCTCTAGGCTGGTAGGAAACCTCATTTCCTCCTGTCAGACAAGAGCCATCTCTGTGTTGCAGAGCTCTAGCTCTAGCAGAGTAGCATCCCTGCTGCTGGGGACATAGCAGGTCCCTGTGCTAGATCCCAACCTGCTGCAGACATGACGGTGGCCCTAGTTTTCAAAGCAAGTAGTGGATGGAGAGTCAGCTGCACCGAGGATGAAGCGCTGATCTGTGTATGCCTCCATGGTGTATGGATCTCCATCGAGATAAGAAGCACCCCAAAGTCTCAGGGAAGAACTTCAGAGTCAGGGAAAGAGCATTTTTCCATGATTTTGTACAGAAAGCACACAAATTTCCTAAGAGCCGTGAATGGCAGGCTACAATTTAAAGGAAGTTAGACGAACCTGGATCTGGCATGCCACCAGAAGTACCTACAGCTTCTGCAGGAGTGCTCAAATATTGCACTGACTGTAAAAACTGGGAAAAAGCAGAAAGCGTGTTTGGACGAGAGCATCCAGAGCAAAGCTTTGGAAAGGACAAGAGTTGGAAGAGGGTCAGGGACTGCTACTTCCCTTCCTTCCATCACAACCTGCTCACGGGGAACCCACCAGCCCATCCCTGAGTGAGTGCAGGCATCTGAAATGGGTCCCCTTGGCCCCTGACGCAGCTCTCCCTCGCCCCCCTCCTGACAGGACCAGTTTGTGCCAGGGTGGGAGGAGATGGGGGGAGCAGGGCCAGATCCTGTGGTGCCTGCGGTGATGGGGTGCGGCTCACAGAGCAATGGTTTCCCCACGATGCACCACCACATCTGAGGAGGGGATTAATTCTTGTTTGCAATTTAAACAGCCCCGCTGTGCCAGGGCACTGCGTATACACAATAGCAGAGCCTCTGGCCTCACTCCAAATTAGCCTAATGAGGAGCAGGTTTCAGGATGGGCTTGGAGGAGAAGCAGGCTGCCCCTCTCCTCCCACCTTCTGCCACCTTTGACTGCTCTGCAGACATGAGCAACACCTAGCGTGGTGCTGAGCTGCACGTGCAAGGGGTCCCTGTACACCACGATCCTGCTCTGCCTCCCAAACTGCCCCAAAATACCTTGCTCAACGGCCTTCGCCTCTGAGTCAGCATCTCCAAGAGGTCCCCCAGCGATGCATGGAACCAAAGCACCACCTCTGCAGTGATGGAGGTTTGCACCTCGGGTTCCTCAAATGCAGGTGTAAATGGGAGGATCCATCATGGGGAACCCATAGGAAGACTCCCTGCAGCAGCCACAGGGATAGCTTTGCACTTCCAAAGCCATGCCCAGTGCTTGCTGCTAGCTGTACCCCAAACACAGTGGCTTGATAAAAGTCAATCCAGACATCTATATCTTGGTTCATTCAGTGCACATGTGTCTACACAGCACCTACAATCTCTGGCTTGCACACCCCATGCCACCAACAGGCATGTTCACAGTTAATGCTGGTCAAAAGATGAAAAAAAAAAAAAAAAAGAACTTTGAAGGACAATTTTTCTTTTCTTTTTTTCCAAACTAACTGCAATAAAAAAGGTGGAAGCCAAAAGACATTTGAAATTCTGCCATTTTTGGAGCGCAAATGTAAGAAGAGTGTGAGCCCTGGGTCTTGCCTTGCCCTCACCTCCAGGTGCAACGAAAACCGGGGAAAACAGGGAAACGGTGAATGGGTCCCGGGGGGAAGCACTGAAAGCGAATGAAGTGCTGCAAAATTAACACGAAAAACATTCTTGATTTTTCACCACTAGAAAGTGCCCAAAGAAGAGAGAAATCTGTAGAAAAGACGCCTTTTCACTAAAAAGCTGTGGCAATCTGATCAGAACCTTTCAAGCAACAACAGGCACAGCAGAGCCAGGCAGAGGTATCTCCTGGAGGCAGGGACTCACTCCAACCTGCACCACAGAGTGGGAACACCGCAGGGTCCCCCCCTGCCCATCCTGTCCGTAAAGCAAAGGCAGAGGAAATGGTGCCAACTGGAAGTCCCACCAGCCCACAGAGCATGAAGGTCCAAGCACAGTCTTGGCCAGGTACCTTCAACACCAGTTCATAGAGGACCTCAGCTTCACATCGAGCCCCACGCCAGTCCCACGGTGGCCGCAGCCTCCTCTCTGCACCCAGCAGAGCCTTCGCCTGTGGCTCTCATAAAGGATATTTATGGGAGGAAATTTTCCTCCCTTCACCTCCCTCAAAAAAGCAGCCACCGGGTTCATAAACCACTGGCAAAACAAAGCAGGGGAACTTCCATTAAACAGAATAAAAGGCTAATTAGTGACTGGGCCGAAAGTGCTTGCCTTGTCCCACATTGTGGCAACCAGCCCAAGCCCCAGCCGTGCTGGCTCCCTGGGAGAAAACAAATTTGGGCTAAAACCCTGGTTTCCCAAAGGGAATTGCATTTCCTTCTTGTTACTTCCACCAAAGTCACAGGAGAAAGAGCAGGAATGACTGCAGGTCTGCAGTGACCCTGGAAAAGGCACAGAAAAATCAGGGCTGGGAAACGGTGCTGGCAGCTGAAGGTCAGAGCAAAGGAAACGTTTTGTAAAGTCAGTTGCCTTTAATAAATGGTTTTGCTGTCAGTAAAAGGCAGCAGAGGACAGGCGTGGAGATGGTTGTTCTGATGCTCTCGAAGACAGCATTGCACAAGGGAAGTGCTGCAGTTTGTTATTTTGCTGGACAATATAATTTTTACTGAAAATTTACCAGAAAAAGAAGAAAGGAGGAGACTCTAAACTGTAGATTTCAAAACACGCCCCCAAAAAACTTTGTCAAACCAAACTGAAAGTTGGGTATATTCTTCTATTAAAAAATAAGAAATTATACCTTCACAGCTTGCTGGAGTTGCAGATGCAAATCCAGTCCACCCATTGCTGTTCCATTTGTAGCTGTGCGTCAGGAGGGGGACAGAAAAACCTTCTGTTGGGGGTCTTAAGCTGTGACTCTACCTGGTCTCTACTACCTTCATGCATGCTCCCAGCCCCCAAAATAGAATCACAGAATCATAGAATCATAGAATGGTTTGGTTTGGAAGGAACTTTTAAATCAATCCATCCAGTCATCTCATGCAACCCCCCTGCAACAAGCAGGGACATCTTCAATTACATCAGGTTGCTCACAGCCCCGTCCAACCTGACCTTGAATGTTTCCAGGAGTGGGACATTTACCACCTCTCTGGGTAACTTGCTCCAGTGTTTCACCACCCTCATCAGAAAAAATGTCTTCCTTATATCCAGCCTGAACCTACCCTCTTTTAGTTTAAAACCATTACCCTTTGTCCTATTGCTACAGACCCTGCTAAAAAGCCTGCCCACCTTTCTTATAAACCCCCTTTAAGTATTGAAAGGCCACAATAAGGTCTCCCTAGAGCCTTCTCTTTTCCAAGTTAAACAACCCCAACTGTCTCAGCTTTTCCTCATAGGAGAGGTGCTCCATCCTTCTCATCATTTTTGTGGCCTCCTCTTGATTGTCTCCAACAGATCCATGTCTTTCTTGTGCTTGAGACTCCAGAATTGGCTGCAGTACTCCATGTAGGGTCTCGTCAGAGCAGAGTAGGTCTGTGCCCACCACTGCAGAAGCAGCAAACCCATACTTGGGTGTTTTGTCCCTTTCCTGGGGATCCATCTCACCCACAGCTGTCTCTGCAGAGGATCTCACCCCTTGGCAGAGGTGCTGGGTGCCATCAGCTTCCTCGGTGCAGCAAAGGGAATCCACTTGCCTGGCACCAGACAGCTAATCAGAGGTAAAGTCAGGGCCTTCACCCAACCCTCCTACGCACATTATTCCCTGACCCCCTCACTTTTCTCCCAAGTTCTTTCTGCGCTAGGCTCAAAAAGGGAGCTTTTTCATTTGCAGAAGTGAAGTTTCCTGTT
Organism: Limnodromus scolopaceus; assembly: GCA_028565335.1. NCBI lineage: Eukaryota > Metazoa > Chordata > Aves > Charadriiformes > Scolopacidae > Limnodromus > Limnodromus scolopaceus. The sequence goes on along the minus strand of JAOXNO010000033.1, from coordinate 40,982,577 downwards.
CCAAGACTCGTTTTGGTGTGGTTTTTGCAGACACGCTCCAGTTACTTTACTGATACAAGACGAAGCACAATTGTAAATTATTAAGACAAATCCGCAAATGGCAAGCGAACAGAAAGTCAATTAGGTTGTCAGTAGTATTTTCTGTCTTGAGTTCCTTTTCCCTTTTCAACAACACTTGTTCATTGGGGCCAATGTTTTCCAACTCCAGTTTCCAGTTTCTAATTGACACTGAAGCATCTCAGGACAAGACGCCAGCATCCCAGGGAGCTGAGCGTATGAACATCCCACCTCTTGGCTGGTGGGGAACCTGAAAAGCCAGGTCATTTGACGTGCCTCACTGCAAGTACTGTGGGATGACCTTGCCTAAAAGCACCAACCTGGATGTCATCAGTGCTTGGGATAGGTAGGGACGAGCAGGGCCAGCTGCAGTTGAGGCCGCAACAGGCTGGAGTACCACACCCACAGATTTTGCTGAGCACTGGCCAAAATCTTGATTTTTTTTCCTTAGCCCAAAGCCTGAAAGCATTGATCTGCACAGAGGTTGGAGCATGCAATGCGCACTCCTGCTTAAGCAATGCCTGCTCATCCACAGGGAGGACTTGCATGGCACAAAGCTAAAGCAGACAACCTGGCACGAGGGATGCAGCAAGCAGAGAGGTGCAGCTCCAGCTCTGTATCTCCAGGGACAGCCTGGTGCTGAGACCCCAGCCTGAGCCCACTTTGGGACATGACTGCAGATATCTGATAGCACGGATCAGTGGATCGTAAGGTCCTCATGAATAGAAACACTGAGGTGCCACCAAGGACATAAATAAAGAGCAGAAGCATTGATGCCCAAATTATACATCTTGCTTTTATGGGCAGTGAAAGACAAGGCAAGAGGCATACCTGAGAGGCAGATTTCTTGCAGAAAGGTCAGGCTTTTCTAGCCCAAGGTACCATGCAGCACCCACAGCTGCTAAAACTGGGAGGAAGGAAATGCCAGGGCACATTAAATACACCAAAGGGAATAGGAGACCATGAAAAGCTCCACCAAATGCCTCTGATGACACTTTCAGCTGCTCCTGAGCAATCAGGGTCACCTACAGATTTGTGCATCACACAGACATCAGCACTGACAGGTCTCTGCTTCAAAAAGGAGGCACCTGCTGGCAAAGAAAGCCTAGGGCTACAGAAATGCAAAGTAACAGCGGGGCCAGTGCCACCAGTGTGGCCAGATAAATCCCAGCTGTGCTTCAGGAAGAAGGAACAACACCCCCACTGGCATGCCCAGCCTGGTCCATCTACAAGGGACAGCTGAGACCCCTCAAACTCATGGCACAGAGAAACTTGCCTTCTGCAAAAGCAACATACTCCCTCTTCCCTGTTAAAGCATGTCCAGTTCCCACCACCACGAGATATTCTGCAGTCACAGCCCCCACTGTGACCCTCTGAAGAGTCACTGGAGCTGCTGAAAGCAGCCAGTGGGTTTGGAAGCAGCAAAGCATCCTGCAAACAAAGGGCAACACTGGGGAAAGGAGACCTGGCCACATGGATGTGGTAAGGATGACTGAGTCTCAGGAAACCTTTCCAGCATGGCCTTTGGCAAACTGCCCCATCTGCCAGCACTGGTTCACCCTCTCCAGTGCTGGCTAAGTCCCCTCAAGGCTGTCAGCTCTTTGAGGCAGCGACTGTCATTTCCAAGAGAGCATCCCACACAGCAGAGCCCTAAGGGGGTGAGTGAAAACTTTTGTCAGCCTCAAAGCAAACCATACATTTGCGGAATTGATGCCGGAGGGAAGAGCATGGAGAATTGTTGTCTCTACCCCAGAAAAGCAAATCTGATGCCTCATATTAAACATGAGGGAGAAGAGAATGAGTTTGTAGTTGTTCATTATGGCATGGTCGGGGAAGGGTGTGAAAACAGAGGTGGAAGCTGCAAAAGGAAGGTTACAACCAGACATGACCTCACAACAGAGTTCTGCATCAATCCACCCCAGCCCTGTACATGCACAAGTTTCCCCATAGCACACAAAGTAAGATACCAGTGTATTCCCACCATAGCAGTTTTTTCCATACCTGGACAGGAATAAGAGGCTCTTTGTCATCAATGTCAATTAGGACATCGTCCCTGGGCGTGAGGCTTACATCATCTGCAATCAGAGCAAGCACGAGCATGACAAGGACATCCAGTTGTTAAAAACCCCAAAGCCAAGACACCTTGGGATCAAGCTCCAGGAGCAATCTCAGCCTTGCCCAGAGCCTTCATGCCAGCCAAAGCTCACATTCATGAGGGCTGAACAGCTTGGCTGAGGGACAGCCCATCTCACCAAGCAACCCCAGAGCTAAACTGCTCCTCGGCACCTCCTGGGATTTTTGTATCAGACCTAGAGCTGGGCTGAGCTAAAAGCAACACATACAGTGACCCTCAGCTCCTCCTGGGAAAGGGCATGTCTGTGCAGGTGGTATGGTCATCATGGCAGCGTGTACCTGCATGCTCCTGGGGACTGTCCGACTCCTCTCGGTATGGATCACAGTAGAAGTCCTCCAGTGAGCGGATGGTGCACTGCCCCACCACAGGCCTTCGGCCGAATGGCCTGTTGTCAATGATTTTGACAATGATGGGGGGGCTGTACAGGCTCTCCTTAGGTAAACGCTGTGGGCAGAGGGGAGGGAACACATAATTATGCAGGGCAGGGAGGGCAGTTGCTCTGCACCTCCCCAGAGGGAACCAAGGATGAGCAGGACAGAATTATATTCCCCATAGGATTCATATTTTATGAATCCAGAGGTCCTTCCCAACCAGCTCTGCTATGACCCCATCACTACAGGGTGGGGACCAGGTCCTCACCACTTCCATGAAGAGCACACAGACATCAAAGTTGGGATTCTTCTTGACGTTCTTGATGACACAGGACTGCACGAGCTGGCCTCCACACTCCACCAGGAGGCTGGGCGAGGTGACGCTGGCTAGCTGGTAGCTCTTGAGGTTTCTCAGCCCCCAGGCCAGGATCTGAAGGGTGAGGGCAACAGACAGCAAAGACTGAGCCAAAGGCCTGCCTCTGGGTCTCTCACTGAGCTTCTCAGCAGTGGAGGTAAACCTGAAGGGTGGCCCTCTACAAAGGACAGATGAATTGACCCTTTAGGACAGGCAGTGCTGGAAGAAGCCAGGTCATACAGTAAGTGCTTCTCTGTATGCACCAATACACCAGGTCCACAATTGCTTATCTATTAATGCAGCATCTCTGTTTTGGGCAAATATCATCCTGGGGTGAAGCAGACTGTCCTTCTAAAAATCGAGTGCAGTCCAGGGCTGTGCTTTGACCTAGAACTTGACTGCTTGGTGAGACTTCTTGTCTCAGCAAGATAACATTTTTTGACAGACAACCCATGAACAGAACCAGCTCTCAAGCACTGGTGGGACTCTGTGTCCACAGAGTCTGGCCTGGATCCCATTTCTGGGTCTTATCCTCCCCTTTAGGGACACTTGTTTGGAGTGTTATTCTGCGAGGGGGCGAGCTGCCTCATGCACTCCCCATTACTCACCTCGATGGCCGTGCGCTGCAGGACTGGTTTGATTCCTTGGGGGACCATGTAAATGTTGGGCTCCCGCTGAGGCGGTGGATACGGCAGGTCAGAGTCTGCAGACTGTGGGGAACAGAGACACCAATGGTACATCAGGTTATGCCACACTGGACATCAACCCCATCACCTCCCCCTCCCCACACTGCATCCCCCTAGAGTCTCTTTCTCTCTGCAAAACTCATCTTCTCCCAGAAGTCTAGGACACCTAGACAGGAGGAGATGAGGGCTGGGGGGGGATGAATGCACTTGCAAACTGTTTCTCTCCCTTTAATCTGGAAAAGATCAAACATCTACTACTGAGAGTGGTCCCAGAGCCTTTCCAAGGGAACTGAGAGATCTGCTCTCCATCAAGGTTCAACCTCCTTTAGGGAAGGAGGGGATGAAAGAGCAGCTATCCCATGCCAGGACCTCAGTGAGATAGTTAAGCAGGGGGATGAGGAGACAAAGCAGCAGCAAGGGGTTAATTAGTGAAATAGAGCTCATTGAGTTGGACAGAATGAGATGCTTTGACCAGCTATCAAAGAGCAGCAGACAGTTTAGTGGGGGCAGCACCATGGGAGTGAGGGTTGGCATCGCCTCCCAGTGCAGGAAGGGGTGGTTGTTCATTCATGGCATACAACAGCTCAGCTATAAACCTCATCTAGCAGCTGCCAAGCTTCAGGCCACAGAGCTCAGATAAAGCTGTCTATGCACCATGCATACAGAAGGAGATTTCCTTCAGGGTGAGACCAGATCTAGATGGCAAGTGGGGGATTCAAAATGTGCCTTCACAGAGCAGGAAAGCAGGGAGCCAGACTTCCCTAGCCACTCATAGAGGACGGGCTCTGAGCCCTTCCAGCATTCAGGTTCTTCTTGACCTGCATCTCTGAGTTCACTAAAAAGGCAGGAATGAAAGCAAAACCTCTAAAAAAGCAACCCTCAACCAAGGGCAGTTGGAACCAATTTAGGAGACTGGCATTCTTTTCAGGCTGGAGTATTATTGCATTAAATTAAGTGTGCATATGTATTTCAATTATAGGATTGGTTCAGGTTTATATATGTATGTATATAAATGCTATACAAAGGAATTTTTTCACAGTGGCATGTTAGATATACTAGACGCATAGCTTTAATTTTCATTGGCAATTCCTGGTGGCTGCTGAATCAAGCTGCTTGTTAGCTGAAGACTTTCCGTAACTCCATTTTGGGGCAGATGTCTGGGCTCCCATACAGGGCAGATGGTAAATCGGGGGCAGGCAGTCCTCCCTCCCACGGTTCATATGCTTGCAGAAATGGTTAGTGCTAGCAGGGAAAGGGAAGGTTATCTGGGAGGTGAGTGCCTAATGAGAAGGGAGAGGTGCAGACCATCCCCAGCATCACTGGAGTGCTCAGCACTTCTGGTAACCCACCTACTTACCCGTAGCCTTAATTTAAGGCTGCTCAGACATCACACTGTCAACATGAACTGGTCCTTCCTTGGGGTAAAGGAATAGACTGAATAGCCCTTGAAGAGCTATCCCCAGCTTTTGTTTGTGACCCACAGTGCTTAGAGCACATCAAGGTGCCTAAGCATGGACTGAACCAAGAAGACCTTCAGTCTGACCTTGTATAGTGATATATGTTCGTTTCCAGCTTTAAATGTGCCTAAATTGCATTTAAGTTGCATAATAGAGATGCAGAGCTGGAGAAGCCAGCTAGCCCATCTCCAAAACCCAAGGTAGGCTCAAACTCCACACAGCCCCCGTGAGATGGCTGCACAGTCTCTTCCCGAAAAAGAAAGGTTTTTCCCTAAGAAAACACCTAAATCTTTGCTGATGCAAATACCATGTGTTGTATCTCCTTATTGTAATTTCTGGCAAATCTATATGGCAAAAGGGGAAAGCCTTGGGGAAAGAGCTCCTGCCTGTCCCCCATCTTCCCCAGGTTCAACAGCAGCTTTGAAAGCGAACAGTGCATGCTTGGCTCCTAACACTGCAATGTCTTCAGCTAGCAGTAGCCATTTCTAAGTCCTTCTCAATCCTTGCTGCTCTCCTGGTTGTTTTGCAGTTCTCCTGGGTCTCCGCTGAATGAACGAGCACTAAAATTTTCACCAGATGGGACAGAAATGAGTAGTGAGTCCTGGGGACGAGGCAGGAGCGGGAAGGGTTCAGGGTGATAGTGGGGAACAAGCAATTCCCAGACACAGCTCTCAACCCAGACACAGCTGGCTGGATGAAGGAGACATCCATGAAATGGCCTGTGGGGTCTGCTGGCAGCTGGGATTGTTTCAATGAGACAAGTCAGAGGGAATAAGGGTGGAAGGGAGCTCTAGAGATCATCTAGTCCAATCCTGCCTTTAATACAGGGTTGGAAGAGTGATGAGTGAAAGTCAACACAGATCAGACCAGCTAAAACAGTGGAACATCTCCCAGTTTGAGCACACAGCTGGGACATGCTGTTTCAAGGGGGGCTTAAATCCCAGCATCAAAGGGATTGCACCCATTTGCACCAAACAGAAATGCAGTAGAAGAAAGTCTGGTACCAGCCTGGTTGTTCAGATAAATCAGGAGCCTGAATGATGCATATATGATCTGATTCTCTACAAGGCTTGTTATTTACTGCTAAGGGCACTGGAGACCCCAGGCTGGCATCACTCTTGGATGCAGCCTCAGTGGGCTGGTCTGGATGGGGTTCCTGCAGGGCAGGTGAGTCAGGCCAGGCCATTTATGAAGGAGCTGGTCTTTCTGAGAGTCTGTGTTGGGACTTTGCTTGGTTTCTGGGCACAGGAACACAGGAGAGTCAAGTGTTTGAGCATAAAAAGTACCCATTGGAGGAGCCCCTCGTAGAACAATGCAGGGGTGCAGAGCTGTGGAGTGCCCCATCCAGAAATGACAGTGACAAGAAATGGAGGAGAAAGAGCAGAGAGATGGTTATGTTTACATGAGATCATCCATCTCAGCCCACATGGAGCACAAAGATGAACCCCACACCGTGAGTAAAAGCTGCTTGGGTGGAAGAAACCCATCTTGCAAAAATGTGTTTATCCCATTCAACCTTTTGTGGAAATGTGGCCAAGCTCTTTGCATGCCTCAGGTTCCTCCTAGCTCATCTCTCAGACTTTGGGATTAACTGGCTCCTAGGGCTACCACAACATTCAAATAGACATGCCCCTTGTTCATCTCTCTGCCTTGGGTTTTACAAGATACCAGCCTACCCTGGTAGCGCTTGGTTCAGCTGGTGATCTGCTCTGCAGAATGCACAAAGACTGGGTAGCAACTTTGACAGGTTTCCCAAGAAGCAGCTGGGGATCCTGAGGAGACTATTTCATTCAGAGCAACTGGAACAGTCCAGCACATGTCCCAGTTCGTGGCGAATTCCACATGAAAAGTTGCAAACTTTTCAACTGGGATTTCAGCTGAGGTCCAGCCAAAGGTCAGCCCAGCTTTTTGGCTTTTACAGGCTTTGTTTGGAACAACTGAACACCAGTAGACCTCATGCGCATACATCCTACAAACGTTAAATATTACCCAACATATCCTGCCATTGGGAACACTTCGTGGGTTAAGCATGGAGCCCATCTACCCTGTCCTGCTGGTGATCACTCATGTTACTAAAATCTTGATGCTATTGACTTGACTCATCTGAAAAGAAGTGGCTGCCCTGTGGAGGCACAATTTTAACAATCTCCAAGATGAAGAGACAACTAAATCTTATAGACTCACCTCATCCAGGCTGGAGGATAGCTCATTCTGGAGAAGAGAAGGAAAGTACAGAGTTAGAGCAATTCTCATTCATAAGCCCATCCTAGGGCTTATAGTTGTAGCTGATAACTGAATAGAAAAAGGATGCTTTCCAAGTTCCTACACATCACCATCCCCAGGTGAAGAAATCAGTACAGGTAACAAAACCATTTAAAATCCAGCATCAGTTAATGCCTTTTCTCAGATGGGCTGCAGGGTACAAAACTCACTGGAGCTGTTGGGAAGCACAACCTTTCACAACGAGAATGCTGAAATTATCGCAGGGCAGGAAGGTAATGGTGTGTTTGACACCTGAGGAATTATATCCAGAATGGGGTACATTTGCCCTGATCTAGGAGTCAAACTGAGCTGCCCCACTTCAGCCTCTTTGTTAGCAGCTGAAGGAAACTGCCATCTCTACATGGTGATTCCTTCATCCTAAGACAGGATGGACAAATTTCCTGCAGAAGCAGGTCTGCAGAGTCCACTGCAAACCTCTGCAGGAGCAGCTGATGGTGCTGGGACCCAGAAGGTCTGCAGGGGCAGGGGAGGGGACAGTTTGAGGGCCATAGAGTCTGGGAGCTGCAAACAGAAGAAACACATTACCTCAAAGCCAGGGATGTGATGGACAGCTGGCTGTGGAGAAAAAACACACATTTTCCATTAGCACTCCCGGTGCTAACTCAGCTTTATCTAGCAGAGAAATATCAGTCCTCCCACAGCCACACACTGCCCCCCTTCATGCTCAGTGCTGGGCTCCAAAAAGCCTGGGCATAAGGGCAGGGCTCTCCCTCTGACAAGGAGGCAGGAGCAGAGCCTCACATCCACCCAGCTGCTTTTTGCTAAGATCAAATAAAATCCTTGGAGAGGACCTCCCTTTCCAAGGTCTTTCCCGCCCGGTTGAGTAACTCCTGAGGAGGAAGAAGAGGCTGAATGCAGATGATTTGGTGCCCAATCTGGCAGCAGAGACATCCCCTGACTGCCACCCAGCAGCCCCCCACTGGTGCAGCGAGGTTTGTACCCAGCACATCCACCCCTGGCAGCTGCAGCATCATCGTGCTCGGAGCGCAGCGGAGCAGAGCTGGGACCTACATCGGAGAGAGGGAGGAGGGAGCTGCAAGGACCCTTGTTCCCAATTAGCACCTCAAGTCTGGGAGGGAGAAACAGGACAGAGAGATTTAGCCTCCCAGTTGATCCACTTTCCCTGGCATAGAGGCACATCTGGGATGCAGCCAGGCGCCACAGCCAGTGGAAAAGCCAGAGAGGAGAGAGGCGAGAGGGTGGTATGAGCAGGGGACAAGGATGGTGGGAAAGCACATGAGAGCACACTGGGGCATGACGAGGAGTCTCTCCCGCCTGGACTGGCTCCGAAGCACAACCCCCTTCCCCTGTGGCTCGTTACACGAAAGGCCAGCACTGAGCACTGGGGGAGTAACCGCCCACTTCAGCTCTCATAAATCCCCTCCGGAAATTAACTCTGAGCAAAGGCCAGTGATCTGGGGCCAAACGCACCAGGCTCTTCCCGCGGTGTGAAGGTGCCGAGGCTCTGAGCTCAGCACCGCGGCCAACCGGGCTGGCAGGACACAGGCAGTGCCGGTACCCGGCAGCCCGGGCTTCAGTCCAGCACCGAGCCTCTTCCCCTTGGCTCTGCTAAACGCCTCCCGCCACACGGCTGCGGTGCAGCCAGCGCTGAGCATCACGGCTGGGTCTGCTCCGAGCAGCCGTCCTGGTGAATCCGAGGACAGGCAGCTGCAGAGCTGCTGAGCCCAGGTGGACATAACTCGGCGCCGAGCAAAGGCTGCGTCCCGCTGGGTGCGGAAAGGCTCCAAGGGAAGAAGCTAGCAATCCAATTAGAGACGGGATAAGGTCCAGGGTGAGGAGCTCACCTTCTCCCTCTGAATCAGCTCGAAGGCAGCCAGCAGCTCCCCGACGTTTCTGTTCGCCTTGATGACGGGGTGCCAGGAGAGCCGCGGTGAGCGCACCAGGCTGGGCTTGCAAATGCAGCGCCCCATGAACTCATCCGCACCCTGAAAGGCAGTCACAGGCACGGGGAGCTTTCTTCCCGCTCCACTTCCCGGCAGAGTCCATCTCCACACACACACATCTCAGCCAAGACCCTGTCACTCAAAAATCAGGCTCAATGTCTGAACCATTATGGGACCAGTTCAGAAAAAAAGATGGGTTTGATGCCCATGCAGACACAAGTTTTCAAACTCCTCCCCGTAACTGCTAGGGCTACAAATGTACCCTTTCTTACACATTTTGGCTTAAACAGGAGATGAAATTCCTATGGTATCACACGATTTCCAGAGCAGGACCTCTGAGTATAGCATTAAGTATCAGCAGCTCTGAAAAAGCCCATTCACTGGTCTGCAATGGGATCTTCAGTTGCCTTTGCTACTTCCTTCAGAGGAGGAAGGGCAAAAGGGTTCCTGAGACGTTCCTGAGACGTTTCTGAAATGTGTTCTAAGTGCTTTTCACTTACGCACTGCTCTTGCACACAGTCTGCTCTTGTGACAGGCTACAGCCCAGTTTTTCTAGGAAGGACTCAAGGTTATCTCACCAGCCCCACAAATGCCATCACAACAAGGCACTTTGGATACCTTTAGGCAGCTGATCAAACAACAGTGTATGGTTCCCTACTTGTATGACCACTTTAGATCTTGTCTCAAGCTGTTTCCACGAGGAAATATGGTTAATTTGGCCACTCTACAAAATACAGTATAGATGCAGCTTTGGTAACTAGAACAGGGCCACCAAGGAAATCAGTAGCAGAGCTGTTTACTGAATTTTTGTCTTCTGAGCGTCCAGCTCAATGTCTGAGCCACCCAGGGATGTTACAGCATTGTACTCCAGAGGGCAGAAACAGTGCCATGTGTTTGTCCCATCCACTCCAGCACACTTACACCATGAAGGTCCAGATCATGCAAACACACTTACGTAGGTGTCGTGGTCATATATTTCCACCACGATGTTGGGAGGGGAGTCAGACACATTCTGGGGGTCCCCAAAGATCTCTATCTCATAGAAGATGAGTGTCTGGTCCCAGGTGGGATTCAAGGTGTTCTTGATCACCACTGTCTTCTGGCTTTGATGGAGGAAGGAGACAATGGCATAAGGATCTGCAAGGGATGTTAGATAAGAGGCAAAGGATGAATTAGAGCTACTGGTCTAGGAAGGAGAAAGCACTTCATAGTCCTTCAAGGGCCAACAGGCTGGGCAGGGAAGACTGTGAACAGGCTGAAGGAACTGCAGATCTTTTAGAAACAGCAATAGCATTCCCATTGTGTCCCAGGCAACCCTAACTGAGAAGAGAATCAGGCCAACGTCTCCGGCACTTATCTCTACACACCAGTTATTCACAGCTCAGCTACTTCCCAAGCTACATGGGATGTCTGCATGTTTAGCAACCCTGCAAAAGAGTTGTCTTCCACAGACTTGCTCTGTCTCTCTTGAACCCACCACATCCTCCAGTGAGAACTCAAAACTACATGAAGAGCCATCCTCTCATGTTTTTTTTTCAGCACCCAGCTCCCTCTACCTCCATCTGAGGCTCCCCAGTTCTTGGATTAGGAGAGAAGGAGAAGTCATCCCCTGCACACCTGCACTGACACTTGGGGTTTTGCCAGTTTCTATCATGCCAACCCAAAAACATCTCTTTTTCAAGCTGAAGAGTCTCAGCCTATGGAGCTTTTCCTCACAAAGGGCCAACCTTGTCCCAAAAAGGCAAGACAACCATAATGGTCCACACAATTTAGCTGTATATCTACGCAAAGACCTTCCTTCTTATCCCATAGCAGCCTCCTTTCCTTAAAAACCTTTGATGAAGGATTTTTTTGCCAAAAACCTTTTGGGCATCTAATCTAATGAGACCATGTTAACCAGAGCAAACTTATAGAATCAATGGTTTGGGTTGGAAGGGACCTTAAAGATCATCTAGTTCCAATCCCCCTGCCATGAGCAGGGACGCCTCCCACTAGACCAGGTTGCTCAAAGCCTCATCCAGCCTGGTCTTGAATGCTTCCAGGGAATGGGGCATCCACAGCTTTCTCAGACAACCAGTTCCATTGTCTCACCACACACAGAGTAAAGAATTTCTCCCTAATATCTAATCTATGTCTACCCATTTTCAGTTTAAAAACATTACTCCTCATCTTATCACTACACCCCCTGCTAAAGAGTCCCTCTCCATCTTTCCTGTATCATCTAGCTTGTGATAACTCCAGCTGGTGGAGACACTGTGACCTTCCCTGGCCACATCTCCCAGCACTCCACTGCTGTAGCATTAGAAATTTCCTCGCTGTCTGACCAGATCTATACTGGTCACAAATGGTTCCCCTATTGCCCTAAGGTGTGGGGTTTTCTTCCAAAAGATGACTCTGCAAGGATGAGTGTTTTGGTGGTGATAACACAGCCATCTTCCAGCACAGCAGAGACCACAGACTGTTTCCACGATGCAAACAAGTGTTTTCCAGGGAGATGCAGGATGTACCAGCACTGCACTTGGGGGTGAGCAGTGCCTTCAGTTCACCCTCTGCTCTGAAGACCAGACCATGAAGAAGGCGACTCCAATGTTACTGTCTCCTTCCTGGGGCCTTTAATATCTCCAGAAGGGACAGGAGCTGAGAATGCAGCCAGCAACCTGCCAGAGTCATCTTCTCAGCCCTTTTGCATGAGTTTTAGTAACCTCCGTGTCTTGAGGAAGATTTTGCGTTCCCAGCACTCCAGATTATCCTACCTGGCCTCCATCTGTCATACCATGTGTCTCTGGGTCTCTCTTAGCTGCATTACATCTGCCAGCCCCACACAGATGCCTCAGGTACTCCAGGGTCTCATCAGACCCCTGTACGTAGGCATTGAGCTGGGAGCAAGGTGTCTCACTCTTAACTTGGGACAAAGTCAGAGGCTTCTCACTGCAAGGCAGCACCAAATAGCGAGGAGTAGCCTCCCTTAACAACCAAAGCACTTAACACAGGAAGCCTGAGATCAATTAACAACAGAAATGTGAAACCTGAACTCTAACACCTTCCCTTCCAGACAGCTTCAAAGAGCATGTGGCCCAAACCTGCTCTGGATATCCAGCCCGCAGTGGCACTGGACATGGAGACAGGGTGGGCAACAATGGAACCAGGATCAAGGGCTGGGTGAGAGGCTTGAAACATGCCATGGGATCACATTATAAGGCCCTGTGGAGACTGAACACCTTTCATAACCTGATAGCACCTACTTATCCAGGGATGAGACCTCCATGATTGCTGCATCCTACCTGATTGGTTCCAGGTGGAACTCTGAGCTCTGGTTGCCTGCAAAGCCCAACCTCCACAGTGGCAGGAGACATCATGGGCCTCTTTGGAAGAACACAGGCCACCTCCTCCACCCGGCACCCAGCATGGCACAGATGCACCAGATAGCGTATGGGGATCCACCAGCATGCAGTGGGGTACCACCCAGGTCACCCCAAAGCCAGTCCCAGGACACCTACTGGCAGCAGCCTTTAGTGCTTGGCACTGCTCAAACCCCCACAGTCCCAGGAGGGGTCCCCCCACCCTGCAAAACAGTGTGCACACACCAACACCAGCAATGTCAGCAGACTATGAGCTTATGCTGGGAGCAAAAGATGTCCTGCCTACCCTGGAGACGGAGGAGCATCCCCCAAGCACCTGAACGCCGGAGGTTGTCTGAGCAGGGCGGCATCCCCCACCCTCCTTCCCCTCTTCCAGGGATGGGGGTGGGTGAAAGGGGTTGTATTTTCTTTCTTGGCATCCGGACCGCAGCAGACGTGTTTAATGAGCCGGGGCTGTTTGCGAGGTGGCCGGCTGGAGAGAGCACTATTCACGCTGGGAAGAACCTTTTCCACTTACGCGCTTTTTTCCAGTAAGAGGAAAGCAGAATGCGTTACAATAAACAAAAAAACCATGGATTTGGATTTGCTTTTTTGCTCTTTTTTTTTTTTTCCCCTCTTCTTCTTTTTAAAGGAGGCCTCCATAAAGCCCCTTTGTTTAGACCCTCGTGTGCACAGAAGGTTTATTTTTATAACTGTGTAAAGCCCCCTTAATGAACTCCTTTATGCTTTGTTAAGGCAGCGGAGATCACAATTCCACATTGTGGCATGTTGTTACTCATGTTGTCCTTGGCTGGGTTTTTCCGAAGGAAGGGACTCCCCTCCCCGCTCCGCCGATCGGGGCCATGAGATCACCTCGGTCCCCACCACTTCGAACAACAAACCCTTTGTGGAGGCGGAGGGGAGACAGGACCTTGGTGGGTGCAGACACTGGGTGATTGTTTGGGTGCTCTGCACATCTCCAGGGCATTTCTGTCTACCCCCTCAAGCCCCTCTGCTTCAAAACACTTCGGGAAGCAGGAGACCCCTGGGACTGTGGTCCTGCTGCCACAGTCCATGGTGATGTCCAGCTGTCCCTGCAGGCTGCTCCTCGCTGTGGGTCCCCAAGACGTACCACTTCTGGGGGCTGCCTCTATATCCCATCCGAGATCCTTCACCTCTGTGCCAACACTGCAAATCCCCGTGCCAGACAATCAGTGACAGTTTTAGAGGGATGCTGGATGTGTCCTGCCTGCAGGCATTGCTGCAGAGGGATGTGGGTGCTCCAGGGATACCTGCCCCAGGACCTGCTCACATCTCAGATGTGGCCCCTGCCACAGGGCAATGAACTGATGGGAGATTTTTTGCATTGCCCCAGCTCCAGCTCTGAGTCAGAGGCAAACAGTGACATCTCCGCTGTACTGCTTGCCCACCTCAAAATGACACTCCAAAGAATTAATGGGTGTGGGCAAAGGCAGCTTTGGTCACAAGCACCAAAGAGGCTCAGGACCACCTGGCTGGGATGGCCCACCCCATTGGAAGTGGATGTGGGACCCACCACCTGATGGGGGCCAGGTCCTTCCTCAGGTCAAACATGAAGGACCATTCCTCGCCTGTTTTCCACACACCCCCACAGCCACGCTTCAGCCTCTGCTACAAATGAAACACTCCTAAAGCCAAACCACCTACACCCAAGCACCCTTCAGCACCGAACGATACCAGACCTGCCCAAAGGATAAAGCAATATACCTTATTCTAGCTTCATTTTCTAACCCAGAAAACATGAGCTCAAGCACAGGACATCCCAACCACATCAGCTCAAGTCTGGAAATTTCAGAAGTGCCTGAAGCTGTACTGGGGCTGTGCTGAGCTGCAGGACTTGGAAAGCTCCTCACACAAAGCCCAGGACACCCTTTTCTCCGCTTGGGACCACACTTTTTTCCATAAAGGGACTTTTTTTACAGTCCTGTCTGAAGTATGCCTGGTTCAGGCATCAGCTCCATCAGGGAAACCCCCCAGTCATTGCCTCCCATCCCCCCTGCAAAGTTTCCAGGATGGAGAGTGGAGGAGCAGCAGCTCATTATAATGTTCAGTCATGAAAACAAATATGAACCCTTTTACATATTTGCCACTGTTAGGTATTTTCCTTTCCAACCATATTTTCAATCAATTCTTTCATTCCTAATAAACGGAGTCTCCCTTCTTCAGCCTTGATCCCTTCCCCAAACCACAAGACAAATCCCCTCCACGAACTTCACACCCAGGAGGCTGCTGCCCCCCTGCCCTGCAAGGGCAGGCAAGAGGCTGGCCAGGATTCAACCAGCTGGGAGCAAGCTGGATGCCGAGGGCACATACATCCAAGCAGACACTTCATGAGGACTCAGAAGAAGGTGCCTGTCTGCTTCGAGGTCCTAATTACATCCTTGCACCTTTTTTAATTTTTCTGAGCACATCTCATGGAGGTTTCTGCCCTGTGTTCCATCAACTCAACACCAGCCCGGAGCCCTCCGTCTTGCCTGAAATCCCGGAGCTCACACGCTGCACGAGGGGGTGGCTTGAGGCAGTGTGCCATGGTAAACATCCCTGTCCTCCCCTCCGTTTTTATTTGTCATGCCCCTGAGCAGTCTGCTGCCCAGCCTTGCCACCGGCTTTCAGCGTCACCTCAGGTCTGGGAGAAGGAGCTATTAGCAAAGGAAACAGCTCTGACTCACGGCTGACCTGGGTAACTTGTGGTTTCTGGTTGGTTTCTCACATAAGAGTTCTTGAAACTCTGATTTTTTTTGCTGATGGGAAATCAAGCTACCAGGCTGCTTGCCTCAGGAAAGCCTCGAGCCACTGTCTTTTGTTGTATGGCTGCTGAATACCCCCATGTCACATCAATAAATACCCCAAAAATTGCTTTACAGACCCCACTACTCCCCAGCATTCATTACTGCTGGGGAGTAACTACTAATTACAAGCACAAACACACATGGACATGGGCTTCTGGGCTTACCCGAAAAGCTGTCCTTATCCATGGCGATCAGATCCCGAGCTTGGTACATGTAGCAGCGGAGATGGTATCTGTTCCCACCTGTACGGAGGAATCAGAAACAATTAAGAGATGAGTCCAGGGATAAACGTGAGCAAATAGCTGAGGCTGGTGTCTGAGGACAGCTTGGCTTAATCCTTGAGAGCACTTAGCCCTGAGCATGTCAATGTTCCCAGGAGGACAACCCATACCCCATCCTTGCCCACCCCACCCCTTTCCATCCACCTGTACTCAAGGTGAGCAAGAGGAAGAGGATGGGAAATGCTCAGCTACGGGGTCCCCACAGCAGACACCCCATGCCAGCACTCACTTCAGGGGAAATTCACCCTCCCTTCCCACCCTCAGGGCCTTACAGTCAAATATGCACGAAATGGTGGGTCTGTTGACACCAAAACTGAGAGTGGAGACGGATTTGCCATCATCGCTCTTGTCATCTGTCACTCCCCCCTGCAAGAGAAAGCAAGGCAAGGTCAGTCATGCCAGGACCGCCTCTGCGGCTGGGGTTCCCCATGGGATGGGGTCCTCCAAGGTATTATCCCCATGGGTGTCCAGGAGGACTTTGGGACTCCCCATGGAGGGACTCTCAGGCTCTTCTGCCCCAGGAGGGCAGAAAGGACCCAGCTCTTGGCCCATGTTGTGCTGGGAGGGAACAGGACACAACAACAAAAGGAGCCCGATGGCCACCAATTCACATTCCACCTCCCAGCATCTCACCAGCATGGAAAAGCCTCTCCATAAAGTTTGTCATTCTTGGAGCAGTAGTTAGTAGTTAAAGCAATTTCACTAAGTCCCCTTGCGAGCAAAATTAATGGAGCATAAACTTTGCAAACAGTGATACAGACGGTGGCAAATGCAGGCAAATGCCCCATTCGCTGCCCACGGGGAACCTCAGCCGACCCTACCCATCACCCTTCCCTCTTCTTGTGTCAATCTGTGAAAGCCAGCCTTTTGTCACCTCTTAATTGCCGCGTTCGGCTTAAAATATTTAGTTGCAGGAAAAGGAGCCTAAAGGTAACTTCCTGGAGAGTGTAAATCTGATCTTTAAATATTTTTCAATTATCAAATGCTAGAGAGAAACAAGAGGGGCGTTTAAAGAAAAAAAGCAAAAGAAAGTAGGAAAAAAGGAAAAAGAAAAAAATATGGGTCTGGGATAGGAGTTTCCAAAGCCAAGATCTGCCAAGACCCAAAAATGCATCAGGAGCTTAAGTGTCTGGAGAGCCCTCCTTGCCTTTCCAGGCAGGAATCGCTATTACCATGATATTGTCTGCAGAGGAAACCCTGGGGTTTGCGCTGTATTTACAGCGGTGAGGTCACGCTGAGGGTTTGCAAGAGCTGCCTTCCCTTCCTTGCCCCCCTCCCTGCAGGAGCTGAATAGCTCCTCAGTTATTTTTATGACCTTTCTGCCCAGCGGAACGCCAGTCCCCCACCCTGACCTGCATCCTCTGACAGCCTGGGGAAGGGCAAGTGGAGGAGACCAGGAGCTAAGACAGGCAGGGATTGCTCTCTGAAGCCCTCATCAGGGTCTTGGGAACACCCCACAGTCTGTCCATCACAGAGAAGGGGGACTCCTCACACCCCAAATCACCATGGAAGGCATGCCTTGGAGAGGGCAAGTTGGAAGACACTCTTCCTCAGGACTGTGTTTTGCCCTTTGTGGTCTCCATGCAGGTTGGAGTACCACCGTGATCTCCTCCCTTCACTTTGTCCCCATAGGGTTCCCAGTTGCTGGGTCCTGCAGCGGGAGCCCGTGCACAGGTGCCACGGTGTGACGTAGCAGCCATCGGGCTTTCCCACGCTTGGTGCAACCAGTTGGTATTTTGGGCACCGAGCTACAGCACCAGTGTCCTCCACCCCGGCCAAACCCCAGTGGCACTACATGCCCACCCTGGCTGTCATTATCCTGTTTTAACTCATGTCCCTGCTCTTCTCCTGCCTAGGGAGTGGTGGTTCAACCACACTTGGTGCAGACCCAAAGCTGGGATGTAAGCACTGTCAGAGACAGGCAAGATTTTCCAGCCTGGCAAGGAAAACCCAAAGCTCTCCGTTAGCCTCAGCTAATTTCAGGTGATTTTTGGACAAGGATGGGAGGAAATGGGGCTTGCAGGGTGGGAGGGCTGCTTGCAGCTCCAGGGCGAAGCCACTGGGCTTTCCATCAGAAACCAGAGACATCCTTGAGCTGCGGAACTCAGCTCTAGGCTTCCAAGAAATCAGACCAAGGGCAGAGAGGTGCCTGGGGGCCACACTGCATCTGCAACCCTTCTCTTTTAATAACTGCCAGCGACAAACGAGCTGCCAAATGACAGGTCCCAAAAAATCTGGGACACACTGTCACAGAGAGGGAAACCCTGGAACAAGCTGATATGATGGAGGTGATGGCCAAGCCAGCAAGCCCAAGGGAAATGAAGGCTGCCCAGTTTACAAAGGGGGGATGCACAGGTGAAATAAAGGCAAAAAGAGAGGAAATGACAGGACAGTGCTGCAAGCAGTGGTGTTACGCTTGCTCCGCGTTTCAGGTATGGTAGGGAGTGCTAAAAGCCTTCTGCACCACCAACTTCTTGGTCTCAAGCGCCCCGTTATCCAGCTGGGACCCATCGTGAGAAGCAATAAGCACCAGGCACTTTGTGGGTGTCCCCAGGGGTGGACAGGCAATGGAGAGGGCAGGGTGGTCATGGTGAGGGCAAAGTGGCCCGTGGATGGGCATCTTTGTCCAGGACACTTGTGGGCTCACCACGGGTCTACTTTCCTAAGCAGAGCCCTGCCTTGAGCCATCTGGGGACTCTCCCAAGATGTGGGTGACTGCAGGAAAGCTCCAAGGACTGCTGAGAAAACAGCACACCAGGAAGGAAAGTGCCACCATGTTGGAGAGCCCACAGCTTGGGGGAAGCAGGTGAATCAGTGGGAAAGTAATGTCTGAGGCAGCTCAACCCACCCCAACGGGGTACCCCAAATCCATCAGGCTATTAGCATCCAAGGCAGCCGAAACCCAGTGCCATGTGGCAGCACCACGAGCCCCCGCACCAGCATGTGGCCTGGATTTGGGCACCACCACCTTGCCAGCAGCCACATGGCCCGGCCCTGACGCTGCTCCCCATGGGATGGGGGATCGGGGAAACTCCCTCCCCATTGCTTGGGGTCAGGGGAAGGATAGAGCATGTGTGAGCCGTGAAACCAAAGTCTCTGAACAAAAGCAGGAGTGAGCACGTGCTTGGGGAGAGCGAGCATGCACAAAAGAAATCATGCACGTGTGTGCATGGAGCCACCCTGGCTCTTCCCACTGCAGGGAGCTGGGCTGGATGGGAGCAGACACTCACACCCCATGGGGTCCATCTGAACAGCTGCTGAGCTCACCCTGCAAAGGTGCTGAGCCCCACGCACGGCCCTGAGGGTGCAGCTGCTCAGCTCCACAGGGGAACCACTGTCAGAGTGGGATTTTTGGGGAAAGCCTCCGCCAAGGAGTCCCCAGCTCCTACAAACCCTGCCTCAGCAGCTGAACAACCTGCTGGGGCTCAGTTTTCTGGCTGCTCCCGGCTCTGGGTCACCCTGACCCCGAGGTGTTGGGGTTCAGCCTGTCTTAACAGCAACAGTTGCTCAGTTTGGCAAGGTCGGAGCAATGCACGCTGAGCATCCCCGGGAAGAGGGAGGCCCAGAAACCCTGAGCACCACGCACACATTCCTGCATCCAAAACACATTCCTTCTGGTCATGTTTGGTATTATCTTCCTGTTGGAAAGCAATCCTTTCAAATAGCTCAGGGAATTAGCACTTGGGGTGTTGGCTTGTTCTTTCTGAGTTTGTATTTTAATCCTCCCTCGGCTTTGGTTCCCCTGCACCGCTGTGCGGCTCCTTGGCTGGATGGGCTCTGGGAAACCCGTGTCACAACCATAAAATCGCACAAATGCCTTTCACGGAGTAGACAGCAGATAACAGGAACGGGACAGAGCAGACAGAGCTGGGGGATGCTCCAGTCTCCCTCTCCTAACAACATCTTTATTCTGCTTCAGTGCGATCAGAGCTGGCAGCAGCAGCCCAAACTCCAGCTGCTGCCCCATCCAGGGGTTCTTATCAGACACTGCTTCCCTGACACCTCAGACTTCAAAAGCTACCTCCCTCTGCCTGTGTTAAAAAAAAAAGCATTGGAAATAGATATAGTGGAAAATCAGCGCCCACCCCTCCCAGCCCTCAGCACCCACTTGTATTTTCCCATCCTCGGCACCATTTCAGCCCACCACCCTGATCCCAGCTCTGCAGCATCACACCAAGTCCCTCCTCCCACTTGCGCCTCCAGTGGATGGAGCGATCGACCTTGTGCAGGTCCGGAGGGTCTGGGGTTACTGGATGGGAGATGCTATGTAAATTTAGGTATTATTTTGGGATGGAGCACCCTGGAAAAATACGCAAGTCATTCAAGTGAGAGAGGAGAGCTGGAAAGGCATGAAGCTGCAAAACCAGAAAATATGGCAAGATCATTTATAAAGCAATCCACAGAAAACCAAGCAACCACAGAAAATGCAGCCAGTAACCCTAAAATATGAGGGCACGGAGCCGAGCCAGAGTGACCTACTGTAGAGGGGAATTCGGTGAGTGGAGCCCAAAGGGCAGGCAGGCTGGTCCTGCACCCGCCGGGCTGCCGAGAGCTGGAGCCAGGGCTGGGGGGGGATTCACCTGCCGCTCTCCTGGGCTGCTCCCTCCCGAGCTGTCACCCTGCAGGGACAGCATCCCTGAAATCTCCACGCCTGAAGAAAATACTACTCCTTGACAGGCAGCATCGCCCTGCCCAGGCAATGGTTCAACTCCCGGGAGCGGCACAGTCCTACAGCAAAGGTGCTTCCCCAGGACCCTGACCCACTGACACTTAGGGCAGTGTTTGCTGGGTAAGGGGGGAGAGGCAAAAGCAAGACAAGGTTGGAAGGGGCAGCCCCAGCAGCCTGGAGTAGGTTTGGGTTCAGCAGCACATCAGTAACACCACAGGACACCTACATCAACCAGGGACCCCCTGCCACGACATCAGTATCACCAGGAGCAAAGCAAGCAGTGGCTCCCAGGCACGTTGACACATCGCCATTTTAATGGGGCTTTTTTCTCCTCTTCTCTTTCGCTTCAGCCTCTGCCTCACACACATGGGGAGGGAGTTTCCTCCCTGGGTCTCACCCACATCTCCTGATGTCCCCAGCAGATTGGGCCGTCAGCCCCCCCTTTCCCCAGCACAGCAGCCAAACTCACAGACCCATTTCATTTGCGGGCTAGTGAAGGTGAAACAAGGGCTCAACTGAGCCCTTGGAAAACTGCACAACCAAGTCGAGACCCAAGGCAGCCCCATCAGATGTCACAAGCCCCCCAGAACCAGAGAAAAGGCACAGGGGATTCCTGCACAGCCCCATGGGCACACACACACACACATGGGCACGGAACACAACCCCCATGTTATAGGGTTTTCCAGATAAATCCTCCTCGATGCCTCTGCCAGGATGCAGTGGGATGAAGCGCCTGATTGAAAAGCACATCAACAAGCTCCAGGGTGACTGGAGAGAAGCCAGTGTCCCACCAGCAGCCCGGGGAGTGGGGCAGAAGCTGGGACCCTCATGGATGGGGCCAGCGTGAGCTCAGGGCTAATGTATGCAAATGCCACGGAGCCTCTTGTGTCCCAAAGGGGCTGCTGGGTTCAAACGCTGGATGGAGGGGAGCATAGAGCAAAGAAAGAGGGGGGAAAAAAGCCAAATGGGGAAAAAAAAAAAAAAAAGCCCTATAATAGGGGCTTTGTGCTGCTGTGGTTGGTTCTTACTTAGTTATTGGAAAAGCCAAAGGATTATGAAATCCAGTGTATGAAGAAAGCCAAAATATTAGCTAAACAAGCGGCAGCGGGTGCAGGCAGCAGATAACAAGTGGCAGATAACCAGCCTAGCTCCATGCCCACTCCCTGGGGTGAGACAGAAGGGTGGGAGCAGACCCAACCAGGCTCCTACTCCCAGGCAGCAATTCTGGGGGGGAAAAGGCAGGTACCTACCAGGGCCCCCTCCAAGGCGAAGACAGCAGCGGCCCCGGTGCGCTCCAGGGGCTCCATCCTGCGCCTCCAGCGGCGGCGGCGGAAGGTGTCGGTCCGGCGATGCTTCAGGTGGAAGCGCCAGCCGAAGAGCGAGGCATACTCCCAGCCCTCCCCGTCCAGCTCCTCCTGCTTGTGCTGCCGGGCAGGGACACATCAGGGCTCAGGGGGAGGCTCGGCCCCACCATCCCACAGCCCCTCCGCAGGTGACAATGGCACAGCCAAGAGGCAAAGCTGATTATGCATGGGGCTCTCCAGGGACAGGGTGGTGCCCACCCAAACCTGGGGCCAACCTCTTTGAGTTGTTGCCTGCTACAGGTGTCCCACCCCATGTCCTCCCCATATCTCTCTAGCTTAGCCGGGGATTCAGCCCTTTGACCAGCCCCTGGGGTGGACCCCACTTTGAGAAGGGTCTCGGTGGGCTGGGGGATGCCTCTGCTGAGCAAAGAGGGGGGCATATACTGCCCAGACCTGTGTAGCACCAGCATCTCCCCCTTCCCAGCCTGCCCTCCACTTTGCCACCACCTCTGATCTCTCCCAAGGCCACCAAAGCTCTGGGACCCTGGAGCATCTGTCACAAGCCCACAAAGGCTTTTTCTCCCCAGAGCTGTGTCACCTCTCTGTGACACTTGCAACCCTTTGGCAAATGGGGTGACAGTGGTTCCCTATGCTTTCCAACCACAATTATCTAGAAAATGTGCTGAAAAGGAGGAATGTATCTAAGGGAACTTGCTGGGGGGAAGGAAGAGCAGCAGCGTTGAGGTGGCATTTGCAGTCCGATTGCACCACCTAGAGGAAAGCAGGACTGGGACGGGGACTGACTGAGGAGTTCTGCCAGTCCCAGTCCCCCCAGCTGCTTCGTGGCACTGTCCCACTCAGCCCAACCAAGCGCTCCTGGAGCGGTCTCCACCTCTGGGAGATGGTAACCCCCATGGTTAAAACCACAGAGGCTGCTGCCTGCTCCACTACGGAGAACAGGCACATTGGGCTCCAAAGCACAGCAGGTCTCTGCAGAAGGCCAAGCACCTCCACCTCCATGTGGAGAGACAGGGACACAGCCCCGACCCACTCTCACCCTCTTCTCCTCAACCCCTCTCCTACCTTCCTCATGGCCTCCATCTGTGCAAGGTCCCTCCGGCGGAGCCGCACCCAGCGCCGTCGCCGGTTGGTGTGGTACATCTTCTCAGCTGGCACCCAGGCCTTGGGCTTGCGGTCTGGTGGGATGGTGATGCCATACTCCCAGCCTTGGAGAGAAAGGGACAGCTGGGTGAATGAAGGAGAAGAGCCTCCACCTTGCCTCCCCCCAGGGACTTCTCTTCATATATGTCCAGGTTGGAACAGCTTTAACAGCAAAGGTTTGTCCAGACACAACACAGTTTCCCAGTTTGCTGGTCCACACAGATAAAGACCTACTCATGCTGCTTCCAAATGGAGGTGTCCCACTGGGAATGCCCAGGTGAAGGACTCATGGTGTCCCAGCAGCTCTTGGCTCGAAGTCACAGCTTGGGGATGCTCCTCTCTGTCCTTCCTTCCTCAGGCAACCCCAGTGCTTGTGACCATCTTGGTTGCACTCTGGCCTGATGTTTTCAATCTCTCCTTCACCAGGAGACAGGTAAGATCTTCCAGAAGAACAGCCTGGCCTTTCCCCAGCAGCAAGGAAAGCGCTGCCTTTGTGACTGCCCACACCACAGCCACAGCAAGGGGGAGAGGGTGCAGCACCCTAAGGGCCTGACTATCTTCTCCTGAAGCCATCAGGGCAGCTCAAACAGACACAAAGGGGATGCTATCATCCCTGGTGCTGGATGGGACCAGGGAAGGAAACACCACAATGGCCAGAGTGAAGGGGACAAAAAACAGGACAGTTGTCCAAAACTGCTTTCTGATACCTTTCTCATCCACAGCTCTGTTGAGGTCCGTGTCCCACTCCACATCTTCCCATTTCCAGCCCGGAGGACATTCAATCTCATCCTTATGCAGGACCTTCTCCCCGTTCTGTGGATCACAGAGGTGTTTTCAACCAAACAGTGACCAGCAGATGCCTAAATCTCCCCTGAGCCCCTGGGGGCTTCCTGCCACTGCAGCCTGGGGTGGTGGCTCAGCCCCCGGATGCCTGACTCGTCCTTACCACGTCAGTGTAGGCATCAGTCATGTGGATCCACTGGCCTCCAGGCAGCCGAACCTGGTTTTCAAACACCTCCTCCACAAAGCTCAGGTGCCCAGCATCCACGTCATGCAGCAACCTGCACCCCAGAGATGTGTGGTGTCAGAGGCTCCCCCTCCTGCCCTCCCAGCAGCACAGCTCTGTCTTCCCTCCTCTCGCAGCCGGCCACACCACCCCAGATACCAAGCCTCTTCGACCCCAGAGGCACCAAACAAAGCTCCCATGAAACCTCAACAACATGTTTCAGGTGAAGCCCAAAACACAGGCCGTAAATCCAATGCAAGAAGATGGCAGAGCTGTGCTGAGCATCCACCATTCCCTCCCATCCCCTCAGTACCCTCTGGGATTCCACCTCCAAAGTTCCTCAGCGTGGGGCTTGCACAGGCACCCCAGTGAGCTGCGTTCTGGGGTCACTGTGTCCACAAGCACCTGTGCAGCACCCACTGCATCCGGGCCATCACCCATTGCAGAAACAATGCATTTTGCATTAACCATGTTGCCTACCAGACAGGGTAGGCAGTCAAGGAAACCCCATGGCACTCCAGACCTCCATCCAGCTTTCTGGGTGACCTTCTCACCAGGCTAGCATCTGATTAGGTTCTTGGGGTGCCCAGAACAGCCCACTCAGGCTCGGCTCTTCATAGAAAACCATCACTCACGTTTTCTCCGGGCAGATGAACCAGTCCCCAGCCCAGGTCCAGCCCGTGGAAGGGCGGAAGCTGTCCTTGGGCAGCTTGATCTTGCCAGTGACATCTGAGTATTTGGGGTAGGTCAGACCAGTAGTGCCCCAGTTCCCCACCAGCGCCAGCTTGGTCTGGTTCTCGTACTGGGGGAGCAAAGGCAGAGAGGATTTTGCACTGGAGGCACAAAATCCCATGAATAATCCTTTTGAAATCCCATGAATAATCCCTTTCTTTCTGGAGAGCTCCATCTTGAGGGAAGACCTCCTGGGGAGAGCCTCACTCCTTCCCCACCACCATCCCCTGCCCCATGGGCACCCCCAGATTTCCTCCCCAGTAGGCAGAAGCAGGTGTGAAGCCACAGTGTGGCTTCGCGGCTCATTACTGACATTCTCCCCAGCCTTTCAGGTTGGATACTGGTGGAAACGTCTCTTTCTTCTCATGGTTGATTGGGGCTGATATGACCCCTACCTGCCAATGGCAATGCCCTCACCTCCCAATCCAGCCCACTCCCTCCCCTCTGTGGTGGAGCTGATGCCCACGCCGGAGAGCAAAATACCACTTTAGTCTGGTCCCCGTGAGATGCTCACCGTTTCGGCAAAGACGGAGAGCTTCCCCTCGGCGTACTGGTTAAACTCCTTCTCATCAACCGACAGCCCGAACCAGAGCTGGACCCGGATCTGGGCTGGGATCCTGGGACCCATCGCCTCCTCCTGGGGGTACTGCCGAAGGCAGAGCCCCGTTAATATCCCCGAGAAGGATATTAATGGGGGATGCTCGGGATGCAAGGCTGGGGGCGGTGGGTATGAAGCCCCCGTAGCCCCAGCCAGGGATGCAGGGCGGGTAGATGGGACACAGAGCATCCCTGGGAATTGGGACAACATCAACAGCGTATAGAGCACTTCGGGGATGACCTTGAGGAGTTTCAAAGCCCTGGTGGTCAGGGTTTCTGTGTGTCAGGGAGACACCCTTCAGGGCTAGGGCAACAAACCCAGCCAACATACTTCAGCAAAAATAGAAAGAATAAACACGGAGATGTCTCACTGCAATTTTTTTTCTCTCTCAGTCACTCTTTTTTCCCCTTCAAGTGATGCTAGTTTTCCATCCAGAGCTAAAGTGCAGAAAAAAACAATATATTTTGGTTCGTCTTTTGCTGCCAGCTGGGCTTGGGGTTTTGGGGTTTATTCAGTTTATTTTATTTCACTTTATTTTTTTAGAGCTTGTTCAGCACCGATTGTCTGCTCCCAAGCTGGCACGCAGCGAAAGGCCAAAGAAATATCATTTGAGATGTGAGAAGCTCAGTAAGTGTCTGGCAGAGGAGGCCACAGCTTAAATTTCCTGGGATGGCAAAGGGTCAAGAATTTTGAAAAACATAAAATAACGTTAAAAAAATATAAAAATATAAGTATTTTTTAAAAAAAAAGTACCATCTGGGCCAAACTGTGCCCATCTTCACTGTACTGTAACCGGCAGGAAATATTAAGATATTCACAGGCATCTGCTGCAGATCCATGCAAGAGGAGCTGAACTCTACCAGAAGCATGACCAGGCTCTCACCACACAAGAACCAGCTTCAACAGGGTCAAAACTGGGGGTGGGTGTTCCCAGAGCCCCGGGTGCTTGCAGGTTAAAGCAGCCCATTGTGTTGTGATTTCAGGTTTCCCTACACGATTTTCTCTCTAAATATACTTTTTTAGGGAAAAATATTTTAAAACTGAATATCATGCATGCACATACATCAAAAGCCAAGGTACCTTCAGGAAGATGGTCTGAAGCTTCCCGCAGTTCTTGCCACAGCAGTTGGAGATGTTCCTGGAGAAGAGGACCTCGTGGGCTGGCACACGGGCATATGCTACGCGCTTATCTCCCTGCAGCATCCAGATCACTATATCGGGCAGGCTGTTTTGGGGCTGAAAAGCACAAAAGCTGTTGTGTCTGACCAGGACCAGAAGTCTCCAAATAAGCCCATCAGCCACAGAAGGACATGGGAGGCTGGAACGCAGCCGTGCCCCAAGTTCTGCTGCCAACCCAAGCCCATGGAGTGAGACCATTCCACCTGAACCCTGTCTCAGCAGCTTCTGGTCCCGTCTGGGTCTGGCCAGGGCAGAGCAGCCCCACGTTTCCCCAAGCTCTGTCCTCCACATCCATCCCAGGTTGCTGCAGCAGCTTTGTTTGAGGGTTTACTCACCCGGTTGTAAAACTCCAGCATGAACAAGGCTAAATCTCAGCAGCCGGGTGCCAAACCCATCACCTTCCTAACTAACTTCACATCACTGTGGTGGGATGCGGGTACAACCCTTGCATGGGGGGGCAGGAGTCTGCCTGCGAGAGCAGCATCCATTCTGCTTCCCACCACACCGCTGGGTGATTGCTTACAGCCGTCGCACCAAAACACCACCATGATGGTGAGCTTGGGAAGAACAAGACCCCTCACAGAATCAGGGAATCGTCAGAGTTGGAAGAGACCTCTAGAGATCATCTAGTCCAACTCCCCCTAGGTGAAAAGCAGCTCTTGCCACCATTGCAGCAGAGTTACCTCCTCTGCCATGGCCTTCAGCCTGGAGAGCCAGTCCTCTGCCTGTTCCAGGGCTGCCGACAGGCTCGAGTCGTCATGCTTGAGCTTCAGAGCTGCCTTCACTATCTGCTCCAGGTTGGTGCTGCGAAACCGGTACATGTTCTGGTCCAGGTGGGTGCTGGCCGGCTTCCCCAGGACATCGGGCAGGGTCACGCTGCGGGGATGGGCAGAGATGCAGCATTAGTAGCTTGTTTGCCCTCTCGTGGGGGTTTTGCTCTCTTCCCCTCCACCCCGCCGCCCCTCCTTTTCAGCAAGTTTCCAAAGACTTAACAAGCCACCGAAGATACATTTGTGGAACACAGCAACGCCAAGAGCAAAGGAGCTTCAAACCACACTTGCAGCTCCCACGCATCGCCCACAGCAGCCGGGACGGGGCCCTGGCTGAGCCATGCACACCACGTACACACACACACACACACATTGGACTATAAATTGATTCAAGCTGCTGGATAAGTGTTTCAGGAGTCAGGAGGGATCTTCATTGCACTGAGCCATTTAGAGGTTTTCATGTGAAGTGTAGTGATTTATGGTGGTGCCATTATTAATGCTCTTCTTGCTCCCAGGTCCTGACCCACAGCCCCCTGCCAGCCACAGTGTTCCCCCCTGAGGCTGGGACTGGGCTCCATAAGCCCCGTTTGCATTGCATGATAAATAAGAAGGACAACATCTCTTGCCCAGCTGTGCTCATCAAGACGTGCCACAGACAGACACACACTGTGGTACCTGCCCAGGATTGAGTCAGTGCAGGTTGTCCCAGATTAATAACATGGATTTCTCTAACAAGAGACTTAGGGAGAAATTTAAGGACACATTTAGTTCTTTCACTTCTCCTAAAGACAGTTGGCTTTGCTGCTTTTTCCAAAGGGAGCCGGAGCGCTGCAGGTGCTGCTAATTAGCCTGATCATTCAGTAGCATCCTGTCCAAGGAGGTAAATTAAAAGATCGTGTTGAGGTTGCAGCCCCAAGCCCTCCAAGGTCAGATCCATCACGTTCCATGCAGTGTATAGTCAGAGATTTGCTACTGATCCAAGATAATTCAAAGACAGCATCTTTTTTTTTTTTTTTTTCAGGTAGGTCTGCATTTGCACCAGTTTTCAGATCTGTGCAATAAGGCATTGTCGTTCTTTTTATGCTAGCGACATTGCTTTCACAGCAATTATGCCTTTCGCTGAGCAGTTAAACTGCCCAGTGCATAAGAAGCAGAAATGTCCTGCTCAGGAGTCATATTCTGAGATATCAATTCGTATTTTCAAACCAAAGTAAGGCCAGAAATCTTTCCCTCCCTAAGCCATAGCTGTAGTGATTACCTAGCTAAGTAAGTTCCATGAACTCAGTTTTGTGTGTCCATGCTTCCTTTGTGTATTTATTATGAGGGAGCTGCTAATGAGCTGACCTCCCACTCGTTTTCTGCAGCTCGCTATATCACTGGTGCATGGCAAGGGTTAGGGTTAGGGTCCGACCTGCCTCGCTGGCCGGGAGGAGAGGACTGGGAGGAAATCAGTCAAGCAGCAAATTCTTTGCAATTCAGGTAGGAAAGGGCTGGACAGTCGGGTGGGATCTGTAGCTTTGTGTTTAATATCGCTTAATATTAATACGGTTAGAAAACTGGAAGGAGCAACACAACGGCAACCTCAAAGAAACCTGGGAGTATCTGGAGGAACCAGAGATCAGCAAGTCTGACTTGCATCCGACAAGCTAGCAGAAACCACAACTAAGAAGGGAAGAGCAGAGAGGTGGACAACCTGGACCCGAGAGGTCCCCTGTGGAGGGATGCTAGGGTACTGGTACAGCCTGCCTGGCCTCCCCAGCAGCCCACAGCACCATCCGTCCCCAAGGGTTCTGCCGCCCTGGACCAAGAGGATCATCATCTCCTGGGCAAAGGGCTGGTATAAGGCAGGTGGTAAAAGATGGGAGCATTGCATTCACTAGCAATGACGGGTCCTGCGCTGGATGTTGCCACTCCAGGCATGGATTATCCAAAAAAACCAAAAGGGCTGAACTGAGAACATCGCTCTGCCAGCACATAAATGCATGGTGTATCCTCACGTGAAAGTTGTGCTTCCAGCTGGGGAAGGATGTGCTGGAATTGGACAAAGTACGAGGAAGCCCAAGAGGATGATCAAAAACATGCACAAAGTTCTGCATCGGGGCTCTCTGGCCACTCCCTGCATGTTTCGCCATGCTCCCAGCTCCAGCAGGGAGAGGTGGAGGGGTCAATTCACTGGCAGTTCTCTTCCATGCTCCAGGACAGAGCAAATCCTCACAGGAGACAGGACCAGGAGCAGAGGGACAAAATACACCCTTCAGGTCAGCGCTGCTGCCCATCAGCACGAAGGAGCCGCAGGAGCTGCCTGAATCTGGATGCAATTCAATGTTTTGGGCACTTGGTTTTGCCACAACCCATCTTTCCCTAACTTCGTCCATTGGTATGCTACTTCCAATTCTTTTCTTTTCCAGAGAGCAGCAGTCTGCCATCCCTTCACACAAAGGTCTGGAAAACAGATGTGAACAAGGCAATGCCAGCAGCACATCACTGTTTTCCTACTGGGAACAGGAGGCAGAGATTCCCCTTCCCACTGGGGCCGTTTCACCAGAGAGGTTCAGACCCGGAAGAGGATGGGGAAGCAGTGGAGAATGGCAGGGGGTTTTCCCATCGCTCCGAAATCCCGATGGAATGCAGCTCTGCCCTGGCTGAGCGCAGAGATCAGGCTTTGGCAGCATCATGGAGGGAGTCACGGACAGGTCTGGCTGCACAGCTCAGCTTGTCACCCCAGGGCAGAGAGTACAGCGGGGTGTGGAACCCCCCCGAAAGCCATCAGGGTTGTTCAAGCTGCCCCCACCATGGGTACCACTCTCGCCAGCCAGCCCCAGTCCTCATGCCAAGCCCTTGCAGAGACAGAGGAGCTGCATCCTGCAGGATCTGAGCACAGAGCAGGGCCAGGAGCCAGAGGAACCACGGGCTTGGCACATCCCGCAGCCACATTTTCCCCCTCCTGGTTAATTGAATTTGTTTTGGAGGGCACAGCATCTCTGGAAAACCTAAAGCTGTGGTTCATCCCTCAGGTCCTGTCCCATGTGCCCAGGAGCAGGGGGGTATCAACAGCCTGTCAGATGGCTCTGACCTATCCAACAGAGCCAGCATGCATGGGGGGCAAAACACATCTCCTTCATGAGGCTCAAAAGCAAACAAACAGCAAGGTTGTAAGTATGTGTGTGTGTTTTTTTAAGCATGTCCTCCAGGAGGTCTGCGGAGCAGGGTTAGCTTGTTCAAGGTCTCCTTGCCCAAGGGAAGGAGGTGTCCGGTCCCACACGGGTGTCACAGGAACGTCCAGAGAGGCTGCACTCCCGTGCCCACTGCCCCTCCATGACCTCTTTTTAGCCCTTTCAAAGAGCAG
>JAOXNO010000033.1:40938888-40952018 GCA_028565335.1 Limnodromus scolopaceus | reverse complement strand
ACAGGAACGTCCAGAGAGGCTGCACTCCCGTGCCCACTGCCCCTCCATGACCTCTTTTTAGCCCTTTCAAAGAGCAGGGGGGATGGAAAGGGGGACCTAGGGGCACAGTACCACCTCCTCAATTTTAGGTGACTGGCAGAAGCCCAGATGGACAATGCACATGGTCCTGCAGGCTGGTGGGTCTTGTGGAAGGGGTGGGGAACAACTGCTCCCAGCAGATTTGGTGGACTTGGGGACATCCAAGAAGGCCAAATTATCCCTATCTGCTGAAGTAAAGCATCAAGAGCCACTACACAAGCTTGGTGGTCACAGAGGTCCACCAGCCACAGCCACCAGTTGCCACCAATGGGCTTTCCTAGCCCAGTGCAGGGCTGTCTCCACAGCTTGGCTACTCTTCACCTACCTACCAAGGCAAGAAAGCTCCGAGAGGCACAGCAGCTCTCTTAATTCCCCTTGGCAAGGGCTTGCCCAGGGCTAAAAACATAATCAACCATCCTACTATTGCCCTTCCCCAAGCTGACGGCATGGAGCTGCTGAAAGTTGTGTGGCCGGGCATGGGCATGGGATGGGACTTGGAGATCCTCTTCATGGCCATACCTGAAGGGGAACCATGGTCCAAAGACTCTGGTAAGGTCAGTCCCTGAAACACCTTCCCGAGGGCTGAGCTGTCCTTGGGATAAAACACCATGGCCATACTGCAGTGATGCTCCCTGGAGCAGCTTCTCACCCCTACAAAAGCACAATCCAGCCCAAAAAAACAGGCTACACAGAGGAAAAGCCCATGGCACCCTGCCATCCTCCTTTGAACGAATGTTCAAGTGCTTGAGAAGTGCTCAGGAAGCCAAAGCAGCAGATGCTGCCCACAGAGACAAAGGGATGGCTGTGCCATCCAGCCCTACAACATCCCTGTCCCCTGGTTCAGCTGTGGGACACACAACAGCCACTCACAGCTGAGCAACCCCTCCGGGTGCTCTGCATGGGTGCCCCCTATGTGGCGTACGCAAGACTCAACCAGGAAGCCCCATTGGTGGTTCCTCACTCCACAAGCCCCACCGTCCCTCCGGCTGGGCTGACCTGGCTCTGGCTCCTGCACCGACACAATGCTGCTCATTCAGGTGAGCCACACTGCAGCCTCTGCATGAAGGCTGGAAATTTATGACTTGTTTTAAATGTCACCTTTTCAACTCCGTGCCTTGGCTCAGCAACCTTTGAAGTAAACATTAGCAAATGACCGGCGTTTTTCAGAGAAAAAAAAAAAAAGAAGTCATCCCTTCCAAGATAAATAAGTGGTCTCACAAGAAACAGCATGAAAAGGCTCACAGTCAAAACTGGTAGAAAATACCTGCAGTCAGCAATGATGTCATCCATCAGCTGGGCACCCAGGACATCCAGTTCACTCGGTGAGCGGTTGGCCTTGAGAGCAAGGTGTACCTTCTCCAGGTTTGCTTCCTGCACAATAGGCAAGGAAGAGGAGCTGCACAGCTGGACCCCCCAGCAACCCACTTCACCCCACATCCAGGACCCTCCCAGTGAGTGCCCAGGCTGCTCCCAATGATCCAAAACTCCAGCCTGTGTCACATCAGGGCTCTGCACCTCTGCTTTTGCTCCTATTGGAGCTCTAGGGAAAATGACACTGAAATGCAGCAAGAAATCCCATAAATAGCTCAGGAGCTGAAGGAAGGTCCCTGCCTCCTGCACCTGCATCTGTAGGCATGTGGGTGTCATGGCAAAGCACTGCATTCACACCCTACTGTCACTCCAGTGGGGATAAGGGTGGTGCCTCCATCACTCCTGATGTCAAGCAGGGAACTCATGACATTGACAGTTCTCCCCTCCACAGCACAAAACACATCAAACCCCAAACCTGACTCAGCCTGGAGATGGCCTCTGTACCCTCCCTGTCCTCTCGTGCAGGATGCAGAAAGGAAGTAGACAATGCTCCTTGCCACCACAGCACTCACCAGCCTGTCTGCTGCATGGTGGAGAAGGTTTTGGGCATCAGTCCGATAGCTGATATCTTCCCAATAGGATGACAACACCACCACAGGCTTCACATTGCCCCATGGCAGGTAGTAATACTGACAACCTGGAGGGTACAGCACACTGATGAGCTCATGATCTTGGGGTGACTGGGGACCCCACTCCTCAGGAACAAAGCAGAGATGAGGGTGGGCAGTGCAGCATTTGGCCTTGGGCTGAAGCCCATCTCTGGGTCTCTTTTGGAGCAAGAGGATGGGAGTTATGTTCCACAAATCCATGTGCAACAGAGCAATGCACAACAAGGTCCAAAGGGATGTGTGCCAAACTCCACACTGCAGCAGCTCCTGCACAGCAGTGAGGCCAGAGACCAGCAGAGCAACCCCAGTGGGGTGAGAACATCTCATGCCAGAGCAAAAGCCCCAGAGGAGCCAGAGAAATACCACCCCAAAGCACTGAAGAGATATCTTGAAGAGATATGGGAACTGTTAGTGCCGAGGTACTGCCCAAAAACTACTTCAAGCCAGCACAGAGCTGAGAGAAATAGTCCTGGCTTCCCCACTCCTCCCCAGTCACATATTCCCCCTTCACAGCATGGCTGAGGTGGGCAAGGACCTCTGGAGGTCAACTGGTCCAACCCCTGCTTAAGCAGGGTCACCTTGAGGAGGTTGTTCAGGACCATATCCAGTTGGGTTTTTAATATCTCCGAGGATGGAGACTCCACCCCCTCCCTGGGCAGCCAAGTCCCAGTGCTGGGTCACCCCCATGTTGCTCACCATCAAAGACAGCCCGGCTGTACTGCGTGGTGGAGGCCAAGGGCAGGCAGGTGTTGTCAAATTTGTTACCGTAGTTGCCAATGCTGACCTCAAACTGGATGGCATCGTCCACATCTTGGAGCATGGTGGCTGAGTAAAAGGCAGCAAAGAGGGAGTATTTCCGACGGCGCAGGTACTTCTGCAAGAGGCACGGAACCATGTCCACAGAGGAGACACCTCTACTGCTCTCCTACACACAGACCCTCCACTGCCCCAGCACACACCAGCTCAGCGAGGCCTCCAAGATGGAAAAGATTATTGCAAGGAAGAAAAGCATACATTGCATCAAGGGAATTTTGGGTGAGAAGTTTAGGAAAAAATTGATAAAGGAGAAGGCTAGAACTTTCCATAAAAAAACACAGTTTAAACCTGAAAAAAGAAGCGAAAGGAGCACATCTGCAATAGTGCTCGAGTTGTGATTGGGGTCCTGCTGAGGCAAATCTCCAACCCCTCCATGTTACCATGGTCTGCTCTCCACCATGCAGCGGCTCAGATGGAGCAAGCTGGACACCTTGGGATGGAAACACGTCAGGAGACACCCTCCAAGAGCTCACTGACCACTCATGGGACATTACCCACCCAGGACCAACATCTGCACCCCTTCCCTAGTGCCCCAAATGCCATGCCACTGGAGGGCCAACCCCAGAGCCCATGTGGTCAGATACCCCACAGAGACCCCATTACCTCCACCCGCAGGATGTCATCTGCGGAAATGTCCTCCACCTTCTGCTCCACATGCTCCACCAGTTTGGTTTCCAGCTCCACCAGCATCCTGCCACGATACGCGACTCCCTCGCCCTTGGGGTAGACCAGGGACAGGCATCAGGACCCCAGTGGCCCCTCCCCACAGAGGAGCTCTGCCTTTGCTTTCAGTGGGCTTCATGGCAGAGGAGCAAGATCAGGCAAAGTATTTCTGCAAGCGCTTCCAAGGTAGAGAGCGTTTGGGCAGCAGAGCAATATCGAGAGGTGTTTAGCCAGCAGGAATAGCCAGAAAATGCGGTGCAGGCTCCTAGTAACAAAGCCAGTTAGGGTTAATAGCAGCTTTCTTTTGGCAAGGAGGAGTGGTAGTTTAGTTTAGGTTGTGCTGGAAAGAAGTCGACATCACCTTTCCTAAATTGAGTGTCTCGTAAGGGTCGGGGAAGCCGGTGAACTCCCGGGGGCTGCCATATAGGTTGATATAGCAGGGACCAAAGGTTGGCAGGAACCCAAGCCCATCGTCCGCTGGGGATCACAGAGGCAAAGAGAAGTTAGAGAGTCCCAAAGGCACCTCGGAAGACATGTCCCCAGGACTTTGTTGCAGGACCATGGGAAACACACATACGCAGCTAGAGGCCACCAAACCTCCAAAGTGCAGTTTTTCACCCTCTTGAAGTTCTACTACTGCTTACCTTTTTGCAGGAGAAAGACAAGGTGAGCGTGGGACTGTGCAGTGGGCACAGAGCTTCCCAGTCCCATGAAGGGTCCCCAGGGAAGGAGAGCATCACTTTGCTGGTGGGAACCAGCATAGAGGATTTATACCAGCTGAGGACCTGGCCCTGTGTTCCCCTTAAGGCAGTAAGTGAGTGCTCAGAAGAGAACAGTTCATTTTTATGCAAACTTGAGCAGAAGGAGGAGCAAAGGGGCAGAAATTGTTTGCAGGGTCATGCTCTGAGCTGCTGACCACACTAGACCACGAAAACATCACTGCCCAACATGGACACCCCAAATCTGCTGTGGGGAAGGGCAGTAAAGCCTTTTTCAGGGAGAGGCCACGCTGGAACCGTCCCCTCCTCCCACCAAGGTACTGAAGCAAAACGCAGCCGATGTTCCCCGAGGTCTGGCCAGTGCTCCAGCCCCAACAGCATCTGAACCAGCAAAACAATTACCAAGCGGTGATTGCAAACCGAGAGGCTAAGGGGACGTACAGTCTGTGGTTTTCAGAGGCTTCGCAAGAGCAGGAAACTCATCTGAGGCACAAAGAAAGGCAGAGAGGTTAGGAAAGACTGGGAGAGGAGCATGGAAGGAGGATGGAGGGTTACGGGAAAAGAGGGTGGATGTTCTCATGGGCTTTTGTTGCTTACAGGCACTAGAGAGACAGAGAGAAAAAGGGAGAGATTGTTACGTAGCCCTATCACACTTCCAGATTGGTGTGAAACAGGAGGATTTGAGCATCCCTGAGGGATGTTCCACATGCTGCAAAAGTTGAATGGACCTGCAGTTCCCCAGCACCTTCTCAGGATCAAGCAGGTCTCAGTGGTGGGATGGGGTATGCAGGTCCCAGGCAGACTCCTCACAGCCTTCTCCTCCCTCCCTGGCCTCTCTCTGTCTCTCTAGATCAGCCCAGGAGCCACACTTTAACTAGGGAAGGGAGAAGAGGAGGGGGGAGGAGGCTGGACACAAGCACCACGGTGGAGAACAGTGCTGCACCCCAACTCCACACCTGCATGCATGGCCAGGCAGTGCTGGGGCAGGGGGTGGGCTGCAGGACACGCAGCTGAAGCTTTGCACTGGGCTCAAGCCTTGGAGGCTGCTGCCAGCTCCGTCCCATTCCCCTGTGGCGTAGGGATGTTCATGATGGGGCAGGGGTTTGCAGAGCAATCAAGAGCCTCAGAGATGCACAAAGCAAAGAGAGCAGAACAAGTGTAGTCTTGATGGGATTTCAATCTCATTAGCAGCAGGAGATGCTCATGCAGGTTAGGGCAGCCTCTGCTCCTGGCTCTGTGTGGTTCTCAGCAGCCCCACAAGCATGTCCCAGCTCTCTATCCTCCCACTCAACACAGGTGACACGGTCAGCGTCACCCAACAAATTCCTGCCAGTGCCTCCATGATGGTCCTTTTCTTTGGAAAGCCCCTGAGACTTGAAACAGCACCCTCAGGACAAGCTGGACCTCAACCCCCATCCAACCCTGTGGCAGCCTCAAAACGATACCTAAGGAGGAGCCATGAGCAGATGTGCACACAGGTGGGACATGGCATCTTCCTGCACCAGAGACACTGCTGCCCATCAGCAACACACACAGGGCACACGGGAACCGCAGCCACCTCTGCACAGCAACAAAAAGAGGAAGCAAAACCTCCACCACACCATGGCCCCGCAGCCTCCCATCTCAATACCCCTAGGAGGACCTGAAGATCTTCAAAACCACAAACCAGGAGGGGCCAGGTCCAACCAGAAAACAGACCGCAGGGTGGAGCAACCTCCAGCACCTCATCCCATGTCTCCTCCAGCACCATCGACATTGCAGGGACCATCGTGCCTGTGACATCCTCCAAGCCAACACCGGCTTCCAGCCACAAGCATGCAGTGATCCTCCATGGCCATGCACCCCAGATCCCATCCTGCTCCCCCCGCCTTACCCTCCAGCTCTCCGCCAGGGGCTGAGATCTTGGACATGCAGAGGTAGGCGGTGCCGATGATATCGTTGTGCGTCACACGGTCCCTGCAACACAACCCAGGATGCTGTCACATCGTGGACCAAGGGAGGTTTGCCCATGAGGTCTCCCCCTGCTCATCCCAGTCTACCAGCTCAGCTTTCACCATGGGCAGGCACCTCCCCAGTGAGCCCAATCCCCTCTCACCAGTCAGTCACTCGGATCCTCATCTTCTCACACATGGAAGGGAACTGGGAAAAGAGGCAGGGAGAGGAGCGGTGAGTGGGGAGGGGCGGTGGGTCGGCAGGTGGTTTGGGGGCTGTGGGGGCACCCATGCTCACCATTGCTGGCAGTGTCAGGCACTGGTTCCACTGCGGGTTGGCATTCTTTTCCAGGATCCTCGAGTAGAGCTGGAGGTGCAAGATGGGGAATGAAAAGTCAGTGCCACCCCAGCGCTTGCGGCTCACAGCTGCACTTCAGCAAAGCCGGGCTGCTGTGTGCCCCATCCACAGAGCTGGAAGGTCTCAGATCCCCAAAATATGGACTCCATTCAATGGGTGGCCTGGTGGGGCTCTACATCGTGTTGGTAAACCCCTCTGTGCAGGAGGCAGAGGATGCTATGGGCTGCTCAGGGATCTCGCACACCGAGGACCACCAGAAACTCACCCCCTTCCTGCTATGTTTGCTCAGGGTAATGTCCTGAGCCTCTGTCCCCCCCGGGCACTGTCCCCAGGGAAAGATTTATGGGCAAGGGAGAATCTCAGCCCTTTCGTGCTGCTTTGCATCAAGACAGGTGGCAGCTTGTGGGCATATCGCTTGGCAAAGGCACTGGAGGGCACCCAGCAGCAAAGGGAGCAGGACAGGGCTCTGCAAAGCCGCCAGAGTCACCTCCACACCCTCGTTGGTTGTGGGGGGACATTTGGTGGTGAGGGGACAGTTGGTTGCTTGCTTCAGGCAGCACCAAGAAGAGCAGCACAACCCTGCGCTGCTGCACTATCCCACTTTCCCAGGAGCTCAGTCTCTCCATCCACATTTTTAATGCAACAGCACCACGAAGAGCCCAGCGAAGAAATTACTCCAGTGCAGCCTGGCATGCTGTGTCCAGAAACACCGCTCAGCTCAAAGCGGGCCATGCACACGGGGACAGTGCTGGGGACATCATCTGAGCTCCTCTCAGCCCCCAGCTTCAGGACATTGCAACCCAGAGGGAGAGGACAGGGTGTAACAAGGATTGATGGGACCTTTACAAATGCTCCAGCAAAGCAAAGGACCAAATTTTCCCCATGCACGGCTGCTGTCCCAGCCTGAGGGACCAGGGCGGGCTGCTCCACTACAGCCACTCACCATCTTGCCCGCAAAGCTGACTTCCACAAAGGGATCGACCAGGTTCTTCTTGTTGCTCTCGAAGCCAAAGATCTGCCTGACGTTGTCCATCACAGCATCATCCACTGAGAGGGGGAGGACATGCTGAAAGCTCATGGAAGCTTGTGGCATCCTGATGGCCACAGCTTTCCAGGCAGGCAGTCCCACCAGCCAGGCTGCGCATCTCCATTGAGCCAGGTGGGGATGGGCAGGAGGGTAAGTACCAATTTGCACCAGTGAGACACTTATCTCGCAGTACATTACAACCGACCAATATCTACAAAGTCTTTGGACCAAGGCTATGGATAAAATTTCCTCATCCATGCACTTATTCCTCTCCAGCACGTTGCAACCCACCAAAATACCAAGGGCTGGATCCAGGGCACTCCAGACCAGCAAAGGAAACACTTACTCTGGGGCAAGTCTTCAGCTTTGAAGATTTTCAGGCAGAAATGAGCCCCTCTCAGGGTTACCCCAGTGGGGCGCAGGAGGTTGCCCTCGATGTCTTCCTTGTCTTCAGAGACCTCCTTCTTCTCCAGCTGTAGGACAACGGGATAAGAGAAAAACACAACCAAGCTTCCCAAAAGTTCTGAAATGAGCAGCAAAACCCCGAAATCCAGCACCTTGGCCCCAAAACAGAGGAAGATCAAAGCTGCAGCTTCCCTTGAAACAGGTGTGGGGTTTGATTGCCCAGGGGAGTGGAGTTCCATGGCTGGATGATCCCCCCTTCAAGGCCAGGGCAATACTCACAGGAGCTTCATCTCCAGGCCCCAGCACGAACAGGCTGACTTTCAGATAGCCCTTGGCCCCCGCGGAGAAGTCCTCCGGGTCAGAGAGCAACAGCCATTTTCTGAGGAAAGCGTGTTCTAGGAAAAAAAGAGATTGAGACCCATGGGCTGGTCCTCAGACATGCAGGGAGATGGCTTCAAGGATGACAACGGGTGGGGTTTTTTTATGAGAAATACTATGTTCCTTTTATATAGAATAGAATAGAATAGAATAGACTAGAATAGAATAGAATAGAATAGAATAGGTTTATGGTTGGACTCAATTATCTTAAGGGTCTTTTCCAATCTAACTGGTTCTATGATTCAGTTGGAAGGGACCTACAGTGATCAACTAGTCCAACTGCCTGACCACTTCAGGGCTGACCAAAAGTTAAAGCATGTTGTTAAGAGATTTTCCTTGTAGGTCTTAACTCCTTACAGCTAAAATTACCAAGCTTTTCTCTGCAGTGATTAAGGCAGGAAGTTTTTTTCAAAGCATTGTTTTATCTTCTGTGAGATAAAATAATAGACAAAAGATAAAATAACGGGCCAAATTCAAGAGAAAAAAAAAAGGTGATCTGGGCTGCACTGGTGGGGCTTTCTGCCAGTGAGTTGGCAGCACAATGACTTGAAAGCCTCAAGGACATACATCTTGGGAAAGGGAAGAGAAATGGGTGGTGATGATAGAAATAGGGACACGTGTGGGTTCATATATGGGAGAGGTGTAACGTGTGTGTGCATTTCCCCTATGTTTGGCCCCAAAAAAAAGTTTCCCAAAGTCATTCCCCCAACCACAGGACGTGACCCTGGTGCGGACCCCGACCATTCGCTGGACTCACTTGGCTCGGAGTAAATGGTCTCGACATCCATCTGCGCAACAAAATGGAAAAGAAATGCCAGTGTTCACCACGTGGGTCAGTGTGGTGGAAAGCAGCGGGGAAGGAGAGAGCCAGCAGCCTTACCCGAAACTCCCCGATCACCGAGTCCGTCCGGAAAGACCGAGAGTCCACAACCTGTGGAATGAAAATAAGGAAAAGAGTGGCAAATCCAGCCCAATGGTAAAAAAAAAATGCTAAATCCCAGGGTGGAGAACCACTCCGTGTGTCCTCCTGGGAAACAGGGGGACATTTCTCTGGGTGCTGTGGGGAGGGAGACAGCGCAATGGCCCTGAGCTGATGTTTGCTGAAGCTCACCTTGATGAAGATGGGCGCGTCGAACAACTCAGACGGGGACTCAAAGACATTGAAGAAGAAGGTCTGTAGGAAAATGAGACAAGGATGCAAGGTGTAGTTCTGTCCCAGCCTCCCACCAGGATGTTTTCATGCCTCCTAGCCTCTCCCACGCCCCCGACTCCGCAGGCTGGTGCCTCTTTCCCTCCTGTTAGGAAGGACCCCCACCCCATTAATAGCAACAGCCCCCCGAACAGGCTGTGCCGGGTGATTTTGGTGCACCCCAATGAGCAACATCCTCCAGTTTGCTTTTGCTGGGCTGGTTCACAAAAGCACGTCCAGACCAGTTTTTCTGGGGGTCTCCCAATAAAGCACAGCCTGCTCCCCTGTTGGAACAGGCTTTGGGGACACCCCAAAAGGCAGGCTTGGAGCATCCACTGTGGGGACAGGGCTGGGGACAAGTCACATGCGTTAGTCCACATGCACACATCCTGCACACCCATCTGTGTTGCCCACCCCTGCCTGAGCACAGCCCTGCCCAGGACATGCCACTAGGATGCTATCAGCAACTCTGGGACATGTGAGTCACCTCAGGAAGGTGACCAAGATGAGCCCTGCACAAAGGCAGGAGACGCTGGACCTGCCAGACCTCTCTCCTGCTGTCTGAGCTTCTCTCCCATTGCAGTCCCCATTGCCACACCCCAGCCTCTGGGCTGCACTGGGGTTTCCATCACTTGGCACCCCAATCTGTAACACTCCCAAGCCTTTCCTGACACCCCCACAGGCACACCTGGACCAGAGTACCGCCCCCCCTCACCTCGTCAAAGAATGGGCTGTTTCCTTTGCGTATCCTGGTCCTCTTGGTCTGCCCGGCAGCCGTCACCTTCACCACAGGCCTGATGTTGACCCCAGGGAGCTGCCGGCCCTCGATCACCCTCACCCTGATCTGGGATGGGAGGGAGGACAGGGCAGTCAGTCACTTGGTGCAGAGGGGACTGAATGCACAGGAGGACAAGGGGAAAAAGAGCCACCAGAGCTGTATCTGATAGCTCCTCAACATCTCACACCCTGTGGGGTCAGTCCAGCCCTAGGATGGGCACCTCAGGGGCCCCCTCTCAGGTGATAAACCTCCTACAGGGACAGCCTGGGGGGCCTTGGGGAAGTGGGTTCAGGAGAGCGGCTCATCCCCACCAGCCTCATCTCACCTGGAAGTCCTGCGGCTTGTTGGATAAAGGCTTTTTGGGTGAGCTCCTCCTTCGCTTCAACCCCTGAACGTGGTGTATGGGGGGCTTGCGGGGCAGCGAGGGGGGCTCGGATCCCGGTGGCCCGGAGGAGGAGGAGGGCTCCGTTTCATCACCTGTCGCTGTCTGATCTTCCGTCTCCTCCTCTCCGGCTGTCTCTGCGCAGGGCAAGAAAGGAGATGGAGGATGCGGGCAACGTGGGACCAGGCATTGTGGGACTGCAGGGTGGGGGGTCTAGCTGGGAAAAACGTGATGGTACTAGGGAAAGCATCCCTCCCCGGTGCCGCACGTGAAGGTTTCTGTTTACCGGTGATGGTGTGTTTACCGGTGACGGTGTCAGGCTCAGCAGCAGCCGGTGCTGGCTCCTGAGGGGGTGGAGGGGGGAACAAAGGGACAGCTCCCGGTGGGGGGATGTAGGACACTTGCAGGATGAGGAAAGCCTGGAAAAAAAGGAAATATTTGTTATACAGGTGTCCAGAAACGCTCTCCTGGGGCCTGAGCCTTGGCACTGAATGCCACCTGTGAGTGGGGGATGCAGTCAAAAAAGTTGCAGCAACTCAGTAAATGCTGGGAAAAAGGGGCAGAGCAGGGGGGCAGCAGGAGAAGTTGTCCCAGGGCCCATGGGAGCACCAGGGACACAGGGTGACCACCCAGTCCCTGTCCCACTAGATGGCAGCCCCAGGCAAGGCTGAGCCAGGCCGAATGATGCATCCATCGGGAAGTGAGTGGGAGGGAGGGAGGGAGATGTGGAGGCAGAGCCAGGGAAAAGCTCGAGGAGAGGGGAAATGTGGAAAGGGAAATGGAAGATTTAACGGGCTGCAAGGGCTGCTCCCAGTGCTCCTCACAGAGCCTGCCGGCTGCACAGCGAGGACATCCCTGTCCCATGGGTGCATAAGCTACAACCCCTGCCAACATCTGCCCTGCAAAGAGGTTTGACCCATCTGCTGCTGGGTTGTCCTCAGCAAAGAACCAAGGTGTCCCCAGCAAAGTTCTCCCCAGCCTCCAAGGTGAGAAGGAGAGGGGGACAAGTAGGACACAAGGAGGTGGATCCCCCAGCATGACACAAGAGGTCCCCGTGCAAGCATGGACCAAGCAGCTTCCTGCTGCCCCCTTTCCCAAGCCACTGATTTTGCTCCTTGAAGTGTAAATCTCAAAGTCAAAGAGTCAAGGATGGGACAACTGGTCTCCAACTGGGAGCTGCAACTGGCAGGGACACCGCTTGTACTGGGCTCAAACTGGGAGCTGCAGCTGACAGAGACATTGCTTGAACTGGTCTCACTGGTCCCCATGCAGGTGCTCACCCCGGTGGTCTGCTTCTTGTTGTCCAGCAAGGGGAGGTTGTAGGAGGCTGCCAGGCTGGGGGAGGAGAGGACATCTCGCAGTGGCACTCGGGCTTCTCCCAAAAACCTGGGTGGCAAAGAGCAACAGGGGGGTCAGCAGGGAAAGGGGCTAAGGAGCTGGAGGTGATGCAAACCCAGGCAGCAGCGACCGACCCAGAGGGCAGGGGTAGAGGTGGGGAAGCCTTCCAGTATCCCTGTCTGGCAGCTGCCAGGGGAGGACAGGAATGGGCATCAAGTGACTCAGACCCAGCCCAGGTGAGACAACCAGGGCAAGCATCTCTGGGGACTTTGTCCCCTTTTTATCAAGGAAAAGCACTCAAAAGTCCATGCTAAGGAACCTGGAACCATAAACTGAAGCGCTGACGGATTTTTCTTTGCCAATGGAGAAAACAGAGACACAGGAGGTTGGGGGTTTCAGTGGAGGTAGATGAGATGAGACCTGGCAGCCAAGGCTGGTGCCTGTGTGTCACCATCATCCAGGAGGATTTTAAACCACCATAAAACTGGTTTTCCCCTACTGAGTTCCTCCCTGGTGCTCTGCTTCTGGTGAAGTCTTCCTACACTGTGCCACCTCCTGCCTCAGCTGGCAGCACCGGTTCCCCCACAGACCAGGGCTGGCCAGGGAGCGTGTCCAGTGCTACAGCCCGACTCCTCCCCACCCAGAGCCAAGAAACCCCTCAAACTGCTTTGTGCTGTCCTAATAGCATGATGAGATCATGAAGCAGATCCTCTTGGAAGATATGTCAAAACATATGGAAGTGAGGTGATTAGAGACAGCCAATGTGCTTTCACCATGGGCAAATTGTGCCTGACTAATCTGGTGGCCTTCTACCATGGACTGACTGCATCAGTGGACATGGGAAGAGCTACAGATGTCATCTACCTGGACTTCTATAAGGCCTTTGGTACGGTTCATACCTCTACAATTCATACAACATTCATACCTCTAAATTACATAGATATAGGTTTGATGGATGGACTGTTAGATAGATCAGGAATTGGCTGGATAGCTGCAGCCAAAGAGTTACACTCAACAGCCCAATGCCCAAGTGGAAACCAGAAATGAGTGGCATTCCTCAAGGGTACTTACTAGGACCAACAATATTTA
>JAOXNO010000033.1:40902042-40921607 GCA_028565335.1 Limnodromus scolopaceus | reverse complement strand
CCAGGATGGGAAAAGAGGGGGCTCGGGGAGCTGAGCCACACACAGGGTGAAGCCTATGGCACCCCTGGGCATGGCACAAGGCAGGGCCCCCCACCCCCCGAGAGCCGAGCGCAGGCAAACCCCGGCCCTGGGGGTCCCTCTGGTCACTCCACGAGTGGGTGGGTGTGGACCACCCCAATGCTCTGGTGTCCCCTGGACCCCGAGGGAGGGAGCAACCTCCTTCCCTGCCTCAGTTTCCCCAGCTGGGGGATGGGAGGACGTCTCTCATTTTGGCAGAGCTGTGACCAACAGCACGGTGACAGGTGGGGACAGCCACGGCACCCGGCTATTTCGGGGACGTTATTTTTACCCCTGGGTTTCCCAGCAAGTGGCTCAGCAAGGTCCCTCCTTCCCTCCCTCCCAGCCCAGCCAGGACCCCTCTCTTCTCCCTGTGCCCCCCAGGCTGCTCGGGGCTGCCCCACTCCCCC
Organism: Limnodromus scolopaceus; assembly: GCA_028565335.1. Classification (NCBI taxonomy): domain Eukaryota; kingdom Metazoa; phylum Chordata; class Aves; order Charadriiformes; family Scolopacidae; genus Limnodromus; species Limnodromus scolopaceus. Next base: position 40,921,140 of record JAOXNO010000033.1, on the reverse strand, counting down.
ACATTTATCCTCTTTGGCTTCATCTAAACCCATTTCCCAACTCCTCCTGCCACCGCACCGAAAACCGATGGCCACCGTGACCAGCGCAGGGACCGGCCATCAGAGCAGAAACTCTCCAGAAGCAGCAGCACAATCACATTTGGATGAAACGTAATTATGGGTGAGATTTAACACAGAGGGGAGGGACAGGGTCCCCCCAGCACCCCTATTCCCCCTCCCACGGCTCGGGTCGAGCTTAGCCACACACCGGGGAGGAAAAGAAATCCTGCAAGGGCAGAGGAAAAGCTGTTGCAAAAGCTCCGTGGATTTTACTGAAACCACCACATCTACAGCCAGACGCTGCCAGAAGCAGCGTCCCCATGGATGTGCCAAGGGGACAGGGCACGCAGCATGTGGCTAATTTAATTACCAGCAGCTCTAAAACTCAATTTGCCACACCGTTAATCACAGGGTGAACCAAAGTGCAGCACCATACGTTTTGGGGAGGAACCTTCAGAAAACCAGTAACAGCTCATTCTGTAATAGGGTTTGGGGTTTTTCTTGCCTTGTTTTTCCTAGACTTCATTTTTTCCACACCACACTGGGAGGACAGGACATTATTTTCCTGAAATTCACTGGTTAAGTGGCCCCCACAGCTCCTTCTTCTTTTCCTGGGGCTGCTGCAGCACTTACCTGGTTTGATCAGCGATGTTCTGGCGTCTCCAAGGGAAGGGCCAGGCACAAGCAGGGGTTCAGGGAGTCGCCAGCTGAGGAGAAGTGGATGTGGAGCAGAAGTAGGATTTACTGACCAAGTCCCTGTTTATGGATGTCAACATCCTCCAGGGCCACACTGAGATGGGAGATGACACTGAATCCCATCTTCTCAGCCATGGGAAGCCTCTGGCAGTGCTGTGGCCCTGGGCTTAGGAGCAGGCAGGCAACCATCAGGGCTTCAAACAAGATGAAGTCCCTGAGCTGCTGTCCTCACCCTGGCTGAGCACCACCTTGGTCACACATGGGTACCCCAAACTCTTGCTGATGGGCTGTACCTGTGGAGGCTGCTCAGGGCAGGGCCAAGAGCAATCCCATTAAAAGCCAAATTGTTTCCACACAATCATAGAATGGTTTGGGTCAGAAAGGACCTTTAAAGGTCAACTAGTCCAACCCCCCTGCAATTAGCAGGGACATCAATTACATCAGGTTGCTCAGAGCCCCATCCAACCTGACCTTGAATGCTCCCAGAGATGGGGCATCTACCACCTCTCTCTGGGCAACCTGTGCCAGTGTCTTGCCACCCCGATGGTAAAACATTTCTTCCTTCTATCTAGTCTGAATCTACCCTCTTTCAGCTTAAACCCATTACCCCTTGTCCTATCGCAACAGGCCCTGCTAAAGAGTCTGTCCCCATCTTTCTTAGAAGCCCCCTTGAAGTATATAAAGAGCCTTCTCCAGGCTGAACAACCCCAACTCTCTCAGCCTGTCTTCACAGGAGAGGTGCTCCATCCCTCTGATCATCTTCGCGGCCCTCCTCTGGACCCGCTCCAAAAGGTCCATGTCTTTCCTGTGCTGAGGAAGTAACTTTCTTCGTCTGCCAATGCCTTGCCCTTGGGGCAGCCTTTAAAACTGCTGAACTGCTCACAACTCAGGCGATTTGTCAGCGTCTCTAGGAAAAGCTGTTTCTTTTAAAGGAAAGAGAACTCTGGTAAAAATTACGTCACAGCTTGGTGAGGAAGGGTGGTTATCCCCCAACGCATTCAGGGGGGTGTGTGAGACAGAAGGGGAGGCAGAGCAGGGAGAGGGGAGCAGCAGGATGATGAGCTTAGGCTGCTTCCACCACCCCTGACCCCACAATTCCAGTCCCACTCAGGAGCAGAGCAGGTGGGGCATTGCAGCCCGATCCACCAGCAGGCACGACAGAGGACCCAAACTGACCATCAGTCCCCGAGGCATGGGGTGCTCATCTTTTCCTCAGCCCTCCGTACACTCAGCAAGGGCAAATTTGAACTGAAGCTCACACAGCAGAAGCGGGAATGAAGAACAACATTGTTTTCTCGTCCTCTGCACAGATAAAGCAACAAAGAGAACCCAGGGCAAGAAATCGCCTTCCTGACCCCACAGAGGGACTCGGAAAACTCAGAAACAGAAACACATAAAGCTGCATTGTAAAGGAGACAGGACTAACAAGGACTGAAAGCCACGTCCCACGCTCTGGTGAGACGGGGAAAAAAAAGCTGCAAAGCTCCTGAGCTCAGCTGGGGAGCAGAGGATGCTGCTGGCAGCTCCCTGCGGGCCTCCGGACTCTCCCAGCCGCAGGGCAGCTCGGCTGCACAGCTCCACAGGCACCTTCTGCACCCCCCTGCAGGCCCCTCGCACTGAATTCCAGTTTGTACCCCATTATTTCAGGCAGGATTTTTAAATTCTCTTCTACGTGAGTTGCTACTAACCCAACAGTAACTGGATAACTAACTGAGACTCACTAAGCAGTTAAACCACACCAATCTCAACTCCACTGCTCACTGCCTTGGAGAAGGGGACGGCTCCTGCTAGCGGTCAGTGAAGGGAGGAGATGCAGGCGGATGTGCACTCACTCACTGACATTCTCGCCCTGAATCATGCTCCCTGACTTGCCAAGTATTTGCCGGTCTAAATCCCTCCTGCGCATTTTTGAGACATTCATCTGTTCACAGGGGGTAGGACAGACCAGCGCAATGACTCACCAGCACACACGGGCAGCAAATTCACCCTCAGCAGCATTCTTTACTGAGGGACCCAGGCAAAACAAACAAACAAACAAACAAACAAAAAAACCCAAACAACAATAATTTAGGAAGTTCTGTACCCTGCCTGTCAGACAGAAGGACTGCTGTGTCACCTACATGAACAGCCCAGAGCAAAGTCTTTTTTTTGGAGTCTCCTGAGCAGGCTTTGTCTTCTCTGCATATACACGTCATGGACTTCAGGTGGTGGATAGGTAAAGACATTTACTGGCTCAGCATCATTCAACAACTTCAATACATGAAATACAAGTAACTCTTTCTGCATATGCTTGCTCTTCAAGAAACAAGGTCCTAGCAGTCTGAGGGACTTCAAGGGATCATCTTCCATCAAGGAACACGTTTCACAACAGCTACAGGCAGGTGCTTCCTTTGCTACACCATAAGTTCAGTTTATTTTGGTGCTTTACTGATCAGGGGTCTGAAGACACACGCGTTGTTGGACCAGCTACGGCACAGGTAGGACTTGTAATATCCCCATCAGCGAGAACCAGTGTCTCTCATTTTCCTTGGACATACAGGAATACCTCTTTACTCCTCCTCCAGGAACATAATTCAGGTGGAGTCAACTACCCAAGTTTGAAGGAGTGCAGAGACAATGGTGGATTTTAAAAACCAGTATTTTAAATAAATGTAAGGTGGATAGCTGAAAAATAAAAGCTCAAAGCGAAATCAGTCATGATCCAGACTGCGATCCACCATCACAAGCATGCCAGCCAGAGACCCGTACTTAGCAGTGAGCGACATTCAAGAGCAGATTACAAAGTTCAGCCATTCTGCTGAGTGCTCCACAGGCTTTGACCTACAGGCTGGAACAAACTAAGGAAAAGCAACCCAAAATAAACAAGCAAACTCGGTCACCAAGGAGAAACAGCAAGGGACGGTGACCTCCCTGACTGACCGCAGCACTGACAGGAATGCTAACGCAGTGCTGGAATAGGCTTTGCTCCCCACGATGGCCTCAATTTTATCATCCTCAGACTATCATGAGACTTCAGAGGCCACAGGAAAAAGAAGGCTAGAGAGAGCGTATCAATCCTCAAGATCACTGAAATCTTTACCAGGAGGGTCACTGCTTTGGGGCAGTACAGAGCATGTGTAGCATGTGACACTTCACCTGCTGAGAGCCCTGTAAAGCAGCACCAGACAGAGATCCTGGAACGAATTCCCTCCTAGTCTCTATTGTGATCCAGAGTTAACAAGACACAATAAATCACACCAAACACAATCCCCTAGTGTTAACTATACAGTTAAGAACATTTATTTCATGTCAACACTTGTAAAAGAAAGTCTTTTCCAAGTCAGATGATTTGATATACAAATCAAAGCCACCATACATCTTTGTGTTTTTTTTTTTTTAAGTCTGTCTATACTGAGCTCAAATTTATACAACATGAATGCTTGTTTCTGAAACAAAGTTACAAATTAAATCATAACAAAATACACAAAATTGACTGGACCCTAAGTTTAATTCACTGAAAGAAATCTTCTTTCCTTTGATCACCTTGAACTCTGCTCTTCCCCATCGTTATGTGCATCCTTCTGCTTGGCCATGAACTTCTGTAGAAATAAGGGTAGCCAGTGAAAAGATATGTTATTCCTCAGTCCACAACAAGATCATGCTCTAAAAACAGTTCAGACTTCATAAATGTATTGGCCAAAAAGTCAGTCTACTGCTGATACTGATATTGTGTGATCTCTGCCAAAAAACACTCTAGAAGTTTTGTTCACAAACTGACACGTGCACAGTCAGTGCACGGTGGTGAAGCTCCTGAGTGGAATCTGGCAAAATGTTAGGTATCAGGATTTCTCGTGACGACAGGCACCCATGTCGGTCATGAAATACAAAATAGTTATTCAATATTCACCATGGGCTGTGTGCTCATTACACCCACCTTACAACAGCTAACATCGATAAATATCTTCCAAGTTTTCTGCCTCTCACATCAGCAGAGGAAGGGGATGCCTCTTCCCCCAGCTGGGTACCCTTTGTGTCCCTGCCAACCAGGGGCACCACTGAGAAGCACTGCTGAGGAGTGGGGGGAGTTTTGACCCCAAAATTAAGTTTTCTGGCTGCCAAACTGACCTTTTGGTCATTTTGTATCTGCAAGATATTTTAGCCAATCTGCAGTTTCAGAAAGCCAGGAAATCTAACAAAACCATGCTTTTGGACACAGCACTGCATAGTTTTTAAAAATCATTTCTTAATAATGAAGACAACAGCTATCCCCGTGTAGGGGGATACCTACCCTTTATGTAGGTGATGAGCGTGAGTGATTTAACAATATCTGTGTCTGAGTTTAAAACTAAAATGCCTTGAAGTATTAATATGAGCTCCCTATGCCACTACAAAATTATTAGCACTCGTTGAAGCAAACATTTTTAGAATTATATTCTTTTCATACATGTGTTTGGAGAAGCTTCAGCATTACCTCCATGTTCTGTTGATGAAGCGGTGTCTTGCAGTGATTTTTCACAGATGTTTCATCTGCATAGAACAGTGAGCAGATCTGACAGAAAAAGCCAGCCTTTGGAACTAGGTAATCCAAATCTGAACACAGAACACAACACTAACATTAATAAAAAACAGCTTTAAAACATCCCATTAAAAAACCCACGGCTTTAAGAAAAAAAGAAAAATATCAGATTCCCTTAGCCAAATCTGTACAATTTGTTATTACTGGAAGTTAATTTTTTTCAGCATTCAAAAAATCAGAACTGTAAATCTAAGTTGGTCACCTCCCCTATTTCAATAAACAGAGGAGGACACATACTTTTCTGCAAATAAGGCAACTAACCCTCTGGATCTGGAGCTTACTGCAACTACCTCAGCATCTTTTGGCCTTAAAAGCATTTTATATACAACTCATTTGCCAAGTTTAACCTCTGTCCTGCAGTGTGTTACGCAAGCCCTTTCTGTCACAGAGAAAGGTCATCAGGCAAGAATCTGTATTTTCCTAACAACTTCTTTTACAGTTCAAGTGCTATCGGTAGTTTTACAGAAAAGTATTTTAGATGAGGATCTTCGAAAATAAATATATATATACACACACACACGTGTGTGTATTTTTAAAACCATGTAAGCAGTTCTCTCATTCCTATACATTGAAAGTTGGTAATAAATTTCCTAACAGGATTAGAACAGTAAGCAGATATTACACTGTACTGTGCTAATTATAAATAAATTAACCTATATTTGTAAATTTTAGGAAAAAAGAACTTCCAATTTTGCTGTTGCTATTAAGCCAACAGCACAAACTTGTTAAACATGCATTTGTAGGAGCCAAGATAAAAACACAAGTTATGGGCCATGACTTCAAAGTTAAATGTGGTAAAGAGGCAAAGGAGGCATTTTCAGATGAGTGAGAAAACTGTTTTCCAGCAAAACAAGAATAAAGGATATGGGATAGGTTTTTTTTTTTGTTTTGTTTTACCTTTTGGAGTACTCTGTGTCTTTGATACATCTGAAGAAGCCGTCTTCTTCTGCTTAGACTCTGGTTCTTTATCTCCTGAACCCAGCTGATCTACTGGAAGCCATAAATGCACATTAAACAAAAGTATCCACTAGTTCAAAGGTATTCTATATCTAGCCTTAATGGCCCATTATTGCTTGAAACAAACACCTTGAAACAAACTGTACAGGCCTTGCTGTTTTCTGCACTGTTTGGTTTGGTCTTTCCAGGGAGCCATTTTCAGGAGCTCCTGACATCAATCCCTTAGGGCAAGACTTCCAAACACAGCCCCAAAAGTGCTCTGGACCACACAGTACTCTTTCACAGAAGTACCACTGTCGCTCTCAGCTGCCTTTCTCTACAGCTCTCAGCGGCAGCTTCAAATCAACTTTGTGATTACGATCACAAAACTCTCAACTTCTTTATAACACAAGCTACCAAGCTTCCTTGAGTTAATGTAGCTTGAGGTCCAACAGCAGTATTTCAGCTTCATTACAGAACCAGTCAGAGCCTAACGAATATGTTATTGGATTAATCAGCTCAAACAAAAGATCAAAATTAACATTTTCTGGAGACAAGGAGTTTGACAGAGTCTCCTCTATTACGAGATAAACAAGGTGGTTGTTTCTTAGACTATCAAGGTAGTCCAACTATCAGGTAAAGAGCTGCACATCAAAAATACTTGTTTTCTTTCTAATTCTATGTTCAAATAATCTAGATAGCAGTATGTCCTAAAGTAAATCCTTTCCCTTAATAACAAACCACAGTAACACAACAGACAGCACCACTCTTGCATCCCCTAGATGTTTCAGCAGATAGTGAGTATCTCGCCACATCAACAACACACAACATTTCAGATTTGCCGTGTGGCTCTTTACCAGCCACAGTCTGACTGTCACCCTTTGAACTGCTGGCCTGAGGCAATCAATAAACTGTTTCATATTTTGCTGCTGGAGTAAGATTTTAAGACTTGACCAATATGGTTCTACTTGATTTAGCCTCTCTTTCCCATTTTTCTTGTTCCACTTCTCACACTCAGAAAGAACTAGTCCTTTCCTAAGCCTACCTCTTTTGCATGAGGTTTTTACTATACAGAGAGGAACTAAAATCACTTCTTTACCGCGTATCAAATATATTTATTATAATTTGTCACTACTAGCTAGATCAGAAATTAACTCAAGGGCTTGGATATTTTAAGAGGTCATTTTACAGCTAACTTGCTAATAGAACACAGAAAATATTTTGCATTTTCAGTAAACGCTTTTGTTAATCATGGAGAACATAATGTTATGTTCTATAACAAGATTAAAACAATATATAACATTTGAATATTTTTGGGTGTGTACAGAGTCAACTAATCCCCCTCCTACTGTTTCTAGAAAATGAAGTTCAAAATACTGTTTTACGCAAGATTGCTGCTGCTGCCACAGCTCCTCCTTATCTGCACTACTCAGGTTGCCTCTGCTACGCAATGAGAGTGAGATGGGATAAAAGCTTTTTCCAAAACATCAGAACAAAAGATGCTGTGTCAGTGTTCAGCTACATCAGCAGAGACAGAAAGAAAACTTGAGACTAGTGGACTGCATCGCATAGAGCCTTCACCCACGCTTTGGCCAAAACTCTTTGCGTGTATTGGTTATATATAACTCTCCCTACTTGGCTCTGTCTTAGACTTTCTTAACCCTTTGCTACTTCCATGCTACAAATGTTGTTCTACATTTTTTCCTCCAGATCCAGCTTGGAAGCTGTTATATCTTTGCAACTGTGTTTCTCTTTCATTTGACTCACCTGTTCTGATAAAGTTTGGCCCCATAATTAAAGACTTTAAACAATCTGTGTCAGGCAGTTTACCAAGCCTTGCATTAAAGGCAAGAAAAGAAACTATTTTCCCCAGTTTTAGCCATCATTAACATCAAATGAACACTTTATATCAACATGCCACTTAATTTTATATCAAAAGAAAGATGCATTTAAAGCGCATTAACAAAGCACCTTCAGGCCGCTGCACACTCTCAGTCTCTGGTTTTTTTCCCAGCACCTCTTTCATTAACTTTGTCAAATATTTAGAGTTTTTCAGTTTCCAGTTTGCTGCAAGAATCTCTTTATGCATGGCACTGATTACAAGCATCTTATTTCCTATTTCCCCTCTGAAAATTATGAGATGTTCCTCACCTTTTGACTTTGAGATAGGAGTAATTTCTTCTTCTGGACTTGTATCTCCTAGAATTTCCATTTCTTCTGGTCCTGCAACAGCAACAATATCCTCTTCCTCTGGTCCTGCAATGGCAGCAATTTCTTCTTCTTCTGGTCCTGCAACAGCAACGATATCTTCATCATCCTCATTCCCATTTGGATTTTTCCCTGTGAAAGCATTTTCTTCTTCCTCATCCTCCTCTCCAACTTCATCTACTGTAACAAAGTTTAGTTCTTCTTTTAGACGATTGAAATCAGCCAGAAAATCATCTTCATCTTCATTAACTTCATCCAAAGTCACTAGAGGGTTATCTTCATTGTCCTCTTGTATTTCATCTACTGTCACTAAAGCACTGGGATCATCAGGCACCTGAGAGGAAGCACCATCTCCAGTATCCTCAGCAGCCACTTTATCATCCTCCTTCTGTTTCAGCACATCCTCAATATTCAAGTCTGTAGGCTCATTTAGAGGCAGCTCTTCTACTTCGCCGATTTCATCTACGGTTACCAAGGGTTCAGCTTTCAAATCCTGCTCTTCAAAAACTGACCTAGGGATGTCTTTATGAGAACTAAGGTCCTCCTGCTCAGATATCTCATCCAAAGTAACAAGTGACTGTGGATCCTTTACTGTTTCTGACATAAGTTCTTCCTCCTCAATCACTTCATCCACTACAACCAGGCCCTGCGGATCACTGAGTGCTTCAAAATTAGCAACTCCCATGAGCTGTGCAGTCACATCCTCTTCCTCACCGATCTCATCCAAAGTGACAAAAGATAGTTCACTTTCAGCAATGCATGCCATGGAGCTCTTCCCTTTCCTTCTCTTGGAACTAGGCTCAGAGGAGGAATTGTTTTTAGCACCATCTTTTCTCTTTCCCCTCAGTGGATTTCGACATGTTTTAACAGGAGACTCGATTTCCTCTACGACCTCATCCACAGTAACAAATTCATCCAGATTAAATGGAAACAGCTCTTCTTCCTAGGAAGTGTAAAAATGGGAATATAACAAAGTTTAACGTTAACCCAGTGACCCAAACACATCCATCCACAGGGTGCCTAATGAAAAATATTCTCACACTGAAGCTGACTGAAGGGAAAAAAAAAAATACAACTTGACTTAAGGGCAGAAAAAAAATTTCAGGCCTTCAGTCTCACATGGAAGAGTTTTTATTATCAGCATTTGTGTTAAGTAAGCAGATTTAATTCAGAAACACAAAGCATTTATCAAAAACACAGCTGATGAAGAGACAAAATTTATGTCTATTTTAAGAACTAGACCAATGCCCTGAATACTAATGTATATTTTTGTGCTCAGTTGCAGGAAGACTAGTGAAAATCTGAATAGCTCCAGAGTATTCTTCAAAAGTATTATTATCTTGTGTCATACCTCATTCTCTTCCTGAAGCACATGCTGTTGGCTGCCGCTACAAAACAGGGGACTACAACAGCTGTTTCGATCCAGCAGTCATTCTGTGTCCTGAAGACTAGTCACTGTTTTATCTTGCCTCTTTGGTTTCAATCTCCTGACAAACATCTCTATTCCAGAGAGGTTCCCTGATGGCCCTACGCTCCAGCCCAGGAAAGGGCTCCCAATACTGGAACCTCCCTTTGTTTCTCTACAACCAATACGTACAAGATGACAATTTTCTCCTTTCCGTTAAGGCCTACAGACTCTCTGGCAGACTTGCTGCTCTTCCTCTGCCAGCCATGTCTCATTAGGGGCCAGGGGGCAAGCTCCAGCTTTCTGGCAAATGCCTTACTGTGATTTTATGTTTAAGATCACAGAGTCTGACCCTTTCTATTCCTCCTCAGTTGGTGGCATGCTCTTACTGGAGCATGTCTTACATCTAAAACTCCTCCTACCCTGCAGTTTGACTATGCCAGCTTCCATCAGGGCTCACACAATTTATTGTACGACCACTGGAAAGAATCAGCAGCAATTTCGTGTCATATGTAGGTAAGAACATCTGAAGGAGGACGTATGGATAAATGTTGAATTTAATAAAAGAGTTAATTAAGCCAAGTTATTTTTAGGTTGCTTGAATAGACAGCAGTCACCTTTTTGGAACAGAGCATTATACTTTGTTCACTGTAAAACACCCATGCTTTTATAATCAGGATGATGGGATAAGGTGGATGAGTACTTAAGTAAATTAATATATTAATTTTAAACATTAAAATGCATCCAAATATCCACTGCACCCCAAATTACCGATCCAATTTTTTCAATGAATGATTCTAAAATTTTAAATTTTTTTTGCAAAATATTCCATCCTACCATCAAATACTTGTTGGTATCTAACACAGGAAGAGTGAAAAAAACCTTGTCAAAGCAGAAGTTTAATGACAAAGCAAGATGAAATGTCCTCTGTTGGAGAGTAAGACTGCAGCTAAGAAATACTAAAAACAGTCCTCCAGCAGAAAAAAAGGCTACATGCCTTTTGTCCCCTTTCTTTTTTAATAGCTAACAAATAGTAGGAATGATGTGTGCTTTCAGCCACACTCTGATACAGAAACTTGAGGAATATTTCACACAAGGTGGGCATAATGAAGAAGGAGAAAGAAATTATCTGGTTATATTTCAACTGAAGTGAAACGTTATTGTATTCTTTCTTCCATGAAAAGGAGAACATAGACCTTGGTTCTTAGCAGCTGTGTAACAGTGAAAAACAAAGCAGTAAGAAATAACTGATGTTGCAAAACCTTTTTTCAAAGGGTGCAGAATTTAATCTTTGGGATTAACACAACCACACTGTGCTGATGATGCAAAAAATTCATATGGATTAAGATTAATAAAAGGATGCAGGTCCCCACCTTTATGTCAGAAAAACCTTTTCCATAGGGACCCACTACTCATCTGGCACATCTTTGATTTGATCCTGTAATGCTACTTCTACAAACACATCAATATGGATTTTTATTACCTTCTTTCTGCTTTTCTTTCCCAAAGCCCAAGCTATCTAAGAGGGAGAGGGAGTATCTCTTTTCACCTTCCTGTAAACGTGCAGATGGAGCAGTTCAGCCTATATGCTCCTAAACTCCTCTTCAAACCAACACTGCACCAAAACTGTACAGTAATCCTTGCTTTACAGAACAACACAATGGAAATACCTTTGCATAGAAGAGGTACCGTGGATGGAGATCTTCTGATTACCTCCTGTTGTACAACAATTTTTGAAGAGCTAGAAGACTTCAGCCTTTCTTTCTCTTCTCACAAGTGTAATGACAAATAAAGATCTCATGCAGGCAATTGGGGATCCAATTAACCCTCTCTCTCAAACAAATAACATCCGAGACCAAAAAATAGCTCTTTTTAACACTCACTTCTTGAATTGTTTCTCATGAAAATGTCTTGACTTTAGAGCTTTATCCTCATAGCCTGTAAGAACTAGTAATACAAAAAATTCCCTAGAAAAGGATGCTAGAGATTCTAAGTACACACATACACACACATTTCAATATAATCTGTACTTTAAGTTCAGTTGTGGTTACATCCTTACCTCCTTTTGTTTCTCACAGCTGCTAGTGTCACTTTTTGAAGTTTTAGTATTGCCACCAACAGAAGCCTGTAAAATTAGACAAAAGTTCACATGAAATCAGTTAAGCCAATTAACCTGTCACAAGAGCAAAAATAATAGAAAAGTTCAGCTATTTTTTCCCTTAATTAACTTTTTTTTTAAATTGTCCAGATTGCTGCTTCTGATCACGTTTGGCAAATACAAAACTAAACCAACAGTCAGCGGTAGAGTCCAGGCATACAGTCCCTAGCAACAAGTCACAGGTAATACCTTGCTTAGCAGCCTCTTTTCAGTAACCAGTGTCTGAGCAGGACTTGACAAAGCAAATATCAGCTCACAAAAGGACAGAAAGCTTATTAATTCCCATTCAGAACTAATCCAAGAACATAAAAGTTATAACACTCAATAAAGACTCACTTCAAAAATACCTTCCTGCAATTTTTTCCAAGTAGCATTCTCAAACCAGTTACATATTCACGTTGCACACACTGCATCTAAAAGCAACTGGTTGCCCGCCATCTCGCTATTCCAACTTGTCTGTTGGCCCAAACCAGCTGAGTGGTTTATGGAAAAGGAAAGGGGAACATAATCTCATTGTCCCATACTCAACATCTGAGAGAAGCACGGAGTTAGTTACTGATCAGGCACACTGAACCAGCCTTCCTGCCCTCCTCACCTTATAGCTGCTGTTGTCTTTCTTCATGCTGGATGATCTACTCTCTCCCTCTTGAGACTGTTTTGAACTAGCCCTAGATTCCACTCGCGAGTCCTTCTCTTGCTGAGATGAATTCCTCCCATTGCCTCCCTTTCCATCAACAACAGAACTTCTGCTCACTTTACATTTGCCGCCGCCATCTCCCAGGCTTGATTGGCTGCTATCAAGTTGTGGATGACACCCTTCTTTTGGTGCAATTTTCTTCTCCCCCATTGCTTGGCCTCGGCTCTCCAGTTTCAAGGGAGCTTTCTGCTCCCTTCCTTTGCAAAGGGAAGGCTCATTTCTCCGTACTGGAACCCTTGACTTTGATATATCCGGAAGAGACACCATTGACTTTAAAATCGTTTTACCAACAGAGGAAGATTCCTTCACAGATAAAGAGGAGCTTAACGTAACTGCTTTGCAGGTTTCACCAGTTTTTGGTGGTCCTATTCCTTTATTCTGATGTGCTTTGATTAAACTTCCCTCGTTCTCACTGACAGCATTTGCAGCATTTTCCATAGCAGCCCCAACCTTGGCCACAAATTTTTCAAGTTTCTTCTCTGTCTCTGCCCCAGTCTTGACCAAAAGCTTTTCAGGGTTCTCCTCTGTAGCTCTTCCAGCTTTGGGCACAGACTCTTCTGGTTTCATCTCTGCGTCTGCTCCAGCTACATCCAGTTTCTTCTCCGTGGCTGCCCCAGTTTTAAGTACGAGTTTCTTCTCTGTTATCCGAGTTACAGGCATCTCATGTTCAATTTTCACAGCATCAGAAACAGGATTTTTTTCAGGAGCACCCAACTTGTTGGTTGTACGTGTGACGAAAGATGACACCATCTCCACTGAAGCTGCATCAGAAGCAGGGGGCACTGCTTCAGAGACAGCCCATGTCGATTGCCCTGCTGCTGGCTTCACAGCACAATCTGATGGCACATCCTCAGCTGTGCCCACGTTGGACAATTCTTGTGGTGGTTCAGTAGCAGGAGCAGACAACTCTTCAGCTTTGATTTCCTTCTCTGATGCAGATACAACAGCAGATTCAAGCAACTCTGGTTCGGTATTATCTTTAACTGCCTCTTCTTTCTCCACACTGGAAGGTGGCAGCAGCATCTTTTCTGGCTTCGCTTCAGATGATTCAGTATCAACAGATTTGATAGATGCCATAGTAGCTTCAACTCCAACATCCACTTTCTCCACAGATGTTTCTGCCAGTCTTGGAGCAGACTCCCTTACTGCTCTTTCAAGATGGGACTCAGAGGGCTCTATCTGTACTGCTGACATCTCGTCTTTGACATTAGAGATGGAAATGGGTCCTTTCTTTGCCACACTAGGCTCTACCGGAGGATTAGCAGCTGCTGTTTGCACCATTCCTGATCCCTCTGGATATTTTTTCAAGCCAGAGCTAAATGCATTTAAAAAAAACAGAAGAAATCAAACTATGTTGAGAATTCTACAGTTACCAGTAACCTCTTGACGCCAATGGTGGGGGCTTTCCTGATGCATTAGTGCTTAGCAGTTGGAAATCTAGCCTATCAGTGTTAAAACGGTTAAAAATATTGAGGCGAAGAGCTGATTAGTTTTACGCTTCATTTTAATCCACCTCAGCACTGCAAGCCTCTTACACCTTGAATTACATTACTTGTAGTCAGACCTCTCAAGGTAGCACTCACTACAGATGTGCCCCTGTGACCTCAGCGCTGACATTAACTCCTAAAATTTAGATCCCCTGATGCAAGGCAGACTGTCAAAGTGCACATACAGCAAAAATAAGCTTCAGTCTTCCTGTTTAAAGGAACTACCATAGTTTTATGTGTGAGGACAGCAGACTCTGCAGTCACCAACCTAGAAAAGTCTTCCAGTAGCTAGGACTTTGAAGTTTGTTTGTTGTTTTGGTGGGTTTTTTTTTGGTTCAGGTTTGGGGAGTGGGAGGGGTTGCTTTGTTTTTAAACTGCATTGACCTCACACAATAGCGGGGAACACAATACGTGCAGAGAGGCTCCTTTTGGCCAGGCTCTGTTTTCACTGTATAATCCCAATGTCAGCTCCCAGGATAATAAAGCCCAAGATGACAATGCAGAGGATAGCGCTTTTCAGAGAACTTCGGTTACAGTAAGTGCATTATTCTTCTCTAAAAGAAAGAATACGCCATAGATGATGTTGGGAGACACTGAAACTAGTGATGTCTGTGCCCCTTTTCCCACAAAGCTCCAGAAAACTAGCATCCCAACACCTCGTGCATCTCTAGATGGAAAGATGCTGAAATACCAATGCTGACAAACTTGCTAAGTGTCAAAACAAACACAAAAGCAGCAAATACACACAATTAATCAGTGGTTATGCACAATGGAGCAGCCTGCGCTGTGGTTTATCAGAATCTATGTATATGAATAAATACAAATATGCACATTTGTATAAACCCTCATGAAAATAAAAAAAAAAAAGAAGCGAGAAGTCTGCCATTTTGTTAAAACTCCTAGCATGATGTCAGCAAGAAAATGGAAGGCTAGGATCAAATGGAATTCAGCGCTGACGAAAATGCTGTCTTGAAGCAGCCAGATGCAAGGGTTAACAAGACGAAAACACAATACATGGAGTCAACAGAAAGATGAAAACAGGCAAACTCGGTTAACAACTGTGCTATGCAAGCACAACAAAAACACCAGTCTTGAATGTTTCCTCCAGACCCGAGGGCACTGTCCTCTGCTGCTACAAGATGTGAGAGGAGAGATAAAAAGGGATACAAATTCTGCTTCAAAATCTGCTCCCAACAGCGTCCCACAAAATGCTGGGAATCTCCTTCACAGCCTGAGCAGCTCAACCCACAGTAACTGAAGTCTTACGAAAGAAAAGCAGCCTCGCTCATTTCAATGTCACCCTCATCTCTAATAGGCTCCTTAGAGCTGTAATCAAACTTGGTACTTGCAAATGTTTTGGGCTAAGTGTGTCTCATAAGTATTTCAGCAGTCAGGAGCAGTAGGATAGTCCTTGATTCTTAGCCTGGCCAAGGAAAGTTTCTGCTATTTGAGCTGAGGAAAATAAATCCCAACAAAATGCATCCTTGAAAAGAGCAGAGGCATTCACGTAAGCACATCAGTCCGCTCAGCCACAAGGTTAGATGAACTACCTACTCAGGCTGGACAACCACTGAGTTTCCAGAAGCATTTCAAAGTTTTTTCAAGATCACCTTATCATCCCAGACAACTAAGTGAGCAGTCCTTACTGCTCCCCAAATTTTGCTACTTCTTCCCTCCCCAGAAACACATGACAAGGACTTCATATATATAATAATATTAAAGATATTTTCTGCTGCTTTATGAAATGTAGCTAAAAAAAAAAAAAAACACAATCAGCCAAGTCACAAAGGCTTACAAGGAGAAGACAGTTACCTCAGAGGAGAATGTGTGTGGTGTTACTTATAGGTAAAAATGTTGGTTTTCGCATCTGTTCAACAGCCACAGCAGGATACTGGGCAGTAGCTGGGATTCATGTAAGAGTCGCTTATTTTGATTAATTACCACCGCTAGCTAAAGCCCACCAGTCTGGAACCAGAAAGGTTACCTGTGTGTCTGCCTACGTGCAAGTCAGAGAAAGTCTAGAAACTAAATGTTTCCAAAATTGTCTAGGGCCTGAGTAGAAGTTTCATTAAATTAGGAGTGCCCAACTTTACTTTTGAAAGATATAGGTTTTGAAAATATAGCAACAGTCCATGATACTAAAATGGCATTACTTGAACTTGAAGTTTAGGACCATTATTGCACAGTTTTTTGTTTAGTTTATTAATGATAAAACTTACCCAGAAATATGGATTTGAGTCACAGAAGGTGTTTTATCATATTTGTTAACAAGAACTCTTATAATGATCTATCCATTTATAAAAATAAAACATAATCAAGACTCTAAAACCAACAAATAGTTACTCGATAATTAGAAATTTTACTACAATGTCCATGAAACAATTTTAAATGGAATATACCAAAACCACCATTTCCCAGTTCTAAGTTCTGATGTTAATATAGCATCTAAACATTTTTTAAAATCAATTCAGGGACCTATATCACAGCATGAAGTTAATGTTACTAAGTTAAACAAGGAAGTTTCAGTTTATTTTTAGCATTTGGAAACAGAAACAATAGAGCCAGGTGCTCTGACAGAGGAAAGCACTGTAGGACGAAATAAAGCAATCACTTCCTGGTTAAATACAATAAAAAAATTGTCTTACCAACATGTGCATCCAAACATACTTTCCAGGACCTGTGGTAAAGTCCTGGCCAAATTAGTAAGACAATAACAACTCAATGAACTACACAGAAAACAGGATTTTACCCCATTTGCCCATGTTCTTTGAAAGCCCCAGATTTCAAAGAAATCACAAACATTACAGCTCTACAGCAATACACTGCACATCCTGAGCACACAGAACACACAAAGCTTGAGAGAAGTAACAGCAGGTAACAATTGATGGATCTCACAGCGGGCCTTTTCATCAAGCTTAGTTAGAGAGATGGCTCAGCAATCTGCTTTATCTTGGATATGCATTGCATAAACAGTACAGATAAATAAAAAAACCAAAAAAACCTTAAATACTTGAAAAGCATACCTTCCTTTGCTTGGTTCCTCTTTCTTCACTTCTTTTTTCGCAACTTCAGCCTGAAAGGCAAAAATCAGGGTTCAGTACCTATGACTTTCAGAAGCATCAGCAGAGAATTTGCATAACTTAGCTAATTAATAACACCATGAACCCAAATTTAGGCATGTATCACCTGAAAGATCAAATGACAGTAAACTGTTCTAAAACTGTTTTCCGAAGAACGTGTTTTTCATAAGATGACAAACAAAAGTGCGAAGTAAGAGATTTTACTAAAAGTTTGCTAGACGGAACGTGCAGCACACCACTGTTTCATTCATCTCATCTTCAAAGCTGTCATGTTTTTGTGCAGAATTAACTTTTAGTCTGTGATATATTTGGAGGAGAGGAATGTTAAATGCATCTTTTCCCCAACCACACCTTCTTTCCTGTACTAGTGAGGATGCTAACAGCTGCAGAGGTCAGGGTGAATACAGTTAGCCTGACAGGTAAGCATTATACAGAAAAAAGCAGCACACCTTTTCTAAAGATAAATTGTACTCCAAGTCCAGCAATTATCTACAGAAAACCCAAGGCCAGTTTCTATTCGTTAAAACCTTCTAACACAACATTTGTTTCTGTTAGGTTGTAGATGACTATGGCTTTCTGTTTTCTCTTATGTAGAATAAACCTGTGGTACGTTAATGGCTTCTGAAAAAGACAACAAACCATTCAAACTCTGCAGCTATCACATTTAGTAGCGTAGGTCCAAGCAATCAAAAAAAAAAAACCACTTTAAAAACTCAGTCTTGAAAGCTCAATCTCTTTTCTGAAGGTATTCTACAAACTAACTTGAAGACTATCACTATTAGACAGAACCTCAGATAAATTCAATGCACACAGAATTCACTTTAATCTTTTATTTATGCACATAATTCCACAGCCTTCAGTTTTCCCTTTCTAAAAACATTTATTTCAGTGGTAAGCGCCAAAGGTAATTTGAACATGTTATAATGAATTAAAAATGATTTTGGTTTTCCTTCAGACTAGCTTCTGATTGAAAGGCTTCTGGAGAAAATAGCTTGCGGCAAATGCAGCTACAAGTCTAATGTTCTTATGGTACCGAGGTATGTAACACAGACTCTGGCAACAAAACTAAGAAGATGGACAAGAGGTAACACTCAAAATGCAGTGCAGAACAATAGATAGAAAAAACCTCAGTATTCCCTCTTATCAGTATGACCAGGCCTTTTTGCTCTCCACCTCAGGTATCAATAAAAATAAAGTTTAGGAGCATATCTCCAAAGTACAGATTATTCTAACATTTGTACAAAAGCTGTGACAGTCACATTGACAAAGACTGGAATGACACCAACCGCAGTCATGCTCTATCATTCCAGTGGCACATCCTCCTTCACTGCTACAGGACTTTCCCCATATTCTTGTTATTTCAGCTGTATACAGTTCAGACATCAGCCAAATTACAGAAACAAAACTGCAATGTGATTAAGAGAACACTTACATTACTGCTGTTACTATATCATTGGCACCAGTTACTGCTATCTGGCTGGTCAACCTCTCTAAATCAGACAAGCACTCTGTATCACCAAAAGTGTGCAGCTGGAAAGAAATATTATTTTGAAAACAGAGTGTGAATGCCATTCTCTGTTGGCATGGAACTCTGCTCTGATGAAACATTTATAGTGACAAAGGCACGCTGTTCTGTTGCTACACAAAATATAGGCAGCAGCTATAAAAAGCAGATTTGAGTCACACAGTGTTTCCACAATGCCTCCTTGACAAACATTCCTGAGCATGAGCACTTAACGAATGGCATTTCACTTATTTTTCAGTGCTAAGGGAGCTTATTACTTAATTCTTTTAGACTTGAGAAAAAGCTCGTAAGTCTGAAAAGTTGGTTGTTTTC
>JAOXNO010000033.1:40859782-40901942 GCA_028565335.1 Limnodromus scolopaceus | reverse complement strand
CAGTGCTAAGGGAGCTTATTACTTAATTCTTTTAGACTTGAGAAAAAGCTCGTAAGTCTGAAAAGTTGGTTGTTTTCAGTCTAATAAAAGATTTAACTCTGAAATTCATCTAACATCATCTAACACAATTATGATTTATGTTCTTTAAAATGAGCTAAAGTTCACCATATAAAATGAAATACAAAATATAGTGGCTTGGAAGAGCATTATTTTGTCCCATACAAAGAGAGTCAGCAATGGGGAGATTTATCCCTGCAACGGGGAAGAGGAAAGACAGGAAAAAACTCTTGGAACACCTAATCCAAGCTCTTGCCTCTAGCAGTAGAGAGAAGAGCACCCTACACGCCCATGATCACCAGATTTCAGCTACTACCACTTCACCTGGAGTGGGTCCCCATACTGCATCAGAGGTGCCAAGGGATGCTGGCGAGCCCACTTTACCATGCCCCTGCCATACCCACGGTACCACACCACCACACTCAGCTGGCAGGGATGCGGTGTTCATAAGGAAAGTTAAACCAGTTCTCTGAATTGGATACATAATTAAAAAGCATTTGCAGGGTTATTATATCGACTCTAGGTTAGCAAAAACTTTAAAAAGGCAGATCACTCCCTAATGAACAAACTATGCCCCTTCAGCCAGAGACGAAGGCCCAGAACAACAAGATGGGAAGAGCTGAGAAGGCAGGGTAATGCCCTGCAGGCACTTCAAACAGTCACACTTACAGAAAGCTAAAATACTAACTGAATTTACAGTTAGTTTTTGGGGTAGGCTCTGCATATGCACACTAACTGCTGATTTATTTGGAAAGGGGAACGATGAATCTGCTCAAAAAATACATGCCCAGATCACATCTGGCTGTGTATCACTGTATCCTAAACCATCACAGATGCAACTTGACAACTACTGAAGGAAACCCCCATCAAAAATGTACACCTAAAATCTCTGACACAGTATGTTTTTAAAAATGGGAATCCTAAATACTGTACAGCTGCTGTACAGATTTCATAAATAAGGACACTTTACAATAAAGCAGAACTTCCCAATAGAGTACACAACTTATTCTTTAGAAGAAGTTGAATTCATTATGATGCTCAGTCCAAATAATACTGACAGCTCTGTCATCTTGGTAAGTAGAAGCACACATCTGGATGACTTTTTTTTTTCCTCCCTGTTGAAGTAACGGACTGATGCCTTTGTTATCATTAGGCACCTGAAGTTAAAACCTTTTCTTGTGTGAATAAACATGAAGGGAGGAGAAGACTAAGATGCCCTGTCCCTCCAGGCACTTCTTGTTTGAACACTAGCCCGAAGACATGACACTGAAAACTAACAGGAACACAGAGGGAATAAGAGCTCCAAGAATGGAATTTACATGGATAATCAATCAGAAAAAAAAAAATTCACACCCCACCCCCACAAAAAAAAACCCCAAACATCACACAACACAAAAAACCACTTATATAAAAAACCTATACACTTTTTGATCTCAGTCTCAACAGTATATAGTTTACATTGAACTGGTTAGTTGGTCTCAGTTCATATATGAACTTTGAAGAAAAAACCCAGCTGGAATTCAGAGGAATAAAAGTCAGCTTATGTCCCCTTAAAATAAACACAGTTTGGAAGATGTAGCAAGAGATGGAGAGTTGATCACTGGACAAGTGATTAACATTATTTTATTTGTTCAGGACATGAGAAAGGAGTTGAAAAACGTGAAGGGAGGGGCACGCAGAAATGAAAAATCCTCATGTTTGAGTATACAGTGAACAGCACTTTAGCTCCAGACTGTGAGAGAGACCATCTCTGGATTTACTTCTCCAGGTTGGAAACCATGCTATTAGCATGTCGCTCATGTTCGCATTTCTTGCTTAAAGCTCTTTATCTATCCAATGCAATATGCACCAAGCTCCTTTCTGGCGTTCAGCTGCTGCAGCTTGCTGGTCCTTCAGCAGATCACTAGAAGTAAACCGGGAGCTGCTCAGCACTGCAAGTAATTTCATTTCTAAGACAGAAGATGGAAGCAGCCATAGGTGCACAGACCAATGCTGACACAGCAACTGAGTCCGGAACCAAGAGGACTAAAGCAGATGAACTGCTAAAGGTGAATCAAACTAGATCAGAAAAAAAAGGTCTACTAAATCCTTTTCTAACCAGTACCAAATAGTTGCTTTGCTCTCTTCTTCCTTTTTCTCTTCATCTTTCATTAAGAAATACTTTCATCGGTGGAGCTGAAGGAGATTCTATGTGTGTTTGTAAAATAAAGATATAAAAGACAACCAGCAACACATACTTTCAACAACTATGCCACATCCCAGAACACAGACTAGTTGATCCATTTCCCAGCTGTTGCAATGGTTTTCTCTCTCATCCACAATGACAGCAAATAGTGCAGGAAATACTGACATTATCACCATTAGCTGCTCTTCATAGAACGCTGGTTCTACTCCACAAAAACAATGTATTATTGAAAAAGAAAAAAAAAAAAAACAACTTACCTCAGCAGACTCTCCATTGGGTGACAATGTACAGGACAATGTATGTTCACCCATAATATATGGATATTGCTTCAGGAAACTGTACATTGATCTGGCTGACTTGGGACTATCCAGCTGCAGAATTGCCTAAAAGGAAAAAAAGCACAACTTCAAATAACTGTTACTTGATCTTATTTCTGTACTGCACATGCAGTGTAGTATGGGATATCTAGTATTCATCTTCATTTTAAATTAGATATAAGCAGCAATTATTATTAAATCTTATGGTCTTGCATATGAAGAAGCGTGGACTCTTCTTTCTGAGAGGCTGAAGAAAGAAGTGTCTCCCATTTGGAATTATCTTTAGAACTAAATAAGGAACTACATCACAAAACAGTGGAGCCTGGAGCTTCCCTACCCATGTATGTCTAACCTCCAGCTACAGAAAAATATTATATTTTCCTTAAAAACATCTTCACCTGTTTTATGCTTTATCAGCAGCTGGATACTTAAAACAGCTCATAATAATTGCATTTTAATCATTAAAATATACATACACACAGTGACTTAAATCTAGTTCATAAAGTAAAAATCCAATGTTAAGTGCAAAACCAGCAACATTAAAAATTAAAATATCAAAATTTTGAAAACTGAAAATCAATCCACTACATTTTGAAGTGTCCTAAAACAAAAAGTAATTCCAGCTATTCTGACATTTTCATTTCTCATATCAAAGTAATTTTTCCCCCCAAGTTAACTACAAAATGGGAACTCATTTTCTCCCCACTTACACCTCTAATGTCAAAGGTTAATAATTTTTCCAGCTATCAGAGGTTACTAAACTGTTCTTCTATTATTCAGGCTAGATAACAGCTGAAAGTTTGTTTAGTTGGTTTTTTCCCCTTTCCCACTGCCCCCCAACAAGTAAGACGAACTATTTTCTTGTTCAGGATGAGTGGGAAGGAGTCAGAAACTTTGATCTCTCATTAGCAGGACATTCATGGTATTGGGACATTAAAAAAAATATATATCTATTTTTCTAATTATTTTCCCCAACATAGTACACTTTGCACCATAGAAAAAATAATAATACTTACCTTGTTTTTATTCTTCATTACAACATAATGATCTACTTTTCCAAACCGAAGTCCCACACAAACTGCTTCAAGTTCTCTGTATCCATCATCTGGCAAGTTCCCAAGATGCACAAACTGATTATGTATAGTTTCAGTATTTACCTGAAAAGAAGTAATGAAAAAAATTGTTTTAGCTTTGTAACATACTTTATAAGCAACTACCGAACTAGGTTAGAAAAATCTTACAGAAAACTTCTGTATCACTCAGATCTTGCCAAAAAAGAGTAGACACACACATCCAATGTTCACATTTTCAGATTCACACCAGATTTTCCATTTTCTATGCAGTACATCAAAAGAACCAGCTATACTTCCAAGTATATGAAAGAATAACAAACTTAAAAAGATCAGGTTGAGTGCTTTATTTTAAAGGAACACTGCAAAATACAGCTAAAGTTTAAATAAAATTTGGTATTTTGAAAAGCAGACACTATCTAGCCAATTATAAATTGGTCAAGGCGTAGAAACCTATCCAAAAGACTCCAATCCTGGTTTTTAAGATGGAGTTTGGTTTACTTGATCAGTTTGTAGCATCCTGAAGTTCCCTGGTCAAATATAATTTCTTGCATTTCTCAATTTTCAAATAGAGTTATCACCACCACCATGGGAACAGGATATCAGATAGGGGACATATAAATCTCTTCTGACCAGGAAGCATTCTGGTGAAGAACGTACGAGTGGGCTGGCAGCAGACAGCAAGCCATCAGTAGCCACATAGTACCAGCAGAACCAGAGACTGAACCCTGGTACCAAATACTTTGTGCAGGATCAAAGGGAAGAGCCCTGGAGCATAAAGTCCAAAGGTACTAGTAAACTTCTGAAATCTTAAACAAGTCTGTCAAGTATTTAAAGAAATTCGCCTCCCCCAAGGTCTGGTATGCTTTTCTTCCATTATTCATCACTTTAGTAGGAGCAGAAAAGAAGTATTTCACCACAAGCATATCAGAAGCATTAGCAGGATACAGCAGCAGGAGCGTTGGCAGTAAGCACTCTGACGTGTCTGTTAGTGCCAAACAACAATCTCAAGGAGAAAGCAGATATCCCCCAGACGCATTTGCCATTGAAAATTCAAGCCTTTTGGGGTTTCTTGGAAAGTGATTTATTGTTGGCAAGGGTCTTTGCAAGATGCTTTTTAATGAAAGTCACTCTTCTGAAGTTCTTGTGCCAACTGTTTAAGGCCAGAGACACATTCAGACCCAATGACTGATCCTGTTATCAAGAATATTCTGAAAATGTTTTTCACAGAAGACATAAAAGTTATGATTTCATTAACCTCTGCCTACCTACACTGTATGAAAATGCTTTGTACATCAACTGCCAGCTTACGTTGTGTGCAATGAAGGAAGAGGAGGGACAATAAGGGAGACACACTACAGTAAACAAAGCACAGAGGTAGTTTTGTTAGTCAAACTGAAATGTCCATCTATAAAACACACTGGGAAAACAGGTGGCATTATATACAGGCAAACACTGCATATTCTCCAAGCTATAGTGGTAAGCAGTTTGTTTTTACAACATGAAATAAATGTAACAGAAGGGGAGGGTCTCAAAGGACTCCTATTTAATGTTTAATTCCTTGCACTTCATGCATCATGGAGCTAAACTAAGTGAACATTTATTCATTTTATTCCCTCTTCATTCACCCATGAAAACTATATAAACATTTATTTCAAGAGAAAGCTTAGATAACAATTCAATTAGCTGATATTTCAGTATGAAAGATACTAAATCCAATTTAAAATAATGTATTTTGATATGGAGGAAAACTTAGACTGCTGGCAACTTACCTTAGGGTCAGAGTCTTTAATTATGGCAGTAAATATTGCTTCCTTAAAAAAAAAAAAAAAGCATTGTGAGATTGTAACTGTAAAATATAGCTACACTAGCAGCAGCTAACTGGCAGTCACTGACTCCCAACAACTTCTAAGGTTTCTGCTTTACTAATAAAATCAACAGCATCAGCACTTCTGACATCTGTGTTGTTCTCATATCAGAAGACCAGGACCCAAAAAGACATTTAAAAGAATCAGTCTTCAATACGACAAACCATGAAAATACATAAGACATGGAGTGTATAAACGCAACTGAAATACAAAGTCTTGCTCTGAATTGAAATACTATCACATACCCTAGAATTTAAATATATTTTATTACTTACTTCATCTTTTATAGTCTTATACTGGGGGACCATGCTGATGCAGAGCTGATTTCCATCCAGTGACATTGGAAAACAGGTGTAAAATTTAACCATGGAATCTGCGGATTTTTGATTTATTTCAAGGTATGCCTTTTAAAATAAAGAAAACAACATTTTTTAAAAATTGTAGTTTATCAAAAGCACCTCACATCAATGCTTGCCACACTACATTATCACGTTTGCATTTGTTAAAAAACACATTTAGTGCTTCTCTAAGTAAAAACACCACTAAATAACAATTAGAATACCTTTTTATGAGATGATAAAATTAGCACATCCCTCAGCCCTCCAAATGGCTTTGCTAGGTTGGAAACCTCCTCAACAGAAAATCCTTTCTCAGGCAAGTTTGAAATAAGAACCACACATATATCATCAAGTTCCTGTAAACAAATCAAAGTAAGTATTACTGATATTTCTTCAACTCTAAATCAAAACTATTACTGAAAGGAGCTTTATTTTTACTATGTAAAACCATCATTAAAACTGAATGCAGGGCTTGCTTAAAAGCATGTTAGAATACCTGCAATTATGTCAAAACCAAGGATTGTTTAAATTTGTTTAGGATTTAGTAGCAAAGCATAATAAACCTTTTTTTAACCTTTTCTCTAATTACGTAAGGTAATCACCTTAATTACTGTTTAATTGTGGATGTATATAAATCTAAGCTAATTCCGCACAAACCTTAGGCTGTCTCATATTACCTCATCAAAAATTCAAAGCAAATCAAAACTCCCTATAATTATGTCACTACTTTATACCCATGACATGCCCACATGTCATATGTTGCAGGACTGTATGTGCAAATACTGCATCTAAAGAGAAGAAACCTACAGTAGGGCAATACAGATGATCAGAGCATAAAGAAGCTTTGGTATAAGGAACAAACTTTGAGGGAGAAAAAAACCAAAACAAAACAAAACAGACTGAAGCAGTGGATGTCTGTCTAATCACAAACAGCAAGGAGAAAATAAACTATTCAGTATTTCTCACAAGAAATTAACAGGAAGGGGATCTAAATCAGAGGTTTTCAGACAGCACACCAACACTTGGAAACCGGCACCAAGTGTGTACTTACAACTTCCATGGATTCAAGCACCTTTAAGACTGACCTGGCTAGCTGGTTCCGTTGATTCTTCATTCTTTGCAGTTGCTGTCGTGGCTTCTAAAATAATAGTAATAAAAAAAGGAGGTGGGCTTAGTTTACTAGTTCAGCAGATTTCTTTAAATACCGGAGTTTTAAGAACTTCTTGCGTTATGTTTTATCACCACTGTCACTGTGAAAAATTAAATATTCCTGCATTTAACTTATAGCAACAAATGACACTGCTGAGACACATGCAGAGTTTCAGTAGGGATAGAGAAAAATAATTACAATCCCTTAATTAACATGCAAACACTTTGCTGACATTAAGGACTTCTCAGTTGAATAATCACAAACACAAGATTTTCTTGTGGGCACATGGGTACTATGTAGGTGCCCAGCATGTGTCCACAAAATCTTTTTTTCCTGGGACAAGTCCACAGTGACATGAGAGAGGCTCAGGAAAATATAGACAGCAGGAAACAGGAAAACAGCACTCATACAGGACAGGCAAGCACAGGTTAAGGAGAATCACTTCTGTAAAATGTTTATATTTATCTCTTAACAGGTTCAGCAACTACAACCTTGCCGCATCTCCACTATCACATGCATAGTAACTGAGAATTATTACTAATCATAAGTGTATGTTAGACTTTGTTGGAAACACAGCAGGTGCAAAATATGGGGAAAACAGCATCCATTGAACCAGCTCCTGCATGCAATGTAAAGCACCGAAATTAAAATAGTTGGTGGTGGAGCTGTAAACAAAACATACAGAAAACCTTGCTCTAATAAGTTGTAAATAAAAGTTTATGTCCAAAAAATGGCAAAGTTTATGGCAAAAATATAATGCCCACTGAAAAATTTAAATCTTGAGTGGTTTTAGCCACTTCAGTCATCACCATGAACTGTTGTTTTATGTTTCAGTCAGTGAACTTATTTTGATAGTCTTCTTTTCTTATATCCTATGTCATCCTAATTTCCTGGCCTCATTACCAATTAGCTCACAGTAACAGAGAGGCTTAGGATAGAAATGAGAAAAACCCTGTCAGTTTGCAATTTACCTTGGTCAATTAAAGCTTCATTAAACTCATCCAAGTCCAATGCTGCCACCTGAGGCATCTGTGCAAGCTCCTCTAAAAAAAAAAAGAAATAAATTCATGAAGACATCACAACGTTAAACTCCACATAACATACCACTGGCAAAGTAACATAAAAATGGCATTATCATATCAGAATTACCTTGTACAGTTGCAGTATCAGTCACTCCTTTTGACTGGGAATCTAATGGCTTCACAGGCTTTGTAACTCCATCACCTTCTGTAACATTCTTTGGGTCTGACAGCTTAGCTTCTCCAGCTTTCACTTCAGCTTCTGTTGAGATCTGAAGATCATCTACAGATGATTTCACTGGTAGGTAAAAGCAGAAAAAGCATTCTTCATTTCAATATATTAAACTAACTGATTTGCAAAAGAAGAATGAACTGCACTATACATTTTTCTGCCAGATATTCAGAGATCTCTTATTTCATAAATTCCTGTTCCTTGCTACAAATGGGCAGAAAAGGTACATGCAGGAAAAGCTCACTCCAGCTTTGCCAAACAGCTGTGCAGATGTGGTGATGTGAAAGGGTCCATTTCCCCAAACTCGTCTACTTTCCTTTGTCCTTCACTATTCTACAAGTACACACAGCACCGACACTCACTGCATTAGCCAAGCCCCAAGGTGCCAGAAGGGTGCTCACCTGTCCAGCAATCTACTACGTTGGCAAGCCCAGTGAAAGCTGTGAAAAGCCTGGGCTCGCTACCTTACATACCTGTGCTCAAAAGCGGGTGGTAGAGGGACAGAAAAGCACCTGCCTCTGTTTTCTGAGCAGAGAGTTAAAGTCCTCATTTGTCTTACCCACAGTATTTGAAGTTTTCTTGATTTTCTTATCTCCCATCATTGTCGATTTCTTAGCCTTTTCTTTTTTACCTGCATAAAATATCCAAACCCAAGTAAGTCAGTAGAAATGCTTATTTCTTAAATCTTATATTAAGTAAGATTATAAAAGAGAAGTAAGAGTATAAAAATACATACAAAAGTAGTTTAATCTGCAAAAAATTCAACAGATTTGACAAAAATAATCCCAAACCCTAAAACATAAGTTAATTCCAACAAAATACTAAATTAAAGCCATGAAGTAGAGTATCTTTTGTGAATTTAGGATTCTCGTGAGAAAACCTTGCTCCTGAAAAAGAGGTTGTGTTTTATGTCTTGTAAATGACTGTAAACAATTCACAGCTTCCATCTGTGAGACAGCTCTGAAACACAGTTACATGAATCTTAATTCCATTCTCGAAACTATTCAAAAGCGACCATGCTTTGGTTGGTTGACTCAACCAATACATCTTTAAAAAACACATTTTCCCATCAAAATAATGTCTGGTCCCTAACATTAGTCAGACGAAATGCTCAATGAAAGTAAATAATGTAAGCAACATAAAATGATATGGCTGTTATTTCCAATGTTTTGATACTATGAAGTTTTTGTAAAATTTCATTGGCTTTTGATGTATTTACTGCAGTTTATCCTGTTTTCATTTAAATAACTACCAAAAACAAACCCCCACGTTCTTCTCTAATAGCATGATACACAAGTTCTTCTGCCAGACCAAGTAATAAGAACTGAAATAATTTCTGTCAGGATCAATAGAAGACCAGAGCAGAAATTTAAAAGCATTTGGAACATACAAGCAACGTAAGACACTGAGAAGCACTCGCAGTTATCTGTGAAAGATAATATTAAATACATTATACATTAGGCTTAAAGCCATCTTGAAGAATTACACTTATTTCATGGAGCCAAAAGTGCCACACTTATCTTCAACAGATGGGCAAACGTTTAAAATTATGGAGTATAAGCACAGGTCAAAGTGGGGGTTCTTTATTGAGACTTGAGGGTTGTTTTCTGTGAGGTCTTTTTTAAAGAAATATAGGTCTGCGTGAAAAGGAAGACATTCGAAAGTATGAACCAGACATTTTCTTGCAGTTCTCTGAACTTGCTTTCAGTCACTATTAGGAAAAACACTCACATAAGAACAAAGAGATGAGGGAATAACAGAATGTCCTGGTTTCAGCTGAGAGAGTTAATTTTCTTTCTAGTGGTTGCTGTATTTTCAGATTTGGTATGAAAGGAATGTTAATAATGCATATTGGTCTAGTTGTTACTAAGTGATGTTTATACTAGTCAAGGACGTTTTTCAGCTTCCCATACAGCTGAGGATCATAGACAGAACAACAGAATGACCAATGGAATATTCCGCACCATAGATGTCATGCTTGGTATATAAACGGGGGTTGGCCAGCTGGGGAGGGGGAACGGAAATCCGCAATCTCTGCTCAGGTCAGGCTGGGCAACGAGAGTGACTTCTGTCTTGTATATTCTTTTACCATTATTATTATTATCTTCCTTTTTCCATTATTGTTCTATTAATCTGCCTTTATCTCAATCAAAATTTTTTATTTCCTCCCTTTCCCCTCTTTTTCTCCCTACCCTTGTGGGGCAGGGGGGAAAGGAGGGAAGGCAGGCAGAGAGCAGTGAGCAAGGAGGTGTGTGGTCCTAGTTGCTGGCTGGGGTTAAACCAGGACACAGAGGTATCACCAGATACAAGGTAATCAAACCTTACCTGCAACAGATTTAGTTGTCTTAAGGGCGGTGTTCTGATCTTTTCTGGCATGAGCAAAAAATAAAGAAAAATCAGTTCTAAAGACAATTAATGAATAATGAATATTAAAGCAGCTAAAAAAGCTCTAAAACAATAACACACAATAAAGCAAACAGATATGAACTCATTTGGTTTCCAATCATTATAACTACCACTAAATGCATGTAATGGTAACACTTACTTTGTACTTCGTGCAACTTTTTTAATATTCTGAGCCCGTTTTTTAATATTCATTTTGGCCTGGGATGAACAGAGAGAAGAATTTTTACTACATCATTTATACTTTATTTATAAATGTATATATAGACAAATAAAAATATTATTAATAACTATTAATAATAATAAAGTATATATATTAATACAAGTTGTGTCATTTACTGCTTATTAAACTGGTACCATTCACAAATATCAAATTTAACAAGAAAAATTGAAAAGTGGCATTATGAAGTGCATTTACATATTTTAGACTGCCATTTATGAAATTAAAAATATATTAAAACTAAATCCGTTTTTCTAGAGAACATCAAGTTTTGGAGCAAAATACCAAGCTACACACACAAAGTATCATGTGTTTCACCAGAGGCTGCTTACCTGGCCAGGAGACACTTTTGGCTTTTCTGCTACACTAATTTTTACCCGTTTCCCATTTACCAGCACCGGTACAGTTTCGCCATATTTCACAGCTGCTATTACGGCTTCTTTGAAATTCATTTCCAAGAAGGCCTAAAATAAATAGTACTTTGAATCTTTGTTTATATTACAGACACAAGATACAATTCACTGCAGTTTTTCCTTAGCAAATCTGCATGTACTTCTCTCTCTAAGTTCACGTAGAGTTTGATGAAAAAGTCTGCATTTCAGTATTATACAAAAAGCATCTCACTTCCTCTAACATTTAAGACTTAGGTAGCAAGCAATACCGAATTTATAAAGTTAACATTCCCAGCTATTCCATGACTACATATGTAATCTTTAATGACAAACTGTTCAAAAAGCCTTATCCTATATGTTCAGCTGAGGATCCAAATATTACAGGTTTTGATTGCTTGACAATTTCTTTTGCGTTCTGACAAGTTTTTTTCTACAGGAATACTTACCTCATTCCTAGAGCGAAGTACAAGAAGATCACTAACTTTGCCAAACGGCTGCACAATTTTTTTAATATCTTGATCTGAAAAGCCATCATCTGGTAAATCAGATATTTGAAGGACTGTCCCACAACTCAGTAATTCTTCTCTTAACAGCTACAAATTGAAAACAAAACCAAAATAAATACATTCTAAGTCAAGTCCAGTAAAAGGAATAAAAAAGAATCTGTAATAAACATTACTTCAAAGTAGACAGACTGCTTAGTTCATAGTGGTATTTCAAGTTAATTGCTTTTTGTCACAAGGATAGAGCCACAGTTTTGGTGTTCTACTACTCTGTCTCAATCTTCAGTTATTAAAGATGTGGCACAGGATTGCCAAGCAACACAATACAACCTTCTTGTTTTTATCAAGTACTATAGATCTACATAATTCCAGTTGTCGGGGCTGCATGTGTAAGGAGCTGAACAATTCCATTATCTTCCTTTCAACACTATCTATTAGCTTTCAACAGCAGTAGGCAATGTTCTCTTTGCTTATCATTTAGAGGCTAAAAACTACCAAGGTCTGCCAAGGACGATTGCATCTACCACAAGTAAAATACAATCTGGTTTATAGGTGCTGTTTCTAAAAGATCCAAATGGATGGACTAAGACAACACTGGCTTAAGATCCTTTTTACAAAAGAAGTAAATTTCTCTGCCTTATCTTTATTGCTTCACAGGGCAAAATGAACACTTTCTGTCTATCCTTTACTTTTATTTACACAGTAAGGTCCTCCAAACAGAGCTCATCACTCACAGTTTACACAAGCACATGTCTAGTAGAACGAGGACCCAAATTTAATGGACATTTCTTTCTGCTGTTGGAAAGCACTGGAGAGGTTTTTCTTCACATCTGTTAAGAAACCCTTGCTGTGATAATTACCACACTTACTTGCAGCCAGCAAGTCTTTGCATTAAGATGGCATAGAATCAGCAAAGAGAATGGTTACTCTTTGCACAAGTGATCCCCCTGAAATGAGATACTAACCAAAATCACAGAAAAAAAACATTAAGACATTCACCCTATTATAAGGAGCAGGACAAAGTCCACTGGTTCCTGTGGATAAGTCTTCCTCATCCTCTTCCCCATCTTTCCTTTGGAGTAAATCATCAGTTTCAGGAGACGAAGAACTTGACCCAGGCAAAGAAGGTACATCTTTCTTCGAAGCTTTCGTAGAAATACTTGTTTTCAGTGGCTTCTTCATATTTCCAGGCATCTTCCCTAAGGGTCCGTGAGAGTGTGGTGATTTTCCTGATCCCGAAGATCCTTGCCCAGCTGCTCGAACTGATTTATGTTTATTGAACTCTGCTACAAAGCCAGGTCCCAAACTTTTCACTACTGCCTCCAGAGCTGCCTTTCTGTCTGTGAGGGGAAAACAAACTGGGGTTGGTTTGTTTGTGTTTAAAAGAAAACATGTATACTGCTGCTCAATTTTCTACAGTTTCAGTTTCACCACCCACTCCTGATTCAATCTTGAGACTCACTGAAGTTAGAGAACCTTAATCACGCTCTAGCAGAGATGGTCTATAAATAATAATAAACCTCTGTACTATTTTCACTGTGCTGTTGTGTAACTTGACATTTTTAGTTAGACTGACAGCGTGATTCTGGCAATGACATCTACAAAAATCCTAGTGGTTGGAGCAGAAGAACGATTGTTTAATTTTGTATGTCAGGGAATGTGAGAAAAGAAAAGAAGACTCTGATCCTCCTCTCACATACTGATGCACAGCAGTACTTACTATCTTGACGCCTTCTGCTAAATTCTGTATTCTTCTCTGTCTTGCTCCTTGTCCTACAGACTGCTCTTTTAAATTATTCTTTAACGATCTGATACAACATTAATTTCCTGTATGCTTTCTTTCTGTGGAAAATTTATATTTTGGTTACTAATTGCTTCTTCCCCTCATTCTTCTACATTAAAACGGCTTGCATTTTACCCTTAAGAAGATCTCTTTGAAACTGCCTGTCCCTCCACAATTTTTCACCTAGATTTCTTTCCCTCAAGAGCTCTTAATTTTCTGAAAGCATACAAACAACACAGCCACAGTACACAGATCAAAGAAAAAACAGAATCAACCTTTTAAAATACCTCTATTTTTTTCTCTTCGGAATTTAAAAAGAAAGAAAAACTCCAAACAAACAGGTATTTCAGCCAGAGATTGAGCCCAAAATGAACTACGTGGAACTGACCAAGTTTACACAAAATTCCCTAGACCTGCAAGCTGGAGGAAGTAAGCTGAACAGAGAGTCACAAAATGGTGCAACAAACTTAACTGTTACAAAAGTTGTTTAATCTGAAGTCTTTCATGTACCATGCTCTTATCTCAACAAAATTATTTCAGAACACTATGCTTTCCTTGTAAATTGCAGACCCATTACATGCAGTTTCTGAGCCTTCCCTTTTCTTTCTCTTCATCTATGCTGCCTTTGCAGAACTACTATTTTATGCTGAATGAAGAGCCTCCTTCAAGTCATTTTCAATTCTTGACAACCCTTACTGTCTTAAAAACTGAGCACACTTGGAATAGACACTTGTTCAGCAATTATTTGATATG
The DNA here is from genome assembly GCA_028565335.1 of Limnodromus scolopaceus. Lineage (NCBI taxonomy): Eukaryota > Metazoa > Chordata > Aves > Charadriiformes > Scolopacidae > Limnodromus > Limnodromus scolopaceus. The sequence continues at coordinate 40,887,652 of JAOXNO010000033.1, read as the reverse complement.
ATTAACCAATTCCCAATACTACGTAAGAAAGACTTCAGACGTTTTAGAACACCCATTTTCTTCTAAGCATACTTCTCGCAAAGCAACAGCAAAAGGAAAAGTTGTTTTTGCCTGGACAGATAAACCTCTTGAAATCAACTCAGTTTTCCTGAAATTAAAGGAAGCTTCAATTTGGTAGTTTGTATCCACCCTTTACCTTGAGATCGGGTTGACCTCCTTGATGACCAGTCATTACTAGGAGACCTCTGAGGTCGTGGACCAGTTCTCAGTGGATTCCTCGATCGCTGCGGTGACCTTGACCTGTGTCTGGGGCTAAGTCGTCGCATCTGCCGTGGGCTTCGACTTCTTGGCCTTGTTGGCCTGAAGCGCCCTGGGCTTCTGGATCTCGATCGTGATCGGCGAAGAACATAACCAGAGCCTCCGACCCTCGAACGCCTAGGACTGGGACTGGCAGAGTTGGAACGACGCTTTGGGGTCTGGTTTTCTTTTCTGTCACCAGCATTTCTAATGGAATAAAGGCACAAAATGAGTTTTGACAGGGCAGAAAAGAATACTTAATCTGAGTCTGTTGAAACAGACTTTTCACCAAAAAAAAGAATGAAAATTCACAAAGTTTAGCATCTAATTTTTTTTACATACATACTGGTAACATGCTATAGGAATTAAGGATAGGTAGACAGAACTGAAAAGAAGCAAGTAGGAGATAAAATCCTGCATGGAACAAGAGAAAGCTGCAAAGAAAACTGAAGTTACACGCTGCAGTGCTATGAAAAAAATAATAGGAATAGGAAAAGGATACATGAAATAGTAATGAATTAAGATGCTTTCCTTGCTTCTTTCAAATTTAGTTTGGAAGTAAGCAACCTTGAGAAATTATGTTTGTAAGACTGACAGACTGAAAGAGAGATTTGAGAAGATTACATAAATATACATTCACTGCATATTTATGCTACCTAGAGATGTCACTTCGATGAAGAACATGGAAAGAAGTAACAGTGAAGAAATCCATGAGAGAAATAGTCCCTCTTAGAGACACAGAAAGTAGTCAGCATAGGAAAATGTTGACAAGACAGATCATAGGAATAAAAGGGAAAACCTGGAAAATGCACTGATTATACGCTTAAATATCCAGAATATTTTTTGATGAGTCAGTCAGGTGGCAGGCCAGTGTGTTACAGCCAAACACTTATCCAATTTTTTAGCCCATACCAAATTCTTTGATGCCAAAGACACACTACACCGGTACTCAAAAACGGGTAGAGCAGACACAGCACCTCTGAGATCCGAAACTGGAAGAAGCCACTGCTGTAGCATATCGTTAAGCTTACTCTCTAGTAATTATAGTAGCAAAGTTAAAAGAAACACAGGGAAAAAAACTGACATGGCATATATGCCCAGTATGACTAGGCTTACTGGGAAGACTGTATGCTGGACAACTAAAATACACAAGTCTCTTAACACAACATGGAACAGAAGGTCACATTTCAACTGAAAAGTGTTTACGTTTGTTAGAGGTAACCTAGAGAATCAGTGCTTAATGAATCACTGCGTCAAGCCCTATTATTACTGCTTAAGACTTCGAATAGACAAAGTTCCTCTGAGATGAAATAGGTTAAGGAGAGAGGAGTGACAACTGGCAGACAGGAGGAGGAGATGACAAGCAACTGAGGCAGCTGCTGCCCAACCTTTTTGGCCAGCAGCTAGATGAGGACAGCTAAACAACCCCCCCGAGGTCTCCTAAACAATGTTCCACCCCACTTCACATAGCAACATCTCACAGTGTTACTCAATTATCAAGTTTCAAACATCATTAAAAATCCATATAAATCCCATTACTCCTGTGCCCAATAAAAATATTTAAGTGTATTAACAAACCACCACAATTTATAAAAAGCAAACACTGTGAAGTGATTTAGCACAGCAGAAAGAGTTACATAGCAAGCTCATCGACCTTGCCCTGGGACTGTACCCAGCAGCTCTGAACATCTGTGATCACTGAGAGCCTACAGCTGCATTCTAACTCTTCCAGTTGGAGACATGCTGTCATCAGGAATGATTTAAGAAAGCGCCACCCTAAAAAACAACTCTTGTGAGTGAAATGATTCCTCACTCACAAAAAGTGCTATTAAACACTTCTGCAATTTATTAGGATCCTCCAGCTAAGACCAATTTCCTTTGCCTGGGTTGCGTGTAGCATCAGCAGCAATTGACAGCAATTTCAGTTTGAGGTTTTAAAATACAATTACTCTCTTTATGAAAGTTTCAAAAGTAGATTTGTTTCATTTCTCTCTTTAAAGTGTAATTTCTCCTTACTTATTAAGGTGGAGAGACCTCAGATGCACTCTGCAAATTAACCTGACCTACATATTAAGCTTTTTAGCACTTTTTTTTTTTTTTAAACTGAATAGTCAACTTCCCAGGAAGCATGTCAAACTTATTAACAGAAAGTTACAGGAAAATCTAGCAAAAATTAAAGTAATATCATTCCTATTTTATACAAATTTACGTACGAATGTTGAACCAGTAAAATAATCCAATCTTGCTGAGATTCAAGCAGAATTAATCCACAGGGTGTGTTTTTAAAAAAAAAAAAATAATAGTAAATAGCATAATTTTAAAGGACAGAACATGAGTTCATGAATTCCAGTGTTTTTTCAACTGGTCATCACGTAGTTTCCCAGGGGATCTACAGACTGAAGAGACTGTGAAATAAGAGCTAACACTAACACGCCTATTGTCAAACAGGTTTCAAGTTGCAAACGAGCAGCTTAACTGGAAATAAGATTAAGGATAAAAATCAGAAATCACAGTTTAATCAGTGATCTAACGCTGGTCACAGTATAGCTTACTACTGTATCACATCCAATAATTGAGGACTAACTGAAGCAGAGTTAGAAGGTTCAAGGGGAGACTGCTCGCAATATCAATCTTCAGACTTTTCTACAGACTTTCCTCTCATCCTTGTAAAAGAATGTTAGATACTATGCCACGTATAATATTAAACGAACTGAGGACAAAAACTACAAAAGCACCCCACGCAATTTTATAAAGAAAATATGACACTACTAATAGAGTTTGCCAGTGAGCAAATGAGCAAAATTAACTGCACTAATTACCACGTTTATAATAGCAACAAATTAAAAACAATCTGTAATCAAAAAGCAGTTACCTCTTTGAGGAATGGGACTCAGGGTTCCAATCAGGGTATCTGTTAAACGTTAAAAATACGACCATCAGTGAAAAAGCTAAATTTGCCATCTGAACACAATTTTCGCTTACATGCAGTAGCTTTTACAGATAAACGTTCCCATTCAGGACTCCAGAAGCACCAAGTGTCAATTCATCTTTCACCCTAATGGTCTAAAGCCAACTTAGAACAGCGCTCAGATACCAACAATCCTCATTAAAGAAATCCAACGAGTACATTTCGCAGACTATGTGCATGCACAGAAAACACTTTTTACATTAAGTGAACTTTTAAACAGATTCCTTACTGTTGACGCAACTGCCGGCAGCTTTCAATGTGAGAAGGAGTGTTCTGATGCAGAATCCAGTCCTAATTGGAGAAAAGACATCCAGAGAAGTTTGATTAGCATGTAAAATGTTAGCACTTGACCACAATTTCTAGTTACATGTTGTCGTATTTTACCATCCATCCAATTTTACCTAACAAATGATCTTATGTCAAGAACAAATTTCTCACTTAAAATTTTTACTCTTTACGCAAAAGATGAAAATACTCAATGACTATCCAAGGCTCTTAAAGGACACAAAGAATCTAAGTGGAAGTTGAACAAAATGCATCATATTAAATAAATCTTGTTACTTCCAGCAATACGCTGGGGTTGTTGTCACCACACTTCTAATGCAAAAGGTTGATCCAATAGCCAGCTATATTAAAAGAGAGAAAACTATTAGTAATCTTCACAGATTGTCACACTGATGAACACATACACAGCATATTGAGCTGAATAAATCAGAGATCCCGACACAACATGGTATCTTTAAGTCAAATATCATTTCTACAGAGGCATGACTTTTTCATGCCTTAAGCTCAAGAACATTCACTCCTAATAATGTTACAACTAAAGCTCAGTCAAAAAGTCTGATGACATTTTTCGCACACGCATTTGTTTTTTTAATATTAAAAAAAACCCAAACCTTAACAATAGTTTTACTTGGGAATAACTGATGAGTTAAGCACGAGACAAATCCAAAGTACAATTCAAGCCTGCAATCTTGAAAAATACTTAAGACAGATTTAACTGTAAACACAGAATCAGCCCCCAGCGTGGGAATCTATGCCTGAAGACTTTATTCCAGTATTAGTATTATGAAAGTAAACTGACCTGCTAGTGAAAACAACTGCTTTAGTCAGTTTGCTATTGAGACCACGCAGTATGGTCTAAAGCTGTAAGGTATCGTATGTCATAAACAATAATTACTAAGCATCCTTAAAAAAACAACTAGCTGCTTTAATATTTTTAAAAAGAAAATAATAGCTGAATAATGCAACTGACAGGCAAGGGTTCATTAACTCATTTGCAGTTGTGACACTACATATTACTTTTTCTAAGCACATGCTGGTTTATAACAAAAGATTATAAAATGCATAGTTGGCAGTATCAAACCCTCTTGTTTATTGACAAAAATGCTGAACACGCTGGTTAAAAGAAAAGCTCATGATGGTTTACTCAAAGCCTTTGAGGTGGAAGAATTAATGTGACCAGGGCACAGTTAGTTTTGTGCAACACAGAGAACATGGTAAAAACAGCTGTTCCAAGCACTTATACTATCAGCACTAAAATTTTAGTGCTACAAGACAGCTACCCAAACTACTTATACTCCACGTACAAAAACCATGGGTTTTAAAGAAATTAAAATACATTTTAAGCACAAAACTTACTGTAATTTCCTGAAGAAACAGACATACTGGTTAACCAATCTCAGAAAGCTATTGAGAGATTTTACTAGATGGGTTCTTAAAAACATTTTAACTGCTCAAATAAAATCAGAAAAATATTACTCAAAAGACCCTTTGCATTAGTCTCAGTAGTTGAACCAAAGCATATTAAGAACTGAAGAGCAGACTGATAAAACAACTTGCAGCTGTAGAACTGCATACACAGTGAATACAGAGCATGCACACAAGAGCAAGCAATTCACTGTTATGCACTCTTTTCCTAATAACATGCCATTACTAAGCAATCCCATTCTTAAGGATGCTATTTTTCTGGAGTCTTCAAGTTAGACAGGAAAAAGAAAAACTATTACTCAAGAGCTAAACCAAATTAGCTCATGGAAATGAAAGGAAATTGGGCTTCAAGTAACCCACTTCCGTGGTCCCAAATGAAGACAGCGCGCACAGAGTGGCCACAATGGCCAAGGGAGGCCATTTTGCTTCCAAGTGTCTTTAGCTACTGGTCCAATGAGCATTAACGAGACTGGCAAGCCTACAAAGAGATATTCTCCTCCCTAACAAACACAACATTCTTCTCCTCTTCAAGTCTTCATTATGCCAGTACACTCTTGCATTCCACAGAATTACAGGAGTCTCAATTTATGCATATTCCTCCTCTTGGATTAACTCCTTTCCCTTCTCAGTCTTCAGAGATATTCCACTCCCTCTGCTAAGTCTGTCCATAAAAACAGATCCTTCCCCCGCAAAGGACAGGATCCTTTCCCAGCACAAGCTCCATCCCCTCCTGGTAAGAGTAAGAACTTACAGACAGTTTCTTACAGCAGCAGTGATGCTGCTCCACAACCCGACACCCCCATGGACGAGCACCTTGATCCCTGCATTACCTAATTCTGTGTGAGTGGCAAATCTCCTGTTACTTGTGGACCACCACCAAAAAGGTCCTGAAGAGGCAGATGACAGAGCATAGTGTCTCCAGTCTCCAAACTTGCCTCTTCTGCCAATAGTAAGATAACAATAATACACAGGGATAGTACCTGCACTTGTTCGTGCTGGCTTCACAGCAAGGTATTATGTAGAAAAACTAGAAGTAAGATAGAGTAGACCCATATTTTGTCTCCTTACTTCAGCAAAGGAATCATTAGTGCAATTCTCTGTGGAAAACAATGACACCCCATGACCTCACCAATTTAAAGTACAAGCAGACATCATCCTCACTTTAAATCTATTTAAGCTAGAAAACAAAAATTGTCATACACAGTAAGTATGATCCCTCATGCTGGCAATACTGCAAACCTACTTTGTTCCAAAAGTGACATGTTTGAAGGCAGAGAAATCACACTTTATTATTCCAATACATCCACTGTTTCAAATTGAAAATGAAACTGCTCTGTGAAATATTCATAACATGTTTTGGTATGTTAGGGGCTTTGTAAATATATTTTAAAGAGAACAACTCTGAGGGGGGGTTACAACTAACCAAGTGCAAAACTGGGCCCTCTTCTGTGAAAAAACATTGCAGGACACAAATCCACAATTTTCTGAGAACACCTTCTAGATCAACAAATCACATTAGCATCAATTAGTTTTCCAAACTAATTTTTTAAAGCTCAAAAAGCCCACCTTTCTTGAGTATACCTTTTCTTATAACACAGTATTATGTACAGCCATCCCTGACAACGCCCCAAAAACCTCCCTAACACAAGATAAAAGGACAAATCTTGCACATTTCTGATGTTGCTTCAAGAACAACTACCTTTCAAATCCATGGTAATCATCACTTACCACAAACCCACGATATTTTAGAAAGCTAAATAGTCTGTTAGAGAATTGACACCTGACTGAAGGAGCACAGATAGCCAAGCATGGAGTTGTACTGTTGATTCAAATGGCAGGACTTCTCCAGTTCACCTCTGAACAAATATCTCAGCAAGATCCAACTGAGGCGACCGGAAGCACTGTCAAATAATCGAGGCTTGCTAAAGATCCTGTGAACAGCTTTGATAGCACAAGAAATGCTGAAGAGAGTCTTTCCCAAGTCTACCGGATGAAACAGCTAAAGTATCCTTCACGTTCAGCCCTGGACTTTAGGCAGTTCATCATACAGCTGCTGACCTGCCACGTATCACTGCATAGGAGGATTAGCCATACACCTCACAAAAAAGTTTCAAAGCTTAAAAAAAAGTATATTTTTTTATGTACAGATCTATAATAGTTATGCCATGCACACGGACGATATTTTAACTTTTGACTTCCGAAGAGCGTATTAGCAAAAAAAACCACCTTCAAATATATATAAATAGTTCTGTAGAAAAGGTGTTCAGGATTCTTTTCAGATTACAAAAGAACTAGAAAATACATTTACTTGCTTAGCTGTATGACACTGAAAACAGAACTCTGTATTTTGGCACGCTGCAGACATCTCAAGGACATCTTCAGCTTTGATTCATCACACCTCATTAATTAAGCAAGTTAGATACTTATAAAGAAATACCTATGGGGAGAACTGATTGGATGCTTAAGGGAACAGCAGAATGAATTTTTACTCAAGTGAGAACACATCCAATGTCTCACTGAGTTTATGGGAGAGCCAAGCTGAAAGAACAAGGGGGATACAGTTTAGATGATGCAAAGATGAAGCTTTATCCACTAACAGTTACTGTAACAGTTTCAGCAGCAGGCTGACTCTCTAGGAGTAGGAGTGGGGTCTCACATCCAGCCATAATCCTGTCATTTTAATGAACTACTGCCAGGTAACACACTGGAGTTCTCTTCTGATGGGCAATGCAGCTTCTGCTTCAACCTTGGCAAGAAAATGGATCCTAGAGGAATTTGTACTTCAGTACAAGACTGGATTAAAAGAATCTAAAAAAAAAAACCCCAACTCATAACCATGAATAACATGAACTTGACATCCATCATTTTAACATAACTGAAACTTTAGTTTTCAGATATCCAGTATCTTCAAGCATTGGATAAAGAGAAGGTTTTCTTCATTCGGTATCTTTCACCATCTTCATCCATTCTTGTTTCACATTATCCACCTTGCTTGTCTACTTTCTTTCCAATTTGCCTTGTTACAAAGACATCTGTTTATAACACAGCATTCTTAAACTGCTTTGTTACAACTTGGTACTACACACCAGAAATCATCATTTGATGATCACCACTTTGACCTAAAACCAGCTCTGAAGATCCAGTTCATCTACAGGTGTGCTGGAGAGACCAAAGGTCCATCTAGCTTACCTAGCACCTCTTCTCTCATGGAATGCAACAGGGGATGGCTAGGGAGGTAAATAAAGCAGAGCCACCTCCAGCCATCTGCTTGTTGAGGACATCTTGAGCCATCAGAGGGGTCTTCGCAAAGCCACCAAAGGATTTTCTTGCATGAACTTGTTCAGTTATTTTTCAACTAAGATTTCACAACATTGTTGCAAACAATATCTACACTCTGTGTGAAACAACCATTTCCTAGAGCAAGTCATACCATACGTGACTATCAATTTCTACTGTATTATTTCCTCATCGCTTCTCTTTCAGTTTGAAGGTGCTCTTTCACATGCTTCCTCTTTAACAACTGAAAAACTGAACATCTAGGTCATCTTGAATCATGCAACTGAGAGAAAGACAACAACATTATTTGTAAAACTGAACTGTAAAACTGAAAGTAAGAGGAAGTCTTCATTCTTTAGAATTTACAAATACACAACACTGACATTTCTTAACAAAAACTTTATTTTTTGCAGTAAAAAAAAAACCCCACACCTAACTCTTCTGGTTATTTTGCAACACTGTTGTCTAAACATGGCTTGCCCCATGAGGTCTCAAAACAGTCTGAATAGTCTACACAGAAGCAGGTGTACATGAAGAAAAACATACTATTCAAAATAACGTTAATATAGGCCAGATCTCTAGAAGCAGTCATGACAGGGGAAAGGTTGTGTAGTTGCAGTCAGATCAGAATGTCTGGAGAACACGTGCTACCCCATAGTCCCTTTAGGTTAAGAAGTTATAATGTTTGAACTCCTCAGAAAACTTCACAGCTGATTTGCCAAGAAGTATTTTTAGTAAAAGCATTTGCTTAATTTTAGAAAGCAACAGTAAGCAAGCAACTGAATAATTCACATTTAAACAGATGACATTTTTCCAAAGTGCTTTGTCCATTTATTAACACAAACCCACATTTGTTTCCCCGTTCAATTTAACACATTTTCTTTTTAAAATCAAACTTCCCTTTAAGTTTTCAAGTCTGCCCAAACAGCTGCACTTCTCCCTGACTTTCAGTGCTTCCAGTGAAAAAGAACTTGAAAAATTATTTTTATTCTAAAGCTCCTAATGCAGCTGTCACCATCTTCACTATTCAGTTGCTTTTTTAATACACAGCACAAATAGGGCCTAGCAATCTTGCATGATTTTGCCAAATTGCAAAAAAGCACTTCCCCACAGGCTCTCCATAGGTTTGTTGAAGACTATTTAAAATTTAAACATGGGAAACTGATAATGAATTATTCAATTTTTTTAAATTATGTTCTCCTGTATTTTTGACATGTCAAACCTAAGTCTTTCAAGAAAAATCCACACCTTTCAGAATGCTTTTCTCTCTCTCAGTATTCACCAGTTCCTTCCTTTTCTTCCTTCAAGAGATGAAACTGTTATGTGCTTCATAGCTGAAAGCTCAGTCAGATGAATGAAAGCATTTTGTTTGTCCCTCAGAGTTAGGCTTCAGTTTCTGGAACAGTCAATGTCACATAGACCACATTTGGAAGATTAAATTTTTGCAGATAAATAGGCTGCTTTGTTTTAATGCAGACTTTGCAGAAGGGGACTAAATACATGAACATCTACCCTACTGAGACTCAGCATACAATTTTTGCACATAATTTAGTCACCCAGATGATGTTAATATTTTACTCCACTGATAAAGTGTTTGTTTTGTCATTTGAAACACACTGTAGAAGGCAAATAATTTTTAATTTAAAAAAAAAGAATCAACGTGTATAGCAACTTTGAAATGCAATTTGAAACAGAACATACTGTGCAGCAGTTACAATAATTTACTAGCACTATTTCTAGCATTTTGAAATTTGCTTGCGAACACTCAGACTGGCGAACAGCATCACAATTCATTTAAAGCACAGTAAAAAATTAGCTCATAAAACAGTGCAACAGGTAAGATGCCGAGTACAAGTTTATGCAATAATCTTTGAAAGACACTCACCTTCATACGAGTGCATTCAATGTTACACAGAGAACACATATGTGGAAATATTCTTGGAGATGTAGCATAGTAGTCATTCATCATTGACGGAGTGGGCAATCTTTTTATCTTCTGGGTATCAGACTGCAGAAATGAGGGAAGCCACGATGCTTTCACAATACCAAAAGGAGATCTAACTGGCCCCTCAGCCTGTGTCTGTACAGGCTTCTGTCCTGCTCCTGAGCCACTCTGGGCATTAGAAGACTGGCTTGTCCCAGAGTCATGCTGAATTCGGTCCTGCTGACTTAAAACTGCAAGAAGTTCAGCTGAAAAGGGTGGGTGGGTTATTGGTGGCATCACGTGCTGGGTCACAGACTGCTGGACAAGAGGCGGCATGGCAGGTGGCATCATAGGCTGTGTCAAGGGTGGCATTATAGGTGGCATCATGGGCAGCATGACAGGTGGCACTGCAGGCTGGGAAACAGATTTCACCACGGGGAGTCCAGGGGGCGTTGCACACAATCCAGACACCTTTCCTGGAGTCTCAGCTGGAAAAAACGATCGAGTATTTGATGATTCATTCTGGAACCCCGTTGGTTTTATTAAATCTTCAACTGGAAACACTGGATTACAGGTCACGCTAGATGGCGGGACACCCATTGACATATTCTGCTCCCGTTGGAAGTCTTCCCTGTTCTCTCCGCTCGATGCTTCAGGATTATAGACACGTGCTTCGAGAGGTTCTTCAGTCAGCACTTCAGGATTATAAGGACGCACTTCAAGAGGATCTTCAGTGTAACCGTATTTGCTCGCATGCCCATAATCAATCACTTTACTCTTGACTGCTGCACCAGTCGTACCACCAACCGTTTCTTCTGCTCTGCTCTGAGAATGTAAACCAGATAAAGAATGACCCATCTTACGAATCCGTATTTCTCTCAAGATTAGCGGCATGTTTTCAGGAGTTAACTGATCATCTGGATAGCGACTGAGTTCCTCCAAATCTTCATTAGACAGCCCGAAACTCGCTAGAATACTGGAAGCGCTTTCTGGTGTGTAGCGGTTCTGGGCATTTGAATTCTGCTCTGTGATCCGTGCCGAGGTAGATGGCTTTTGCCCAGTTGTCCCAGCAGAGCATGGGCTATTATCCCAGTGACTTGTGCGTGGTTCTCCCTTCTGCTCCTGATGTATGTTTGTCTTTGCTTTTACCTGCCTTGGATCAGCCCTGTGCAGAGTTACCCGAACATTTATCCTCTGTGAACCTGTCCACTGAAACGTTTCCTGTCCTGAAAATCTTTGTGACATTCCTTGAGGTGTTCCAGGCGCAGGCTTTCTCTGAAGACCTGCTGCACCTCCTCCCCTAAAGGATCCCGGAGGCTTTGTGCCAGATGGATTAGGTCCTCTCGGCCTCTGAGGTAAAGTTCCTCTAGGGCTAAACATTGTGCTTTTCAGAAATGCTTGATTTAACCAAGCATAAGGAGGTGCAGAACTGTTGGTAGCAACTGAGGTCAATTGCTGAAGAGCCAACTGTGTCTTAATTTGTGCAAGCTGTAAAGGAGGAGGGCCCAACAGAAGTGGGCTTGCAATGCCAAGGTTCAAGGAATTCACAAGTGGTGCGAAACTTTCCAAGAATAACACAAAGCTGAAAGTTAAAAGACAAGTATTAGATTATTTTATCTTTTCACCTACTTTACACAGCGGATTCTATAACCGGTGAGAAAAACAACTGAAGTCACAAAACAGTACTTTGATGACAGTTTAAATGGTATTTTGGAATTTGAAATTCTGTTGAACAAAAATATTTTCTTCCACTGCATAAAATCTTAATATGCAGTGAACAAGTAACAGAAAATTAAGTAAATGAGCTTTACCCAACAAGTTCAACGTCACAGACAACATACCTACTGATAACACACTTTCAACAGTATTTTCTAAAACTTGATGTTTCAATTCTTAATGACAACATAGTTTGAATTTATTTACAATTAGAGTTACTTTATGAGCAATGAGCCAAAGTATTAAAACTCTCTCCTAATGTTTATGAGGTATGAATTGTAAGTGAAAACATTATGTAGAGAATTCAAAACAGTTACAAGTTGGATGTCAAGTCATTGTGAAATTGATCTGAAGACAGCAGAACAGTTTTCAGGAGGGTCACACCCATGGTCACTCTCATGGGTAAACTATTATACCCTGAAAGTATTCAAAGGGTGTGACAATATTTGAATTTTGTGGTTCGAAAATTTCCATTTCCCAGATTTTAAAGGCAAGATCTTATATTGAAACAACTTTAAACAGAAAGGTGTAAAATAATACAGAAACTGAAACCATCTACATAACAAACATAAAAAAAAAAGCACAATGGCAATGGAAACTGCCATCTTTTATTTCAGCTGAAACCACTGAGAACTCAATCCTGTAAGGCAGTAAAAGACTGTACAAATACAGGTAGAATAAGACAGAGTGATGTTCACACTAACGAAAAATGAAATGCCACAGATTTTTTGAAATATGTTCTTGTAACATACTCAAAGCAAGGTGCCTCATATGCCCAGCTCTGTCTGCACTCCAGAATCGCAGAATCAGCACAGACAGAAGGATCCCAAGAAGTCCTCACTCCACCCCTTGTCAGTCTGCCGTCTCTCAAAACTGGATAACCGCCTGTTTTCATTCTTCTTGCAGCAGTACATTAGGTCTGATTGAGTTTTATTAGCAGATTTTCACTAAGCATAACTTTAATAGGCCTTGCAGACATTCCTAGTTGTTTCTGAACTTGCATGCTGTATTTCTGCAGTGTTTAGGTTCTTGTCTCACCAACACTAACTCCATCACAGGTTTTGTTTTCAAATTTCACTTAATTTGACTCCAAACAAAGTTTTTCAAGTAAATGGAGGTGCCTCTCTCATGTTTGCCTGTAAGGACTGAAGTTCTGAAGCCTGACCAAAAAATAAGTCACATGCAGCTATAGCTTGGGAGCGGTGAACCCTGTACAAGCTGCAGGAGACTCAGATTTTACAGATTAATTCCTGTAACTTGCTACTATGAGTATGTTAAGCATTCTTTTTAAGTTCTATTAGCAATTATTTAATTTTATTAAGTACACACTGAAATCAGTCCAAGAAGAAACAGTAGCTAAAGAAACATTTATCCTATCTCTTCTCTACTACAAAAACATAGGAAGCCACAATAAAGAAAAGATTGCCACCAGACAACCATCCCAGAACTCCAGCCTCCCATCCAGGACTCATTATGCCCAATATGCTCCTCCCTCAACAAATTAAATCACATTTAAATGGTAACTGCATGTTAGGCCAAGTTCAATTAAGACAGTTTCAAAACAGACTATTAAGCAAACAGCCACAAAGTAATCTCTTGCCTTTCAGTTTTGCTTCTCTCTGGAACTCTCATCACTTGGGGGCAAAAAAACCTCTCAGTACATTAATTTGGAAAGTAACTGGAAAGAGAACAATATCAAAGCCACCCATAACAAGAACAAGTATGAATATATTAGTAGAGCACATGTTAAAAATAAACACGCTGGTTTGCAAACTGAATATCAATTCAGTGGATTGGGAATCTCCCACGCTATTTATTCAGGAGCAAACCAGAATTCCAGTGGGAAGAACTTTTACCACTCAATTGGAGACTTCCAGGCAGTGCAGACCACTCAATCACCAGCACACCGCGACCAGTATGCTCCCACACCAGTATACTGAACAACTGCTGCAAGTCATATGCTTCTACAAACCTCTTCTCAGAGCTGGCACACCACCAGCCCAGTCAGATCTCAGAACCAGCAGGTAGAAAAAGCCAACCAACCTATTGCACGATGAGTCCAGTAGGAGAATGCCACAATAAGATGTCTTCTGTTTCACGACAATTTTTAAAGCCATTGTGCCAGTAAACTCTTAAGGTACACAGTCCTGTTCACCAGGGAATATGGGCATATACTCACTTTATGCCAAAGTGTGCTACTGGAATAATCTATTTGAAAGCAAACCAGATTAAATTTCTTTTGCTTTTTAGTGAATATCCAAAACTGAAACTGAAGATAACTTACACATACTCACACTTTGTTTTAGCAACAGTACTCCAAAATGAAGAAAAAATATCTACCATTTTGGATACCAAAAACATAACCTTACTGAAGCAGAGAGAGGTCAAATCCTGTGTTAAATAGTAACCAGACCGTGCCTATAAGCTAATGTACTTTCTCCTAAGTCCTAAAACTTTCTTCAGTTAACAGACTAAAGGTTGTCATGTTATTTTTACCTGATGTTAATTACGCAAAATAGTAAAATAGAGACTTTTCCCAGAATCAACAAACAAAATGGTACAATCTGTTCAGAACATGCTAATACTGGGCCTGCTAACTTACCTTCCAAAAAAGGTAAAAAACAAACAACCTCAGGTGTGGATGCTCCTTAACAAACAGGACCATGAGAGCTACCTTCTCAGCCACTGTGATGCTGGAAGACACACACCAAGGACAGTCTCTTCAGCTAAACAGAAGAGACATGGCACTAGCATTTAAAACTACCTTCCTGGGTCATGAAAATAGAAGAACGGATACTAAGAATTTATCTCTCAAATGAAAACTATTAGGTTCTCTATCAACATTAATAATTTAAGAAATACAAAAGACGGTTTTATGATTTCTGTGATCAAAAGGCTAGTTCATGAAAGAATTTCAAACAAACGCATGCGGTAACTTTAAAGCTGAGGTTTTAAAAGACATCCGTATTTGTGCTGTACAGCTCTTAATGACTCTGAAACTATCTGCAGTGACACACCAAGGAATTTACTCAGACCCACAATAACGCAAATATATTTGAGCACATCTAAGACATTAGTTTCCTCACTGCCTGGCCCTGTCTATATCTGAAGTCACAGGAAATAGAGGAAAAAAACCATCTAAACTGCATTCCTCTCCATGGAAGCTGTATACTCAAATTCTGTTCTGTGTTGCACAGCAGCAAGCGTGCAATGAAGCCTTAATCAGCTGAGTCTCATGACTGACCTTTTCAAAAAGAAATGCTGGAAATGACAGTTGAAAGATAAAGTGATGCCAAGGTTAAGATAACAATGGTCTGGACATTTAAGGCTAGATTCTCACCTTCCTATTCAAAAGAAGCTTTGTTTGGAGTTTGTCTGTGATCCTCTAGACTGCTTTTTCTGGTGCAGTGACATCCTGACTAGTCTTACAGCAGTGACCATGCGCCAGGCTGATACTTCATCATAAGCAAATGAGAAGTAAGTGGAATTCCCCAAAGACCATTGTGCTTACCTGACTCCTGGAAAAGTTAGTCCTTGAAACTTAAAATTTCAGAGTATCACAGAAAAGCCAAATTATACCTTTCTTGCTTTCTGTTCAACTTCACCAGTCCATTTTGCCAAGCTTCCCAATACAGATGAATAAATGAGAAGTTCTGGCTACTTGCATACACATTGAAGAGTGTTAACAGCTACATTTGTTCACATGGTGAGTACAGGATGATCTTGCACCTTCCCGGTGCCAGAATAAGCTTTTACCATCTCTCCCTATAACCTTCCTCCCTTCCCAGAGGTCCAGCTGCCTGCATTTCAAGGATCCACTCTGGTGCAGCCCAGCTACACAACCTTGGCCAGGCTGCTGAGATAACTACTAGAGTTGCACGGAAGAGTTCTGATAAAGTCTGTAGAGAGTTAAAAAAAGGCTGGGGGACATGATTACAGGCAAGACATACAGATGCCATTTGCAGTTGAAGGATTCAATAGTAAAGACATCAACTGAGAATCTTAAAAAAAAAAAATCCTAAAGGAAAAGAAAAGGGAGGCGGTGTTGACGGGTGGATGACATCAGCGGATGACATCAGCGGATGACAGCAACCGAACAACACTGAGGATCCCTTTCAGGGAGCAGCAAGGGCTCTCTTCCCAATGCCCATCTAGTCAGCAAATACCCTTTGGTTGTCCTGCTGGCAGCAGTGAGCATGCTAATGCTTAGACTGGCAGTCTGGTAAATCCTACCAGGCTCAGTACATGTTTAGCAATAAATAATTGTTTTGCATCTTTAAAGTCTCTCTAGCCTACTTGCAGAGTCTCTTTATGTAAGGCTAAAGCTACCCAACTAAAGTGACCCAGAGAGGGATGTCAACAAAGCTCACAATTCACTAAACCAACCTGGAGGCAAGCCAATAAAAATATGCAGAAAACTCCTGTCTCTTATAGGTACAGGAAGCAACAAAAGCAGTAGGTACTAGCAGATTTGAAGCAAATATGAAAATAAGTCCCACAAATCGAAAAAGGGAAACGCAGCACTGACCAGCAGTACTGCCGAGTTCACGCTCTTAGTGTTCAAGATGAAATAAAAATGGTACCTCTATCTTGAAGCTGTACTGTTTCAGTGGTCTGCTGTCTATCAAGAGAAACAATATAAAAGCAATACAAAAATCAATCACAAACAAACCAGGAGGCTTAAGTTACGGGTTTGGCAATGAGACCTCGTAAGAATGTCGATGCTACTTTCATCAGTCACAAGAGAATGCGTTACCTGATTTGTCTCAAACGGTACTGAATTTTCTGGATATGTGCTAATTGCAGAGCTGTCAAGTAAAGACTGCATTTCAATATAATGACACATTGGGAACCCAGGCACACTGCAGAGACCAGTACTATGGCTAAGCAAATATTCATTCACAGTCAACATTTTTAGGCCACATAAATGGCAAGCCTGAGAATCCCAGAAGGATCACAGTGTTTCCACTGACAGCAATGTGACTTCAAACGTGCAGAAGGCTGAGGACGGCCATCAGCCAAGCACTCACACAGCCACTCACTCACACACCCCCTCCCCAGCAGGACAGGGAGAGGAAAAGTGATAAAGCTCATGGTATGAGATAGAGACGGTATGAAAAGTGAAATGAGAAGAGCCAAGCAAAGGCTACCGCTCACCACCTCCTGCAGGCGGACCAGTGCCCAGCCAGGCTCCAACCAACAGCCACCTTGGAAGACAAAAGATTCCTCTTTCTTCCTCCACCCCGCTTATACAGCTGAGCATAACATTACACAGTATGGAAGAACCTTTTGGCCGATTTGGGTCAGCTGTCCCAGCTGTGGCCCCTCCCAGCTTACTCTCAGGAGTGCAGGAGGACAGAGCAGGAAAAAGAAAAAGCCTAGACACTGTTCAACCACTATACAGAAGCAGCTAAAACACTGGCGTGAGACCAACACTGGTTTAGTGAAGACAGTTAACTCCACCCCAGCCAGAGCCAGGACAAAACGATAACTACTTCACACACTCTGAAGAGTAAAGCATAGGTTAGCAGCAAGGCACCAACAGAAGGAAAATAAACTAAAGCAAGCTATGCCCAGAACACCTTGATCTCCTTGGAACTCCAGCTCAGTAGGACATAAACCATTAAACAAACTGCATCTAAACCAGACCCCTCCATTCCTGCTGGTCCAACTACATCTGAAGAAGCAACATCAATTCCAGACCCCAAGTATGAGAAATTCAAGTTTGATATAAGTCAGACTTCTTCCCTAGAAATATCAAATCAACTACACCCATTAGGACAACTTGAAAAAAATCAAACCAGATGTTTTCTTCCTTGCTTTCCTTCAAATCTACAAAAAAACCTTATTAAACAGACTACTTCCATTTGAAACAAATATAATTTTATTATGTGCATCCTATTACATGCCTTATCAATACCAAACAAGCACCTCCCAAAAAACAAAATCAACTGACAGAACAAATTCAAGAACAGGACCACAGGGATCTGAAGCACTAACTTGTAATTTACTCCTATATTTTCATCTTTGGCAGTATTGGGAAAAAAGAGTCCTAGGGCTCGAGCAGGCCACTGTTAAAAGACAGTTAACTAAGATGTTTATCACTGCCTGGCTACAAAAGCGACTATTGAATGCTCGCCCTCCTTGCAGTCAGTAATAGTTGTTCTTGCTGCCCAGGCTGAATTCAGTGACAGAGAACAACTGCACCATTTCCTGCCTTCAAAACTACAGAGGCACCACAACACAGGTCAAAGCACTCCAATTCAAGCAACTGCCTTTGAGTTCTGCCCCACTGCTAACTCCAGTGAAAACTGGAATTGAGCTCTATGTGTGAGAGTATATGAACTCATTACATAAATTTGATGCATAAAATGAGCAACTTGGTGAGCTAAACATAAAATTGATTTTGTTAAGCATTAGTAAGACACTGGCAGAAACCACTATCTTAAATATGAAAGCACCTAGGAAAAAGTAAGTGTGGAAAAGTACCGGAAGATTGGCGAGGACTGCAAATACGCCCAAGTGACTCGCATGTGGGGTGCTGGAAAACACATATATGACACTAGTTGTTGCTTAGTTTTGTGTGCTCAACAAGTAGAACATCTGCACTCAGATAACACAGTCCTGGAATGGACTTAGGGGCACCTTATCAAACACGCCGAGATTCCTGCCCTGCTGTTGAAGAAATGAAAGCACAGCAGAAAACTCTGCCTGCCAGAATCCTTGAAATACAGGCCCAAACAGCAAATGGGAGCTCTCTCGCTCCCTTGCTAACAAGAACTCTCATGCTATTAAGGACTCTCACTCCGCGGTGCCTGCGTTCCCCTGCTTGCCTGCCTCTGCCCAGGTGCTGCTTCAGAGGTTCCCCAATCCATGAGGTATTGAGATTAAATTTGTTCTTTGCCCTTAATCCATGGTTTTGTGGTTGTTCCTGCATCCTGCCTGCATCGGCTCACACAGTAAGGGAAGCTAACGTTTCCAAAATGTAAACAAAATACAATATATATATACTTATGTGGTGGGCTGACCCCAGCCAGCAGCCAAGCACTCAGCCACTTGCTCACTCCCACCACCTCCCCAACCCAGCTGGACAGGAAGAGAACAGGATGAGCAAAAGTAAGAAAAGCCATGGGTTTATAAAATAAATACAGTCTAACAGGTCTTTAAACACCACTCCAGAAGCGGGGGGGAAACAACCATGAGCAAAGCTAGGGCAGTCACTCACCTCCTTCCACAGGCAAATGGATGCTCAACCAGGCTCAAAAAAAAAAAACCAGGACCTTGGAAGTCAAAACCACCCTTTTCTTCTTCTACTACCCTAGTTTTTATTGCCAAGCAAGATGCACACAGTATCGAACAGCTTTTGGCCAGTTCGGGTTGGCTGTCCTACTGTGTCCCCTCCCAGCCTCTTGCCTACCCCCAGCCTGCTTGCGTGGGGAAGCGGGGCAGGGAAGAAAGCCTTGATGCTGTGCAAGCACTGCCCAGCAATAGCCAAAACACTGGTGCTTACCTACACTGGTTTAGCCACACATCCAAAACACAGCACCAACACTCCATCCCACCCAGAGCCAGTATCACTTAATTCAGTGAAATATTCCCAAACCCTGGAGGTGGTCTCGGGTTTCCCCAGGGTTTTTCTGCCAAAGGCTCCCAGAGAGGCCGTGCTCCCTGGCTGCGGTGCAGAGCACGCTCTTCGCAGCTGGTCCTATCTGCCTGGCCCAAGGGCAACCACACCGACTATCTCCTGTTCAAAGGCCTGCCGCAAGGCCCCACTTGAAACAGTTCTTCTTTCGAGTTACTCAACAGAGAGGACACGCAGTCTGACTACAACCCAGAACACACATTCTCCAGAAACCCACAAAGCACAGAAAAGCTGCTGTATTTTCTGTTAGCTGGTGGTGACACGGCTGTTATATTATTGACCATATCCATATGGATGTGACAATGTCCATCCTTCACTTCAGCCCCAAGAACTGGATCTCTTTTGCAGGTCCCTTGTCTCACTTTATTTTGCAACAAAACCAGCCTTCAGAAGGATACGGATTATTCTTTTCCCTTTTCAAACACTTCCTCCAATGTGTTGCCCAACACAATGACGTTGTCAGTGTATGGTGGGTGTCCAGGGGCTTCACCCTCTTCCAGTGCTGCCTGTATCAGTCTACAGTATCTGCCTGGTCAGAGACAAAGCCACCCTATTCCTGGACAGAGAACTAATTATCTGACTCCTGCCACAGCAGACCAGACGTCCCTTCATCAAGATCAGGAGGAGGGGCACCCTCAGTCCTTCTACTGCATCTGGGGAATTGCTCGACATCAAGCAGAACAGTAATCCTCCTAGACAGACGCTTTTTAGCTGGTTTCCCCCACAATTCACAAATGCACCATCTAGGTCTGAGATGGCACACCACACCACTTCCACGCGTGCTCCTCACAGCTGCACAGACAGAATCAGTGGGTGGCATGTGACGTGTGCCTGCATGTCCCTTTCCCCTGGGCTGGGAAAGGTTGACTCTATGGCATCCGTCACACGTGAGACTCCAGCCTGTAGAAGCAAGGAGGAAGAGATTCTCTTCGAATCATTGGAGCTGGCGGGAGTTTCTCCACAGCCAGTGCCTTGATATCTCTGGCCGACCCACCCTCACCCAGGGGCTGTTGTACAACATCATCATGTCCAAAAGTAACCACTGCCACATAGCCCCTGTGCACTGGATATTGTCCAGATCTCTGGAAACCTGGTTGCTGTCCATGTCGCTGCAAATCTTATCTACCGCTTCCTTCAGATAACAGACAAGGTAGTGCACTTGCCTCTGTAGTCGACTGGATCATCTTTGAATGGTTACCCCACCTTCAACAAGAGACACCTGCCTTGAGTCCCTGGTTTAGCCACAATGTCCATTTGTATACCCTCAGATCCACAGTCCCTCCAGGTCCTTTGAGGGTGCTGAATGCAGGCCCGGTAAGTGCAGGCCAGGTCCCAGAACACCATTAGAAGCAGCTCTCTCTTTTTGACATACACAAGGCATCTCTCCTTCGGGGGGTCTTCCATTTCAGCGGGATTATATGCCTGTTCAGGCTAAAAATGCCAGGCCATCAGAGGTGAAAGTGGCTCTTCCAAATTCTTCCACACCCTGTGCCACCCAGGAGCCAGATGCCGTAGGGCATGTTCCCGCCTGCCATCCCCAGCCACGTGGTTACTGGAGGATCCACCAAGATCTGAATTGGGATCAGTGGATTCAGAGTCTGATGAGGTGGCAGCATGTGTGGGCACTGGTGTAATTACTGCCACGTTACAAATAACAGTCAAAATCAAAACCAGGTTCACAGTACACACCACTATGAATCTTCCAGTTATGCCAAGACGTTCAAGAATCTGAGGACCCATAGCAACAAGGTTGGCAGGATCTGTCCCAGAGGAGAAGAGAAGGAAGGTGTAATTGCTGTTTGTCTCCAGGGGATAGTTCCGGAGTACTGAGATGACAGCAACACAGAGGCCAAATACCAGACCAGGCTCAAAGCACTGCTTTTATCATAGGTTTCCCAGGCAAAACAAAACAACACAGTAAACAGCAAAGTCTGAAAACTGCCATTTCAAAGCCCTACAGCTAACCAGCAATAAATTCAGTCTAGCACACTCCAATCAAATATGTCGTTATCTCTCGATCCCCCTCATGCCCTTCACTGAGCTCCAAAAAGGACTGTGGTGTGTCAATGCCAGTCAGCAGCCAAACACCCACAGAGCCACTCACCAGCACTCCCCACCCCAGCAGGATGGGGGGAGAAAAGGAAGCACAGAAGCAAGAAAACTCATGGCTTAAGACAAGGACAATCTAACAGGTGAGGGGGCGAAAAAACATAAAACCAAAGCAAAGGCAATTATTACTCACCACCTCCTGCAGGCAGACCAGTGTCCAGCCATGCTCCAAGCAACAGCCACCTTAGAAGCCATAAATACCCTTTTCTTCTTCTTTTACCCCAGGTTTTTGCTGCTGAACAGGACAGTACATGGTATGGAATCTCCCTTTAGCCAACCCAGGTCCAGCTGTGTACCCTTCCCACCTCTTTCCTACTCTCATGGGTGCAGGAGGGAAAACCCTGACACTGTGCAACCACTGTTCAGCATCACTCAAAACACTGATGTGTGACCAACACTGGTTTAGCCACAAATCCAAAACACAGCTCACAGGCTGCTATGAAGACACTTAACTTCATTTCAGCCAGATCCAGTACTGATCAGTAACAGAATTCACTGAAATGTTCTAAAACGACTCCACACACATTAAAAAAAAAAAAAAAAAAAATCAGCACAAGTCTTTCAGAGAGCAATTCTTAAAACAAGACCAAAAAGTGCATTTCAGCACCTTCATGGAATATTAGCAGTAGAAATCTATTGGCCTTTTTCAATTTTCACCTTCCGTGTAAAACTTTAGAGCAGCATAAATCCAGCACCTGTTTAGTAAGTACATTTATATGCATGCAACAGCTCCGCGGTATAGGGAGCTCTGCACACCCGATGTTGAGATGCGCCCAAAAGCACTGCGGACAAATACTAACAGTCCTGCCCAAAAGTTACTGAAGAAAAAAATCCCCCAACTCCACTCAGAATACTTAAATTGACGGCAAAGAAGTAAGAAAAAAAATAATTTACCTTCAAAAATGAAACACTAAAAAAAAGGTCTCAATGTTCTTCCCATTCTATAAACTGAAGAGCTCCTTGTTTGGTAAGGACTAACACAAGCACAGTTGAGCTTCCACTGAGCTCAGCCCCAAAACCAAACTGCAGGATACTTGGGAAACAGAAGGGAAGAAAAGGAATCCAGCAGTATAGCAGGGAGCAGCACGTTTTGTAACTGCTTAGAACCCCACCCTTGGATAAACATCACTCATTTATATCAGTTGTCGTAGAAGTTGGAGAAGAGATCTGTCTAGTCCCTTATGACCTCCACCCTTCAAACCAGCACGATTTTTCTGTTAGTTCTGGCAGATGATTTTTTTAACTCAGAAAAAACTGCAATTAATGATACTTTTTATCCTTGAGGAGTGCCCTGTCAATAGGGAAAATAATTACCTCACTTTTACATCCACCCTTTTGAAGACCTCACAACATAGTTACAATTTAATGTTCTAAATGTCTAGTGAATAATCACATACCAGAGAGACGTGCCTAAACCAAAACCAAATGCACATTTCAGCATCAACTGTGGGCTATAAACCAGGATGGATGATATTGGATTTTTTTAAAAAACACAATACATTTTAATTATTTATTAGTTTATTATTATTTATTTATTCTAAAAATATTTTTTAAATAATCATATAGAAAAATAAGTTTTCAAAAATTAACAACCTTTATCACATTACTGTATTAAAATAATTGTAAGTGAGCAAAAATACTAAAGCAGTATCTGTCTAAGTTTCAAAAAAAAAGGTCAAATCTCCAAATACATGAGGTTCCTAGGTAAGCACTAAAAAACAGATTATGCTACAGTGCAAAAACGCTTTGCCTTGGGTGAAAAGAATTTTTGTTGCTGTTTCATTTATTTTCAGATGAACTACTACATTTTTCAAAGTCAAGAAGCCAGTCACACAAAGGAATAAACAAGAAAGCTGCCTTTCTACCCCCAACAGAGAAGTACGAGGTGCCAGAAGCTGTTATCTACGCTCTGAGCTCTCAAAGGATACAACGATGAAAACCAACCTCTCCAGTTAACCAGAGTGAATATTACTTCATTCAACGGCCAGCTTTAAAACCAAAACCACTATTCCCAAACTGCCAGATAGCTTGGTTTCAACGTAATGTGCTAAATTTGTGGATCTTAATTAAAGGTTTGAGCTTTCACTGAAACACAGCTGGACAGAGAAACAACATAGGCAAGAACCGGGAAGCAAACGGTGCACTTCCCTAACTTACAAACGTGTAAAAGCTGAGATTAAGCACACACTGTACTATCAAACTTGTTAAATCAATGCAGGCACTGCCGGCGTGCCAAGGATCCGGCTGCAATGCAGATAAGCGTTCTGCTGCTGTTCGCAAGCGCCTGTTTGCTCACCTGCCTTTCGCACTGCAAGGAACTAGAGCCAGACGCAGGGTGGCTGTGGCAGGGTATGCCCCTGTGTGTCCCCAGCGCCTGGCAGGGAGGGAAGCCCGCTCCGTGCCCACCGCCGCTGCACAGCAGTGCGGTACACAACGCTGCCGCCGCGCTGAAACCCCCTCGGTAGCAAAATAAATAGATAAAGGGGCGGCAGCCGCTCGCCCAAACGCGCTGCAGCGCCCATTCCCAGCCGCAGCACCCCGTTACCAACCGGCTGCGCGGAGGCGCCTCGCAGCAATCAGGGCAGAAAGGTGCCGAGGCCGTTACACCGCGTCCCCACACACGCACACACCGGCGCTGCTCCCAGGCCCCGACGCAGCCCAGGGCTTCGGTGGGCGAGCGGTACCAGGTCTGGGTGAGAGGCTGACAGAAGGCGCCGACCCTACGGCCTACGGCAGGAGCCCCAGCCGCCCCCCCCCCGCCGCCATTTTGTGCGTCCCCCTCAGCCCCCGGTGCGCCACACAGGGGCGGGGGGCACCCGGCGCCAAGCTCCTACCTCCGGCGGGGCGTATCCGAGCCGCACTGCTCACAGCCACCCTTCGCTTCGCTTCGCTTCCTCTGCCGCTCCTCCCCACGGCTGCTCGCGTCGCGTCAGCGCCGAACCGAGCGGAGCCAGGCTTGGAGCGGACCAGCCGCCACCGCCGCGGCCGCAGAGATACAGCCCCGAGGCGCGAGACAACGGGCACTGCGCCTGCGCGCGGAGGGGCGAGGCGGGGCTCGGCAAACGTCGCGCAGGGGGGGCGCGCATACGCAGAACACGCCGGACCGCTGCGCATGCGCACTGAGCCCCACGAGGCCGGCTCTCCCGATGTGGGCACCGTACACGCAGAGCGCATGTGCACGGGGCCCGTGCCGGGGGGGGAGACTGTGCATGCGCCTCCCGTGGCCGGGGGGCCAACTGCCGTTGCCGCAGAGCATGCTGGGAGATCTACCCTATATAAGGCCTACTACCGCCATTACTCCTTTAGATTGGTGGGGGTGGCTGGAGCGTCTGTCATCTTTTTAGTTGCATCCGCTGTCTTTGGGCATCGTTGTTTCTCACAGGCCTTCTGTTGTTCCCTCTCTTGCACCCTGCGTCTCTTGTCAGCCTTCATTGTTCTCATTGCCGCCTTCTCCGTATTCTTCTGCTGAAGGCCCAGTGTCGCCTGTGGTGTGGCCGATGGGCTCTACAGCACCCCAAAGCCAACACAAGGGCATCTGCCTTTCCTACCCTGCCTGCTGCTGGTTGTTGACTTGCACCCACAGAAACGAGAGACGAGGGCACTGAGCAGCCATCCTCCTCTTCCCTGCCTGAGCCTACCTCAGCAACACCATGAGCTTCTAGAATTGTCGTCTCAGGTGGCTCCCACCTTGTTTTTCCAAGCATACATTCAGCCTTGCGCAGAGCCCCAGCTGAATGCGTGGATTCTTTCTGTAGAGTTCCTCTTCAACGTATCCTGGGCTTGACTGGGAGGCAGTGGCTGCCCCAGTTTTCCAGTGGAAACTAGCACAGAGCTTAAAATTTTGAGGTGCTGACTCAGGGGTTGCCCATGCTGCTGTCTGGAATTTTGTTTCCTTTTAGAGCAGCACCATTAATACCTGGTACCTCTAACAAGCTTACTTTCCTGGGGGATACGGTGAGTCAGTGTCCCCAAATGCAGTCTTCCCCCCATTAACTATGGTTTTCAGTGCCAGTGCTGACCTGAAGAGAAGAATCTAAAGAGCTCTGTCACCTTGGGTGGCCCTACAAGGCTTTGGCACAGGGAGCTTCTGTTGCTTTCGGCTCCCCCCCACTCTTGCCCATGAAGTACCTTTGCAGAGTCACAGGCTTCTCTCCGAGGAGACAGAAGTTGCCTTTAAGAGCTGCCACGTTATTTCCTGAAAATATCAAAGTGGATGCCAAACCTACCCACAGAGTCGGCTAGAAACACTGCTGCTGCGTCACTGTGACTGCCCCCAAAGCACATATGGTATAAAGCAGGCCTGTGACCAGCTTTACCCTAAACCACACCATTTGCTTGTGTGGTGGAGCGTATTTAGGAGCTTCTGAAAGCACTGCAAATGTGGCAGACAGCAGACACCCACTCAGCTTCTTTTTTAGCAGAGGGGGAGTGGGCTGAGCAGTGCCAGTGGACTGGCTGCCGTGCGGATCTGTCCGGCTGTACTGCTTTGAAGTTGCTTGGGCGCTTGTCTTCCTCATGTTTGAGATCCCGCAGACACTTTGCATACATTCAGCAAAAAATGATTCACTGGGGCTGGATTTTCTGACAAAGCTGGGCTGACACAGAAATAGCTTGCTGGTCTTTGTCTCCAAACCTGTTTCAGTTCCTCTCCAGCACATCACAGTCTTGGAAACTCTAGTAACCCTTAAAAGTTAAGACTTCCGCATATTCTTGGCTTTTGAAACATGCTTCAAGACATCTAGTCCTGCAGCCCATGACTTCTGTAAACCACAGGCATTCCTTACTCCCACCACAGCACAGTAAGGGAAAGTAAGAAGCTAGGATCGTTTTAGAGAGGCTGTATTTCCTAGACTTCTGAATCAAACTTCCAGATAAATTACAAGGTATGTGCCTGTGTCTGTTTTGCCATTCTTGGGCCAGCCCAAAGATCTTGCCTAACAAGGTGCTCTGAAAGGAAAAATCTATTGTAAACTAAAAGACAGGATCAGCTTTTATGTCGAGACCATGGGACTTTGACAGAGTTAACTGTGGTTTTAGGAGCATCCCAAGGGTGGACTCTGCCCAACACCTGCTGTGGAGACTTTAACATCTTGTTGGGAAAGAATCATTTGGGTCAAAGGCTTTATAAAAGAAAGATGAGTCCTCTGCCTACATGGAGCTCGAATGCCATCCTGTTCTCGTTCCTAGTGCTCTGTGGTGCTGCCCTGACAGCTGTAAAACATAGAAGTTGAAAATAAGAAATTAAATTTGAGTCAAAACGCGCTAAGGTCCAGGTGCAGAGGAGGCTGGAATCACATCCACAGTCTCATTTGCTAAATATCCAGTAGCAATTACAGCAGTGCTGTCTTAAAAGGCAACATTAAGACAGTAAAATTAAACAAATTAAGGACTAAGACCTTTGGGAATGTAAACATTTAGGCTGCTTGTGAAACCTGATCTGTCCAACATATCCTGGTGTCCCCGCACGATCTCTGGTTATGTGATGTGAGACTGGAGCCCCAGCAGCTCTACCTGCTGTGGGAGTGGGGTTCAGCACCTGGAGGACCTTTTTGCTCCAGGACTCTTGCCTCATTTGTTGCAAAACATGGGAGATGCAAAGGGCATGAGGCGAGGGGATTGAAATAAAAGTCTTACAGTTTCATAAGAGCCTCAGCCAGAATCAGGTCTTAACCTTGCTCCTGTGAAGAAATCCTCATGGGATGTTGGATAGGCCTCTTAATCCAGCTCATTTTAGGTGTTTACTGGTTCTTTGCCAAATTTTTTGTGCTTCTGACTCAGTTCCAGGTGTGATGTAGGGTGCTCAGAGCCACAGCTGAAGCTACGAAGCTGCTCTTTGCAAATGCAATGCTAAGTAGCCCAAGGCCAGGCCTCACTCTTGAAAATGTTTTGATCACTTTAACCACAAAATTACATGGTTGACAAGCATATACAATTTTTTTTTTTAATATTTAAAACACAGACAAGGGATCTCACTCTTTCTAAAGGTGCTTAGTAATCCCAAACTGTCTTTAGCCTTTTAGCTCTTAGACGTGCTGCTCTGGGTCAAAATAAAAGAAGGTCACAGAATCACCTAGGTTGGAAGGGACCTTTTAAGATCATCTAGTCCAACCAATGGAAAAAAAAAAAACAAAAACAAAGAAACAAACACCATCACACCACACAAAACACCACCCAACACTAATCCATATCCCCGAGCACCATGTCGACTCGTCTCTTGAATACCTCCAG
>JAOXNO010000033.1:40830449-40853265 GCA_028565335.1 Limnodromus scolopaceus | reverse complement strand
GCCCGTTGCCCCTCGTCCTATCGCTGGAAACCACTGAAAAGAGTCTGGCTCCATCATCCTTCAACCCACCCTTTAGGTACTTTGGGCTAGTGCTGGCCTGGTCCCGTTAGCAGGCAGCGCACGCGTTGGCAGTGTTACCGCAAACCAGCGGATAAAACTTTCTAAGACTCAATTTGAAATTTAGAAAGCAAACCTTATTGCGGCGCCAGGTGCACAGGGGATCACTCCTTCTATTGTGCACACCAAATACTGTTGTCAAATTAAATTTATACACAACAGGTATGCACAGTCAATGTAATTCCAAGAAAACATTAGCATATTCATTACCTTTCTGATAATTCATTTAAATATTCTAATAAGCTTTTGAGCATGTGTAATTGTGCCTTGTGGTAGTCCTTGTTTTGAGGAGGGTTGTTTCTTCCTCAATATTCATCTTCTTCACCTGTTCTTTGGCTCACTTTTCACGTTGGCAAAACATTCTAACTGCTTAATTGCTCATTAAAACTAACGATCTCCCTGCTACCACCCGTTTGTCAGACAATGTCCATATTTATTGCATCCCTGTCTTAGGTCACCATGTTCTTGGGGCCACAGACAGCCTTTCTTATCTTACTAAGCCCTTGAAACCATTTGGGATGGTTGCTAAAATGGCTCCGTTTCTTCTCTAAAAGAAGATTCTCTACAGTTTAACCATTTACAGACTACATAAAATCTGCCTTAGGTATCAGTAGTAGGAGCAGAGCGGATGCAGTTGTGGGGTGCGCCCCCAGAAGGAGCCCGGTTCCTGCGATTGCTGGGTGGTCATGGATCACTGGCTGCTCCTCAGCGGGGAGAGCCAGCGGTGAAGCCCAGGCTGAGCTGGGAGCTGAGGCTCGGGCAGCTCCCCCTCGCTCCCCACCTTCCTTCCAGGGCCAGCGGGTGCCAGGCGAAGGCACGTTCTCCCTAAATAGTGCTGCCATCCAGCACGGATGGACCCTCTGTCTGACCTACCGTGCCTTGTGTCCTCACACTCAGCAGAGGAAGCCAGACTCCGGTAAAGGGAAATTGGAAACTCCCTTGTGGAAGCAGATTCCTCGCCTGAAATGAAGCCTTCCCGCAGGTTCCCCCCCATGATTCCCACGGGGAGCACGGGAAGATGATGTTCTGCCCCCTGGTCCCGCCTGGCTTGCAGGTGAGCCCAACGCCAGCCAAGAGTTCCCATTGCAAGGAAAGAGTGATTTTTATTATTTTTCACTATTTTTTTTCTCCCCCTCCCTCCCGCTCTGCCATCCCAGCCTACCAAACGCGACTCAAATCCTTGCAGAGCCCAAGGCCCCCAGCTGGAGAATCTTGTTTCCGCTCCAACAGCGGGTTTTCCAGAGGCTGGAGGAGCCCAGGTCTGGCTGTTTTTTCCTCAGGGATGCCAGAAGGCAAACCCTCGCTCAAAAGAGTGCTTCTTTAGTGCCTTCAGAGTCAATTAAAATTCAAATTCCTGCCTCCGACACGAGGCAAGGGTGAAGGTTATCAGGCAAAAAAGGATGGTGGTTGTGTTGTGGTTTGGGTTGTTGTGTTGGTTTTTGTTTTTTTTTTTTTTTAATGAGGGCAAAGCAACGTCTTTTCTTCCACCCTGACGGGACAACGGATGGTGTAGATTCTCTGAAATAGAGCCGGGAATCCCGATTTGCAGCCCCGCCGTTGGCGCTGGGAGGGGGAGCGCTGGCCGAGCCGGCTGAACCCACGTGAAAAAAAAAAAAAAAACCCAAAATAAATTAAAAACCCATCCTAAAAAGGTGATTTTTCCCTCACAAAACCCGATTGTAACGCCGTACACCCGCGATACAAGCGGGCACCGGGCCGGCGATCCCCCGGGCGGCGGCAGGCAGCGCGCCCCGGCCCCGCTTCCCCGCCCCGCCGCCGCCTCACCCCCCGCCACTTCCTGGTTCCTCCCGGCGGCCGCCCCACCTCCTCGCCGAGCTCAGCGTAAGGGGCGGCGGAGGAGGGCGGGCGCCCGCGGAGCGGCACTGGCCCGGCCTGGCCGGCAGGTACGTGGGAGGGAAGGGGGCTCTGGGGCGAGCTTGGTGCGCGGGCCCGACCTGGCCCCGACAGCCCGTCGGCCTCTCGGGGCAAGCACCGGGGGGGGTCTGGGGCTGGCGGGCCTCCGGCGGGCGCAGGCCGGGTAGGCCCCGGCCCGGCCCGGCCCGGCCCGACCCAGCTTGAATTAAAGCTCCGCTGGGCGACGCTTGCAGGCCTCACCCCGGCCCTGGCTGCGCCTCGCACCTCTGTCAGCGCAACCACGAGGCGCCGGCAGCCCTCGTCTGGGGAGCGCCGGGTGTTCGGAGAACTGGGGCAGGAATGAAGGAGCACACCTCGAGTCCTGGCTCTTTATCGGGTTGCAGGTGCCGCGTTTTACTGGGGGAGCCTCCTTCCTCGGGATATGCAGGCCGGGTAAAGCCAGAGACTGGGAAGCACGGGGCTCAGGCTGCTGGAGAAGCTCCTTCTATGGAAGGTGAGGCGGGTGTGGAGGAGACCCGGGAGCAGGTATTCAACCAGGCGTCCTGGTCGGAGAGACTGGCAGAAGTCCCTCCTGGCTGGTTTCACCAGAGAAACCAGCACTGGTGGCTGGGGCTCCGCCAGACTCCATCTGGGCGCTCTCCCGCTGCCCTGCTGCTCATCCTTTCCTGGCCCCTCAGCACCCCTTGGGACCAGGCTCCTGAAACAGTCCTCAGGCTCCTCTCTGCGTGGGCCAGGCCCTCTGCCCATGAGGTGAGGCGAGGGGAGCGTGTCACGGACGCTGCTGACCCACCGTGCAGGGGAGGGTATGCGTTAAGCAAAGCCGTGGGGCGGGGGCAGACTGGCTTCTCCCTGCTAAGCCTGCTCTGACCCACTCAGACAGCACGATCTCCACTCCATCAGACCGTGCAGGGGATGGGCACAGTGGTCCTGCACGCTGCTGTTGCTCCTGAGGGACTTCCCCAACCCAGAGGCAGGTGGCACAATGTGCTGTCTCTGCAGATGGCAGTGACTGGAAGGTGGCTTCTCAAATTTACCTAAAAAACTAGACCAGCCTGTACTGTGGGGGCTCGGAATGCAGCACATGGGTGGTTTTGCGCTGGAAGGAGATTGCCCTCCCCAGCCCAGGTTGGCCTGCCCCCACCAGCTATGTTTATGGGGGACGGGATGTGGCACCAGTAGGCTCAATGCGGTGTAGCTGGCTCCTGGCTTGTGCCCTTCAGATATTTTGTTACATGCCGGCTCTTCAGGTTTCAGCTTGGCGTGCAGTGACAAGTCAGATATTGCTACAGGAGCGTCTTGGCCAGGTAGGAAAACTTCTCTCTGCATCTGACGCAGTGACTGCTTGACAGGATGCACGCTGGACTCTGTGTCGGTTTGGAGTATGGTTGGTCTGGATCCTTGTTCCTCTGTTAGCCATGGCCATAGAGGCTACAGAAAGAGGCTGCCTGAAGCCCTCAGTGCTGTTTTTTTGGTTCCTAATAGCTTGAGACAAAAATGCGTATTACAGTCTTGCATTGAAAACATCCATGTTTCCCTTCTGTGCAAGAAATCTGCAGCTTTTCCCTCTGAAGAGCTCCTGGATGACAAGTTGATGGGACTCGGCCCCTTTCCAGGCTGAGTAAGGAAGAGCCAGGCGTGCGTGCATGCTGTATCTAAGATGCACATGTGTCCTTGCAGGATTCCCCGCTACTTATTTGAGACAGGCAGAAAACGCCAGCTGTATGTAGGTGGACAGTGTATCTGAGGGCTGTTAGAGGGAGCTGGACTTTCGTGGAAACTTTCAGGCTTTTGTTCTAGAAAGTGAACAACTAAGGGGGAAAACAGGCTTGTTCCCTTGAAGCAGGAGTTTGTTTTCCCCTCACAGCTGGCCGCAGGACCGTGAAGCGAGACGCTTGGCTGTTCACCTCTGGGTCATCCATCACTGCTGGGCTGGCCAGTCCGTGGCACCCCAGGGACCTCAACGGTGCAAGGACAGCATCCATCTCCGGAGCTGTCATCGCACCGGCCCTTACACCAGTGTTAATTTGATCCATGCCGGTGTTGTCAGCAGCTGAAATCCAGGCTGTTGAAAGCCAGCCACCAGCCAGCCTGGCCAGCGCCCACTCTTGTTTGGTGTTGACAGGGCACGTTTTGGTGGCCTGGGGGACAGTGCTGAGCCCCAGCAGACTGCGTATGTCCAAGGGAAGGAGCAGCAAGAGCCAACACGGTCCAGCTGCCGACGTGCGGACCTGAGGTCCTGAAATGTGTGTCAAATCACCATGTCTGCCTTAGCCCTCTTGGCATCTCTTTGCTTTGCTTCCCCATCCCTGCTCAGAGTGAAAGCGATGGTGTGGAGGGCAGGCATCCAGTGCCAGAAGGGACAAAGCCTGTGAGGTGCCTGGAAAGGTACCTCCATGTCAGGCCTCTGTCACAAACAGAGATAACGCTGCTCCTGCAAATCTGGAGAGCCCTGGCAAAGCGTTCTGTTTGCTTCCTTGGTCTCAGTTTCCAGCTGTTGCACTGTAGAAATTGCACCACTGGCTTTCTGTACCCTCCGTTCTTTCTGCCCACATCCAGTCAGAGAGGGAACACTGTCCCTGCCTTGCCCTGTGGATGTCCCTGTGCGGGAAGCCCGTGGTGCATCTGTGGGAAGAGCATCTCCCGGCTGTGATCGGGATGTTTCCCCTCCCACAGCAGAAGTGACTGCCGCTGACTGGAGACTTGGAAGGTGCTGCTTGGTGGATGTTCTGTTTGGAAGCCCTTAAAATTTCAGTTATCAGGTCCTTTAAAGAAATTACAGAATATTGCTGCTCATGGGCTCGTGCGCAGTGCTGGCTGGCCATATCACTGCTGCAGTGTATTATAGCGTTAATCCTGGTGAGTGGCAGGACCTGGTTTTGAGTTGTGAAGTGCAGAACGTGTTGTCTTTGCCTGAGATTAAAAGTAGCTCAATGAAGAGCAGTGTTTGGGATGAATTTGAAATTAGGTTTCTAGCATTTCTTGGACACAGCTCAAGAGTGGCGTTCGACGTTTCTAGTGCTTTCAAAATGACGGGGGATCTGGCGGCGCTTCATTTTGTGCCTGAGCAAAGTGGGGGATTGTTCTTGTGGATGCAGATTAAAATAGTGCAGGATGAGATTATCCCCCAGATCGGAGATGGAAATAGGATGCAGTTCCTCAGCAACTGAGATAAATGGAAAGCTCCACATCTGCTGCAGGCTGCGAGCAGGGACTGGCACACCCCCTGAATAGCCCAGACGGCGTGAGAAGGGAGTACCAGGAGTCCAGCCTAACATTAGAAGTCCAGACTAACCAGGAAAACTTAACGCCCTGTAATTACAGAGGCCTGAAGACAGCAGGGAGCAGTGGGTGACTCCCCCAGGTCTGCAGCAGCTCGCCAGCTCAGCGCTTCAGCGTCGGTGGTAGGGAATAAAACCTGAAGCGCCAGTATAATAGGAAGGAGAAGCCTGGGGAAAAAATACTTGAAAGACGCCAGGGTGGTGATAGAGCGTGGGCTGGGCTGGAGCCGGATTGCAGCTGTGCAGAAAAAGCCAGCCCCAGTCACGCTGGGTTCCCCGGTGAGACCCAGCTGGAAGCAAAGCAGGGGGAACATCGCAAGTGCCATGCGGGGCAGCTGGCAACGCTCACGGCTGCTGGAAAAATCTACACGGCTGGGAGATAAAAAGTGCAGCTTGGGACTCTGAAGTGCGGAGACCTTATCTGCAAACGGAGATTAGAGCAAGGTAATCTCTACATTTACTGCGTGAGGCGCAGGTGGGCAGGAGGAGAAGCTAGTGGGAAGGAGTGAGGGTGTTGGAAGTGGGGCTGAATCTGTGGAGTCCAAAAAGTACCTGTGCAAGCTGAAATCTGAAAATCCACTCTCTTGGGAAATGAGGCTAATGAGCTGCCCTTCTCTAATTGCTGCTTCGGAGGAGTTGAGAGGTGGCCTGCAAAAACATCCAGCCCTCTCCTCCCCTCCTTGCCCTGGCACTGCCTGGGCACAGATCAGTCCTGGGCTTCTGGTTGAGGACTTTAAACCAATTCGCTTGGGCTCCACTAAGTGTCTTCTGTGGGAAGCATTTCTGCACTGGTTGAGGGGTAAAAATAGTGGGGCTTTTTTTTATGAATGCTCTACAAGTTGAAATTTGAGCGTTGTCAAACCCAAAGTGCAGGTGGGATGAGGGTGCAGCAGCACAGGCTTGGGGATGCAGTACTAACCTCTCGTGGTGCCAGCCTTTGCAAAGCTCTAGCCGTGCTCTGAAGCACTTGCAGGGCAGTCGGGAAGAAGAGGAGCCATGAAAGTGCTCGCAGAAAGAAGGGCTTGTGGCTTTTTTTTTTTTCTTTTTCTTTTCTGAAGTCTGGGTTGCGCTGGGTGGGTTTTCCTGCTGAAAGATCAGCCCGTCTGCAAACACGATGATTCCCAAAGCTATTTTTAGAGCTGGGAGCCCTGGCCGGGCAGCCTCCTCCATCATGTAACTCGGCGCTCCCCGCTGAAGCAGCCTCCGCTGAGGTTTTGGCTCTGGCCGCGCCAGCCTGGGAGGGTAAGGAGGACCATATGTCCCTCCTCTTGAGCCAAGCGCACAGCTGTGCTTGATTCTCCTGTCTGGTGCTGACTTGTTAACTCTTTGGGGGCGAAGGGGAGGAATGTGGCTTGGAGTAAGAAAGGGATGCCCTCACAGGGGCAGAAACCAGCCAGAAGTGGGACTCGTGAAGGGTCTTGCCTCCCAGGAGTTCTTCAGTCCGGCTGTGACTAACCCTGGTTTGTTCTGCTGTGTGTTATCCTCCTGAATTAGATAAGGAAACAGCCTAATGGCCTGCCTGGAAAGAGCAGATAACCATATGTGTAATTTTGGGATATTGAAGTGCGTTATCCAGATTATTGATAACTCGCCATGCCTTTTGCTGCTCCGTCACAGGAGCCTGAAGCATTCCTGCGTGTGCACTCCTCTCGCAGGACGGCTCATTCTGACCACAGTGTGATCTCGCTGTCTGCTGCCTCTTGTCCTTGTCCCTCTCCACCCGATGGACGGTGCCACAGGCCCCCGATCCGCCCGAGGCGGACATGCAGCGATGCCCGCCTCTTGTTCCCTCCACATGCGGCTCGCCGCTGGAAAAATGTTTGCCTGCGAGATCAGCCTGCTTCCCTGCCACCTCGACCACATTGCCCTGTGTTATCTCCTCCTCTGCATCAGGCTCTCGCCTCCTGTGCTCCTCTTGCAGCTACACCTTTGTGCTTGCTGTCCTCTCACTCCTCTGTCTCAGACTTGTCTCCTTCAGGGTCAGCCGCCCCCTCTTACACCACGCCTGGGTGCTGCCTGCTCCCCAGCCTTCTGCAGAGCTCCTCCACAAAGTTTCTGCCCTTCTTGCGTCGAATGCCTCAAGGTGGTGACAAGGGAACCTTGCTTGTGCTCTGCTATGTAATACCAAGGAGTGGGAGCCGAGTGGGACGAGGCAGCACGCTTGGCCTCACAGCTTCTGCTCTGAAGCAAGGGCAGCGTGTCTCACCTAGCACAACCCTCGTCGGGGTTTGCTCCAGCGTGGTGCACGCAGGATGGGACGGCAGCTGCAGAAGCGCAGGGAGTTGGGCAGAGGGCAGGCAGCCGCCGTGCCCCTCTGCTGCTGCCAAAGGGATCAGGTGAAGGGCTGGGAGCAGAGGGAAGAGACCTGCCCCAGGCAGCCTGGAGCCACCATTGCGTCCGCCGACTCTTGCGTTGTGTCTCCTGCTGTTCCCCCTTGGCTTTGAAGGGCGGATGACGCTCACAGCCCTGCAGCGAGCTCTGCGGCAGGGCTGGACGATGCCCAGCCATGTGCTTGGACCACAGTGCCATCTCCGCGCAGCAGCACAGGGGCTAAGAGACACGTCCACGCAGGAAGGTCCATCTCCTTTAGATGCCATTGGCACTGGGTTGGTGGGGTTGTGTTGGCGTCTTCCTGCGCAATCCACGCTGATTCGGTTGCCCTCAGATGTTTTGGTCACTTGTGTCAATTTCCCTCAGTGACTATTTCCAGGCTAATGGACCCAGGACTGCCTGGTAGCCCAAGCTGGTGTCAGGTCCTGTGAAATCTGTAGCCTTGAAACATCGTGTCTTTAAGCATCACCCAAATACCAAATGAAGGCTGAATTGCTGTTTCCCAGCTCACATTGTCCAGTACCTTTTTCCAAAGAAAACCTACCTTGCCGGGCTGCTGTTCCAGCCCCAGGCGAGTATGGTACCATTAAGAATGGTGAAGAGGTGTTTGTAAAGACTAGCAGGGACCTCCTAGGCTGCCTCCCTGCCTTGCAGGCAGCCGCACGGTGTAGCTCCTCGGGATTTGTCGTGCTCCAGCTCAGGATGTGGAGCTCACAGGAGGTAGTTTGTGTGCTCTGGGTGTGTTTTCTTAGCTCTCGGTCCCCAGGCTGAAGATTACTTTTTCCTATTTTTTTTTTAAATCTACTTAATTTTCCAGGGGAAAGGAGAAATAAATCCAAGAAGCCTTCATTATAAGTAAGCATTTTTTTAAATTTCTTTTAGTTTTAGTGGAGAGCCATGGTTTAGAGCATTAAGCCTGCTGCAGTGTCTCAGCAATATATCAAAATTACCCTGGCTCTGTGCATACTTGGTAGAGCGTCAACAGGCTGATGGTTACAGCGCTGCTCTGGTGACTCAGATAAATAACACACAGACCAAAACATACATTCAGCCTGGCTCAGGCAGGCTGGAAAATGCACCCTTGGAAGGCACTTTTCCAGGCAGGGATGGCTCTGCACTGCTGGGGCTGCTGCGAGGGACTACCGGCATGCTCCAAGTGCCGGCCGATAAGGGGAAACCATGACCTTGGGTCCTTTCAGACCCAGCTGTGAAAAATGGTAGATTAAAAAAAAAAAACACTTTGGTGTTTTGTTGGTTTTGTTTGGGTTTTGGGTTTTTTTTTTCTTCCCATTCGTGTTTGGGCTACTGAAGGGGTACATCACATAGGTTTCTGCTGTGCTGTCACTGTCTGTGCATGTGCTACCCCTGCCCCTGGTACCTGCTGCCCTTCGTGCTGTACCAGCCAGCACCGACAGGAGATTTGGGTGCCTGTTTTCCTGTCCCGTAAGTTTTTTCACCCGGCATATTCCCAGTGGACATGCAGGCAGGAGCAGGCCCCTTCCAGGGACAAGCTTGTGGGGCAGCCGGCTGTCCCAGCGCCACGGGGCAGCCTGCCCCTCCTGCCCGACACTTGCTGCCTGCTCTTTTTCCCAGCAAAGCGCAGGGGCATTGCTCTGCAGAAGGGCTTCTGTCCCACTCCGTGACGCTTAAATGTCCGTGCTGGCCTCTCTGAGCTCCCTTTTTGCTTGGGGCTGTTCAGAAGCCTCAGGCTTCAGCAAGCAGGGGATGGCTGTGGGTGAGGACTGTGGGGTGGCTCGGGAAGCTTTGGGATGGCTTAAATTTAACAAAAGAGGTGAGAATAGTGTGGTAGGGAAATGTGCGATAGCCACAGTGAAACAGCTTCCACCATGAACATAGGTGATTCTGAGTCTGCTGAGAGGGGCTGGGGATGGATCTTTGGACACCTATGCGTTTAAAAGAAAAAATAAAGAAGGGGGTGGGGGGGGAAAAGAAGAAAGAAAAATGGACCTGTTGGTGACAGGGTAAACAAGTGGCATTGACCATGACGTGGAGGTACAAATGCTTCCTGCGCTCTAATTTTGGCAAGCAGCAGGTCTGTTTACGCAGCCTGGGGACGGCAGCAGATGGTGCATGGTGTGCCCGGGGCTGCGGGCAGCGGGGTCCCTTCCCAGGGGTCCTGGCTCTTTGTCTGCCCCGTTAGGGGATGGTGGAAGCCAAAATCGGGAAACGGAGCTTGGTGGGCATCCCCAAACCCTGCCTGCCCTGTGGATGTGGGAGCCCTTGGGTTTGCTCCTTGCACTGGAGTGGGACGTGTGGGTGACCAAGGGGGTGTGGGCTCTGCACAGATGTTGGGATGCTTGGGGCTGCCCCGCCGCTATGATATGTTTCTGCTGAGCTGCTGCCTTTGCTGCTCCCCTTCTGCCTGAAAAACCTGTCCTGCTGATGGGAACCATGATGAAAGTCCTACTGCTGTGTTATAAACCTGGGAGGGAAACTAGACACAAGCCATCCTTTCATGTCTCTGTTCCCAAACCACAGCACGTTGCCCTCGTCACGTCGGGCCAGCTGCCCTCCTCTGCCTCTCCTCCTCCCACGGCACGCAGCTCCCCACGGCTTTGCCGTGGGTCCTGGGTCACCCACAGCAAACACCAGTGGAAAGCCCCCTTTGCTGTTCAGAAAGAGCTGCAAAGTTCTGCTGGGAGTTGGCACCATGGGAGCAAGGACTCTTTGCAGCCAAATTAGCAAGGAGTGTGGATGTGGGAGTCTTGGGGAGGGAGAGGAAGGTTTTTATTTCTTTTGGTTTGGGGTTTTTTTTTATATATAAAAAGCATAAAATTAAACATTGCAAACACCTTTCCTTCCCTCTTGTGCCGCTTTTCCAGCAAAACTGTTTTCTGCAGTGGCTGGTATGGAGCTGCCAGACCAGCACAGGCACCTCG
Organism: Limnodromus scolopaceus; assembly: GCA_028565335.1. Classification (NCBI taxonomy): domain Eukaryota; kingdom Metazoa; phylum Chordata; class Aves; order Charadriiformes; family Scolopacidae; genus Limnodromus; species Limnodromus scolopaceus. The sequence continues at coordinate 40,842,764 of JAOXNO010000033.1, read as the reverse complement.
CTTTGTATCTTGGCAGCAGCTGCCTGATCTACAGCAGGGGAGCAGGAGGGCTTTTGGTTTGACCCAGCACCAATCCTGCCTGTCTGCACAGAGGACCCAGCTCTAGATGCGATACGTAAGCTGTGAACCCCACCAGCTCCTCAAAACTTGTGTTTCCTTGAGCTCTGGGCTCTGCCTGTGCCAACGTCTGTGCTGGCAGCGACGGAGGGAGGGAAGGAAGGGAAAGCTCCCCTGTCCAAGCCTTCCATGCTTTTTTACTTGCTTTGCAGCTCTGTTCCCCCTCCCGCCTGCCCTGCGACTCGCTCCTGCCAGACTTGAGCTGTCGGTCATCAATAAGTCTCGTTGATCACAGGAGAGCCGCTGTGTTGGCTTTGGCACGGTTTTATGTTTCCGTGCTTGGTTCGGAGCCTTTATTGCTTCTCTGCAGATAACAAAGGCGGCTTCAGTGTGGCCTCGTGCTGCGCCTCGAGACTGCAGGGAGCCCAAGGACCTTGCTGCTCTTCCTTTTCCCCCTTTTTTTTTTTACCCTTTTTCCTTTGCCCAGGAGCGGTTGTGTTAAAGCTGTGCTGCTCTTGGGGACCCAAGACTGTTGGTACACAAGGGCTGAGCACCTTTGTTATTGACAGGGATGCTTTTCAGAGAGTAACATGCAACAGCTGCCACTTACTTGTCCGTGCTTCAGATTCCTCCCGAAAATGAGAATGATCTGCTTGACCCCTAGAGCTTTTAAAGAGTAGTGTGAGATCCCTGCTCCCACGTGATTGGAGCGGCTCCTGGGATGCAGATCTGATGGCAGCTGTGACCTGGGTGGAGACAGAAAAGACCAAGCTCTAGCGGGGATGTTGCTTGCTCTCGTGGTCTTGTAGGGGCTTGTGGAGGCTCTGAGAGGTTATCTAATTTGTCTTTGTGTTCCTAAAGTAGGTACACCTGGATCACACCATCACTAACTGTTCCCTGAGACTTTTGGGAGAGGCTTGTCCCCCTGCAAAGGGTATTAGTTCCCATCCTCACTCTCCTCTCCAAATCCAATTTCTGCTGCTGCAAAATCTGAGAACCCTTCTTTATCCACAAGGACAAAAGACTGATTTTTCTGCAGCCTTCTTCTGTACCTAAAGGGGAATGGAATGGAATAGAATAGTGTCGAATCTTTCCATTAGAAGGGACCTACAATGATCATCTAGTCCAACTGGCTGTTGCGTGGGGCTCCTCAGCTCTCATCCTTCTCGAGACCAAACCAACCCACTCCTGCCAGTCATTCCAAGAAGTTGTGTTCTCTAGCCCCTGCTCATGTGGGATGCTCTCTAATTCCTCCCTGTGCCCTGGTGCTGTGCTGGAGCTGGATGCAGTTCAGAGCCAGATAAAGCCTTTACCAGGGGAGAGTAAAACATACAGCTGGGATGTCATTATGTGGTGTTTGGATGTTTTTCAGCAGGGTTGTGCTGGTCTTGGTCTGCCTTTCACTATTCCGTACAATTTTGCTATTGAATTACTGTGTCACCTGTCTGTCTGTGTGTGCTTCCCTCCCTCTGCTCCTGGGAGCCTCTCAGAAATGGAGGTTTGGGACTCCATAAGCTTTGTCTTCCTTCAGGCTGTGCTACTGAGACTCTGAATGCCTGCTTTAGAAAAAGGCAGTCTTCATGTCGCAAACCAACAGGCTTTTGCGAAATGCCCTCTAAAAATAAAGAAATTACAGCAGAGATAAAGGGACATGAACTGGCCTATGTATGTCTGCCAAAAAATTCAGTATTTTGAGGTAGGGAGCAATCTGCTTCTGTTGTGGTGTTGGTATGTTGACTACAGTGATATCCTAGTTGTGGTCTTTTGATGTATTTTGTGGCGGATTTAAAAGAAATTTGATGGATGGACAGGGTTTAGGGTGCCGGTGCCTTTCCAAGCCCTGTTTACAACTTCTTGAGGAGCTGCCAGTCAGGTCAGCCCTTGCTCTAAGTCCAGACCAAGTATGTTCAGACTATCCTGATAGGTCAAGCCATGAAAAATATATGCTGCCACCTGCCAGGGAGGTGGGGTACTACTTCCAGCACTTTCAAGAAGTCAGGAATAGCACCATGCCATGAGAAAAGCAGCGTGGAAGCGGCAGGTTCTTGTGCTGGAAGCCTGAGCTGTTACCCATCAGCATGGCCAGTGGCGAACACCCCCCTGGGAGCTAGATGACTGGCATGGGTTGGGGGACACAGGGGTCCCTGGAAGCTGCCTCACCCCAATATTTTTTCTTCCCAGAGTCAGTAATGATGAATGGCTCTGACCTCGCCAGTACGACGGCGTCCAGTCCCAAATCCAAAGAGGACCAAGTAGTGAATGGCCACGATGAAAAGGAAAACAACCCCTTTGCAGAGTACATGTGGATGGAGAATGAAGAAGACTTCGACAGACAGGTAAGACCAGGAGGGCGGTTGCCAGCTCTGTGTTTCTGTGGCTAAAATTGATGTGCAAGGGCAGAGGAGAGGAAAAGATGTCCTTTGATGGGCACCATGAAGTGTGTCTGAGTCACAGCTGGCGCAGGGCCTGCATGGAGATGGTGGCTCCCTGCTCAAGGGAAGAGTCATCCTATTTATATTGGATCTGCCTGTAAGGACATGGGATGGATGAAGTAGAGAAAAAAAACCTCATGATGCCTTTGATCCTCTCAGATCTTTCTCAGAGGGACAGTGATGGCACCGTCATCTTCTGTGCTTTGCTGTGATAAAAGATACCTCCACTTCCCGCATGCTTAGCTGGAAGGAGAGGACCAGTATAAAAATCAGTGCTGGAAATTTGAGAGCGTTTGTAGCCTAGCTATCTCAGCAATGAGTTCCTGCAGTTGGTACCTCTCGTATTGGGTAGAAGTCTCCATTTCAGTGAATTAGTCCTGAATACACTGGGGGCAGCCAGACCACTTGGTAGGCGCCTTGGCCACTAGATGCTGTGTGGCCAGTTAAGCTCTCAAGAGCTTCCAGTAGATCATGGTGAGATTTGAACAGCTTTTGCTTGTGGAATAATGATGCGACTCTGAGCAGAAGGAGCAGCCACATAGTTTTCTCCTCGTGCTTCTGCTTTGGGCCTCCGTCTAAATGCCAGGGCATCATAAGGCAGCAAGGAAGAACTCACTGGTTCCTCCTGTCATCATCTCAGTAGCTGGAGAGAAGTCAGACACCTTGAACTGGGTGAGGAAGGAGCATGCCCCATCAGCTGGCTGAGCTGTGCTGCAGGCAGAAACCCTGAACTCACCTGGACGCTTGTCCCCTCCCTAAAACATCTTCACGAGCGTGGCCAAGCACTGGATTCTTATCACCGGGATATCGGGAGACTGGCAGGGAGGCACTGCTGGAGCTGCAGGCAAGATAGACAGAGGGATTCATGTCCCCACCGTACCCCCTGGTCACCAAAGGAGGATTTCATCAGCTTTACTGGTGTTCTCAGCAGAAAATCTCCATATGGTAATACTTAAGTCTGGTTCCCACAGGAGGAAACTGCAGCCGCCCGCTGACTGTAACTCCTGGTGAGTGTGCAGCAGCTGCCGTGTGCCACCCCACGTCACGTTAGCGAGCTGTGACTCAAAGCTTTTGTTTTATTTAATGACGCGATTAGGCAGCAGCTGGCCCCCACGAGCAGCTGTGCTGATTGAAATGTGCGAGATTAATTAGTTAATGTTTGTAAAGCGCTGTTCTGATTAAAAGCCTGATGAAGGCAAAGGGCAAAGCAAACCATACTGCAGCTCCATGCCAGAGGCAGTGTCCAGGGGTGGAGGAGTGAGGCAGAGAAAAGCATGTGCAGATGGAGGGGGGACGAAAATGGGACCAAGACCTCAGGGCTTCCCTGCGTTGGGCACTGTGTCACCACGACACTCACCCGTGTTTCCCTGCTCTGCTAGCCCTCACTTCTGTGCTTCAACTCCTTAATGATGCCCTGGCAGCTCAGCCCTTTGTCCGTCACCTGGTGAAATGCTGCTCAGGGAAAAATGGTTCATACAGAAGCTGAAGTAAATCTTTAAGGGCTTTGAAGTCTGTGTGTCTGCTGGTGGGGCGCCAGCTGGGATAGGGAGAGCTGTCCTGTGCCAGGACCTTTGTCTGTCAGAAGGCAGCACTCCTCGAAGAAGCCATCCTTGGGCTGGCATGGATACTCATGGGATGCTGTGCCTCTTGTTTGGCTCTGTTCTGCTTCTTGGCCAGAGTCTCCTGAGTGCCCTGGGAAAGGATGAGATACCAGTGATGGGGGCACAGGGTGGGGAACAGCAGGCATGTCCCTGTCAGTAGCAATGGTGGCTTCTGCTGCCTTCACATGTAAACACCAGTGGTTTGGGGCTGCTGTAAGATCTTCACTCTCTCTTCCATCTTCCACACTTTCTGAAGCCACACTGCTTCCTCAGCCCCCTCCCCTCCTTCTTTCCCCGTCCCCACAAGGGTTTCTGCCACCCAGGCACTGAGCAAGGGGAACAGGCAGGTGTTTTCAGAAACCCACAAGCTTCTTGGCACGGCCTTCCCTTATTTATGCTAGCGACGTTCCTTTTCCCATGGAGCCAGCACATCCCGGAGGGCAAAAAGGGAGTGGTGGGCTCTTGTGCCGAGAAGAAACTCTGCTGACAGCAGGTGAGGTTGGTGAAGGGCCTGGGGCAGGAGGTGACAAAGCTGTATTAAATACCTCAGGAAGCCAAAGAGGAATGCTGAGCAAATACTGAACCCTTTCTCTCCTGGTTCAGGTTGTCACGATGCAATGCAAAGGAGTTGATGGTTTCTGGCTAGAGGGGTAGCAGGTAAGTACAGGGACAAGTGAGTCCAGGATGGATCTCCCCTTCTCTGTACCCTGGTCCAGGACCCATGTCATCACTGCATCCCCGGCTCAGAGCCAGCACTGGCATTGGCCCCAGTGTCATTGTCACCTGCCGGGGCAAGCCAGCAGTCCTGGGGTATTTCTTTTTTTAATATCCTGTTTTGACATGCTGCTGCTGGCCTGTGTTTTCAAGGACAGCCTCTGAAAACACAGTTGAGGATAGTGATGGGATGGTTTGATAGCAGTAAGAGGGATTTTCCCCTGGCCAGGCGCGATTTCTAAGGCTGGTGGAGAGCAGCTCTCCAGTGGTTGAGGCTGGAGACAGTGTCCAGGGCTTGGTTACTGATGAGAGAGCTCATCACAAGGAGTGACGAGGAGGAGGAAAGGAGTTCCAGGAGTTTTCCTGGGTGTAATTTAAAATGTAGTGGGGACTGGCTGTGAGTAACCTGAAAGTGAGTAGCACTGTGTGTTTACCAGGGTTACCTTCCCAAGCTGTTTGTGATAGACGGGTCTCCGTAAACACCATGGTGGCACAGTTGGGACCCCAGTAGCCCACCAATGCCAGGGGCTGCCGGCCCATCCCCGGCTCAGGGGCTGTGGTGCAGTGGGTTGCAGAGCTCCCCTTTTGCCCCCAGGAAGCCAGTTTTGGTTGCAGTTTCTGCTTTCTTGTGAAATGGAAGGGTTTAAGGTTTTTTGGAGCATTTTGTGATTCATGGATTCACTCAGCCCTCTTGGACTCAATAACAGCTGCTCAAAATCATGCTGTTTTCTGGCTGTCACCCTGTCTGCTCATTTTCTGGTGACCACGTGCCTGTTTAGCAGGAGGCCTCCAGCGGCACGGGCTGCACAGCTCCCTGCCTCCCTTGCTTTGCTAGCGTCAGCATCCAGAGGAAAACAGCCTGGAACATGGGAGCAGCTGGTTAATGCAACCCACTAATGGTACGTCACTGCTCGAGGATAAGGACAGGACCCCTGGGTCCCCCTCCTGCCTCCATTTGCCTGTACTCCCCTGCGTGAGCAGCTTTCTGCTCCAGGAGCCTGAGCCAGGTCCTGTGGCTTTCCTCAGCCTCGGGAGGAGTTTTCCTGCAGCTGAGATGTCGTCATCCATGGTGCACTCGACGGGAGCCGACTGCCACCCTGCGTCGGTGCTTGCAGAGCACAGGGCTGGCCAAGTGGGCTGAGCAGAGCCATGGTGTTTATCAGGAGAAGCAGGGGAAGCAAGAAAGCGAAATACAGGCCGGCAGCTACAGCATCAATCCGTAGAAGAGGATCCAAACAACCATGCACACCTCTAGCCCTGCTTCCCAGCTGTGATTTTATTAGCCATCCTGTTCATTTTGCAGCAAGCTTTGCTGGAGCCTGGCAGCCTGAAATCCTATGTGTGTGCTGATGCATCTGGACGTCCTGTAAATCCTGTCCCTTTACCTTCTGGATTCACCTGGTGCTGTGAGCTCGCAGACTGCATCTCCCCACTCCAGGGGTCTGCAGCAGCCAGGAAACGACGCCTGAGCACAGCTTTGCCCCACTCAAAAGTGCCAGTTTTTGTGCTCTTCCACGTCCTAGAGTTGGCTGCAGGCAAGTCGACAAAGCTGAGTTCATCTAGGTTTGAAATATGGCTCTGGCTCTATTGTAGTGTTTCTGAGTCATGGACAGATACCAGGGTGAGGTAGTAGGCACGTTGCAGGCTCTGCTTTTACCAGTTGGGGACAGTGTATGGAAAACACCAAGATGCATCGCTTGTTCCTGCGACTAACTGTATGTTTGGGCAGGTGGAGGAGGAGCTGCAGGAGCAGGAGTTTCTTGACCGCTGCTTCCAGGAGATGCTGGAGGAAGAAGACCAGGACTGGTTCATTCCGTCACGCGACCTGCCCCAGGGCATGGGGCAGCTGCAGCAGCAGCTGAACGGGCTCTCCGTTGGCGATGACCACAATTCAGAGGACATTCTGGTAAGGACCTCAGAGGACGTGCTGCGAGGTCTGGCAAAGAGCGGAGGACCTGTTCTGGGAAGGGGGGGTGGATTTCCTTGGGGTTTTTCCTGAGTGGCAGTGGGGTGGCAGTGCAAGAGCTGGTGCTGATGTACCAGTGACAATGCATTTTGGAGTTTTCTGCAAGGATACTCCGTTTAGCCTTGTATCCTAAAGACAGAAGTATCCAGCTGTGCAGAACTTGCTCTCCAGAAGCTGTGGAAATGGGGCTCCCACTTGCACATGAGCTGGGCTGTGGTCCCAGAGCAAGCCGGGACCTTTCTTGCTTTTTGGGCAGAACTGAGGCATCGTGTCAGGCTGGAGAGGTATGGGAGGACCAGCCAGGTCTGCTGTAGGGGTGCTGAGTGGCCCAAGCCTATATAGATATTTAGTGTGGTGGAAACCTGCTTGGGTGGCTTGGAAGAGCTGCAGTGTTGCAGAGACCCTATTTTCACCCCTGAAAGCAGGAATACACTGCAGGGCTGTATGGAACAGCACTGTGAGGGTTGTTCTGGTCTAGTCCTGCTGACTGTGCTCAGACAGAGCTGCTTTACATCCCTGCTTTGCTGTGGTCAGGGATAAAACAGCCGCTTGTACCTCACAGCCCATCCACGAGCAGCCCTGTGCCAAAGCAAGAACAGGGAGAGACAGAAACAGATTCTCCCACGTTTCCCCCCCAAAAAAAAAACTCAGGCTGGTGGTACATACTTTCAAGCTGGCACTTGTTCAGCAGCATCTCGAGTGCTGCGGGTGCCTGCAAGGACATGAGGGCCAGGGCAGACATTTTGCATGCGTGAGTGTCCATGATGGCATCCCCAGCAAGTGGCTGCTGGGACAGGGCACCTCTGGGGGTGCGGGTCCATGGAGTGAGGGATGGTTGGCCGGAGGTGCCAGCATTTGGACCGCTGATGGGCACCCCTTCCTCTTCTCTTCCAGAGCAAAAGCAACTTGAATCCAGATGCCAAGGAGTTTGTGCCCGGCGTGAAGTACTGACCATCAAGGCAGGCTTTGGAAAGACTGTGTCCCTGCTCCGGGGGAAGGTGGCGGGGGGGACGGAGGGAGGGGATCAGCCCCCAGCTGGACTCTGCGCCGTAGCGGAGTTGCTGCAATGTGGCGAAATCTTGCTCTACGCTTCAAGTACCTTTTTTCTTTTTTTTTCTTTTTTTTTTTTTTTCAAACTCTTTCTTTGTATCGTCTGTCACCTTATTCTGGCAGTTTTTGCTTTCTAGGACTTGCGGCCCTTAGGTCTGTCCTCGAGGCCAGCACTCCCCCTGCTTCAGAGGCCCATTTTGATGCGCGCTTCAGATCTGCTAGTCGAAAAGTCATGTTTTCTTGTTTAAGTAGAATTTGTAGGGATCCCCCCTGCTCACCTGCTCCCACCCTGGATGCAGCGAGCCTGGGTCAGGAGCCACGCTGGCTTTCCCTGTTTCCGTTAACCAGGATTTCTTTCACTAAAGGAAAGGTGAAGTGTAACAAGACTGTAAACCCTAAATTCCTCTAAGCAGCAGCCTGCCCAGCTCTCCAATAGGTGCTGAACGATAATTTACATGCTTCTTTGCTGGTAGATAAGAGTCCTGACTGCTTAATCAGTTGTGGGAGCTTTTCGGGGAGACCAGACCCCCTCAGGCATCCATCCCAAGGGAAGGGCTGCTCCTACAAAACACCTTAAAGAATTTCCCCCCCCAACTCTTGAGCTTATCCAGCACTATGGGCTGTGGCTCGGAAGCATCTGTACCTTCAGTTCTCATTGAAATAAATCCAAGAAAACTGAATAGAGCCCATTCTCAGCAGAGTGGAGCGGTGGGGAGTTCGTGTCAAGCAGCCTCCCTAGGAAAGGAGAGGGATCCTTTGTCAGGGTGAGTCTGAGCCCCAAGGAGCACCCACAAACTTGGATAGAGAAGGTGATGGGCAGCATCTTCATGCTGGTCCCTGTAGCCCCCTTTGCCGAGGCTCTGGTGGCAGATGGTATTCAAGGCAAAGCTGTTGGAGCAGCCATTGGTGAGCAGGATCCATGTGTCTGTCGGGTAAACTTGCTTTTGGGGGCCTCTTTCCCCATCAGTAGGAGCTGGTTGGGCTTCAGCTACCCGAATCATCAACCTGGGCGCTTCTGGTATTTTAAATCCTGTGCTTAGTGGGATCCTGTGAAGAGGCAGGGTCAGAAATCTGTATCCAGAGGAAGCAGAAGCTTCTCGGTGAGGGGCGTAGCCTAACAATTTAAATAGTTATTGGCTCTAGTAACGTGGATGGGAGCTTTTTGCTCATCCGTGTAAATCTCACCTCCCGGGTGCAGTTACTTCCAGTATTCCCTTTACTTAAACAGAGTAGTTAATGGAAGGGGATTACAGATCCCTGCGGGCTTTGCAGAGATGGAAGCTAATGGCCACTCAATAGCTGACAGCTTGGTCTGTCTCCATTAGCTCGGCACAACAAAGCTGACCGAGGCAGCTCCTGCCGCCGGCGCCCATCGGCAAGCTCAGCAGGAGGGCCCGGGGTTATTGGACCACAAACACTAACAGCGAGCGGAGGTTTGAGCTGATTTAGCTCAGCTGCTCTCTGCACAGACCGTTCCGTAACTCAACAGATCTCCCTTCGCGGGCTGCCGGTCTTGAAACCAGCACTAAACCCTGACACTACTGCAGCCGGAGCCGGCAGCCAGATGAAGGTGCCCATCTTAAATATTGCTGCCCAGAGGTATGGGTTGGTTTGGGGTGAATTCTCCTGTTTTCTGGTACAACCCGTGCCTTCAGCGCCTGTGCGGTCACCTCCAGCTGCTGGAGGTTCCCTCCGCTCTGGGGCCGGAGCTCAGGCTGTGCCCGGGGCTTTGCAGAAGGTGATCTGGGGCGCGGGGAAGGGCAGCTGTACGCTGGGCAAACTTCTTTTGTAGCGGTAGTGCAGTTTTCCCCCCCCACACACACACACACCCCCTTTCTCTGGTTTCCATTTGATTTCTTACCAAATAAAACCCACCCTCACCCTCTGATGTGCTGTAAATTTCAAACAATGCGTTATTAAAAATAAACTTTTTTTGGAACTGCGCGGTGCAGAAGTCTTGCCTGGAGAAGAGCTAAGGTCACCATTCAACACCAGCTCCTCTGATGTCAGTCCCAGCAGGAAGCTCCTGGAGGATTTTCTTCCTTCACCCCCACGGTGGTACTGTTCCCTCCCCTCGGCTCTGCTGCGGGGCCAGGGAGCACTGGCTTCCAGCATCCTCTGCCAGAGGCTGGGGCGAAGCCTGAAACGGCTGGAGGAGGAAACGGCTCCGGTTTATGCCTTCAACCTGCTGCTGGATGAGGATGTTGGTCTGTGGAGGAGCCTTGTTGGGACACTGTGCTGGTGGAGCCTGGCACGGAGCAGGCTGTCACGGCAGGGTGAGCCTGCAGGATCAACCCCACTTGGGACATGAGCTCCACGCCTGTCCCACTGCCCGCACTTCCCATCCAGTCTTCCTGGAAGGAAGAGGAGGCAGCTTTTGGGTTTGTGCTTTGGATGAGGGACAGCCCCTTGCTGGGTATTCCAAACAAAAGAGGCAAAAAGAGCTCTCATTTTGGGTTGGTTTTTTTTTGGTCCCTTTTAAATGAAGTCCAGCCCCAAGAGAGCTGCTTGAACTCACACAGACGGGACCAGCCACAGCCTTCCCCTTTGCTGGGGCTGCTGCTCGCCGTCAGTGCCCAGCAGCGGCTTGAGCGTCTGCAAAGGGAGCAGGCTCTCTGCAAGGGGTGGCCCCATTGGTGAGCCCCCAGTTGAGGAGGGGGCTGTCCTCACACCATCCTGACCAAAATATTCCTTCCCTTGCTCACGGAGGGACAGCATCGCTCCCTTCTCCCCATCACTGAGGCTGAGATCAGGGTCCCTGCAGCCAGCTGGAGGTACCAGCACCCTGATGACTTCGTGCACCTTGGGTACTCAAGCTCCTTCCTCCTCCTCCCCAGCAGCTCCTCCCTCCTGTTCTGCTTGGGTCTAGCTGCCCCCCGAGTACCAGACCCCTTCCCTGCCTGCACCAGCGGGCTTAGTCTCCAGACAGGCCTGGCCAGCACCCCGTCCCAAGGCCCATGGCCATGGCCACTGCAGCCTCTCCTCCTCGAGCACTGAAACAGGAACCTTCAAGGTCCATTTTTCTTTACTTTCAGGCAGCCCCACAACGGCTCGGAGCTCTTCCCACCCAGCAAGGCTGCGCTGGGGCCAGTTCCTCTCCTCGCTGCCCCATCACCCCCACACAGCTCCCGGCCTGTTCCCCTTTGGGTGGTGCAACCTTTTTATTGCCAAATTACAAAATCCATTTGTCCAAACCCCTGCCACCACGTGCGGAGTGTCCCTCCACCCTGGGGGAGCGTGGGGCAGGAGCTGGGGGGGGCCAGGGCTAGAAGTCGTGGGTGTAGAAGACATCCACGTTGCCGGCGTAGTCCAAGGGCAGCGCCTGGCCGATGTTCCTGGCGCCCAGGCGGGCCCCCCCCAGCGCTGAGGAACGCTTCAGCTTCAGCAGGCTGAACCGCGAGAAGACATGGTCGGGGGCCTCCTCCCGCGCCTGTGCCAGCACCTGGATGAACCCTGGTGGGGGGGGAGACACACACACACAGGGTCAGGGTTAAGGGGGACCACAGGACACCCTCCCGGCCCAAGCATTCCCCATCCCTCCGCTCACCTGCCTGCATCCTCTCCCAGCTGTTCCAGACAGAGCCCACGCAGACGATGGGCAGCCCCAGCTCCCCCAGGAACAGGCTCTGCCAGGGGGGAGAGAAAACAGTGGGTGAGACCCGGCCCTGGGGACCACCCCACCCCCCACCCCATGCACCTCTCTCTCTCCCCATCGGCTCTCACCCTGTCGATTTTGGGCAGCACGGCAACGATGTGGCGTGCCAGGACCTTGCCAGCCTTGTTGAACACGTGGCAGCAGAGCGGGTCCCCAGCCTGAGCGCCTGTGTACGGGGGGAGGAGGGAGTGGGAGAGGGACCTGGGACAACCCCCCCACCCCGCACATCTGCACCTCTCGGGGCTTGCAGCCGGCTCCCATAAGCTGGTCTGGGTTGTGTGTGGGGAGCGGTGTGTGTCCTGCCCCACAGCGAGGGCGCAGGGTGCTGGGGGAAAAGGGTGCGCCGGGGGCAGAGATCAGGTCCGGGCAGCCGTCACGGGGAGGGGTGGCAGAGAGGTGACAGTCCCCAGCCGGGAACCAAGGGTGGCAGGGACAGGCAGCCCCAGTCATCCCAAAGGATGGCTGCCCCAAGGCCCAGCCCCCCGTTCAACCCCTTCCCCCTGCGCCCCCCCCAGGGAAGGGGCTTCCCTACCCTCCGCCAGCTTCTGGCAAAATCCCGCAAACTTGGACTTCTCGAAGGTGCGGTAGAGATGCGTCAGGAGGCCCATCCTGTCGGAGATCTGCAGTGCCAGGAATCGGGGGGGAAACCCACTGGTGAGCCCTGCGTCCTGGTGGCCAGTACAAGGGACCCCCCCCAGGACCCCACCATCCAGCTTGGAGTCTCTGGGTCCCCACCATCCCGGTGCGCAGCCTGGAGCATCCATCCCCCAGGCCCCACCACCATGATGCGTAGCTCACAGCCCCCCATGGACCCTGACATACAGCCCAGAGCCGCCCCCC
>JAOXNO010000033.1:40799931-40813322 GCA_028565335.1 Limnodromus scolopaceus | reverse complement strand
CTTTTAAAAATATAGGCTATCATTTTTGGATTATTTGTATGACTCTGGGAAATCAACTTGAAGAATAATGTTGCACTGGGGGGAAAACGTTAAAGCTGGCAGGGCTGGGTGGGGTGGTTCCGGGCCCCCCCCGGGAGCAGGGGAAGGAGGGGATGCCTCCAGCAAGAGCCTTGGCCTGGATGCACAGCCCAGTGCGGGCCCAGTACACCCCAGTGCATCCCAATGCAGCCCAGTGCATCCCAGTACAGCCCGGTGCAGTCCAGCACAAGCCCAGAAGAGGTCAGTGCCAGCTCAGTACCCACCCAGCGCAACCCAGTGCAGCCCCACTGCAGCTGCAGGGGAAGGAAGAGGCTGAGAGTCTCCCCCCGGGGGGGTCCCCAGGCTTTGGGCTGGGGAGGGGTCAGTCCCAGACACACAGTGGGTGATAATTCAGCCCAGTGTGAGGTTGCCAGTGTGGAGGGTCTCTGCCAGGTCCCCATGTGGGTGCAGGGGGTCCCAACTCAGGGTCCTGGTATAGGGCACAGGGTGCCCATATGGGTGTGGGGGTCCCAGCCTGGGGTCCCCATGTGGGTGCAAGGATCCCAATATGGATGCAGAGGGTCTCCATATATGTGGAAGGGGCCCTACATAGGTGCTGAGTCCCTAGGTAGGTGTAGGGGTCCTTATGTGGGTTCAGAGAGTGTGTATATGGATACAGAGGTACTTATATGGGTGCTGGGGTCCCTATACAGGTTGTGAGGTCCCTCTATGGGTGCAGGGGTTCCTATACACGTGAAGAGAGTCTCTATATGGGTGCCAGGGTCTCTATGTAAGTTGCCTTACATAGGTGCAGAGGAATCCCGGAGGGGGTGCAGGGGTCCCTATACAACACCAGGGGTCCCTGCACGGGTGGAAAGGGGGTTCTTATGAGGGGGAGAGAGGGGGAGAACCTGTATGGCTGGGTGGGGGTCCCTATTTAGGTGCAGCGGGTCCCTATACAGCTGTAGGAGGGGTCCCTATACACACGGAGAGGGATTTCTATTCGGGTGCAGGAGGGTCTCTATATGATTTCGGGGAGTCCTACACAGGTTTGGGGGTGGGGTGGGGTGTGTTTCTGTACAGTTTGGGGCGTCCCCATGCAGTCTGGGGTCCCTGTGCAGTTTGAGGGGGTCTTTGTGTGGTTTGGGGGTCGCTGTACAGTTTCGGGGTGTCCCCATATGGTTTGGAATCCCCATATGGTTTGAGGGGGTCCCTGTGCAGTTTAGGGTGGCCCTGTGTGATTGGGGATCCCCGTGGCGTTTTGGGGCATCCCTGTACATTTTTGGGGGGTCCCTGTGCAGTTGGGGGAGGTGTCACTGTGTGGTTCGGGGTCCCTTTACAGTATAGGAGGGGTGTCCCCTGCAATTCGAGGTCCCTGTGCAGTTTGGGGGGTCCCAATAAGGTTTGGGACCCTGCACGGGGTTTGGGGGCGTTTCATCGTCCCTCGGCGGTTTGGGGTCCCTGTACAATTTTGAGTGTCCCTGTACGTTTTGGAGTCCCTTTACAGAATAAGGAGTGGTGTCCCCGAAATTCGAGGTCCCTGTACGGTTTGGGGGGGTGCCGATAAGGTTTGGGACCCTGTACAGTTTAGGGACGCCCCATATGGTTCGGGGGCGTCCCTTGGCGTTTCGAGGTCCCTAGGCGGTTTGGTCCCTTGGTCCCTGTACAATTTTGGGGGTCCCTGTGCTTTTCGAGGTCCCCCTGCGCCTCGCTCTCCGCACGCCCCGCGCGGGGCGGGGCAACGGCGGCGTGAGCGCCCTCCAGGCCTGCAGGGGTCGCTGTAGCGGCGGGCGGTGGCGGTCTGGCCGGGCCGGGCGGGTCTCGCTTGTTCCGGCGCCGCGTGGTCAGCGCCGCCGCCACAGCGGGAGCAGGAACCGGGAGCGGCGGGGCCCGGCCCGCTTCGGCCCGTCCCCGCCATGTGGTTCATCTACGTGCTGAGCTGGCTGTCCCTGCTCATCCAGGTGGCCTTCGTCACCCTGGCGATCGGTGAGCCCGCCGCTGGGGGGTGGGGGGTCTGCCGAGGGGCCAGGCCCCTCAGGGGTTGCTGCCGCGCGGGGGCCCGGACGCGGCCGCAGGATCCTCCCGGGGGCCGTGGCGACAGGTCGTGCGTTTGTCGGTAGGGGGGTGGCTCCGGGGAGGGGGCAGTCTGGGCTCCTGCTGGGACCGGGTTCGTGACCGCCGGTCCAGCACCTCCCGTGGGCCGGGGTGTCCCCAGGCCCTGTGGGTGCTCCAGAGATTGAGGGTCTCCTGGATGCCCCAGAGGCTTCTGAGTCCCCCCTGACGTCTTGCGGATGCCCCAGAGATTGGGGCGGGGGATGAGTCCCGTGGGTGCCCACGAGTCTCCTGAGTGCCCCTGAGGTCCTGCGGAAGCCCCAGAGGTTGGGGGTCCCCTGGGTGTCCCCGAGGTCCCCTGGGTTCCAAGGAGATTTGCTCGGGGGCACCCTGTACTGCAGTCTCTCGCAGACTGAGCGTGGACCCCCCCCACGGCTGAAGGCACCAGTGTTTGCCCCAGTCCCTCCCAGTCTGTGGGGCTGAGCCAGGCATTTCTCCCACAGCTGCAGGGCTGTACTACCTGGCAGAGCTGATCGAGGAGTACACGGTTGTCACCAGGAGGATAATCAAATACATGATCTGGGTAAGTCTCTGTCGTTGTAAGAACAGGTGGCTCCTTGCCAAAATCACCCCTAGGGCAGCAGTGGGGCTGGCAGAATAGCTGTGGCATGGGACATTGGCTCTGGATGGAGGGTCAAGCGCTTGGGAAAGTCCTGCTTCCCCTGGCCCCAAGCCAGCTCCGTCTCCTGAGGAGGGAGGTTCGTAGAGGCTGCTTCGATCGGCATCTCACTTAACCGGGGAGATGTTGATCCTGCCTAATTTCCCCTGGGCAACTTCTCTTCCCGCTGGCTCAGGAAACTGAGGCCCAGCCATTGCATGTCCTACCAGGTGCCACAGCAGCAAGGTGCCCTTCCTGCTTAGACCTTTCCCAAGGGGCTGGTGCTGAGTGGGAGGTGGGTGGAGAGATGTGGTGCCGTCAGAGTGCACTAAAAGTCACCTTGAACATGGCAGGGTTTCTGCCTGCGAAGCTGCCCATGGTCCTGCTGTCTGCACCCCTGTGTTTACCCCAGGCAACCCCTGTTCTCTCTTCCAGTTCTCCTCGGGCGTGCTGGTCTGCCTCTACCTCTTCGAACACTTTCCTGGTTTCATGGTGGGCGTGGGGCTCTTCACCAACCTGGTCTACTTCGGTTTGCTGCAGACCTTCCCCTTCATAGTCCTGACGTCCTCCAATTTCATACTGTCCTGCGGTGAGTGGGGCCATTGCCTTCCTGTGTGGGTGGGCGCTGGGGTGGGAGTGGGCTCTAGAACGGAGGAATCCTCGTCACTCCCAGCACTGAGTGGGCTCTGGGTGGCAGCAAAGGTTTAGGTTTTGCTATCGCAGCCCCTGTGGCTCTCAGAAGGACTTTGAGCTTTGTGTGGTACTTAATTGTGCTTTATGATATGGCTGTGCTAATTGTGGGCTGGGCCTGGTGGGTGGGAAATGCCTGTGTTTGTGTGCCCCAGCACAGTGCCTGGGGGACACTGGGCTTTCCTGGGCACCATCTGCTTCATGCTATGACCAGTTCCGCTCCAAACTCAGGCAGCAGCACTGAGGAAACAAGATCCTGACTGGCCCAAAGCTTGGCCTCCTCCCCGCAGACCTCCTGTTTTGGGCATTCACTGGGTCTCGGTAAAGAGCAGGAAGGATTTGAAGCAACTTTAAAAACCTGGTGTGTGTAAGTACAGCCTGATGTCAGGCTGGGCTGTGCGAGACAGTGTGTGTGTGTATGTGTTGTCATGAGGAGCTGATGTTTAGAGAAAGAAAAGCTTTGAGACAAATGTCCATAATTAACGTGGAAACTCATCAGTGTTAGTGGAGAAAGTCCTGTTAGAAAAGTGCATTGCCAAGCTTGAATCAAGGGGTTTAGTTTTCACGTTTGCACCTTTCTTGTGATATTTGCTGAGCTTGTGGCTGCCATGGCTCCATCCCCACCTGGGCTGCAGGCTGCCTGGCCCTGCCAGGGCAAGCCCTGGTGCGAGATGGGCACAAGGGACACACTCCTCTCTTCTGAGCAGCTGGCACAGGCACAGCATTGTGCTGTGAGATTGGTCAAAGGCTTACATTGGCGGCACCAACATTTTGGGCAAAGCAGCTTAGTTGTTTGTCTGCGGCGCTTGGCTGATGAACGGCCAGAGCTATGTCGTAGGCTGAGCCTGGGAGTAGGTCTGCTGCTGGGTCTGGGGCGGTGGGCCAGTAGCTCTGCCAATTAAACTGGGTTTTGGCTGCTCCAAGTAGGTCTAATGGTTTCCTCCCACCATGAGTTGCTGAGTCTCTTGCATGTTTTGGTGTCCTGTGCAGAGATCTGACTTCAGATCTCTGCTGTGAGTGATTTGTAGTGACACCTTAAGTAGCAAATAGGCAAGACTTTCTGGAGTCCTTAGACAGCACCGTGAAATATGCATGTGTACGACTAAAGTACTTTTGCTCCTCGAAGTATTCATGTAGGCGGGATTTTATCCACTCCTTGAAAATGAGTGTAGCTCTTCTGTGGTGTGTAGATCAGGAGCTGCATTTTCTGACAGACCCACCCTCTCATCTGGATCTTCAGTTACGTCCTTAGGCTGGTGCGCATGATGAAGCAGCGCAGGACACAGCGTTTTGTGTTGGGATTGTGTCTTGCTGGGACTGCACTGACCCGGTGCTCCCAGGCTGGGGTTGCTGTCTTGGTATCTCGGCCAAAAGGCAAAAGAAGCTCTGATTCCTGCTCCTTAGGAGCTAAGTGGTGTTTTTCACTGTTGAGGACAGTGTTAACCCTACTGTCCTGGCTGCATTTCAGCTTGACTTGGTTTACAGATGGCAGAAGAGTTTCTTTCCGCAGCAGCTGTCAGGGGCACGGGATTTTTTGCTGCTGCTCTCAGTGCTGCGCAGCATTAGCAAGTGTCAGGCTGGCCTTTCCCGGGTGCCCTTGGGGACACGGAGAATAGAGCACCAGAGGGACAAGGGACTTATCTGGGGCTGCACAGAGTAACAAAACAGAGCTAGGATGGGGTTTGGTTGCTCACACCATTTCTCACTAGATGCATGAACGTATTTTAGCCACAGCAGGATTCCAGGTGTAGAGGGGCTGCAGGGAAGGGGATGTGTAGCAGGGAGGAGCTGCTCCTTGTCTGCAGCAGCAGAAGTGGATGTCCTCCTTCAGGGGCCTTGAAATAAGCCAACAGTATTGCTTCCAGACTGGAGACTGACTTTGCTGTGTTTTTCTTTGGCAGTGCTGGTTGTATTCAACCACTACTTAGCGTTCCAGTACTTCGCTGAGGAGTATTACCTGTTCTCTGAGGTGAGAGACCTTTGGGAAGGAGTCGGTCCATGTTCTTCCAGCCAGCGTGGAGCTGCTGGTGGGAGGAGGGAGAGAAAAATGCCATTTTTTTTTTGTGCTGTTTAAAATTCTATTTTCTGGGAGGAGTAAAGGTTTTCAGGCACTTAGGACAGGAGCAAGGGCTTTTCCTGTGCACCCTGTCCTTCCCTGGAAGTTGCTGGGTGAATTTTAACACCTTATCAGCTTCACAGGGCGCCACTATCTCAGCACCCAAGAGACTGGGGAGAGGTTGAATTGCAGTTCTCCCCTTTCAGAGTCCTTTCTCTTGAGGGGTTCAGGCAGAAACTTGGGGTGTATCATAGGGAGGTACAGCTGGGGCTGAGGCAGCGCTCATGGGTCTCAACCCGGACAGAAGTCAGTGTGTGAAAGGTCACTGAGTGGATCGTGGCTCTGCTCTCACTACCTCTCTTGCTCTGCCTGCAGGTTCTCGCCTACTTCACATTCTGCCTGTGGTTAATTCCTTTTGCTTTTTTTGTCTCCTTGTCGGCCGGAGAGAATGTCCTACCTTCCACGGTGCAGCCAGGAGGTGAGCACTCCCCGCGGCCCCGGCAGACATCCCCTGGTGTTTGACAGGGGCTGTGCTCAACACACCCCGTTGTTGCTGCGCTGAGGAGGGAGTGGGGGCAGCTGGTCGGGTAGATCCTCCCAAAAGCCGAGGCAGGAAAGGCAGGGCTTCTGCAGGGTGAGGGTGAGCAGAGCGGAGGGCTGTTCCAACTTCACACCCTGCATCTCTCCAGTCCCGGGACATTGTTGCTTTCCCTGGACTCTCCCTACAGCTCAAAGAGGGAGCTCAGGATTTGGGCTTCTGGTAGTGGCTTCCAGGAATGCCCAGATCCAAACAACTCAGAAAATTTTGTACTTTAAAGGCAGGGCAGCTTAAGTGTCACGCCAACATCAGACATCCTGTCCCAGGGTTTCCGTGGCTGTCAGCAGGTTTCATTATTCGTTTCATTATTCTTCCCTTCTCTCCACAGATGATGTGGTCTCCAACTACTTCACCAAGGGGAAGAGGGGCAAGCGCTCCGGTATCCTCGTCATCTTCTCTTTCATCAAGGAGGCCATCCTGCCCAGCCGACAGAAGATTTACTGAGCCCCGGATGCAGCTGGCATCGGCTGCGGTGAAGGAGCAGGGCAGACCCAAACTGTGCAGAGGGCTGTGAGGCAGCACTGTCCCCAGGCCTCGCTTGAACCCTCCTCCATGTCTCTCAAAGGGATTTTGGTAGCAACGTATAAACTGGACGATGGCCGGAGGTGCCAGCAACACTGAACAGACACGCGGGGAGGGCTCGCCCCTTTTTATACAGCCCTGCTGATCCCCTGGGACTGTGTGCAAGAAGGATGTTTGGTTCCAGCCAAGCGCAAGGAGGGTCTGGCCTCTGCCCACTCCGCTCGGGGACCTGGGAGGTGTTGTCATTTGCTGGGGTTTGAAGCCAGAAGTTTGTACGTGGTGTAGTTTGGCTGGGGAGGAACCGTTCCCTCGGTGTGGCAGGAGAACGTGCTTCACATTTAACTGAGGTTTACACGGAGCCATTAATTAAAAAAGAAAAGAGAGAATAAAGTAACCAAACTGTTGAACTCCCACGTATTCCCGCTGGGAGCCTGCCAGCGTTGGAGGATGCTGGTGTCCCCTGTGGAACACACGTCGGGAAGGGAGCGCAAGGGCAGGCGCCTCTCCCTGCGCTCTGCGGCTGCAGGGGGGTGACCTGGAAGGACTCAATCGTTTGAGTCTTTTAGTTTGATTTTAATGTTGGAAATACCCTCTTTTCTCCTGTTTTGCTGGAAGCCTCACTGAGTGGCTGGGATGCTGTGGCAGTGCTGGCCGGCTGAGTGAGGCCCCAGGAAGCCGATTGATGGAGAGTGATTCTCCACGTGTGTAGGCGTGAGGGCAGCGAGACACTGAGCCAGTCACCTCGGCTTCCCTTGGGTGTCTGCTTAGCGTTCCCAGTGCTGCTAAACTCTCCCTCCTTTCCTAAAAGGAAAAAAATCATACCGAGAAAGAGATGAACGCTTTGTTCTTGTTCCTTGTAATTATAAGGATTTCCTTCCCTCCCTTTTTTGCTTTGTTGTTGGTCGCCTTCAGCTTGTGCCAGAACTAGATGTCCCCATGAAAGCCAGGAGCCCGGGCTGTGCATGGCTGTAGCACAGGAACGCCTGGCTGTGGCAGCACAGTTTCATGGGTTGAGAAGGCTTTTAGAGGAATTTCTCAGGAAAATGGCTTATTTTTCTCTTCTGGCCAGTTCTGGCTGAAGGCAAAGGTGAGGCACGTGGTGCCGCTGCACCCCTCCTTGCCCCTGGGTCTCTTCAGTGCCCACTAACACTGGAACATTTTGATGCTGATTTAATAGAAGTGTGGTTTCTGTTTGAGAGCTGCTCGCCTAATAAAGGCTATAGGTGAAGGCCACCTTATTAGAGAGGCTGGAGGCAGTGTTGTCCCTCCAGCTCACCAGCATTCTGCTCCCATGTTTTGTCGTTGTCGCGTGAGGAGGTCGCCCTCTGATTATGTTTTTAGAGAAATAGTGGAGAGAGCTATGGAGGGAACCCGAGGGCTGCAGAAGGCACATCACAAAGGCCTTGGGAGCTGCGAGGCGCCGGGAGGGGTTAGCTGGAGGTGTGTATTTTCAGTACCAAGCTCTTTGTTATCGGGGAATCAGAGAAATGAAGGTAAAAAGCACTGAAAGCAAAGCAGAGGGATTAGGGGCAGGGAGTAAACCATCAGCCTTGCCCGTGGCGCTGGGAAGCTCCTGGAAAAGCTGCTTCCCAGCTCAGGTGCTGTAATTTTGCTTCAAGGCCACAGGGTGGGGGACGCCAGTACCACACTCTGTCCCTTGTCCCAACTTCTGGCTGAGGAGAAGGACGAGCTGGATGCTTTTGCTCCTGATGTCCCTGATGGACAGGTTTAAGCTTGACCAAAATTAGGTTTCTGCCATGGAAGAGGGAGGTGGACACTGAGGGTGGCACCGGGGGTGAGGGGACAGTATGGCAGGCTGCTGGGAAGCTCCTGGATGTGTGTTCACAGCTCTGCTCCAAACTGTGTTTAACAGTTTCCATCGCCTCAGGCACAGCCAGATGGGCCAGGGCAGGCGAGATCTGCTGGCCAGGGGTGGCAAGCGAGGCAAAGCCCCCTGGGCTGGGGTGTGCGACATGCAGGTCACGGCCAAGGATGGCAGGGCAAGTGCCGTGCCTCTCGCCAGCCTTGGGGTCGGGTTTAAATTTCGTTTTGTCTCTCTGGATGTGATGCAGGAGGGATGGCAAACTCCTTGAGAGCTGTCACTGCCCCAACAGGGAGAGCGGGGCACGATGGAGGGCTGGCCCCAGGGTATGAACCCTTTCTTCTGCAGGGTACTGCAGTAAAAGCAGAGCTCCAGGACTTGTCTGCCACTGGATGAGGGCACAAGATGTAAATGGGGGAGATCAGTAGCTTTAATGTCCCTTCTACCACATCATTTTAATCCTCGTTTTCCCATTCACTTAGCCAGAAAGCGAGGGTAGATTACTTTGTGTTTTTCCAGATGACAAGTCCATTTTTCCTGACTACTGCTTGTGATCATCGGGTGTTTAAGATGTTAATGACACACATTTCTTTGAGCTGAACCAGATTCAGATAAGTCGCGTAACTGGATGATAGCAAGCGAAAGCCTATAAATATTTAAAAGGCGAGCATCAGAAAAAGCCCCCAGCCCCTGAGGCTCCTGCTGTGTGGGGAGAAGGTAACGCTGTGGGGGCTGCGAGGACCGTGCTCGGCTCCCCGGCTGGGCTCTCGTCTCCTGCTGTACGCAGAGAGGTTTGGGGCTGGATCCTGAAAACACACCCTCTTGCAGGAGCCCTGCTTCAGTCAAAACACCCTGTTCCCTGCCCTGGAACACGGGGACCCCATGAAGTCTGGTGAATAAGACGTAAAATCTCTCGTTATTCACAGGGACGAGGCAAGGATGCTCCGGAGTTCACCCGCGCAGGGTGCAAGAAGCTCCAGCTTAAAAAGAAGTGTGAATTACCACTTTGATTAAGTATTTAAGAGTCATGTATATTAATACGCAGCTGGCCTCCGAAGCGGAGCGGCAGCTCTCCCCTGGCTGCGGTGGCTCCGGCGGCTTGGGGACGGCGGGGGCACGGCTTTCCCGTCCCGCGGGAGCGGAGCCGGCATTGATTTTCATGGGTGTTTGGAGGGTGTAATCAGGGGAGAGGAATTCACTCGATACGGAGCGGGCAGAGCGCGGGCAGCGCGGCGGTGGGAAAGGGCAGGCGGCCGATGAGTAACCGCGCTCGGGCCGCGGCATTTCCCCCGACGGCGCCGAGGGGCTGCGTGGGAGAGGCCGAGTTCGGCAGGGATCGAAGCGCGAGAGCCAGGTGGTGCCGGGTGCCTGGTGATGGGCGTCACCCGAAAAGCTGGATTTGGAGAAATTCAGCTTTGGCCAGGGAAGGAGGAGCAGAGGGGACAAGCTTGACTCTAGCCTCCCTGGGCTTTCTGAACTGGTTGAGATGGTCCCAGCACTGTGGTCCCTGCGGCTCTTGCCTTCTCTTCCAGTAAGAGGATCTGTTCAACAAGCTGACATTCATCCTTTAGTCTGGTGAGCTTGTACGTCTCGCGAGCAGCCTTTCCGTGTCTGCTTTCCACATGGCAGCCCTCAGGTGTCTGGAGAATCGAAAGGCCAGGACAAGAAACGCTTGGTAATTAGAAAGATAAGCTCCTTGCTTTAAATATTTTAGTTCAAGTTGTCTACGCCTTGGAGAAGGAGAAAGAAAGTGTATTAAAAAAAGCTGAAAGATGGAGTGCTGTAAGACAGCAACCTGTCCTGGCTGTCCCCAGGGAACAGGGCAGGGGGGGCACAGCCACCTCGGATCCCCCAGGAAGGGACCTGTCCCCTCCTTGTGTCCATCAAAAACAGCTCGCCCTTTCTCCGATGCCACTGGGGCCAGTGGAGCAGGTTTCCTGGCACGTCCTTATTCCTTTGGGCCATTCGGTCTGATCCCAGACAGCTCTTTAATTATTGCAAAAAGGCATCATGAGATCGTTGGCTGGAAGTGGAAGGTACATAAACCCAGACTGCAACCAAGGTGTGCATTTTTAACGGGGAGCGTAATTAACTCCTGGAAGGAGATGCGGCGTGGAAGGGGGATGCTCAGGAGCAGCCACAGCCCTGGCTGCCCCTGACTGCTCCGATACGCAACTGGATAAACTATTTAGAAAAGAAAGAAAGGGTCCTGCCCGCACCCTGCCTGTCCCCCGGGGCTGAGTGGCCCTGGTTTAGCCTTCTATAGGGGAGGCCAGACGTATGTGTCTGCTTCTATAGGGGCCTGAGCCCACACAGGAGTGCAAACCTGCCCTGACACCCACTGTGTCCCTGCGGCATGGTCCAAAGGAAGGGGTAGCCCTTATGCCCAGGGGAGGGATGTTTGAGGGCCCACCAGCCTCCCCTGGTGTGTGACTTTGCCCTCAAAACCACACTTCGGGGAGAAGCTGATGGCTGAGCCGCTGCTGGGAGCTCTGTTTCCCCCCAGGTCTTAGCACAGACCCAGCTTGTCCCCACTGCCACCAGTTCAGGACCTGAACCGTACAATTTGTCTGCAATAAAACCAGCCCCGAGATGATGAAGGGAGTTGCCCTGGGCTAATTAAGCATCTGGTGCAAGGGATGAGGATGCTCTCACTTGCTTTCCCCTGCTTGGCGTCTCCTACCCACAACAAGGCAGCACAGCTGGAGAAACCACAATTAAATTAATGTTTTTGTTGTTCTTTGGATTTAGAAGGAAGAGCCATGGCTTGAAAGCTCCTCGGGCCTGAGGGATGGGTATGGCAGAGCTCGGGAGCAGCACTGCTGCCACCAAATCCAGCCCTTAAACCCTCGCGTCCCAGCAGCGCTTGTCCCCTGCCTCCCAGTATGTTCCAGCATCGCCAGAGGTCCTGCTGGGTGTTGTTGAAGTTGTGGTGGGTGAGTTCAAAGCTGGGCTGTAGAAAGCTGTTCACTTTGCTGCTGTAGGTGAAGAACTGCCTTAAAGCACTCGAAACACCCCTGAAACGGGCTGCAATAGGGAGAGGGGAGGGGACAGGGGGACGCCGGCAGGGCAGGGTGCACCCATAGGTGCCCTAGGACCAGGGGCGCTTGGGAGGGTGATCCCATGGAGCAGATCCATGCTCTTCTTCACCTCCTCCAATATTACCTAAATACAGAGATACCTTTCCCTGGATTGGGAACAGCCCCACAGCTCCTCCAGAGCAGCACATCTCTGAGAGCAGCTCAATAGCCTTAGAGCCAGGAGCTCGAGGGGAAAACCTGTAGACCCCAATGCTTAAAAACAAGCATAGGCTGAAGAGCATCATCCCATCAAGTAAATAAGGGTCTGCTGGCTCTCTGGTGACTCCAGCCTTCGAGCTGCATGTCTGGAGGGACAGTTCACCCCGAACTGCTGCCAAGTGAAGCCCACGAGGGCTGGGTTTCAGGTGCTCCCTGACATCCAGGTACCAGAGACATGGATTCGACCAGACCATGCTCCCCCAGGAATGGCCAACCTGAACCCCTTGGCAAGGTAGGTGCAGAGTGTAGCTCCACCAGAGCCCTGTGAGCCCTCCCTGGGGCTGGACCTTTCCTGCAGAGATGGGGCTGCCCCAGCAGGGGCTGCCTGTGGCGTTGGGAGGTGGGCTGCAACAGCTCAGCCAGCCTCCAAAGGAAAACTTGAGACCTTCAAGAGTCTGGGGAGTTTCCTTCACCGGAAGCAGGAGATTTAGGTCTCACTCCCCAGCGTCCCACACAAGAGACAAAAGCTGCAGAGGAGGGTCACCATGGAGGTCCCCATCTGCAAACCTATGGTTCCCAGCCCCCCGCGTCACTGGTCAGAGCTCAGAGCTTTCCAAGGGGCTCTGCTGGCACCAAGAGGGGTCTCTCACCGCCCAGCCAGCACTGCTGGCACAGAGCGGCTGCCCATGCCATAGTTGGGCATCGCTGGCAGAGTGGGACTGGGATTGTGGTGTGGGGAGACGGGACACTGCAGCTTATTCTGCCCAGACACATGTCCAAGTCCCTTTGTTTAGGGGTCTGGTTGCCATTTTCCACCTTAAATGTGGAGACCTCAGACTGCAAGGGTGAGGGAGGAGACACAAATATCCTCCTTGCTGCAGGTAAGTGCCATGTTATGTGCATCCCTGCCCGGCTGCTGGGCACCCGAGGGTGGCAGGAGAGTGGGTGCCCTGCTTTGGTCCCACAATGTCTCTTGCAGCAGCTCCACTGCCATCTGTGCTGGCCACAGCCCTGTCCCACTGCCACCCCCAGTCCCATCCCACTGCCACCCCTTCACCCAGCAGACGTGCCTTCCTAGCGACAACATGGCATGCGTGGACCCAGTGCCACCTCACTTTAATTAAAGCACAAGAGGCTGCAAGCTGCTGGAAAACCAGGGTGAAAGCTTGCAGCAGTTGTCCCTGCCGCCATGCCCCCTCCTCGCCCCGCCATGGCCGTGCAGCTCCGGTGATGCTGGGCAAAGGGTGGCGTGGTGGGCAGCTGCCTCTACCCTGGCTCCCCCCTGCCTGCAGCCAGGCGGGAAAGTGGCCGGGTCCTGGGCAGGCCACCCCCGGCGCGGGGTCTGAATGGGACCCCATCCTCACTCCCCTGGGAGCACCCTGATGGAGCTGTCCTGATGTCCTTGTTCCCTGTGAAAAGACAGACAGACAGACAGACAGTAGAGACATGGAGCAGGGTGAGAGCAAGAGCAGAGTCTGTGAGGACCCGTGTCATCGCCCCACAGCTTGTCACCTGCAACGGTGACAGGATGGGACTGCAGAGCATCAGTCAGGCTCGGGGTGGGGCAGCGAGGGCACATGTGTGAGTGTCACCTCTGTGCTGGTCCCTAGGGACATTGTCCCTCCACAGGGGGTCATCCAGCCCGAGCCCCCATATCCCCTCCCCACCAAGCCCTATTCTGTACCGGTATGCGGCCTCCCTGCAGCCCCAGCATCCCCATGGTCCTGCTGTGGGGG
>JAOXNO010000033.1:40783716-40799831 GCA_028565335.1 Limnodromus scolopaceus | reverse complement strand
GGGGGGGGGGGGGGGGGGGCGGGCAGGGCAGGGGCAGAGGTGTCCACCGCCCGGCGCCGCCGCTGTAGGATGGCCTCCAGCTGCTTGTCCCTGCCCTTCAGGCTGCTTTTCCGCCCGCTGGTCCTCCTGCTCGCCCTCCTCGTGGCACCCTAGGAAAGACCACACGGAGCCCAGAGGCTGAGGGATCACGTCCAGGCACTGGGACCCCCGGGGCTGTGCCCCTGGCCACCCAGGACATAGCCCCACGCGTGATGGCTGCAGCTGGGAACAATGGCTGCCAGGTGCCTATGTGATGGCCTGGCGTGACCCCCCCCTGCTTGGGACAAAGCTGCTCACCAGGATGACCTGCAGCTCCATCGCCGCGCTTCTCCGCTTGCTGGCTGCTGCCGCTGGACCCTGCGGGAGGAGAGGGAGGAGATGCAGCTCCCTGGGGCTGCCAACACTCCCCAAACCCACCCCAAGTCCTGGGGTGCCCCGAGGACATTCCCACACAGGATGGGGGTGTCTGGCAGCAGCTTACCCTCAGTTCCTGCCTACCTGTCCCAGGGGCACACGCTCCTTCGCGGGCCTCAGGACCACCCCATTCTTTATCCGCTCCATCATCTCCTGCACAGCTCGAGCTTTAGCATCATCAGCTTCTGGCTTGCCTGCGCAGGGAGCACCGTGCAGAGACCCCACGCACTCATGACAGGGCTCAGTCCTTGCTGGGGTGGGGAGCTGCCACCCTCCTGCAGCTTCCCCCATGCCCAGGGTCCCTCCCACGAGGCCAAACCTGGCCATGACCCAGGGCCAGGTACGACCCTGACAGGGCTCATCTCCCACTCATGCTGGGCAGGACAGGGGTGCTAGGACCCAAGCACCCCCCTCTGGGGAAGCGGGGGGGGCTGGAAGTGTGCCCATCACCCCCCACTGGGAGCTTGGAACAACACTTTTGGATGGATGGGAGATGCCTGAACCAATGTGGCATTGGCAAGCATCCTTCCCGGAGAAAGCCCATGCCCAGGGGCTCTCCCATTCCCGTGGTGCTGCCGGGGGAGCCCCCGCAGTACCAGGACACCCCTCCTCCCTGGGGTGCAGCGGGACAGCATGGGGGGGACTTACTGCGCTGCAGGTTTGCCAGCCCCTTCCTCTGCCTGATTGCCGAGAGCGGGCTGGAAGGGAGAGGGGGAGGTGAGAGCCCATCCGACTCACCCCCCTCACCCACAAAAAGCCAGACACCACTGCCCCTCCAGCAAGGAGCTGCCTGGACGCCCCCCCCCAGCTCAGAGCCAGGCCCACCTCACCCTCCCCAACATCCCGCTGGGGTCTGGTCCCTGCAGCCTGCCTGCAGCCTGGCATGGCGGGCAAGAGCAGTGGGGTTTGGGGGGAGCCAAGTTTGGCCCCAGCCCAGCTTATTTTCTACGGCAGAGACAAGCTGGAAGCCCCTGGGCTGCCAGAGCTGCTTTCTGCAGGAGGTGACCAGGATGTCCGGTGGCATCACTTACTCCACAGGGACAGTAGGTGCGGGTGGTGGCAGCGGTGGTGGCGGCGGTGGTGGCGCAGGTGCAACCGGCTCACGGGGCTGACTCTGCGGTGATGGACCCTGGGCCAGCTTCTCCCTCAGTGACCCCACTGCAACAGGGTGCAGTTGGAGCTGCGTGGGCTCAGAGTCTGAGCCCACCCCGGCCACGGGCAGGCAGTGCCGTGGGCATCCCTCCAGCACCGCTGTGGGCTCCTGCCTGCATCGGGCAGGGGGGAAACCACCCACCTTCCTTCTCCAGCTCCATCAGCCGCCCTTCAGCCTCCTGCAGCCGCTTTCTCAGCTGCAGCTTCTCATCCTCAGCCGCGGCCAGGGCAGCTTGGGCCTTATCCAGCTCCTCCGGCTCCGGCCGCCTCCCCAGCTGCTCCTCCAGCTCTTTCACCTGTGGGAGCAGGGGGACAGGGGACCTGGGTGCAGCCCAGGAGCTGCTCCCCCCACCCCCAGTGCCATCCCACAGCACCACAAGTTGGCCGCTTGCAAGGATCTTGAAGCTAATTTTAGGGCAGTTGGCTGGGTGGTGGGAGCCTGGTGGGCTGGGGGGTGCTAACCCAGTGTGGGGCCCTCTCCCTGGCACCCAAAATGTGCTAGTGGAAATCCATGGAAGAACAACCTCTCCAGGCCGTGGCACGAAGCACAGGATGGGCATGGAGGGGGTGATGGAGGGGTCTGGTCCTGATTGCAGCCAGTTCCCGCACCCAGGGGAATCCACCACCGGCCCCGGGGCTGTGCCGTGCCCTGGCCCTGCTCCCCCCACCAGATCACCCGTCCTTGGGGACGGCTCCTCACCTGCTGCTGCTGCTCCTGCCTGGACTCCTCCAGCACCCGGGTCAGGCGTCCCACCTCCTGCAGGGCTGCCAGCAGCTGGGCGCTGGGCCCTGAGCTCTGCAGCAGGATCGTGCTCTGCCTGTTCGCCTCCTTCTTTTGCACCAGCATCTGCCCATGGGGATGGGGGGGGGTCAGGGAGCGACTGAGCCCCCGGGCTCACCCCAGCGAGAGAAAAACCCTTTCAGGGGAGGCTGGGAGCAAAACCCATCCAACCTCATGCCAAGGGACCGCAACGGGTGCCCAGGAACATCCCCATCCTCCTGGGATTCAGGGCTAAGCCAACAGTGAGATAAGGATTGGGGTGTTTGCACCCCACTTTCCCACCCTCTATGGGTGCCCTCCCTGCCCCCCCAGCACCCATGGGGAGGGTGACCCGAGGCCCAGCTGCACCTCATGGGCGAAGGCTTCAGCATGCAGGCGCAGGTCCTGCTCCAGCTCCAGCTGCTGCATCGCATCACAGTAATCCTGGGTGACAATCTGGGACACTGTCAGGGAAAGCCAGGGCTTGTGGGGGGTGTGTGGTGCCAGCATGGGGGGTGCAGGCCACTGCAGGAGCCTCAGCACAGCCACCTCCCCTGGACAGGGATGCCCACGTCCCTGCAATACGGCTGCAGCTCCCAGTGCTGCACATTTGCCTTTGGCTTCACCAGTTCACCAAACTGGGTGGCACTAGGGAGCTGCCAGTTGCTCCTCTGCTGGCTTGCCAGGGCGCAGCAAGACAGAGAGGGGACATGGCCACGGGGGCCCAGCACCCAACTCACCTCTCTTGAAGGACTTCAGCGCCCGCTGGCTGGTGCCCAGGGCTGCCCGCAGGCGCTGCCGCTCTTCCTGTCCTGTCTCCAGCTGCAGCAGGACAAGCAAGCCCAGGCTTAGCCCCGGGCTCAGCTGGGGGGTCCCACCATGTCCAGCCCACCCCCCCAGGACATCAGGGTGAGGGGCTGCAGAGGAGGGTCTTATCTCTCAAAAAAACCTGTCCTGATCTTGGCAAGGAGCTACAAGGATAAGCAGGAGCCATGGAAGGAGGGAAACAGGGAGGCTGATGAAAGGAGACCCTGCCCTGGGGAGTTTCCTGCTTGGCTGTGGCATTCCAGTGAGGGTCCCAGGAGATACCTGGTCCTTCAGGTCCTGGTTCTGCCTCTGCAGCTCCTGGACCTGGATGGTGAGGTCCTTCCGCTGCTCCAGCAGCCAGGAGATCTTCTCCTGCAGATCTGGAAACATAGATGAGCAAGAGGTGAGAATGCAGGGGCAAAGGGTGGGAAAGGGGAGTGCAGCCCTCCCAGAGCTGGTCCCTGAGGACCAGGCTGGTGGGGCTACAGCATACCCCTCCCCAGCTCAACCCTGTCCTGGCCACGGAACCAGTGACCCTGTTGGAAGCTTGTTCTGGGAGGTGACCCAGAGGGACAGACATGTGGCAGTGGGGTGGAGCAGCAACCCACAGGACAGCGGGGGCTGTACTCAGCACCCTTCTCGTGCCCAAAGGTGTCCCCAAGTGTCCCCCAAGGGTCAGCCCATGGGCAAAGTCACACTACTACCTGAACATGGGGGTTTTGCTGGAGCGGGCCATCCCCCTGAGGGGTGCATCCTCCCCTAGAAGTGCATGTCCCTGAGCAGTGCATCTCTCCCAAGGGATGCATCCCTCCAAGGGGTGCATTTCCCTGAGCAGTGCATCCTCCCAACAGGTTCTTCCCTCCTCCCAGGGGTGTATCCCTCCTCCCAGGGGTACATCCCCCAGACCCCTCCTGGTACTGACAAGCAAATCTGCAAACACAGCTGAAATGTGAAATGGGAAAACAGGATGGGAAAGGAGGAAGTGCAAGCAACAGCACTTTCATTTCAGCTTTTTTTCATTTGATTTAAGTATCACTTTCTCATCATTTACCCAGAACAAGGCCCAGGCACAACCTACAGCCGCGGGGCCAGGCTGAGCCAGGTTTAGGGGACAATGGGACAGGGCAGCCAGGCAGAGGCCAGTGCTTTGCTTCTGACTTCACCGTTTCTGGCTGGGGCTTATCCAGGACCCCCCCAGCCTGGCTCACCCTCCAACTGCTGCCTGTAGCACTGGGCAGGGTCGGGGTCCTCCTCGAGGGGCTCCTCCTCAGGCAGGACCAGGGGGGCCATTGGGGCCAGGCTGAGCCGCTTCAGTTGCTTGTTCTCCTGCTTCACCTGGGGTGGGATGGAGAGCCCCCCAGCAGCGGGGTTTCTACTGCACCATGGAGCCAGGTGCACCAGTGGGGGATGCTCCAGCAGCCTTGCAAGGGGCTGCGGGCATCGGGGTGCTGGGGGAGGAATGGGGGCGGGGGAGTGCTGCCCAACCCTACCTGGGCTGCATAGGCTTCAGCTCGCTGCCGACATGTCCTCTCGATCTCAAACTCCGTCTCCAGCGCCGAGAGCTCGGCCAGCAGCGCCTGCGACGCTGGCAGCAGCAGAGGCCGGATTCAGGCACCCACCCAGCCCTCGGTGCCCGGTGGGGGGTCTCGTCTGGCACCCTGCCCTCCTCCCTGCCCACCATCCCACTGACCCCATCACCGCTGGCTCCAGTGAAGGGCTGAAGTCACCTCCAAGTCCCCATATGGGACTGTGCTGGGATGTGACACTGCGACAGGACCGGGCTCACCTTGCTCGAGCTCGGCCAGCCGCTCCTCCGCTTCGCCCACCTCCTGGTCGAGATGGGGGTGCTGCTGGGGAAAAGATGTGCATGGGGCATTGTGTTGGCGTGGCACCGCCTTGGCATGGCAATGCATTGGCACTGTCTTGGTGATCCCCGAGCCACCTGGACACTGCCAGCCACGCTGGGGATGCTGTGACCGTGACACCCCGGTGATCAGCACAGAGCCACGGCTGGAGGGAAGGGCGCAAGGGGATCACCCCTTCATCACCTCAGAGTTACATGGACAGGAGGAGGAAATAAAACAGAAAATGAGCCTTTGAGTGATACCTGCACCATAGCTGACTCTTCCTCCTCATCATCCTCTTCCTCCTCCTCACTGCTTTCTGACTCCAGGATGGCTACAGAGGAACCGAAAGCACAACAGAAAGTCATCAGTGCAACTGCAAACCTGGGAGGTGTTTCTACCCCTTTGCTTTTCCCAGGCTCGCACTGCTCTGCGAGGGGCAGGGGCTGAGCACCCCCTGCACCATGGGCTGGGGGGGGGCTGGCGATGCCTCTGTGGCTGCTGGGGTCACATGTGCTAAGGAAAGTGGCAAAGTCCGTACAGCAGAACAGCCTGGAGCAGGAGGAACGGCCTGCAAAAATCCAATCTGATAGAAACCAGCTCTTCAAAGGCATCAGCAAAGGAGTGGAGGGCATTGGAGTAAAGGGGCTGCTCGGAGAAGGCAGGAGCACAGCCAGGAAAAATCCCAGTGAGCGATTCCGGGCAAGGAAAGGCTGCCCCAGAGCATCCTGCTGCCCCGCCAAGCCCTTGCCAGCAACTCACCTGAGAGGTGCCACCACAGAGCTGTGCCCTTGCTTGGTTCAGCTGGTGCCCATGGGCATGGGAGGACACCAGGGTGACACGGGGAGCTGGACATTCCCTGGCACCACCAGGCTTCCCCACTACCACACTGGGGTGACTGGTCTGGGGGGGGAACCCATGTGCAAGACCCCACCGAGGGCACACAGGCATGTAGCAGGAAGCATGTCCCTGGGGACAGCCAGCTCCCATCAGTGAGTGCTTCATCCCCAGGTGCTTCAGCGTCTTCCCATCCTTCCAGGGTGGGGGGCTCAGGGAAGCAGCTGCTTACCCAGCTCCCCCCAGGGCAGGTCCCAGAAAGGCCGTGGTGCGTCACGACCCAGCAGGGCAGGAATCCAGCACCTGTCTCTGGTCCTTCCCATCACAGACCTAATCCAGTGGGGAATGCGCTCTGGAATCTAAATCCACCCCCAGTTGTAATCCAGCCACCGCTGCTGGGACCTTACACCCCTTGCAAGGGCAGGGGTTTCCTGCGAGACCCACAGGATGGGTGTGCTGCTGCCCAGAAAAGGTCCCGGGACCCTCTGCCAGGACCCCCATGCCAGAACCCCCACACCAGCTGTGGGGTGCAGGCTGTGCAAACGGTGCTGCCCCGCGGCCTTGGCTCTTGCAAAATGATGCTTTACAAGCATACAAACAGCAGCAAAAGCCCTGAACAGCAGCTGGGGCGGGCACCTCCTGCAGCCCAGAGTGACAGAGGGATGGACAGACAGAGAGGCGGGCAGACACACTTGGTGCCTGGGAGCTGGCAGGCCATCTAAATACAACCCACCAGTCATCCGTCCCTCCACGAGTGGAGAAAATCCCTCTCCAGGCCCCGTTCTGAACTGGTTTCACCCCCCCTGCAAACCATCTTGTTCAGCCAGCGGTGCCCAGACACCACGGTGATAGTCACAGGAGACCGTCAGAGCCGCCCCCGCCATCCTGCCTTGAGGCACGCAGGGATGCTCGGCCGCATGTGAGCCCACCAAGACCACCACTGTCCTCGAACGCACGCGAAGGACCTTACCTTCAAGCTGCCCAGCCCCTTCCCCAGCCCAGGCCATGGCGGTGGGTCTGGTGGCACCCAACAGCCTGAGCTCGGCCGGGTGCCTGCCCCCCAGCACTCGCCTCGTCCTTCCCACTCACTGCAGGGAAGTGAAACCGCACCGTCCCAGCGCAGGCTCGGTGGCTGCACCACCACCACCACCTATGGCGTGGCTGAGCACCCTGATCCACCCCCAGCAGGGATGCAAAGCCAGACCCAGCCGAGCAGGATGGCTTTTGCAGCCACGTCCTGTGCAGGGGAGAAGTGCTGGTGCAAAAGCCACCAGGAACCAAAACTCGCTCTGTCCCGGCTGTGGGTTGCTTCGATCCCCAGGAGAAGCTCAGGTTGCAGAATCATAGAACCATTTAGGTTGGAAAAGACCTTTAAGATCATCAAATGCAAACGGAAGCCTAGCACTGCCAAGTCTACCAGCTCCTTCCTCATGCAGCTCTGCAGCAAACACCCCCCCTCTCACAGCCTTTACACCGCCCAGCTCATCTTAAAATAAAAAATGCTGTGGTTTGAGGAGATGCCAGCTCAGTGACAGCTTGGGCACCTTCCTGCACCTCTGCCCAGCCAGGGGAGGAGCTCTGCCTGCACTGGGCAGCCCTGCCTGGCATGGGCAGGGAGTGCTGCTCCCACAGCGTGTGGGCAAGAGGATGGGAACAGACCAAGGATGCCCAGCGGTGGGAAGAAAACAGCCACGGTGGGAAGCACAAGAGCACGGAGGGGTTTTGGTGACCACACCGGTTTTATTGAGCAAGGAGAAGAAGTTTCTCACCACTTTGCAACGCTGGTGCCATGGACCCGCAGCCCTCTGCACCCTCCTAGCAGCTAACCCTGGCCAGCCCCACCAGAGGGACCTTTGGATGGTCCACAGAGGTTTGGGGGAGGCGAGGCTGCTCCCCAAAGCTGAGCGTCACAGCCCAGAGCTGAGGGGTGTTAGAGGGCCGTGCTGGCCGCCCCCTGACCCGGCACATTGGCCTCACGTGGGTAGTACTCAGCCAGGATGTTCTCAGGGATGCGCTTCAGCAGCTGCTTGGGGAAGATGCGCAGCAGCTGCCAGCCGATGTCCAGGGACTCGAAGATGCTCCGGTTCTCATAGGGACCTGGGAAGAGATGCAGACAAGGGAGGTGAAGGAGCTGGGAGATGCTGGGGGTCCAGTCCAGTTCCAAAACCCCCTCCCGGCTCCAGGGCTGGGGTCCGGCCGCCCGCCTCACCCTGCGTGATGAACTGCTTCTCGAACTTCTGCAGGAATTCCAGGTAGAGCAGGTCATCAGGCGAGAGGGCCTCTTCCCCCACCACCGCCTTCATGGCCTGCACATCCTTCCCGATGGCATAGCAGGCATACTGCGGGAAGGGCAGGAAGCCGTCAGGCAGGTGGATGCTCCATGCAACCCACCGGGCAGGGGCAGCAGCACAGGTTCTCCCCTGCCCGGCTTCGGGAGCAGCTCAGGGAAACACCAGCCTTCACTCGGCCATTTGCTGCCTGGTTGTGTCACCCTGCACTTTGGGGCTGCCCCCAGCAGGATCTGCATGCCCAGGCTCAGCCTGTGTGACCAGGCACTTTTCAAAGCCCTCTGGCGCCTGCAGCATCCACAATTATATATAATTGTATTATATATAATAATATATGCTGCATGGAAAAAACCTGGCTTGCTGTCAGCCTGGGAATCTTGTTGCAGAACAAGCTACAGTTCTGCTTCCCCTTCAGGCTTCGCATCCCCTGGACTTTCAACTTCCCAGGTCAAAGCATCCCATCCCCTTGCCCCAACTCTCCCTCACATCGAGGAGGTGCCAAAAATAAGTGCTCGAGTCCATCGTGGCCAAGAGCACCAAGATCTCAGCCCAAAGCCAGGGAAGAAGGACTTTGAAGGGACAAATGACCCCGTTCTCCCTGCTTCCCGTCATCATCCCCCTCCTGCCCAGCCCTTACCAACTGGTTGGAGACATCTCCGTGGTCCTTCCTGGTCATGCCCTCCCCGATGGCCGACTTCATCAGGCGGGAGAGGGAGGGCAGCACGTTGATGGGGGGGTAGATCTGCAGGGCGAGAGGGACCCCACACACACGTTTGCCTTCTGCCAGCCCCGCTGGGCGCCCCCGTGCCCGCAAAGGGATGCTGCCCCCACTTCAGGCTCCCCCTTGCCCTCAGCACATCCCATCCTGGTGCTCTCAGTGATTTCCAGCCCCATGTGATGCCAGTGGACACGGAAGGGCTGGATCCATCCCCACTCTCCCAGAGCATGGAGCCAGGAAGGGACCCAGGAACGAACCTGCCTGTTGTGGAGCTGCCGGTCGACGTAGATCTGCCCCTCAGTGATGAAGCCTGTCAGGTCAGGGATGGGGTGGGTGATATCTGGGGAAGGTAGGGTGGCTGTGAGCCCCAAAAGCGGGTCTGGCTACTCAGCTGAGCATGGGACATGACCATGCCCTATGCCAGGAGGTGACAGGAGCAGCACGGCCCCGGGGAAGCTGCACCAGCCTTCGGTTGTGAGCAAGAGCCACAACCTCCTCAGCACCAGGCAGAGAACTGCTCATTTTAGACTTGCTGGTGTGTGCACCACCACACCCGCCCCTGCACCCCTGCCCCATGCCCCCCAAGTCTGAGTCCCCCCCAGCCACATCCTTTGGCTGAAACCCAGCACTCTGCCCCAGATGGAGATCCCAGAAGGATGATTTGGGGGGTGGGGGAGGGAAATAACCCTAAAGCATCCCAGCAAGCTTCACTACCTCAACAGATCCCCCAAAACTTGTTAAAATAAAACAATTTAGTATTTCCCAGCCCTGTGGCTTCACGGTGCGGGCACAGTGGTGGCACAGCACACCCCATGGGGGCCCCCACATCCCGTGGGGCCACTGACCATCGTTGGGCATGGTCAGGATAGGGATCTGCGTGATGGAGCCGTTCCTGCCCTCCACGCGCCCAGCCCGCTCGTAGATGGTGGCCAGATCGGTGTACATGTAGCCGGGGAAGCCACGGCGGCCGGGCACCTCCTCCCTGGCTGCTGACACCTGCAGGACGGAGCGGGGGCTGCTGTTAGTGCTCACACACCCCAAGTACTCCAGGCACCCCAAGCACCCCAGGCATCACAAGTACCCCAGGCATCCTGCGCATCCCAAGCACCCCCCAGCACCCTGGGCACCCTCAGCACCTCAGGCATCCCAAATACCTCAAGCACACCAGACACCCCAGGCACCCTGGGCACCCCATGCACCCCAACAGGTCAGTCTTTATCCCCTGCCACCTGGGGAGGACAGAGGGGACTGGGGTGGATCCCGGGGAACATGCACTGACCTCCCGCAGGGCCTCGGCGTAGGAGCTCATGTCCGTCAGGATCACCAGCACGTGCTTCTCGCACTGGTAGCCCAGGAACTCGGCGGTGGTCAGGGCCAGGCGGGGGGTTATGATCCGCTCGATCCTGCAAAGGGACAGGGTGGGCACCCCCACATCCCACACTACCCCCCCCACCAGAGCATCCACGGAGCCCCACAGGCGCCTGCCTGCTGCTGAGCTGCATGGCCTCCCTGCAGCATGCCAGGCTGGTGGAAGGGGTGATCAGGGGCCCCTGGGGAGGGACCCCAGCTATTGGGGTCCCCGAGCTGGGACAGGGTGCTGTCCAGTGAGGAGGAGGGTGGCAGCCACTTCCCACCCAGGGCATCGGCTCCCAGCCTCTGCGAGAAGGGATGGGGACCCAAAAGCTGGCTGGGTTCAGTGCCGGCTCCTGTGCCCATTCGCTGCCCACTGGGCTGCTCACTGGCCAGAGCCCAGCACAGCTGCACCATCCCCACCAAAGGGGGTCCCCCTACGCTGCCAAAAGGGGTGTCCCCCAGCCCCACAGATCAGATCGTGCTCAGTGCACTCCCTTGCACCCCCAGGGTGCCCCTTACTGGACCACACTGGAGGCTGTTCCCCCATCCCAGCGTGAGGGCAGGTTTAGGCATGCCAGGAAGGCACACAGAGGAGCCTGAGGGACTCAGCACCCTGCAGTATGCCCCGCTCCCATCCCACTCCTGCAGCCCACCTCTGCTGCTCAGGACAGGGCTCACAGCACCCAGGAATGAAACCAACCCCTGGGGAGCAGAGGGATCCACAGCCATTTGTTGAATGCATGGCAGGACCCTAATGACCCGCAGCTGCACCCAGCACCAGCTCCTGCACCTTCATCAGGTCCTCAGCAGGCAGGGAGGAGAAAGGAGAAGGAGGTGTGAGAGGAGGAGGAGAGCTGCATGCCAGAGCCACAGGGGTCACTCACGTGGGGTCATTGGCCAGGTTGAGGAAGAGGCACACGTTCTCCATGGAGCCGTTCTCTTCAAAGTCTGACTTGAAGAAGCGAGCTGTCTCCATGTTCACCTGCCCACATGAGAGGAAAGGCTGGTCAGCAGGAGTAGGGTGGCTTCATGCATGGGGAAACTGAAGCAGGTGGGGGACGAGGCGGTGCAGGGAGGTGGCAGCAAGGTTGCCCACACATTTTGTGCAATTTAGGCTCCCCACCAACAGGATTTGCTGAGGTCGGGTGAGCTGTCCTCTCCTGGGACCAACTCACCCCCATGGCAGCAAAGACAATGGCGAAGTTGTCCTCATGGTAGTCCATCACATCTTTGGACTTCTTCACCAGGCCAGCCTGTCGGCAGATCTGCGCAGCTATCTGCAGTGGGACAGGGACAAGCAGGCAGCATGGGAACAGCATCTCTCCAGCATGGGGACAGCATCCATGGCCAAGTCTCCCCCAGAGGGGCCACAGCCCTCCTGGAACCAAGATACGGCTCCTGTGGCAGCGAGGGGCAGGGGGTGGCAGGGATGGAGATGGGACAAATAGGAACCAGCAGAGGAGAGAACATCCCAGGACAGGCACCAGCACCCCCAGATGCCCACCCACCTGCAGGTGGGTACCCAGCTCTGTGAGTCGGGGAGGAGCAGGGGCTTCCCCCTGCACCAGCCAGCCATGACCCCTCGCCGTGGCACAGCGCCTGTCATGCTTGGCCCCGACTTGACCGTGGTCACCCTCCTCTGTTGCTCCCCATCTGTTAGGGTGGGTTTTCCATCCCATCGCATCACCATCTGTGCCGGGGGGGCCAGGACAGCACTGTCCATCCACCATGCCGGTGTGCCCATGGATCAGGTTGGTATTTCCAGTGCCTCCTACCCTGCCGACGCACGTGGGGCCATGGGGTGGTCTCAGCCCCCCAGCCCCATGGGCTCAGGCAGCCCACATCAGCCCAGATCACCTCTCCCTGCCCAGCACAGCTCTTGGCGTAACAGAGTTTGCTTTTACAACCTCACTGTGCAGATGGGGAAACTGAGGCACGAAGCAACGTGGGCTTCCCCTCTCTGGTGTGCACTAATTCATCACCCTATGTGCCTGGGGGCATTGGGGAACACAACACACACCCCAAAAGGTCAGTCTGGCCTGTCACAGCAAGCAGAGCACAGCAGGGAGAGGAGGAAAGACACAGGAGAGAGACTCCAGCCTTCCCAAATCCCTCCAAGCTGCCTCCTCCATCATCTTCCTTCTCCTCCACCTGCTGGTGGAGCTGTGCTGGGGACTCAGCACCCCACAGGAACCCACCTCATTGTGGGGGAGGCCAGCAGCGGAGAAAATGGGGATCTTCTGGCCCCGGGCGATGCTGTTCATCACATCGATGGGCGAGATCCCAGTCTGGATCATCTCCTCAGGATAGATGCGGCCATGGGGGTTGATGGGCTGGCCTGGAGCAGGAGAGGGAATAAGGCACCCACAGGGCACCCCAAAATGAAAGAGTCACCTCAGCTGGTGCCAAAACTTAGTCAAGAGCTTCTGAAGCTAAGGAAGAAGCACACTCTTGGACCAGTGCAGTCACCCAGCACGAGCCCTGAGGTGGGATGGGCTCACCAGGCACCACCCCTGCACCCGTACACCCACCCAGGGCACCCCAATGGGGACAGATCAACCCCCCCGAGGAGCTGGGGGGGGTGGTGGCACCGTGGGGCTGCTCTGGCCACCAGGGCACAGCTTTATCCCACCCCCGAGACCCTCCCGCATCACCCACAACTGGTGAAAGGAGCCAGGAAAGCAATGCCATGCCCAGAGCTGTCACCGTTAATGTCCAAGAAGTCCTCGGCCATCACCGGGGGACCGCTGTCGATGGGTTTGGCAGAGCCATTGAAGACCCGACCTGCAAGGAGAGAGCTGCTGGTCCCCTCCTGAAGGCACCAGCTGGGTCGGGGGGTGACCCAGCCTGGTGCAGAGCCCTGTGGCTGCGGGGTAGGGTCTCCATCCTGCTCCCGGTCCCCTGTACCGGTGGAGGCAGCACAGGGACAGGCAGCAGTGCTTCCAAGACCAAAGGTCTGCACTCCAGCTGGAGCTGCCCTGTGAGCTCCCCACAGCATGTGGGGGCACTCGGGGGCTATCCTGCCTCTGGCTTTCTCCGTAGCACACCCCCCAACCATGGGGAAATCTGGGAAATGGAGAGGACCCACGGATGCCATAGGACAGCCCAGCTGCCTCAGGTGCCCCAGACGGGACACGGGTATCAGCGCTGGGTGCCTGCAGGCGAGGAGCAGGGGACTTTTCACCCAGAGTGGCTGTAGGCACCCCCAGCTTCGGGGCTGTGCTCCACAGGCCCCTGTGCTGGAGGACGAGGTGTTCCCATGACACTGCATGGGGCAGGCAGGGAGCGTGTCACCTGAGGGCTGGGTGACACCACAGCCCCCAGGGTAAGAAGATGCCACCACACAGCAGCAGAGCCCCAGAGACTCCCCCATGCCATCCAAGCCACCAACCTTGGGTCACCTCCCCCGTGGGATCCCCAGATCCTGTGCAGGTGGGATGACACTGAGACACACACCCACCCCCCCCCATACCGGCTCTGGGGAGCAGGGGGGGTACGATGCTCCTGCTGCACCACCGTTCATGCTCAGTCTCATCGACCGTCTCTGAGCCACCAGATCGATAGCGGTGAGACCGGTGTGCTGGCCACACTGTGTCCGTCCCATGTGTGTGTCCCCCCCCCCGGCACCCCCGCGTGCCACTGCCGCCCCTATGGGACTTTCTTCTGGTCCCCGACGGGGCCGGGGAAGCATCGCTGTTGTCAGAGCGGATCAAGCTGATGGCAGGGCCGGGGCGCGGGAGCACGGAGCATGAAAGGTCAGTAACCTTGGCGCTCGCTGGGCACCCACGTCTCGCCAGCGCGCAGCGGCTTAATGCAGCGCCGCGGCACAAAGAGCGGCAGAGGGGAGGGAGCGAGGGGATGATGCAGCCGAGCACCCGGGGGACCCCAGCCCGGTTTACGGGGGGAAGAAGGGGAACCACCCTCGAGCCAGGGCAGGGATACGTGAGGGGGGGGCAGCAGTGCCAGC
This sequence comes from Limnodromus scolopaceus, assembly GCA_028565335.1. Lineage (NCBI taxonomy): Eukaryota > Metazoa > Chordata > Aves > Charadriiformes > Scolopacidae > Limnodromus > Limnodromus scolopaceus. The sequence goes on along the minus strand of JAOXNO010000033.1, from coordinate 40,785,652 downwards.
CCTGGACAGACCCTGCACACCCCCGCCCAGCCCCTGTGCCCTCCCCGGGGGACTCATGCCCAGACCCTGCATGGGGACAGGGGGACCATGCCTGGGAAAGGAGCTGGGGGCTCCCGCCCCGCTGCCAGGGAGCCGGGACCTGTCCATCCGTCACCACGCGCTGCCGTACCGTGCTCGACACCTGCCCCCTCCCAGACAGGCTGCCCTTTACCGCTGCCCTTTGCAGGCAGGGCTCTGCCCGGCTTTCACGCTGCCGGCACAGATGGGAAGGAGATTGCAGGAGACACTCGGCCCCCAACCAGGGAGCAATAATGTACTTCAGCCGAGGTCCCTGAGTGACCGCCGTCACTGGCTGCGACCCCCGTGAGCCCTTGGGGCTGCTTTGGGGGCTGCAGGACCCCCAGGAGCCTCTAACACAGCTGAGCCAGGGGGGGCAAGGGCCTTGGAATGAGCTTGAACAGCCTTGGGGGAGGCTGCTTGGGGCCATGGGGATCTGCCAGCACCCAGCTCTGCTTGGTTGGGTGTCCCCATGGGGTGGCTGGTCCCCCCATGTGTCCTCACACCTGGCCACACCTCAGAGCATGGACAGGGAAGATGCTGGGCAGCCCCCAGCTCTCCTAAGGTCAAGGTAATGTGAGTGCTAATGTCACAACCATGGGCTGAACCTCACCTGTCCTCAGCCAGGAAACCTCCTCTCTGTCTGGCCCAAGCTTTTTCTCCTGGCATAACTGGGCAGAGTGAGCCCAGGGGGTGTTTTAGCCCCGTACGAGGGTGGCCGTCACCATCCCTCTGCACTGAACGTGACTCTCCCGGGATCGGAGAGCATGCCCAGGGATGTGCTCAGCCCCTCAGCAGCAGCAAAGCTAAACCCTGAGACACCAATACCCTCAAACTGCCTGTCCCCCTCCAGCTGCCTGCATGTGGGTTTCCCCACCATCCGTGCACTGAGATGTGTCAGGGCTCAGCAGTGGGCTGGGCTTACCCAGCATGTCCTCAGAAACCGGGGTCCGGAGGATGTCCCCAGTAAACTCGCAGGAGGTCTTCTTGGCGTCAATCCCAGATGTTCCTTCAAACACCTGCGGAGACCCCGGGGCAAGAGGCGGGTGGGTGGCAATTAGCAGGGATTAGTGGGCACAGAGAGCTGGGGGGCTCGGGGGCAGCCGGGCTCTCCACAGGGAGGTGACGTGATTCGCGTTCACCCGAAAAACCCGTCAGGGCGAGGTGATAAAAGAGGGAGAGAAATCCTGGGGTTAAGAAAACTCCCTCCTGAGGGGCTTCAGCTCCGGGGAAGGAGGGGGAAGAACAGGGGAGGGGGGACAACGCTCTCGTTAATGCAATGAGCACAGCAGAAGGGCCTCGGGCAGGGCAAGGAAACCAAAGGCATTTTGATCGGTATAATATTTGACACCATTTGTATTAATTAACCTCCAGATCGCTGCTTTAATTAGAGCCGTGTGGCCCCTGGGAGAAGGGCCAGCTTGGGAAAAGCCGGGGGTACCCGGTTGGCGGGGATGCCGGCAGGCACAAGGGCAGGCGATGGCCGCAGCACCCAGGTGCGTGCAGGTGTGCGCAGGTCAGCCCCCGACAAAGCCGTTTCTGCAAAAAGCTCCTTTTTAAAAAAAAAAAAAAAAAAAAAAAAAACAAAACTTTTCTTCTTTTCTTCCCCCTTTTTTCCCCTCCCGAGGCTGACTCCCTAATAGGATTAAAAGGGCGCTGCAGAGGTCCAGGCAGTATTAGAGGAGCGAAGTTTGGCAGCTGGCCAGCCTGAACCCTGGCCAGGTCGGCTGTGAAGCCACCCCGAGCCCTGGGATGGCTGATTAGGGGGGGATCTGGGCTAATTGGGCAGGACAGATGCAAACAGCCCCAGCGCTCATGGTGAAACCCCATTGTTTGGCTGCCCCAGTTTGGGGGGGGGGGGGGGGGGGGGCCGCCTGCC